>CAWUFW010011784.1:0-589424 GCA_963921515.1 Calotriton arnoldi | reverse complement strand
GAAGTGCAGAAAGAGGCAAGAGAGGGGCAGAAAGAGGCAAGAGAAGTGCAGAAAGAGGCAAGAGAGGTGCAAAAAGAAGCAAGAGAAGTGCAGAAAGAAGCAAGAGAAGTACAGAAAGAGGCAAGAGATGCGTAGAAAAATGCAAGATAAGTGCAAAAAGAAGCAAGAGAATTGCACAAAGAGGAAGAGAGATGCAGAAAGAGGCAAGTGAGGTGCAGAAAGTGGCAGGAGAGGTACAGAAAGAGGCAAGAGATGTACAGAAAGAGGCAAGAGAAGCACACAAAGAGGAAGAGTGATGCAGAAAGAGGCAACTGAGGTGCAGAAAGAGGCAAAAGAGGTACAGAAAGAGGCAAGAGAAGCACAGAAAGAGGAAAGAGAAGTACAGAAAGAGGCAAGAGAAGTGCAGAAAGAGGCAAGTGAGGTGCAGGAAGAGGCAAGAGAAGTACAGAAAGAGGCAAGAGAAGTGCAGAGAGAGGCAAGTGAGGTGCAGAAAGAGGCAAGAGTGGTGTAGATAGAGGCAAGAGAAGTGCAGAAAGAGGCTAGAGAAGTGTGGAAAGTGGCAAGTGAGGTGCAGAAAGAGGCAAGAGAGGTACAGCAAGAGGCAAGAGAGGTACAGAAAGAGGCAAGAGAAGTGCAAAAAGAGGCAAGAGAAGTGCAGAAAGAGAAAAGAGAAGTGCAGAAAGAGGCAAGAGGAGTGCAGAGAGATTCAAGAGAAGTGCAGAAAGAGGCAAGTGAGGTGCAGAAAGAAGAGAGTGAGATGCAGAAAGAGGCAAGGGACGTGCAGAAAGAAAAGAGTGATGTGCAGAAAGAGGCAAGAGAAATGCAAAAAGAGGCAAGAGAGGTGCATAAAGAAGCAAAAGTACAGAAAGGCGTAAGAGAAGTGCAGAAAGAAGAGAGTGAGGTGCAGAAAGAGGCAAGAGAAGTGCAGAAAGTGGCAAGTGAGGTGCAGAAAGAGGCAATAGAGGTACAGAAAGTGGCAAGAGAAGTGCAGAAAGAGGCAAGAGACGTGCAGAAAGAGGCAAGAGAGGTGCAGAAAGAAGCAAGTGAGGTACAGAAAGAGGTAAGAGAGATGCATATAGAAGAGAGTGATGTGCAGAAAGAGGCAAGATAAGTGCAGAACGAGGCAAGTGAGGTGCAAAAAGAGGTAAGAGAGGTACAGAAAGAGGCAAGTGAGGTGCAGAAAGAAAAGGGTAAGATGCAGAAAGAGGCAAGTGAGGTGCAGAAAGAAGAGAGTGAGGTGCAGAAAGAGGCAAGAGAAGTGCAGAAAGAGGCAAGTGAGGTGCACAAAGAGGCAAGTGAGGTGCAGAAAGAGGCAAGAGAGGTACAGAAAGAGGCAGTTGAGGGGCAAAATGTGGCAAGAGAGTTACAGAAAGAGGCAAGAGAAGTGCAGAAAGAGGTAAGAGAGGTTCAGAAAGAGGCAAGAGAGGTGCAGAAGGAGGCAAGAGAGGTACAGAAAGATGCAAGAGAGGTAGCAGAAAGAGGCAAGAGAAGTGCAGAAAGAAGCAAGAGAAGCACATGAAAGAAGCAAGAGAAGTTCAGAAAGAAGCAAGAGAAGTGCAAAAAGAGGCAAGAGGAGTGCAGAAAGAGGCAAGAGAAGTGCAGAAAGAACCAAGAAAATAGCAGAAAGAGGCAATTGAAGTGCAGAAAGAGGCAAGAGAGGGGCAGAAAGAGGCAAGAGAAGTGCAAAAAGAGGCAAGAGAGGTGCAAAAAGAAGCAAGAGAAGTGCAGAAAGAAGCAAGAGAAGTACAGAAAGAGGCAAGAGAAGTACAGAAAGAGGCAAGAGATGCGTAGAAAAATGCAAGAGAAGTGCAAAAAGAAGCAAGAGAATTGCACAAAGAGGAAGAGAGATGCAGAAAGAGGCAACTGAGGTGCAGAAAGAGGCAAAAGAGGTACAGAAAGAGGCAAGAGAAGCACAGAAAGAGGAAAGAGAAGTACAGAAAGAGGCAAGAGAAGTGCAGAAAGAGGCAAGTGAGGTGCAGGAAGAGGCAAGAGAAGTACAGAAAGAGGCAAGAGAAGTGCAGAGAGAGGCAAGTGAGGTGCAGAAAGAGGCAAGAGTGGTGTAGATAGAGGCAAGAGAAGTGCAGAAAGAGGCTAGAGAAGTGTGGAAAGTGGCAAGTGAGGTGCAGAAAGAGGCAAGAGAGGTACAGCAAGAGGCAAGAGACGTGCAGAAAGAGGCAAGAGAGGTGCAGAAAGAAGCAAGTGAGGTACAGAAAGAGGTAAGAGAGATGCATATAGAAGAGAGTGATGTGCAGAAAGAGGCAAGATAAGTGCAGAACGAGGCAAGTGAGGTGCAAAAAGAGGTAAGAGAGGTACAGAAAGAGGCAAGTGAGGTGCAGAAAGAAGAGGGTGAGATGCAGAAAGAGGCAAGTGAGGTGCAGAAAGAAGAGAGTGAGGTGCAGAAAGAGGCAAGAGAAGTGCAGAAAGAGGCAAGTGAGGTGCAAAAAGAGTCAAGTGAGGTGCAGAAAGAGGCAAGAGAGGTACAGAAAGAGGCAGTTGAGGAGCAAAATGTGGCAAGAGAGTTACAGAAAGAGGCAAGAGAAGTGCAGAAAGAGGTAAGAGAGGTTCAGAAAGAGGCAAGAGAGGTGCAGAAGGAGGCAAGAGAGGTACAGAAAGATGCAAGAGAGGTAGAGAAAGAGGCAAGAGAAGTGCAGAAAGAAGCAAGAGAAGCACATGAAAGAAGCAAGAGAAGTTCAGAAAGAAGCAAGAGAAGTGCAAAAAGAGGCAAGAGGAGTGCAGAAAGAGGCAAGAGAAGTGCAGAAAGAAGCAAGAACATAGCAGAAAGAGGCAATTGAAGTACAGAAAGAGGCAAGAGAGGGGCAGAAAGAGGCAAGAGAAGTGCAGAAAGAGGCAAGTGAGGTGCAGAAAGAGGCAAGAGAGGTGCAGAAAGAGGCAAGAGAAGTGCAGAAAGAGGCTAGAGAAGTGTGGAAAGTGGCAAGTGAGGTGCAGAAAGAGGCAAGAGAGGTACAGCAAGAGGCAAGAGAGGTACAGAAAGAGGCAAGAGAAGCACAGAAAGAGGAAAGAGAAGTACAGAAAGAGGCAAGAGAAGTGCAGAAAGAGGCAAGTGAGGTGCAGGAAGAGGCAAGAGAAGTACAGAAAGAGGCAAGAGAAGTGCAGAGAGAGGCAAGTGAGGTGCAGAAAGAGGCAAGAGTGGTGTAGATAGAGGCAAGAGAAGTGCAGAAAGAGGCTAGAGAAGTGTGGAAAGTGGCAAGTGAGGTGCAGAAAGAGGCAAGAGAGGTACAGCAAGAGGCAAGAGAGGTACAGAAAGAGGCAAGAGAAGTGCAAAAAGAGGCAAGAGAAGTGCAGAAAGAGAAAAGAGAAGTGCAGAAAGAGGCAAGAGGAGTGCAGAGAGATTCAAGAGAAGTGCAGAAAGAGGCAAGTGAGGTGCAGAAAGAAGAGAGTGAGATGCAGAAAGAGGCAAGGGATGTGCAGAAAGAAAAGAGTGATGTGCAGAAAGAGGCAAGAGAAATGCAAAAAGAGGCAAGAGAGGTGCATAAAGAAGCAAAAGTACAGAAAGGCGTAAGAGAAGTGCAGAAAGAAGAGAGTGAGGTGCAGAAAGAGGCAAGAGAAGTGCAGAAAGTGGCAAGTGAGGTGCAGAAAGAGGCAATAGAGGTACAGAAAGTGGCAAGAGAAGTGCAGAAAGAGGCAAGAGACGTGCAGAAAGAGGCAAGAGAGGTGCAGAAAGAAGCAAGTGAGGTACAGAAAGAGGTAAGAGAGATGCATATAGAAGAGAGTGATGTGCAGAAAGAGGCAAGATAAGTGCAGAACGAGGCAAGTGAGGTGCAAAAAGAGGTAAGAGAGGTACAGAAAGAGGCAAGTGAGGTGCAGAAAGAAAAGGGTAAGATGCAGAAAGAGGCAAGTGAGGTGCAGAAAGAAGAGAGTGAGGTGCAGAAAGAGGCAAGAGAAGTGCAGAAAGAGGCAAGTGAGGTGCACAAAGAGGCAAGTGAGGTGCAGAAAGAGGCAAGAGAGGTACAGAAAGAGGCAGTTGAGGGGCAAAATGTGGCAAGAGAGTTACAGAAAGAGGCAAGAGAAGTGCAGAAAGAGGTAAGAGAGGTTCAGAAAGAGGCAAGAGAGGTGCAGAAGGAGGCAAGAGAGGTACAGAAAGATGCAAGAGAGGTAGAGAAAGAGGCAAGAGAAGTGCAGAAAGAAGCAAGAGAAGCACATGAAAGAAGCAAGAGAAGTTCAGAAAGAAGCAAGAGAAGTGCAAAAAGAGGCAAGAGGAGTGCAGAAAGAGGCAAGAGAAGTGCAGAAAGAACCAAGAAAATAGCAGAAAGAGGCAATTGAAGTGCAGAAAGAGGCAAGAGAGGGGCAGAAAGAGGCAAGAGAAGTGCAGAAAGAGGCAAGAGAGGTGCAAAAAGAAGCAAGAGAAGTGCAGAAAGAAGCAAGAGAAGTACAGAAAGAGGCAAGAGAAGTGCAGAAAGAGGCAAGAGATGCGTAGAAAAATGCAAGAGAAGTGCAAAAAGAAGCAAGAGAATTGCACAAAGAGGAAGAGAGATGCAGAAAGAGGCAACTGAGGTGCAGAAAGAGGCAAAAGAGGTACAGAAAGAGGCAAGAGAAGCACAGAAAGAGGAAAGAGAAGTACAGAAAGAGGCAAGAGAAGTGCAGAAAGAGGCAAGTGAGGTGCAGGAAGAGGCAAGGGATGTGCAGAAAGAAAAGAGTGATGTGCAGAAAGAGGCAAGAGAAATGCAAAAAGAGGCAAGAGAGGTGCATAAAGAAGCAAAAGTGCAGAAAGGCGTAAGAGAAGTGCAGAAAGAAGAGAGTGAGGTGTAGAAAGAGGCAAGAGAAGTGCAGAAAGTGGCAAGTGAGGTGCAGAAAGAGGCAATAGAGGTACAGAAAGTGGCAAGAGAAGTGCAGAAAGAGGCAAGAGATGTGCAGAAAGAGGCAAGAGAGGTGCAGAAAGAAGCAAGTGAGGTACAGAAAGAGGTAAGAGAGATGCATATAGAAGAGAGTGATGTGCAGAAAGAGACAAGATAAGTGCAGAACGAGGCAAGTGAGGTGCAAAAAGAGGTAAGAGAGGTACAGAAAGAGGCAAGTGAGGTGCAGAAAGAAGAGGGTGAGATGCAGAAAGAGGCAAGTGAGGTGCAGAAAGAAGAGAGTGAGGTGCAGAAAGAGGCAAGAGAAGTGCAGAAAGAGGCAAGTGAGGTGCAAAAAGAGGCAAGTGAGGTGCAGAAAGATGCAAGAGAGGTACAGAAAGAGGCAGTTGAGGGGCAAAATGTGGCAAGAGAGTTACAGAAAGAGGCAAGAGAAGTGCAGAAAGAGGTAAGAGAAGTGCAGAAAGAGGCTAGAGAAGTGTGGAAAGTGGCAAGTGAGGTGCAGAAAGAGGGAAGAGAGGTACAGCAAGAGGCAAGAGACGTGCAGAAAGAGGCAAGAGAGGTACAGAAAGAGGCAAGTGAGGTGCAGAAAGAAGCAGAGTGAGATGCAGAAAGAGGCAAGTGAGGTGCAGAAAGAAGAGAAGTGAGGTGCAGAAAGAGGCAAGAGAAGTGCAGAAAGAGGCAAGTGAGGTGCAAAAGAGGCAAGTGAGGTGCAGAAAGAGGCAAGAGAGGTACAGAAAGAGGCAGTTGAGGGGCAAAATGTGGCAAGAGAGTTACAGAAAGAGGCAAGAGAAGTGCAGAAGGAGGCAAGAGAAGTGCAGAAAGAAGCAAGAGAAGTACAGAAAGAGGCAAGAGAGGGGCAGAAAGAGGCAAGAGAAGTGCAGAAAGAGGCAAGAGAGGTGCAGAAAGAGGCAAGAGAAGTGCAGAAAGAAGCAAGAGAAGTACAGAAAGAGGCAAGAGATGCGTAGAAAGATGCAAGATAAGTGCAGAAAGAAGCAAGAGAATTGCAGAAAGAGGAAGAGAGGTGCAGAAAGAGGCGAGTGAGGTGCAGAAAGTGGCAGGAGAGGTACAGAAAGAGGCAAGAGATGTACAGAAAGAGGCAAGAGAAGCACACAAAGAGGAAGAGTGATGCAGAAAGAGGCAACTGAGGTGCAGAAAGAGGCAGGAGAGGTACAGAAAGAAGCAAGAGAAGTGCAAAAAGAGGCAAGAGAAGTGCAGAAAGAGGCAAGACAAATGCAGAAAGAAGCAAGAGAAGTACAGAAAGAAGCAAGAGAAGTACAGAAAGAGGCAAGAGAAGTGCAGAAAGAGGCAAAAGATGCACAGAAAAATACAAGAGACGTGAAAAAAGAAGCAAGAGAAGTACAGAAAGAGGCAAGTGAGGTGCAGAAAGAGGCAAGAGAGGTACAGAAAGAGGCAAGATAAGTACAGAAAGAGGCAAGAGAAGCGCAGAAATAGGAAAGAGAAGTGCAGAAAGAGGCAAGAGAAGTGCAAAAAGAAGCAAGAGAAGTGCAGAAAGAAGCAAGAGAAGTACAGAAAGAGGCAAGAGATGCGTAGAAAAATGCAAGATAAGTGCAAAAAGAAGCAAGAGAATTGCACAAAGAGGAAGAGAGATGCAGAAAGAGGCAAGTGAGGTGCAGAAAGAGGCAGGAGAGGTACAGAAAGAGGCAAGAGATGTACAGAAAGAGGCAAGAGAAGCACACAAAGAGGAAGAGTGATGCAGAAAGAGGCAACTGAGGTGCAGAAAGAGGCAAAAGAGGTACAGAAAGAGGCAAGAGAAGCACAGAAAGAGGAAAGAGAAGTACAGAAAGAGGCAAGAGAAGTGCAGAAAGAGGCAAGTGAGGTGCAGGAAGAGGCAAGAGAAGTACAGAAAGAGGCAAGAGAAGTGCAGAGAGAGGCAAGTGAGGTGCAGAAAGAGGCAAGAGTGGTGTAGATAGAGGCAAGAGAAGTGCAGAAAGAGGCTAGAGAAGTGTGGAAAGTGGCAAGTGAGGTGCAGAAAGAGGCAAGAGAGGTACAGCAAGAGGCAAGAGAGGTACAGAAAGAGGCAAGAGAAGTGCAAAAAGAGGCAAGAGAAGTGCAGAAAGAGAAAAGAGAAGTGCAGAAAGAGGCAAGAGGAGTGCAGAGAGATTCAAGAGAAGTGCAGAAAGAGGCAAGTGAGGTGCAGAAAGAAGAGAGTGAGATGCAGAAAGAGGCAAGGGACGTGCAGAAAGAAAAGAGTGATGTGCAGAAAGAGGCAAGAGAAATGCAAAAAGAGGCAAGAGAGGTGCATAAAGAAGCAAAAGTACAGAAAGGCGTAAGAGAAGTGCAGAAAGAAGAGAGTGAGGTGCAGAAAGAGGCAAGAGAAGTGCAGAAAGTGGCAAGTGAGGTGCAGAAAGAGGCAATAGAGGTACAGAAAGTGGCAAGAGAAGTGCAGAAAGAGGCAAGAGACGTGCAGAAAGAGGCAAGAGAGGTGCAGAAAGAAGCAAGTGAGGTACAGAAAGAGGTAAGAGAGATGCATATAGAAGAGAGTGATGTGCAGAAAGAGGCAAGATAAGTGCAGAACGAGGCAAGTGAGGTGCAAAAAGAGGTAAGAGAGGTACAGAAAGAGGCAAGTGAGGTGCAGAAAGAAAAGGGTAAGATGCAGAAAGAGGCAAGTGAGGTGCAGAAAGAAGAGAGTGAGGTGCAGAAAGAGGCAAGAGAAGTGCAGAAAGAGGCAAGTGAGGTGCACAAAGAGGCAAGTGAGGTGCAGAAAGAGGCAAGAGAGGTACAGAAAGAGGCAGTTGAGGGGCAAAATGTGGCAAGAGAGTTACAGAAAGAGGCAAGAGAAGTGCAGAAAGAGGTAAGAGAGGTTCAGAAAGAGGCAAGAGAGGTGCAGAAGGAGGCAAGAGAGGTACAGAAAGATGCAAGAGAGGTAGAGAAAGAGGCAAGAGAAGTGCAGAAAGAAGCAAGAGAAGCACATGAAAGAAGCAAGAGAAGTTCAGAAAGAAGCAAGAGAAGTGCAAAAAGAGGCAAGAGGAGTGCAGAAAGAGGCAAGAGAAGTGCAGAAAGAACCAAGAAAATAGCAGAAAGAGGCAATTGAAGTGCAGAAAGAGGCAAGAGAGGGGCAGAAAGAGGCAAGAGAAGTGCAAAAAGAGGCAAGAGAGGTGCAAAAAGAAGCAAGAGAAGTGCAGAAAGAAGCAAGAGAAGTACAGAAAGAGGCAAGAGAAGTACAGAAAGAGGCAAGAGATGCGTAGAAAAATGCAAGAGAAGTGCAAAAAGAAGCAAGAGAATTGCACAAAGAGGAAGAGAGATGCAGAAAGAGGCAACTGAGGTGCAGAAAGAGGCAAAAGAGGTACAGAAAGAGGCAAGAGAAGCACAGAAAGAGGAAAGAGAAGTACAGAAAGAGGCAAGAGAAGTGCAGAAAGAGGCAAGTGAGGTGCAGGAAGAGGCAAGAGAAGTACAGAAAGAGGCAAGAGAAGTGCAGAGAGAGGCAAGTGAGGTGCAGAAAGAGGCAAGAGTGGTGTAGATAGAGGCAAGAGAAGTGCAGAAAGAGGCTAGAGAAGTGTGGAAAGTGGCAAGTGAGGTGCAGAAAGAGGCAAGAGAGGTACAGCAAGAGGCAAGAGACGTGCAGAAAGAGGCAAGAGAGGTACAGAAAGAGGCAAGTGAGGTGCAGAAAGAAGAGGGTGAGATGCAGAAAGAGGCAAGTGAGGTGCAGAAAGAAGAGAGTGAGGTGCAGAAAGAGGCAAGAGAAGTGCAGAAAGAGGCAAGTGAGGTGCAAAAAGAGGCAAGTGAGGTGCAGAAAGAGGCAAGAGAGGTACAGAAAGAGGCAGTTGAGGGGCAAAATGTGGCAAGAGAGTTACAGAAAGAGGCAAGAGAAGTGCAGAAAGAGGTAAGAGAGGTTCAGAAAGAGGCAAGAGAGGTGCAGAAGGAGGCAAGAGAGGTACAGAAAGATGCAAGAGAGGTAGAGAAAGAGGCAAAAGAAGTGCAGAAAGAAGCAAGAGAAGCACATGAAAGAAGCAAGAGAAGTTCAGAATGAAGCAAGAGAAGTGCAAAAAGAGGCAAGAGGAGTGCAGAAAGAGGCAAGAGAAGTGCAGAAAGAAGCAAGAACATAGCAGAAAGAGGCAATTGAAGTGCAGAAAGAGGCAAGAGAGGGGCAGAAAGAGGCAAGAGAAGTGCAGAAAGAGGCAAGAGAGGTGCAAAAAGAAGCAAGAGAAGTGCAGAAAGAAGCAAGAGAAGTACAGAAAGAGGCAAGAGATGCGTAGAAAAATGCAAGATAAGTGCAAAAAGAAGCAAGAGAATTGCACAAAGAGGAAGAGAGATGCAGAAAGAGGCAAGTGAGGTGCAGAAAGTGGCAGGAGAGGTACAGAAAGAGGCAAGAGATGTACAGAAAGAGGCAAGAGAAGCACACAAAGAGGAAGAGTGATGCAGAAAGAGGCAACTGAGGTGCAGAAAGAGGCAAAAGAGGTACAGAAAGAGGCAAGAGAAGCACAGAAAGAGGAAAGAGAAGTACAGAAAGAGGCAAGAGAAGTGCAGAAAGAGGCAAGTGAGGTGCAGGAAGAGGCAAGAGAAGTACAGAAAGAGGCAAGAGAAGTGCAGAGAGAGGCAAGTGAGGTGCAGAAAGAGGCAAGAGTGGTGTAGATAGAGGCAAGAGAAGTGCAGAAAGAGGCTAGAGAAGTGTGGAAAGTGGCAAGTGAGGTGCAGAAAGAGGCAAGAGAGGTACAGCAAGAGGCAAGAGAGGTACAGAAAGAGGCAAGAGAAGTGCAAAAAGAGGCAAGAGAAGTGCAGAAAGAGAAAAGAGAAGTGCAGAAAGAGGCAAGAGGAGTGCAGAGAGATTCAAGAGAAGTGCAGAAAGAGGCAAGTGAGGTGCAGAAAGAAGAGAGTGAGATGCAGAAAGAGGCAAGGGACGTGCAGAAAGAAAAGAGTGATGTGCAGAAAGAGGCAAGAGAAATGCAAAAAGAGGCAAGAGAGGTGCATAAAGAAGCAAAAGTACAGAAAGGCGTAAGAGAAGTGCAGAAAGAAGAGAGTGAGGTGCAGAAAGAGGCAAGAGAAGTGCAGAAAGTGGCAAGTGAGGTGCAGAAAGAGGCAATAGAGGTACAGAAAGTGGCAAGAGAAGTGCAGAAAGAGGCAAGAGACGTGCAGAAAGAGGCAAGAGAGGTGCAGAAAGAAGCAAGTGAGGTACAGAAAGAGGTAAGAGAGATGCATATAGAAGAGAGTGATGTGCAGAAAGAGGCAAGATAAGTGCAGAACGAGGCAAGTGAGGTGCAAAAAGAGGTAAGAGAGGTACAGAAAGAGGCAAGTGAGGTGCAGAAAGAAAAGGGTAAGATGCAGAAAGAGGCAAGTGAGGTGCAGAAAGAAGAGAGTGAGGTGCAGAAAGAGGCAAGAGAAGTGCAGAAAGAGGCAAGTGAGGTGCACAAAGAGGCAAGTGAGGTGCAGAAAGAGGCAAGAGAGGTACAGAAAGAGGCAGTTGAGGGGCAAAATGTGGCAAGAGAGTTACAGAAAGAGGCAAGAGAAGTGCAGAAAGAGGTAAGAGAGGTTCAGAAAGAGGCAAGAGAGGTGCAGAAGGAGGCAAGAGAGGTACAGAAAGATGCAAGAGAGGTAGAGAAAGAGGCAAGAGAAGTGCAGAAAGAAGCAAGAGAAGCACATGAAAGAAGCAAGAGAAGTTCAGAAAGAAGCAAGAGAAGTGCAAAAAGAGGCAAGAGGAGTGCAGAAAGAGGCAAGAGAAGTGCAGAAAGAACCAAGAAAATAGCAGAAAGAGGCAATTGAAGTGCAGAAAGAGGCAAGAGAGGGGCAGAAAGAGGCAAGAGAAGTGCAAAAAGAGGCAAGAGAGGTGCAAAAAGAAGCAAGAGAAGTGCAGAAAGAAGCAAGAGAAGTACAGAAAGAGGCAAGAGAAGTACAGAAAGAGGCAAGAGATGCGTAGAAAAATGCAAGAGAAGTGCAAAAAGAAGCAAGAGAATTGCACAAAGAGGAAGAGAGATGCAGAAAGAGGCAACTGAGGTGCAGAAAGAGGCAAAAGAGGTACAGAAAGAGGCAAGAGAAGCACAGAAAGAGGAAAGAGAAGTACAGAAAGAGGCAAGAGAAGTGCAGAAAGAGGCAAGTGAGGTGCAGGAAGAGGCAAGAGAAGTACAGAAAGAGGCAAGAGAAGTGCAGAGAGAGGCAAGTGAGGTGCAGAAAGAGGCAAGAGTGGTGTAGATAGAGGCAAGAGAAGTGCAGAAAGAGGCTAGAGAAGTGTGGAAAGTGGCAAGTGAGGTGCAGAAAGAGGCAAGAGAGGTACAGCAAGAGGCAAGAGACGTGCAGAAAGAGGCAAGAGAGGTGCAGAAAGAAGCAAGTGAGGTACAGAAAGAGGTAAGAGAGATGCATATAGAAGAGAGTGATGTGCAGAAAGAGGCAAGATAAGTGCAGAACGAGGCAAGTGAGGTGCAAAAAGAGGTAAGAGAGGTACAGAAAGAGGCAAGTGAGGTGCAGAAAGAAGAGAGTGAGATGCAGAAAGAGGCAAGTGAGGTGCAGAAAGAAGAGAGTGAGGTGCAGAAAGAGGCAAGAGAAGTGCAGAAAGAGGCAAGTGAGGTGCAAAAAGAGGCAAGTGAGGTGCAGAAAGAGGCAAGAGAGGTACAGAAAGAGGCAGTTGAGGGGCAAAATGTGGCAAGAGAGTTACAGAAAGAGGCAAGAGAAGTGCAGAAAGAGGTAAGAGAGGTTCAGAAAGAGGCAAGAGTGGTGTAGATAGAGGCAAGAGAAGTGCAGAAAGAGGCTAGAGAAGTGTGGAAAGTGGCAAGTGAGGTGCAGAAAGAGGCAAGAGAGGTACAGCAAGAGGCAAGAGACGTGCAGAAAGAGGCAAGAGAGGTGCAGAAAGAGGCAAGAGAGGTACAGAAAGAGGCAGTTGAGGGGCAAAATGTGGCAAGAGAGTTACAGAAAGAGGCAAGAGAAGTGCAGAAAGAGGTAAGAGAGGTTCAGAAAGAGGCAAGAGAGGTGCAGAAGGAGGCAAGAGAGGTACAGAAAGATGCAAGAGAGGTAGAGAAAGAGGCAAAAGAAGTGCAGAAAGAAGCAAGAGAAGCACATGAAAGAAGCAAGAGAAGTTCAGAAAGAAGCAAGAGAAGTGCAAAAAGAGGCAAGAGGAGTGCAGAAAGAGGCAAGAGAAGTGCAGAAAGAAGCAAGAACATAGCAGAAAGAGGCAATTGAAGTACAGAAAGAGGCAAGAGAGGGGCAGAAAGAGGCAAGAGAAGTGCAGAGAGAGGCAAGTGAGGTGCAGAAAGAGGCAAGAGTGGTGTAGATAGAGGCAAGAGAAGTGCAGAAAGAGGCTAGAGAAGTGTGGAAAGTGGCAAGAGTGAGGTGCAGAAAGAGGCAAGAGAGGTGCAGCAAGAGGCAAGAGAGGTACAGAAAGAGGCAAGAGAAGCACAGAAAGAGGAAAGAGAAGTACAGAAAGAGGCAAGAGAAGTGCAGAAAGAGGCAAGTGAGGTGCAGGAAGAGGCAAGAGAAGTACAGAAAGAGGCAAGAGAAGTGCAGAGAGAGGCAAGTGAGGTGCAGAAAGAGGCAAGAGTGGTGTAGATAGAGGCAAGAGAAGTGCAGAAAGAGGCTAGAGAAGTGTGGAAAGTGGCAAGTGAGGTGCAGAAAGAGGCAAGAGAGGTACAGCAAGAGGCAAGAGAGGTACAGAAAGAGGCAAGAGAAGTGCAAAAAGAGGCAAGAGAAGTGCAGAAAGAGAAAAGAGAAGTGCAGAAAGAGGCAAGAGGAGTGCAGAGAGATTCAAGAGAAGTGCAGAAAGAGGCAAGTGAGGTGCAGAAAGAAGAGAGTGAGATGCAGAAAGAGGCAAGGGACGTGCAGAAAGAAAAGAGTGATGTGCAGAAAGAGGCAAGAGAAATGCAAAAAGAGGCAAGAGAGGTGCATAAAGAAGCAAAAGTACAGAAAGGCGTAAGAGAAGTGCAGAAAGAAGAGAGTGAGGTGCAGAAAGAGGCAAGAGAAGTGCAGAAAGTGGCAAGTGAGGTGCAGAAAGAGGCAATAGAGGTACAGAAAGTGGCAAGAGAAGTGCAGAAAGAGGCAAGAGACGTGCAGAAAGAGGCAAGAGAGGTGCAGAAAGAAGCAAGTGAGGTACAGAAAGAGGTAAGAGAGATGCATATAGAAGAGAGTGATGTGCAGAAAGAGGCAAGATAAGTGCAGAACGAGGCAAGTGAGGTGCAAAAAGAGGTAAGAGAGGTACAGAAAGAGGCAAGTGAGGTGCAGAAAGAAAAGGGTAAGATGCAGAAAGAGGCAAGTGAGGTGCAGAAAGAAGAGAGTGAGGTGCAGAAAGAGGCAAGAGAAGTGCAGAAAGAGGCAAGTGAGGTGCACAAAGAGGCAAGTGAGGTGCAGAAAGAGGCAAGAGAGGTACAGAAAGAGGCAGTTGAGGGGCAAAATGTGGCAAGAGAGTTACAGAAAGAGGCAAGAGAAGTGCAGAAAGAGGTAAGAGAGGTTCAGAAAGAGGCAAGAGAGGTGCAGAAGGAGGCAAGAGAGGTACAGAAAGATGCAAGAGAGGTAGAGAAAGAGGCAAGAGAAGTGCAGAAAGAAGCAAGAGAAGCACATGAAAGAAGCAAGAGAAGTTCAGAAAGAAGCAAGAGAAGTGCAAAAAGAGGCAAGAGGAGTGCAGAAAGAGGCAAGAGAAGTGCAGAAAGAAGCAAGAAAATAGCAGAAAGAGGCAATTGAAGTGCAGAAAGAGGCAAGAGAGGGGCAGAAAGAGGCAAGAGAAGTGCAAAAAGAGGCAAGAGAGGTGCAAAAAGAAGCAAGAGAAGTGCAGAAAGAAGCAAGAGAAGTACAGAAAGAGGCAAGAGAAGTACAGAAAGAGGCAAGAGATGCGTAGAAAATGCAAGAGAAGTGCAAAAAGAAGCAAGAGAATTGCACAAAGAGGAAGAGAGATGCAGAAAGAGGCAACTGAGGTGCAGAAAGAGGCAAAAGAGGTACAGAAAGAGGCAAGAGAAGCACAGAAAGAGGAAAGAGAAGTACAGAAAGAGGCAAGAGAAGTGCAGAAAGAGGCAAGTGAGGTGCAGGAAGAGGCAAGGGATGTGCAGAAAGAAAAGTGATGTGCAGAAAGAGGCAAGAGAAGTGCAGAAAGAGGCAAGAGAGGTGCAGAAAGAGGCAAGAGTGCAGAAAGGCGTAAGAGAGAGTGCAGAAAGAGAGAGTGAGGTGCAGAAAGAGGCAAGAGAAGTGCAGAAAGTGGCAAGTGAGGTGCAGAAAGAGGCAATAGAGGTCCATAAAGTGGCAAGAGAAGTGCAGAAAGAGGCAAGAGATGTGCAGAAAGAGGCAAGAGAGGTGCAGAAAGAAGCAAGTGAGGTACAGAAAGAGGTAAGAGAGATGCATATAGAAGAGAGTGATGTGCAGAAAGAGACAAGATAAGTGCAGAACGAGGCAAGTGAGGTGCAAAAAGAGGTAAGAGAGGTACAGAAAGAGGCAAGTGAGGTGCAGAAAGAAGAGGGTGAGATGCAGAAAGAGGCAAGTGAGGTGCAGAAAGAAGAGAGTGAGGTGCAGAAAGAGGCAAGAGAAGTGCAGAAAGAGGCAAGTGAGGTGCAAAAAGAGGCAAGTGAGGTGCAGAAAGAGGCAAGAGAGGTACAGAAAGAGGCAGTTGAGGGGCAAAATGTGGCAAGAGAGTTACAGAAAGAGGCAAGAGAAGTGCAGAAAGAGGTAAGAGAGGTTCAGAAAGAGGCAAGAGAGGTGCAGAAGGAGGCAAGAGAGGTACAGAAAGATGCAAGAGAGGTAGAGAAAGAGGCAAAAGAAGTGCAGAAAGAAGCAAGAGAAGCACATGAAAGAAGCAAGAGAAGTTCAGAAAGAAGCAAGAGAAGTGCAAAAAGAGGCAAGAGGAGTGCAGAAAGAGGCAAGAGAAGTGCAGAAAGAAGCAAGAACATAGCAGAAAGAGGCAATTGAAGTGCAGAAAGAGGCAAGAGAGGGGCAGAAAGAGGCAAGAGAAGTGCAGAAAGAGGCAAGAGAGGTGCAAAAAGAAGCAAGAGAAGTGCAGAAAGAAGCAAGAGAAGTACAGAAAGAGGCAAGAGATGCGTAGAAAAATGCAAGATAAGTGCAAAAAGAAGCAAGAGAATTGCACAAAGAGGAAGAGAGATGCAGAAAGAGGCAAGTGAGGTGCAGAAAGAGGCAGGAGAGGTACAGAAAGAGGCAAGAGATGTACAGAAAGAGGCAAGAGAAGCACACAAAGAGGAAGAGTGATGCAGAAAGAGGCAACTGAGGTGCAGAAAGAGGCAAAAGAGGTACAGAAAGAGGCAAGAGAAGCACAGAAAGAGGAAAGAGAAGTACAGAAAGAGGCAAGAGAAGTGCAGAAAGAGGCAAGTGAGGTGCAGGAAGAGGCAAGAGAAGTACAGAAAGAGGCAAGAGAAGTGCAGAGAGAGGCAAGTGAGGTGCAGAAAGAGGCAAGAGTGGTGTAGATAGAGGCAAGAGAAGTGCAGAAAGAGGCTAGAGAAGTGTGGAAAGTGGCAAGTGAGGTGCAGAAAGAGGCAAGAGAGGTACAGCAAGAGGCAAGAGAGGTACAGAAAGAGGCAAGAGAAGTGCAAAAAGAGGCAAGAGAAGTGCAGAAAGAGAAAAGAGAAGTGCAGAAAGAGGCAAGAGGAGTGCAGAGAGATTCAAGAGAAGTGCAGAAAGAGGCAAGTGAGGTGCAGAAAGAAGAGAGTGAGATGCAGAAAGAGGCAAGGGACGTGCAGAAAGAAAAGAGTGATGTGCAGAAAGAGGCAAGAGAAATGCAAAAAGAGGCAAGAGAGGTGCATAAAGAAGCAAAAGTACAGAAAGGCGTAAGAGAAGTGCAGAAAGAAGAGAGTGAGGTGCAGAAAGAGGCAAGAGAAGTGCAGAAAGTGGCAAGTGAGGTGCAGAAAGAGGCAATAGAGGTACAGAAAGTGGCAAGAGAAGTGCAGAAAGAGGCAAGAGACGTGCAGAAAGAGGCAAGAGAGGTGCAGAAAGAAGCAAGTGAGGTACAGAAAGAGGTAAGAGAGATGCATATAGAAGAGAGTGATGTGCAGAAAGAGGCAAGATAAGTGCAGAACGAGGCAAGTGAGGTGCAAAAAGAGGTAAGAGAGGTACAGAAAGAGGCAAGTGAGGTGCAGAAAGAAAAGGGTGAGATGCAGAAAGAGGCAAGTGAGGTGCAGAAAGAAGAGAGTGAGGTGCAGAAAGAGGCAAGAGAAGTGCAGAAAGAGGCAAGTGAGGTGCACAAAGAGGCAAGTGAGGTGCAGAAAGAGGCAAGAGAGGTACAGAAAGAGGCAGTTGAGGGGCAAAATGTGGCAAGAGAGTTACAGAAAGAGGCAAGAGAAGTGCAGAAAGAGGTAAGAGAGGTTCAGAAAGAGGCAAGAGAGGTGCAGAAGGAGGCAAGAGAGGTACAGAAAGATGCAAGAGAGGTAGAGAAAGAGGCAAGAGAAGTGCAGAAAGAAGCAAGAGAAGCACATGAAAGAAGCAAGAGAAGTTCAGAAAGAAGCAAGAGAAGTGCAAAAAGAGGCAAGAGGAGTGCAGAAAGAGGCAAGAGAAGTGCAGAAAGAACCAAGAAAATAGCAGAAAGAGGCAATTGAAGTGCAGAAAGAGGCAAGAGAGGGGCAGAAAGAGGCAAGAGAAGTGCAAAAAGAGGCAAGAGAGGTGCAAAAAGAAGCAAGAGAAGTGCAGAAAGAAGCAAGAGAAGTACAGAAAGAGGCAAGAGAAGTACAGAAAGAGGCAAGAGATGCGTAGAAAAATGCAAGAGAAGTGCAAAAAGAAGCAAGAGAATTGCACAAAGAGGAAGAGAGATGCAGAAAGAGGCAACTGAGGTGCAGAAAGAGGCAAAAGAGGTACAGAAAGAGGCAAGAGAAGCACAGAAAGAGGAAAGAGAAGTACAGAAAGAGGCAAGAGAAGTGCAGAAAGAGGCAAGTGAGGTGCAGGAAGAGGCAAGAGAAGTACAGAAAGAGGCAAGAGAAGTGCAGAGAGAGGCAAGTGAGGTGCAGAAAGAGGCAAGAGTGGTGTAGATAGAGGCAAGAGAAGTGCAGAAAGAGGCTAGAGAAGTGTGGAAAGTGGCAAGTGAGGTGCAGAAAGAGGCAAGAGAGGTACAGCAAGAGGCAAGAGAGGTACAGAAAGAGGCAAGAGAAGTGCAAAAAGAGGCAAGAGAAGTGCAGAAAGAGAAAAGAAGAAGTGCAGAAAGAGGCAAGAGGAGTGCAGAGAGATTCAAGAGAAGTGCAGAAAGAGGCAAGTGAGGTGCAGAAAGAAGAGAGTGAGATGCAGAAAGAGGCAAGGGATGTGCAGAAAGAAAAGAGTGATGTGCAGAAAGAGGCAAGAGAAATGCAAAAAGAGGCAAGAGAGGTGCATAAAGAAGCAAAAGTGCAGAAAGGCTTAAGAGAAGTGCAGAAAGAAGAGAGTGAGGTGCAGAAAGAGGCAAGAGAAGTGCAGAAAGTGGCAAGTGAGGTGCAGAAAGAGGCAAGAGAGGTACAGAAATAGGCAAGAGAGGTGCAGAAAGAAGAGAGTGAGATGCAGAAAAAGGCAATAGAGGTGCAGAAAGAAGAGAGTGAGGTGCAGAAAGAGGCAAGAGAGGTGCAGAAAGAGGCAAGTGAGGTGCAAAAAGAGGCAAGTGAGGTGCAGAAAGAGGCAAGAGAGGTACAGAAAGAGGCAGTTGAGGGGCAAAATGTGGCAAGAGAGTTACAGAAAGAGGCAAGAGAAGTGCAGAAAGAGGTAAGAGAGGTTCAGAAAGAGGCAAGAGAGGTGCAGAAGGAGGCAAGAGAGGTACAGAAAGATGCAAGAGAGGTAGAGAAAGAGGCAAAAGAAGTGCAGAAAGAAGCAAGAGAAGCACATGAAAGAAGCAAGAGAAGTTCAGAAAGAAGCAAGAGAAGTGCAAAAAGAGGCAAGAGGAGTGCAGAAAGAGGCAAGAGAAGTGCAGAAAGAAGCAAGAACATAGCAGAAAGAGGCAATTGAAGTGCAGAAAGAGGCAAGAGAGGGGCAGAAAGAGGCAAGAGAAGTGCAGAAAGAGGCAAGAGAGGTGCAAAAAGAAGCAAGAGAAGTGCAGAAAGAAGCAAGAGAAGTACAGAAAGAGGCAAGAGATGCGTAGAAAAATGCAAGATAAGTGCAAAAAGAAGCAAGAGAATTGCACAAAGAGGAAGAGAGATGCAGAAAGAGGCAAGTGAGGTGCAGAAAGAGGCAGGAGAGGTACAGAAAGAGGCAAGAGAAGCACAGAAAGAGAGAAAGAGAAGTACAGAAAGAGGCAAGAGAAGTGCAGAAAGAGGCAAGTGAGGTGCAGGAAGAGGCAAGAGAAGTACAGAAAGAGGCAAGAGAAGTGCAGAGAGAGGCAAGTGAGGTGCAGAAAGAGGCAAGAGTGGTGTAGATAGAGGCAAGAGAAGTGCAGAAAGAGGCTAGAGAAGTGTGGAAAGTGGCAAGTGAGGTGCAGAAAGAGGCAAGAGAGGTACAGCAAGAGGCAAGAGAGGTACAGAAAGAGGCAAGAGAAGTGCAAAAAGAGGCAAGAGAAGTGCAGAAAGAGAAAAGAGAAGTGCAGAAAGAGGCAAGAGGAGTGCAGAGAGATTCAAGAGAAGTGCAGAAAGAGGCAAGTGAGGTGCAGAAAGAAGAGAGTGAGATGCAGAAAGAGGCAAGGGACGTGCAGAAAGAAAAGAGTGATGTGCAGAAAGAGGCAAGAGAAATGCAAAAAGAGGCAAGAGAGGTGCATAAAGAAGCAAAAGTACAGAAAGGCGTAAGAGAAGTGCAGAAAGAAGAGAGTGAGGTGCAGAAAGAGGCAAGAGAAGTGCAGAAAGTGGCAAGTGAGGTGCAGAAAGAGGCAATAGAGGTACAGAAAGTGGCAAGAGAAGTGCAGAAAGAGGCAAGAGACGTGCAGAAAGAGGCAAGAGAGGTGCAGAAAGAAGCAAGTGAGGTACAGAAAGAGGTAAGAGAGATGCATATAGAAGAGAGTGATGTGCAGAAAGAGGCAAGATAAGTGCAGAACGAGGCAAGTGAGGTGCAAAAAGAGGTAAGAGAGGTACAGAAAGAGGCAAGTGAGGTGCAGAAAGAAGAGGGTGAGATGCAGAAAGAGGCAAGTGAGGTGCAGAAAGAAGAGAGTGAGGTGCAGAAAGAGGCAAGAGAAGTGCAGAAAGAGGCAAGTGAGGTGCACAAAGAGGCAAGTGAGGTGCAGAAAGAGGCAAGAGAGGTACAGAAAGAGGCAGTTGAGGGGCAAAATGTGGCAAGAGAGTTACAGAAAGAGGCAAGAGAAGTGCAGAAAGAGGTAAGAGAGGTTCAGAAAGAGGCAAGAGAGGTGCAGAAGGAGGCAAGAGAGGTACAGAAAGATGCAAGAGAGGTAGAGAAAGAGGCAAGAGAAGTGCAGAAAGAAGCAAGAGAAGCACATGAAAGAAGCAAGAGAAGTTCAGAAAGAAGCAAGAGAAGTGCAAAAAGAGGCAAGAGGAGTGCAGAAAGAGGCAAGAGAAGTGCAGAAAGAAGCAAGAAAATAGCAGAAAGAGGCAATTGAAGTGCAGAAAGAGGCAAGAGAGGGGCAGAAAGAGGCAAGAGAAGTGCAAAAAGAGGCAAGAGAGGTGCAAAAAGAAGCAAGAGAAGTGCAGAAAGAAGCAAGAGAAGTACAGAAAGAGGCAAGAGAAGTACAGAAAGAGGCAAGAGATGCGTAGAAAAATGCAAGAGAAGTGCAAAAAGAAGCAAGAGAATTGCACAAAGAGGAAGAGAGATGCAGAAAGAGGCAACTGAGGTGCAGAAAGAGGCAAAAGAGGTACAGAAAGAGGCAAGAGAAGCACAGAAAGAGGAAAGAGAAGTACAGAAAGAGGCAAGAGAAGTGCAGAAAGAGGCAAGTGAGGTGCAGGAAGAGGCAAGAGAAGTACAGAAAGAGGCAAGAGAAGTGCAGAGAGAGGCAAGTGAGGTGCAGAAAGAGGCAAGAGTGGTGTAGATAGAGGCAAGAGAAGTGCAGAAAGAGGCTAGAGAAGTGTGGAAAGTGGCAAGTGAGGTGCAGAAAGAGGCAAGAGAGGTACAGCAAGAGGCAAGAGAGGTACAGAAAGAGGCAAGAGAAGTGCAAAAAGAGGCAAGAGAAGTGCAGAAAGAGAAAAGAGAAGTGCAGAAAGAGGCAAGAGGAGTGCAGAGAGATTCAAGAGAAGTGCAGAAAGAGGCAAGTGAGGTGCAGAAAGAAGAGAGTGAGATGCAGAAAGAGGCAAGTGAGGTGCAGACAGAAGAGAGTGAGGTGCAGAAAGAGGCAAGAGGAAATGCAAAAAGAGGCAAGAGAGGTGCATAAAGAAGCAAAGAGTGCAGAAAGGCGTAAGAGAAGTGCAGAAAGAAGAGAGTGAGGTGCAGAAAGAGGCAAGAGAAGTGCAGAAAGTGGCAAGTGAGGTGCAGAAAGAGGCAATAGAGGTACAGAAAGTGGCAAGAGAAGTGCAGAAAGAGGCAAGAGACGTGCAGAAAGAGGCAAGAGAGGTGCAGAAAGAAGCAAGTGAGGTACAGAAAGAGGTAAGAGAGATGCATATAGAAGAGAGTGATGTGCAGAAAGAGGCAAGATAAGTGCAGAACGAGGCAAGTGAGGTGCAAAAAGAGGTAAGAGAGGTACAGAAAGAGGCAAGTGAGGTGCAGAAAGAAGAGGGTGAGATGCAGAAAGAGGCAAGTGAGGTGCAGAAAGAAGAGAGTGAGGTGCAGAAAGAGGCAAGTGAGGTGCAAAAAGAGGCAAGTGAGGTGCAGAAAGAGGCAAGAGAGGTACAGAAAGAGGCAGTTGAGGGGCAAAATGTGGCAAGAGAGTTACAGAAAGAGGCAAGAGAAGTGCAGAAAGAGGTAAGAGAGGTTCAGAAAGAGGCAAGAGAGGTGCAGAAGGAGGCAAGAGAGGTACAGAAAGATGCAAGAGAGGTAGAGAAAGAGGCAAAAGAAGTGCAGAAAGAAGCAAGAGAAGCACATGAAAGAAGCAAGAGAAGTTCAGAAAGAAGCAAGAGAAGTGCAAAAAGAGGCAAGAGGAGTGCAGAAAGAGGCAAGAGAAGTGCAGAAAGAAGCAAGAACATAGCAGAAAGAGGCAATTGAAGTGCAGAAAGAGGCAAGAGAGGGGCAGAAAGAGGCAAGAGAAGTGCAGAAAGAGGCAAGAGAGGTGCAAAAAGAAGCAAGAGAAGTGCAGAAAGAAGCAAGAGAAGTACAGAAAGAGGCAAGAGATGCGTAGAAAAATGCAAGATAAGTGCAAAAAGAAGCAAGAGAATTGCACAAAGAGGAAGAGAGATGCAGAAAGAGGCAAGTGAGGTGCAGAAAGAGGCAGGAGAGGTACAGAAAGAGGCAAGAGATGTACAGAAAGAGGCAAGAGAAGCACACAAAGAGGAAGAGTGATGCAGAAAGAGGCAACTGAGGTGCAGAAAGAGGCAAAAGAGGTACAGAAAGAGGCAAGAGAAGCACAGAAAGAGGAAAGAGAAGTACAGAAAGAGGCAAGAGAAGTGCAGAAAGAGGCAAGTGAGGTGCAGGAAGAGGCAAGAGAAGTACAGAAAGAGGCAAGAGAAGTGCAGAGAGAGGCAAGTGAGGTGCAGAAAGAGGCAAGAGTGGTGTAGATAGAGGCAAGAGAAGTGCAGAAAGAGGCTAGAGAAGTGTGGAAAGTGGCAAGTGAGGTGCAGAAAGAGGCAAGAGAGGTACAGCAAGAGGCAAGAGAGGTACAGAAAGAGGCAAGAGAAGTGCAAAAAGAGGCAAGAGAAGTGCAGAAAGAGAAAAGAGAAGTGCAGAAAGAGGCAAGAGGAGTGCAGAGAGATTCAAGAGAAGTGCAGAAAGAGGCAAGTGAGGTGCAGAAAGAAGAGAGTGAGATGCAGAAAGAGGCAAGGGACGTGCAGAAAGAAAAGAGTGATGTGCAGAAAGAGGCAAGAGAAATGCAAAAAGAGGCAAGAGAGGTGCATAAAGAAGCAAAAGTACAGAAAGGCGTAAGAGAAGTGCAGAAAGAAGAGAGTGAGGTGCAGAAAGAGGCAAGAGAAGTGCAGAAAGTGGCAAGTGAGGTGCAGAAAGAGGCAATAGAGGTACAGAAAGTGGCAAGAGAAGTGCAGAAAGAGGCAAGAGACGTGCAGAAAGAGGCAAGAGAGGTGCAGAAAGAAGCAAGTGAGGTACAGAAAGAGGTAAGAGAGATGCATATAGAAGAGAGTGATGTGCAGAAAGAGGCAAGATAAGTGCAGAACGAGGCAAGTGAGGTGCAAAAAGAGGTAAGAGAGGTACAGAAAGAGGCAAGTGAGGTGCAGAAAGAAGAGGGTGAGATGCAGAAAGAGGCAAGTGAGGTGCAGAAAGAAGAGAGTGAGGTGCAGAAAGAGGCAAGAGAAGTGCAGAAAGAGGCAAGTGAGGTGCAACAAAGAGGCAAGTGAGGTGCAGAAAGAGGCAAGAGAGGTACAGAAAGAGGCAGTTGAGGGGCAAAATGTGGCAAGAGAGTTACAGAAAGAGGCAAGAGAAGTGCAGAAAGAGGTAAGAGAGGTTCAGAAAGAGGCAAGAGAGGTGCAGAAGGAGGCAAGAGAGGTACAGAAAGATGCAAGAGAGGTAGAGAAAGAGGCAAGAGAAGTGCAGAAAGAAGCAAGAGAAGCACATGAAAGAAGCAAGAGAAGTTCAGAAAGAAGCAAGAGAAGTGCAAAAAGAGGCAAGAGGAGTGCAGAAAGAGGCAAGAGAAGTGCAGAAAGAAGCAAGAAAATAGCAGAAAGAGGCAATTGAAGTGCAGAAAGAGGCAAGAGAGGGGCAGAAAGAGGCAAGAGAAGTGCAGAAAGAGGCAAGAGAGGTGCAAAAAGAAGCAAGAGAAGTGCAGAAAGAAGCAAGAGAAGTACAGAAAGAGGCAAGAGATGCGAGAAAAATGCAAGAAAGTGCAAAAAGAAGCAAGAGAATTGCACAAAGAGGAAGAGAGATGCAGAAAGAGGCAAGTGAGGTGCAGAAAGAGGCAGGAGAGGTACAGAAAGAGGCAAGAGATGTACAGAAAGAGGCAAGAGAAGCACACAAAGAGGAAGAGAGATGCAGAAAGAGGCAACTGAGGTGCAGAAAGAGGCAAAAGAGGTACAGAAAGAGGCAAGAGAAGCACAGAAAGAGGAAAGAGAAGTACAGAAAGAGGCAAGAGAAGTGCAGAAAGAGGCAAGTGAGGTGCAGGAAGAGGCAAGAGAAGTACAGAAAGAGGCAAGAGAAGTGCAGAGAGAGGCAAGTGAGGTGCAGAAAGAGGCAAGAGTGGTGTAGATAGAGGCAAGAGAAGTGCAGAAAGAGGCTAGAGAAGTGTGGAAAGTGGCAAGTGAGGTGCAGAAAGAGGCAAGAGAGGTACAGCAAGAGGCAAGAGAGGTACAGAAAGAGGCAAGAGAAGTGCAAAAAGAGGCAAGAGAAGTGCAGAAAGAGAAAAGAGAAGTGCAGAAAGAGGCAAGAGGAGTGCAGAGAGATTCAAGAGAAGTGCAGAAAGAGGCAAGTGAGGTGCAGAAAGAAGAGAGTGAGATGCAGAAAGAGGCAAGGGACGTGCAGAAAGAAAAGAGTGATGTGCAGAAAGAGGCAAGAGAAATGCAAAAAGAGGCAAGAGAGGTGCATAAAGAAGCAAAAGTACAGAAAGGCGTAAGAGAAGTGCAGAAAGAAGAGAGTGAGGTGCAGAAAGAGGCAAGAGAAGTGCAGAAAGTGGCAAGTGAGGTGCAGAAAGAGGCAATAGAGGTACAGAAAGTGGCAAGAGAAGTGCAGAAAGAGGCAAGAGATGTGCAGAAAGAGGCAAGAGAGGTGCAGAAAGAAGCAAGTGAGGTACAGAAAGAGGTAAGAGAGATGCATATAGAAGAGAGTGATGTGCAGAAAGAGGCAAGATAAGTGCAGAACGAGGCAAGTGAGGTGCAAAAAGAGGTAAGAGAGGTACAGAAAGAGGCAAGTGAGGTGCAGAAGGAAGAGAGTGAGATGCAGAAAGAGGCAAGTGAGGTGCAGAAAGAAGAGAGTGAGGTGCAGAAAGAGGCAAGAGAAGTGCAGAAAGAGGCAAGTGAGGTGCACAAAGAGGCAAGTGAGGTGCAGAAAGAGGCAAGAGAGGTACAGAAAGAGGCAGTTGAGGGGCAAAATGTGGCAAGAGAGTTACAGAAAGAGGCAAGAGAAGTGCAGAAAGAGGTAAGAGAGGTTCAGAAAGAGGCAAGAGAGGTGCAGAAGGAGGCAAGAGAGGTACAGAAAGATGCAAGAGAGGTAGAGAAAGAGGCAAGAGAAGTGCAGAAAGAAGCAAGAGAAGCACATGAAAGAAGCAAGAGAAGTTCAGAAAGAAGCAAGAGAAGTGCAAAAAGAGGCAAGAGGAGTGCAGAAAGAGGCAAGAGAAGTGCAGAAAGAAGCAAGAAAATAGCAGAAAGAGGCAATTGAAGTGCAGAAAGAGGCAAGAGAGGGGCAGAAAGAGGCAAGAGAAGTGCAGAAAGAGGCAAGAGAGGTGCAAAAAGAAGCAAGAGAAGTGCAGAAAGAAGCAAGAGAAGTACAGAAAGAGGCAAGAGAAGTACAGAAAGAGGCAAGAGATGCATAGAAAAATGCAAGAGAAGTGCAAAAGAAGCAAGAGAATTGCACAAAGAGGAAGAGAGATGCAGAAAGAGGCAAGTGAGGTGCAGAAAGAGGCAAGAGAGGTACAGAAAGAGGCAAGAGATAGTGCAGAAAGAGGCAAGAGAAGTACAGAAAGAGGAAAGAGAAGATGCAGAAAGAGGCAAGTGGAGTGCAGAGAGATTCAAGAGAAGTGCAGAAAGAGGCAAGTGAGGTGCAGAAAGAAGAGAGTGAGATGCAGAAAGAGGCAAGGGACGTGCAGAAAGAAAAGAGTGATGTGCAGAAAGAGGCAAGAGAAATGCAAAAAGAGGCAAGAGAGGTGCATAAAGAAGCAAAAGTACAGAAAGGCGTAAGAGAAGTGCAGAAAGAAGAGAGTGAGGTGCAGAAAGAGGCAAGAGAAGTGCAGAAAGTGGCAAGTGAGGTGCAGAAAGAGGCAATAGAGGTACAGAAAGTGGCAAGAGAAGTGCAGAAAGAGGCAAGAGACGTGCAGAAAGAGGCAAGAGAGGTGCAGAAAGAAGCAAGTGAGGTACAGAAAGAGGTAAGAGAGATGCATATAGAAGAGAGTGATGTGCAGAAAGAGGCAAGATAAGTGCAGAACGAGGCAAGTGAGGTGCAAAAAGAGGTAAGAGAGGTACAGAAAGAGGCAAGTGAGGTGCAGAAAGAAGAGGGTGAGATGCAGAAAGAGGCAAGTGAGGTGCAGAAAGAAGAGAGTGAGGTGCAGAAAGAGGCAAGAGAAGTGCAGAAAGAGGCAAGTGAGGTGCAAAAAGAGGCAAGTGAGGTGCAGAAAGATGCAAGAGAGGTACAGAAAGAGGCAGTTGAGGGGCAAAATGTGGCAAGAGAGTTACAGAAAGAGGCAAGAGAAGTGCAGAAAGAGGTAAGAGAGGTTCAGAAAGAGGCAAGAGAGGTGCAGAAGGAGGCAAGAGAGGTACAGAAAGATGCAAGAGAGGTAGAGAAAGAGGCAAGAGAAGTGCAGAAAGAAGCAAGAGAAGCACATGAAAGAAGCAAGAGAAGTTCAGAAAGAAGCAAGAGAAGTGCAAAATGTGGCAAGAGAGTTGCAGAAAGAGGCAAGAGAATTGCACAAAGAGGCAAGAGAGATGCAGAAAGAGGCAAGTGAGGTGCAGAAAGAGGCAAGAGAGGTACAGAAAGAGGCAAGAGATGTACAGAAAGAGGCAAGAGAAGCACAAAAAGAGGAAGAAAGATGCAGAAAGAGGCAAGTGAGGTGCAGAAAGAGGCAAGAGAGGTACAGAAAGAGGCAAGAGAAGCACAGAAAGAGGAAAGAGAAGTACAGAAAGAGGCAAGAGAAGTGCAGAAAGAGGCAAGTGAGGTGCAGGAAGAGGCAAGAGAAGTACAGAAAGAGGCAAGAGAAGTGCAGAGAGAGGCAAGTGAGGTGCAGAAAGAATCAAGAGTGGTGCAGATAGAGGCAAGAGAAGTGCAGAAAGAGGCTAGAGAAGTGTGGAAAGTGGCAAGTGAGGTGCAGAAAGAGGCAAGAGAGGTACAGAAAGAGGCAAGAGAGGTACAGAAAGAGGCAAGAGAAGTGCAAAAAGAGGCAAGAGAAGTGCAGAAAGAGAAAAGAGAAGTGCAGAAAGAGGCAAGAGGAGTGCAGAGAGATTCAAGAGAAGTGCAGAAAGAGGCAAGTGAGGTGCAGAAAGAAGAGAGTGAGATGCAGAAAGAG
Organism: Calotriton arnoldi; assembly: GCA_963921515.1. NCBI lineage: Eukaryota > Metazoa > Chordata > Amphibia > Caudata > Salamandridae > Calotriton > Calotriton arnoldi. The sequence goes on along the minus strand of CAWUFW010011784.1, from coordinate 563,624 downwards.
GCAAGGGACGTGCAGAAAGAAAAGAGTGATGTGCAGAAAGAGGCAAGAGAAATGCAAAAAGAGGCAAGAGAGGTGCATAAAGAAGCAAAAGTGCAGAAAGGCGTAAGAGAAGTGCAGAAAGAAGAGAGTGAGGTGCAGAAAGAGGCAAGAGAAGTGCAGAAAGTGGCAAGTGAGGTGCAGAAAGAGGCAATAGAGGTACAGAAAGTGGCAAGAGAAGTGCAGAAAGAGGCAAGAGAAGTGCAGAAAGAGGCAAGAGAGGTGCAGAAAGAAGCAAGTGAAGTACAGAAAGAGGTAAGAGAGATGCATATAGAAGAGAGTGATGTGCAGAAAGAGGCAAGAGAGGTGCAGAAGAGGCAAGAGTGCAGAAAGAGGTAAGAGAGGTGCAGAAAGAGGCAAGAGAAGTGCAGAAAGAAGAGGAGATGCAGAAAGAGGCAAGTGAGGTGCAGAAAGAAGCAGAGTGAGGTGCAGAAAGAGGCAAGAGAGGTACAGAAAGAGGCAAGAGAAGCACATGAAAGAGGCAAGAGAAGTACAGAAAGAGGCAAGAGAAGTGCAGAAAGAGGCAAGTGAGGTGCAGGAAGAGGCAAGAGAAGTACAGAAAGAGGCAAGAGAAGTGCAGAGAGAGGCAAGTGAGGTGCAGAAAGAGGCAAGAGTGGTGTAGATAGAGGCAAGAGAAGTGCAGAAAGAGGCTAGAGAAGTGTGGAAAGTGGCAAGTGAGGTGCAGAAAGAGGCAAGAGAGGTACAGCAAGAGGCAAGAGAGGTACAGAAAGAGGCAAGAGAAGTGCAAAAAGAGGCAAGAGAAGTGCAGAAAGAGAAAAGAGAAGTGCAGAAAGAGGCAAGAGGAGTGCAGAGAGATTCAAGAGAAGTGCAGAAAGAGGCAAGTGAGGTGCAGAAAGAAGAGAGTGAGATGCAGAAAGAGGCAAGGGACGTGCAGAAAGAAAAGAGTGATGTGCAGAAAGAGGCAAGAGAAATGCAAAAAGAGGCAAGAGAGGTGCATAAAGAAGCAAAAGTGCAGAAAGGCGTAAGAGAAGTGCAGAAAGAAGAGAGTGAGGTGCAGAAAGAGGCAAGAGAAGTGCAGAAAGTGGCAAGTGAGGTGCAGAAAGAGGCAATAGAGGTACAGAAAGTGGCAAGAGAGGTGCAGAAAGAGGCAAGAGACGTGCAGAAAGAGGCAAGAGAGGTGCAGAAAGAAGCAAGTGAGGTACAGAAAGAGGTAAGAGAGATGCATATAGAAGAGAGTGATGTGCAGAAAGAGGCAAGATAAGTGCAGAACGAGGCAAGTGAGGTGCAAAAAGAGGTAAGAGAGGTACAGAAAGAGGCAAGTGAGGTGCAGAAAGAAGAGGGTGAGATGCAGAAAGAGGCAAGTGAGGTGCAGAAAGAAGAGAGTGAGGTGCAGAAAGAGGCAAGAGAAGTGCAGAAAGAGGCAAGTGAGGTGCACAAAGAGGCAAGTGAGGTGCAGAAAGAGGCAAGAGAGGTACAGAAAGAGGCAGTTGAGGGGCAAAATGTGGCAAGAGAGTTACAGAAAGAGGCAAGAGAAGTGCAGAAAGAGGTAAGAGAGGTTCAGAAAGAGGCAAGAGAGGTGCAGAAGGAGGCAAGAGAGGTACAGAAAGATGCAAGAGAGGTAGAGAAAGAGGCAAGAGAAGTGCAGAAAGAAGCAAGAGAAGCACATGAAAGAAGCAAGAGAAGTTCAGAAAGAAGCAAGAGAAGTGCAAAAAGAGGCAAGAGGAGTGCAGAAAGAGGCAAGAGAAGTGCAGAAAGAAGCAAGAAAATAGCAGAAAGAGGCAATTGAAGTGCAGAAAGAGGCCAGAGAGGGGCAGAAAGAGGCAAGAGAAGTGCAAAAAGAGGCAAGAGAGGTGCAAAAAGAAGCAAGAGAAGTGCAGAAAGAAGCAAGAGAAGTACAGAAAGAGGCAAGAGAAGTACAGAAAGAGGCAAGAGATGCGTAGAAAAATGCAAGAGAAGTGCAAAAAGAAGCAAGAGAATTGCACAAAGAGGAAGAGAGATGCAGAAAGAGGCAAGTGAGGTGCAGAAAGAGGCAAGAGAGGTACAGAAAGAGGCAAGAGATGTACAGAAAGAGGCAAGAGAAGCACACAAAGAGGAAGAGTGATGCAGAAAGAGGCAAGTGAGGTGCAGAAAGAGGCAAGAGAGGTACAGAAAGAGGCAAGAGAAGCACAGAAAGAGGAAAGAGAAGTGCAGAAAGAGGCAAGAGAAGTGCAGAAAGAGGCAAGTGAGGTGCAGGAAGAGGCAAGAGAAGTACAGAAAGGGGCAAGAGAAGTGCAGAGAGAGGCAAGTGAGGTGCAGAAAGAATCAAGAGTGGTGCAGATAGAGGCAAGAGAAGTGCAGAAAGAGGCTAGAGAAGTTTGGAAAGTGGCAAGTGAGGTGCAGAAAGAGGCAAGAGAGGTACAGAAAGAGGCAAGAGAGGTACAGAAAGAGGCAAGAGAAGTGCAAAAAGAGGCAAGAGAAGTGCAGAAAGAGAAAAGAGAAGTGCAGAAAGAGGCAAGAGGAGTGCAGAGAGAGGCAAGAGAAGTGCAGAATGAGGCAAGTGAGGTGCAGAAAGAAGAGAGTGAGATGCAGAAAGAGGCAAGGGACGTGCAGAAAGAAAAGAGTGATGTGCAGAAAGAGGCAAGAGAAATGCAAAAAGAGGCAAGAGAGGTGCATAAAGAAGCAAAAGTGCAGAAAGGCGTAAGAGAAGTGCAGAAAGAAGAGAGTGAGGTGCAGAAAGAGGCAAGAGAAGTGCCAAAAGTGGCAAGTGGTGTGCAGAAAGAGGCACGTGAGGTGCAGAAGGTGGCAAGAGAGGTACAGAAAGAGGCAAGAGAAGTGCAGAAAGAAGCAAGAGAAGCACATGAAAGAAGCAAGAGAAGTACAGAAAGAAGCAAGAGAAGTGCAAAAAGAGGCAAGAGGAGTGCAGAAAGAGGCAAGAGAAGTGCAGAAAGAAGCAAGAAAATAGCAGAAAGAGGCAATTGAAGTGCAGAAAGAGGCAAGAGAGGGGCAGAAAGAGGCAAGAGAAGTGCAAAAAGAGGCAAGAGAGGTGCAAAAAGAAGCAAGAGAAGTGCAGAAAGAAGCAAGAGAAGTACAGAAAGAGGCAAGAGAAGTGCAGAAAGAGGCAAAAGATGCATAGAAAAATACAAGAGACGTGCAAAAAGAAGCAAGAGAATTGCACAAAGAGGAAGAGAGATGCAGAAAGAGGCAAGTGAGGTGCAGAAAGAGGCAAGAGAGGTACAGAAAGAGGCAAGAGATGTACAGAAAGAGGCAAGAGAAGCACAAAAAGAGGAAGAGAGATGCAGAAAGAGGCAAGTGGAGTGCAGAGAGATTCAAGAGAAGTGCAGAAAGAGGCAAGTGAGGTGCAGAAAGAAGAGAGTGAGATGCAGAAAGAGGCAAGGGACGTGCAGAAAGAAAAGAGTGATGTGCAGAAAGATGCAAGAGAAATGCAAAAAGAGGCAAGAGAGGTGCATAAAGAAGCAAAAGTACAGAAAGGCGTAAGAGAAGTGCAGAAAGAAGAGAGTGAGGTGCAGAAAGAGGCAAGAGAAGTGCAGAAAGTGGCAAGTGAGGTGCAGAAAGAGGCAATAGAGGTACAGAAAGTGGCAAGAGAAGTGCAGAAAGAGGCAAGAGACGTGCAGAAAGAGGCAAGAGACGTGCAGAAAGAAGCTAGTGAGGTACAGAAAGAGGTAAGAGAGATGCATATAGAAGAGAGTGATGTGCAGAAAGAGGCAAGATAAGTGCAGAACGAGGCAAGTGAGGTGCAAAAAGAGGTAAGAGAGGTACAGAAAGAGGCAAGTGAGGTGCAGAAAGAAGAGGGTGAGATGCAGAAAGAGGCAAGTGAGGTGCAGAAAGAAGAGAGTGAGGTGCAGAAAGAGGCAAGAGAAGTGCAGAAAGAGGCAAGTGAGGTGCAAAAAGAGGCAAGTGAGGTGCAGAAAGATGCAAGAGAGGTACAGAAAGAGGCAGTTGAGGGGCAAAATGTGGCAAGAGAGTTACAGAAAGAGGCAAGAGAAGTGCAGAAAGAGGTAAGAGAGGTTCAGAAAGAGGCAAGAGAGGTGCAGAAGGAGGCAAGAGAGGTACAGAAAGATGCAAGAGAGGTAGAGAAAGAGGCAAAAGAAGTGCAGAAAGAAGCAAGAGAAGCACATGAAAGAAGCAAGAGAAGTTCAGAAAGAAGCAAGAGAAGTGCAAAATGTGGCAAGAGAGTTACAGAAAGAGGCAAGAGAATTGCACAAAGAGGAAGAGAGATGCAGAAAGAGACAAGTGAGGTGCAGAAAGAGGCAAGAGAGGTACAGAAAGAGGCAAGAGATGTACAGAAAGAGGCAAGAGAAGCACAAAAAGAGGAAGAAAGATGCAGAAAGAGGCAAGTGAGGTGCAGAAAGAGGCAAGAGAGGTACAGAAAGAGGCAAGAGAAGCACAGAAAGAGGAAAGAGAAGTGCAGAAAGAGGCAAGAGAAGTGCAGAAAGAGGCAAGTGAGGTGCAGGAAGAGGCAAGAGAAGTACAGAAAGGGGCAAGAGAAGTGCAGAGAGAGGCAAGTGAGGTGCAGAAAGAATCAAGAGTGGTGCAGATAGAGGCAAGAGAAGTGCAGAAAGAGGCATAGAGAAGTGTGGAAAGTGGCAAGTGAGGTGCAGAAAGAGGCAAGAGAGGTACAGAAAGAGGCAAGAGAGGTACAGAAAGAGGCAAGAGAAGTGCAAAAAGAGGCAAGAGAAGTGCAGAAAGAGAAAAGAGAAGTGCAGAAAGAGGCAAGAGGAGTGCAGAGAGATTCAAGAGAAGTGCAGAAAGAGGCAAGTGAGGTGCAGAAAGAAGAGAGTGAGATGCAGAAAGAGGCAAGGGACGTGCAGAAAGAAAAGAGTGATGTGCAGAAAGAGGCAAGAGAAATGCAAAAGAGGCAAGAGAGGTGCATAAAGAAGCAAAAGTGCAGAAAGGCGTAAGAGAAGTGCAGAAAGAAGAGAGTGAGGTGCAGAAAGAGGCAAGAGAAGTGCAGAAAGTGGCAAGTGAGGTGCAGAAAGAGGCAATAGAGGTACAGAAAGTGGCAAGAGAAGTGCAGAAAGAGGCAAGCGAAGTGCAGAAAGAGGCAAGAGAGGTGCAGAAAGAAGCAAGTGAATTACAGAAAGAGGTAAGAGAGATGCATATAGAAGAGAGTGATGCGCAGAAAGAGGCAAGAGAGGTACAGAAAGAGGCAAGTGAGGTGCAGAAAGAAGAGAGTGAGATGCAGAAAGAGGCAAGTGAGGTGCAGAAAGAAGAGAGTGAGGTGCAGAAAGAGGCAAGAGAGGTACAGAAAGAAGCAAGAGAAGCACATGAAAGAAGCAAGAGAAGTACAGAAAGAGGCAAGAGAAGTGCAGAAAGAGGCAAGTGAGGTGCAGGAAGAGGCAAGAGAAGTACAGAAAGAGGCAAGAGAAGTGCAGAGAGAGGCAAGTGAGGTGCAGAAAGAGGCAAGAGTGGTGTAGATAGAGGCAAGAGAAGTGCAGAAAGAGGCTAGAGAAGTGTGGAAAGTGGCAAGTGAGGTGCAGAAAGAGGCAAGAGAGGTACAGCAAGAGGCAAGAGAGGTACAGAAAGAGGCAAGAGAAGTGCAAAAAGAGGCAAGAGAAGTGCAGAAAGAGAAAAGAGAAGTGCAGAAAGAGGCAAGAGGAGTGCAGAGAGATTCAAGAGAAGTGCAGAAAGAGGCAAGTGAGGTGCAGAAAGAAGAGAGTGAGATGCAGAAAGAGGCAAGGGACGTGCAGAAAGAAAAGAGTGATGTGCAGAAAGAGGCAAGAGAAATGCAAAAAGAGGCAAGAGAGGTGCATAAAGAAGCAAAAGTGCAGAAAGGCGTAAGAGAAGTGCAGAAAGAAGAGAGTGAGGTGCAGAAAGAGGCAAGAGAAGTGCAGAAAGTGGCAAGTGAGGTACAGAAAGAGGCAATAGAGGTACAGAAAGTGGCAAGAGAAGTGCAGAAATAGGCAAGAGACGTGCAGAAAGAGGCAAGAGAGGTGCAGAAAGAAGCAAGTGAGGTACAGAAAGAGGTAAGAGAGATGCATATAGAAGAGAGTGATGTGCAGAAAGAGGCAAGATAAGTGCAGAACGAGGCAAGTGAGGTGCAAAAAGAGGTAAGAGAGGTACAGAAAGAGGCAAGTGAGGTGCAGAAAGAAGAGGGTGAGATGCAGAAAGAGGCAAGTGAGGTGCAGAAAGAAGAGAGTGAGGTGCAGAAAGAGGCAAGAGAAGTGCAGAAAGAGGCAAGTGAGGTGCAAAAGAGGCAAGTGAGGTGCAGAAAGAGGCAAGAGAGGTACAGAAAGAGGCAGTTGAGGGGCAAAATGTGGCAAGAGAGTTACAGAAAGAGGCAAGAGAAGTGCAGAAAGAGGTAAGAGAGGTTCAGAAAGAGGCAAGAGAGGTGCAGAAGGAGGCAAGAGAGGTACAGAAAGATGCAAGAGAGGTAGAGAAAGAGGCAAGAGAAGTGCAGAAAGAAGCAAGAGAAGCACATGAAAGAAGCAAGAGAAGTTCAGAAAGAAGCAAGAGAAGTGCAAAAAGAGGCAAGAGGAGTGCAGAAAGAGGCAAGAGAAGTGCAGAAAGAAGCAAGAAAATAGCAGAAAGAGGCAATAGAAGTGCAGAAAGAGGCCAGAGAGGGGCAGAAAGAGGCAAGAGAAGTGCAAAAAGAGGCAAGAGAGGTGCAAAAAGAAGCAAGAGAAGTGCAGAAAGAAGCAAGAGAAGTACAGAAAGAGGCAAGAGAAGTACAGAAAGAGGCAAGAGATGCGTAGAAAAATGCAAGTGAAGTGCTAAAAGAAGCAAGAGAATTGCACAAAGAGGAAGAGAGATGCAGAAAGAGGCAAGTGAGGTGCAGAAAGAGGCAAGAGAGGTACAGAAAGAGGCAAGAGAAGTACAGAAAGAGGCAAGAGAAGCACACAAAGAGGAAGAGAGATGCAGAAAGAGGCAAGTGAGGTGCAGAAAGAGGCAAGAGAGGTACAGAAAGAGGCAAGAGAAGCACAGAAAGAGGAAAGAGAAGTGCAGAAAGAGGCAAGAGAAGTGCAGAAAGAGGCAAGTGAGGTGCAGGAAGAGGCAAGAGAAGTACAGAAAGAGGCAAGAGAAGTGCAGAGAGAGGCAAGTGAGGTGCAGAAAGAATCAAGAGTGGTGCAGATAGAGGCAAGAGAAGTGCAGAAAGAGGCTAGAGAAGTGTGGAAAGTGGCAAGTGAGGTGCAGAAAGAGGCAAGAGAGGTACAGAAAGAGGCAAGAGAGGTACAGAAAGAGGCAAGAGAAGTGCAAAAAGAGGCAAGAGAAGTGCAGAAAGAGAAAAGAGAAGTGCAGAAAGAGGCAAGAGGAGTGCAGAGAGATTCAAGAGAAGTGCAGAAAGAGGCAAGTGAGGTGCAGAAAGAAGAGAGTGAGATGCAGAAAGAGGCAAGGGACGTGCAGAAAGAAAAGAGTGATGTGCAGAAAGAGGCAAGAGAAATGCAAAAAGAGGCAAGAGAGGTGCATAAAGAAGCAAAAGTGCAGAAAGGCGTAAGAGAAGTGCAGAAAGAAGAGAGTGAGGTGCAGAAAGAGGCAAGAGAAGTGCAGAAAGTGTCAAGTGAGGTGCAGAAAGAGGCAATAGAGGTACAGAAAGTGGCAAGAGAAGTGCAGAAAGAGGCAAGAGAAGTGCAGAAAGAGGCAAGAGAGGTGCAGAAAGAAGCAAGTGAAGTACAGAAAGAGGTAAGAGAGATGCATATAGAAGAGAGTGATGCGCAGAAAGAGGCAAGAGAGGTACAGAAAGAGGCAAGTGAGGTGCAGAAAGAAGAGAGTGAGATGCAGAAAGAGGCAAGTGAGGTGCAGAAAGAAGAGAGTGAGGTGCAGAAAGAGGCAAGAGAGGTACAGAAAGAAGCAAGAGAAGCACATGAAAGAAGCAAGAGAAGTACAGAAAGAAGCAAGAGAAGTGCAAAAAGAGGCAAGAGAAGTGCAGAAAGAGGCAAGACAAATGCAGAAAGAAGCAAGAGAAGTACAGAAAGAAGCAAGAGAAGTACAGAAAGAGGCAAGAGAAGTGCAGAAAGAGGCAAAAGATGCACAGAAAAATACAAGAGACGTGAAAAAAGAAGCAAGAGAATTGCACAAAGAGGAAGAGAGATGCAGAAAGAGGCAAGTGAGGTGCAGAAAGAGGCAAGAGAGGTACAGAAAGAGGCAAGATAAGTGCAGAAAGAGGCAAGAGAAGTGCAGAAAGAGGCAAGAGAGGTGCAGAAAGAGGCAAGAGAAGTGAAGAAAGAGGCCAGAGAAGTGCAGAAAGTGGCAAGTGAGGTGCAGAAAGAGGCAAGAGAGGTACAGAAAGAGGCAAGAGAGGTACAGAAAGAGGCAAGAGAGGTGCAGAAAGAAGAGAGTGAGATGCAGAAAAAGGCAATAGAGGTGCAGAAAGAAGAGAGTGAGGTGCAGAAAGAGGCAAGAGAAGTGCAGAAAGAGGCAAGTGAAGTGCAGAAAGATGCAATAGAGTTACAGAAAGAGGCAGGAGAAGTGCAGAATGAGGCAAGAGAAGTGCAGAAAGATGCATGTGAGGTGCAGAAAAAGGCAAGAGAGGTACAGAAAGAGGCAAGAGAAGTGCAAAAAGAGGCAAGAGAAGTGTAGAAAGAGGCAAGCGAAGTGCAGAAAGAGGCAAGATAGGTGCAGAAAGAAGATAGTGAAGTGCAGAAAGAGGCAAGTGAGGTGCAGGAAGAGGCAAGAGGAGTGCAGAAAGAGGCAAGAGAAGTGCAGAAAGAGGCAAGTGAGGTGCAGAAAGAAGAGAGTAAAGTAAAAGTAAAGTAAAGTGAGATGCAGAAAAAGGCAAGAGAGGTGCAGAAAGAAGAGAGTGAGGTGCAGAAAGAGGCAAGAGAAGTGCCAAAAGTGGCAAGTGCTGTGCAGAAAGAGGCACGTGAGGTGCAGAAGGTGGCAAGAGAGTTATAGAAAGAGCCGAGAGAAGTACAGAAAGAAGAGAGTGATTTGCCAAAAGAGGCAAGTGATATGCAGAAAGAGGCAAGAGAGGTCCAGAAAGAGGCAATTGAGGTGCAAAAAATGGCAAGAGACTTACAGAAACAGGCAAGAGAAGTGCAGAAAAAGGCAAGAGAAGTTCAGAAAGAGGCACGAGAGGTGCAGAAGGAGGCAAGAGAGATGCAGAAAGAGGCAAGAGAGGTACAGAAAGAGGCAAGAGAGGTGCCAAAAGAAGAAAGTGAGATGCAGAAAGAGACAAGAGAGTTCCAGAAAAAAGAGAGTGAGGTGCAGAGAGAGGCAAGAGAATTGCCGAAAGAGGCAAGGTGTGTGCAGAAAGAGGCATGTGAGGTGCAGAAATGGGCAAGAGAGTTATAGAAAGAGGCGAGAGAAGTGCAGAAAGAAGAGAGTGAGTTGCAGGAAGAGGCCAGTGAGGAGCAAAAGAGGTACAAAAAGAGGCAAGAGAAGTGCAGAAAGAGGCAAGAGAAGTGCAGAAAGAGGCAAGAGAGGTGCAGAAGAAGGCAAGAGAGGTTCAGAAAGAGGCAACAGAGGTGCAGAAAGAGGGCAGAGAGGTATAGAAAGAAGAGAGTGAGGTGCTGAAAGAGGCAAGAGAAGTGCAGAAAGAGGCAAGTGAGGTGCAGAAAGAGGCAATAGAGGTACAGAAAGAAGCAATCGAAGTACAGAAAGAGGCAAGAGAAGTGCAGAAAGAGGAACTTGAGGTGCAGAAAGAGGCAAGAGAGGTGCAGAAAGAGGCAAGAGAAGTGCAAAAAGAGGCAAGAGAAGTACAGCAAGAGTCAAGAGAATTGCAGAAAGCGGTAAGAGAGGTACAGAAAAAGGCAAGTGAGGTGCAGAAAGAAGAGAGTGAGATGCAGAAAGTGGCAAGGGAGGTGCAGAAAGAAGTGAGTGAGGTGCAGAAAGAGGCAAGAGAAGTGCAGAAAGAGGCAAGTGAGGTGCAGAAAGAGGCAAGTGAGTTGCAGAAAGAGGCAAGTGACATGCAGAAAGAGGCAAGAGAGGTACAGAAAAGAGGCAGTTAAGGTGCAAAATGTGGCAAGAGAGGTACAGAAAGAGGCAAGAGAAGTGCAGAAAGAGGAAAATGTATAATTATGCAAAAATCAGCATGGCCAAACAGTCGCATAATTCCAGTGGCTTTGCTCATACCTCTGACTAGGTACAGAAGTGCTCCTCTGTGGTTTCTTCTTTTTTGTGTCTCATTGAGTTTTTAGTTTAGCTTCTATGGAAACGAGGAATAATTAACCTGAGGTTACCACTCCACAACACAGAATACCATACCCCATAATTACTCTCCATAACACATAATCCCACTCCACATGATTCCTATACACTAAATACCACATACTTTCTATCCACATAATGTCACTGCACAACATACCACATATTTTCACTGCACACAACATACATCCACTCCACTACAAAAAACATTAGTTAACAAACTTTTACATTTACAACGCCAATGGCTCTAACTCATGCAAATGCGAGACCTATTGCATTGCAAATGCTTGTTTAACTGGTAGTCACATTTGCAGAGTGGTGGACAAAGGGGGCTAGGTCTCCAACCAGCACTCAGGAATTCCTCTGCGTAGGACTTACACGATGTACCAGGAGGGCTTCTTGGTCTCTCAGGAGTAAAGTGGACTTCATCCCCCAACTTGTAGGTTGCCAGGAGGCACGTTTGCAGAGTGGTGGAGAAAGGGGGGGTGGCCTCTGAAGACCTCTTAGCAATTCCACTGTGTGGGACTTACTGGAGGTAACAGGAGGGGTAGTTGGCCCCCAAGGACATCCTTGGGGGCCAATTACCCCTCCTATTACCTCCAGTAAGTCCCACACAGCAGGATTTCTAAGTTCTGATAGCAGACCACGCCCCCTTTGCCCACCACTCTGCAAATGCTCTTCCTGTCGCACTCTTGGTTGGGGAATGAATGAAGTCCCCTTCGCTGCTGGGGGACTTTAGGGGCCAACTAGCCTACCTGTTACCTATAGTAAGCCCAACACAGTGGGATTGCTGAGAGGTGGTTGCATGCCACGCCCCCTTTTTACACCACTGTGCAAACACGCCTCCTGGGGCACTGCTGGTGGGGTGATAGGGTCCACTTTAGTCCTGAAGTCCTCAGGACACAAGCCAACCTCATCGCCCCACCAGCAGTATGCCAAGAGGCATGTTTGCAGAGTGGTGCAAAAAAGGGGCATGGCCTCCAACCACCTCTCAGCAATCCCACTGTGTTGGGCTTACTGGAGGTACCTGATGGGCTAGTTGGCCTCTAAGGGCCCTCAGCATTGAAGGGGACTTTATCCCCCAACCCAGAGCGTGCCAGGAGGCGTGTTTGCAGAGTCATGCAGGGAGGGGGCGGGGCCTCCGGCGAGTTGCCGGCTTCTGTTATTTTTGCCCTGTTTTAGGAAGGGGGGCTTCCCCAGGGCCTGACCCATTTAAAAAAATATATATATAAAACAGAAAGGGGCCGTGCAGCCCCCCTCCCAAGGCCAGTTTTGGCACGGGTATCCCATCCCCCAGGGCTGGGCCATTTTTTAAATATTTTATTTTTTTAAGGAAGGGGGGGCCACGTGGCCCCCCTTTTCTGGGGTTTTGGCCCTGGGGACCTTATGGGGCGAGATTCTAGAGTGCAGTGAATATTATACTATTAGCTCTCAGCTGAGCCGGGAGAGCCACTGCCACTTGAGGAATGTTTTGATATTGGATACTATAATATTCACTGCACTCTAGAATCTTGTCCCATAATGCTTTGCAGGGCCTTTGGTTGGGATTGTATTTTTGCCCATAACTGTGCTTGGGGTGGTCCTAGAGGGATGGGACCACCACCGATTTGTTCAGCATGATGTGCTCTTTATGTTCAAGGCATCTGCTTGGTTCTCTCCCTAGGTTAGGGAGGACCCCAAAATCATCACCTCTTTCACTTCTTGCTATATTTTCATTTTCACTTTTGTGAGATGACTATATGCATTTTAGCATGTAAAGATAGAGTTACTTGTTTTGCCAAAGGTATGTGAGGTTTCTGTTTTATTAATTGGGATGAGATGGCACGGAGTTTTGGAGCAGAGTTTCGCGGAGTTTATGTTCAACTCCACAGTTTTACGCGTAGTGGTACTCCACCAACTTCGCCCACCCTAAGAGATGTCATCAGTGATGTCACTGACCATGTCATGAGCGATGTAATATATGAGATCATAAGTAGTGCATTGAGGGGCGCGAGTTATAGTTAAGCCTGGGCGGAGTTAGTCTACGTATGTTGAATGCCTATACAGGAGTGATGAATTATTGAGGCATTTATCCTTGCATGGAGTATATACAAAGGAAACATACGGGGCAGCCATTTGGAACATCGTAACATAACATCTTGTCATCATGGTGGCCCAGAGAAGTATACTTAACACCAGCCTAAGTGGTCCCTCGTTGATGTTTATGGATTTAAAATTCACCAATGAACATGACACTGAGACTATTTTACATTGAGAAATTGATGTGCCAGCTGTATTTTAATTTAATAGCACAGAAGAAGGCATTATAGTCAAAACACGTCTGCTGGAATTGAACAATAAAACAGCAAGCAGCTTGCCCCGTGAGTGCTCCGCATTTCTTTGAGCAAGCATGTAATCCGTGAGTCCCACCCTCACGCCATGGCAGCACCCACTGCGAGTTCAGTATTCTGGTGGAATCTGGAGCTGGACGCTATATGGAAATGCTAGAACCACCGCATTGAAAGGATTCTTTGTCCTGTGGCTGTGAGTTATTTAACTCAAAGATGTTCGGTTATTCAAACTGACACTTATTTGGAACAATCTTTCAACGTGCGGCATGCGAGGGGTAATGAGCACAAGTGATGAACGGCCAGAACAGAATGAGGTTATGAATCAAGGTGCCGCTAGTCTCCGTATGCTGAATGCCTATACAGGAGTGATGGATTATTGAGGAATTTATCCTTGCATTGAGTATATATAAAGGAAACATAAGGGGGCTGCCATTTGGAACATCGTAACTTAACATCTTGTCATCATGGCGGCCCCAGAGAAGGATACTTAACACCTGCCTATGTGGTACCTCGTTGATGTTTATGGATTTCAAATTCACCAATGGACTTGACACTGATACTATTTTAAATTGAGAAATCGATGTGCCAGCTGTATTTTAATTTAATAGCACAGAAGAAGGCATTATAGCTGAAACGCGTCTGCTGGAATTGAACAATAAAACAGCAAGCAGCTTACTCCGTGAGTGCTCCATATTTCTTTTAGCAAGCATGTAATACGTGAGTCCCACCATCATGCCACGGCAGCACCTGCTGCTAGTTCAGCATTCTGGTGGAATCTGGAGCTGGAATATATATATATAGTGAGTGGGTATATATATATACGTATATATATATATATATTCAATGAAAAAAACAAAGATTACAGGGACATTAAAGTTAGGAAATAGAATAAAAAAACCTTAGCAATTCAGTGAAAAAACAAAGGTTACAGGGACGTTATAGTGAGGCTGACATTTCGCTCACATACTACATCACTGATGACATGGTCAGTGACATCACCGATCTGATGACATCTCAAATGCCATCACTAATGACATCATCCAGATACTGTGAGTGTTTTAAAAAGGTTTATGAGTGTTAAATATATATAACAAGGTGTATTGATAAATCAGTGGCTGTATGAATACCTGTATGGATGATTCAGTGTTTAAGTGAGTGATTAGGTGTCTCAGTGAATTTATTGGTGAGTCATATGGGTTTTGAGAATGTCTGTATCAGTCTGTCACGTGGTGTCTAAGTGGCTGTGTGGGTTGCTGAGTGGGTATGTGAGTGGCTGTATTGGTGATTGATTGGGTGTCTGAGTACCTGTGTGGGTACATGAGTGTCTGTGTGGTGGGTGAGAGGGTATGTTACTGCCTGCATGGATGAGTTTGTGGGTGAGTCAGTGGCTGTATGGGTTAGAGAGAATGTAATTGAGGGCTTTATAGGTGATGGAGTGTGTGTATGGGTGTGTCAGTGAGTGAATGAATAAGTCAGTGGTATATGAGTGAATAACTGGATATTTGAAAGGCAGTATAGGTCAGTGCTGGAGTAAATGAGTGACTGTATGTGTGAGTGAGGGATTGTGATAGTGGCTATATGGGTGATTGTGTGCTTGCATCAGTGACTGTATAGGTTAGTGAGTATGTGTTAGTATCTGTATGGATAAGTGACTGAGTGTGTTTAACTGTAAAGGTGAGTAAATGGTTGTGAGAGTGACTCTCTAGGTGAGTGAGAAGGTGTGTGAGTAGCTCTGTGAGTGACGAACAGTGTGTGAGTGGTTGTATTGGTGTATGAGTGGATATATCAGTATCTGTATTAGTGAGCGAGCTGGTATAAGAGTGGCTTTATGGGTGACTGAGTGGATGTGTGTGTAGACCTATAAATCGGTGAGTGGGTGTGTAAGTACTGGTATGGGTATGTCAATGGTTTCAAGAATGTTAGTGTGGAAGTTAGAGTGGGAGTATGAAAGGTTACATGGGGGTGTGAGTGGGTGCATCAGAGATTCTGTGGAGGATGTCATCAGTGATGTAATATGAGATGTCATCAGTGGTGCCATGAGTTGATGTCACTGACATGTCATGAGTGATGTAATATGTGACATCATAAGCAGTGCATTGCGGGGGTTTAAGTTATAGTTAGCTCAGGTAACTATAACTGCTGAATTTCACAGATTTTATATGAGTGAAATCTCAGCCTAACTATAACATCCCTGTAACCTTTGTTTTTTTTTCTAAGGTTTTTTTAAATGCTAAATCCTCACTATAACGTCCCTGCAACCTTTGGTTTTTACAGTGAATTTGTAAGGTTTTTCAAAGTCTATTTCCCAACTATCACATCCATGAAACCTATAAATCTTTTATTGAATTTTTAAGGTTTTTGAATTGTATTTTTTATCTAAAATGGCTCTATACGATTTATTTTTATTAGCTTGTATTGGATTAATAAGGGTTGGTTTTTTTCTTTACATTTTTTATGTTCGCAACGATGTTGCAATACCTGTGTGGACGTCGCATAAACAGTAAACAAAAGCAGACATTGAATGACCACCAACACATCCAAAAATAAGATGAAAAAAAATTCATTCTGAACATTACCATACACATATTACTATATATATATACTCCTTTTAAAACATTTTTAAACCCATGTTTTTGTACTAAGTTTCTTTAAAATCCATCTTTGAGACCTATTTTCCATTTTTGCAGTTATTCGGGACGTTGCGATGAAGTCGTTAATCGTGACGGTCTCACATTTTCCATAAAGTGAAAACACATATATGCACACATATTACAGTATTTTACACACTAGGGGTTTATTACTATTCACTTCAAACTCATATCTTTCTAGTGTATTTCTAGAACAACCATCTCTAAAACCTATTTTCCGTTTTTTGCGGTGAGACTTGAGATCGCAATGACGTTGGTAGTCACAAACCCCGAGGTTACGTTACAAAAGAGGAAAGCAAAAGAAGGAATTCAATAGCCACCACCACATTAAAAAATTATAACTATATAGTTAATTCAAACCATCACAGTAGATAACTCACTATATAAATAACTCTATAAAAGCATTTACCAAAATCTCAATATCTCTATAACAATGCATATTAATGATTCACTGGTATATTTTTATATTTTCACCAATTTTCGCAATGACATTGATAATTGTGACATCCCAGTGATGGTACATGGGAGGTCATGCTGGCGGTCCGGGCATCTGCACGAATATCATGCGCAATTAAAAAAAATCAAATATGGACACATAACTTGTGTCACTAACACCCCCATTTCTCAAACATGGGGTCAGAGTACCTCTAGTCTGACCCCTTGTGCTAGCTTTTTCATAAATTTTCAGCCCCAGGAACCGTTCCCTATAGATAAAATGGGGGCCGCAACTTTCTGTTCAGGTTTCATCCAGCCAATCAGAGCATTCCCGTTGGCACGTGCATTCTCCATTCATCGCGGAACCACCGCAAAATATCCACGGCCAGAGATATCACTATAATTTTAAACTTATATTTCTCAACAACTACTGAATGGATTTACACCAAATAGGCAAAAGGCACTTCCTTGAACCGATATCTACCTCCTTGCCAAATTTGGTGTAAGTCCATTTAGCCATTTAGTGATTCGGGCTGTAGGTGTGGCTAAAGGTTCCTATGGGAATTAACATTAGAAACACAACCTTATTTTGCATCCCAAATTCTCTGTCCCCACTGCACGGATCACCCCCAAACTTTCCATAACAGAAGAAGCCCCCTTGACACTTTTTGGGGAAAACTTCATGAAGATTGGTCAAACGATTCCAAAGTTATAGCCAAGTCAAAAAATGCTTTTCCTATGGAAAATAGGTCCGAACCATAACTACCTAGTGGCGACTGACAGTAGGTAATATATATATAACCTGAAGGTAGTTATAGTTAGGACCTATTATCCATAGGAAATTCGTAACATTCTTTTCCCAATAACTTTGGCGCCGGTTGACGAATCTTCGTGAAATTTTCAAAAATCGTAGCCTGCTCAGGTCAGCTCCTGTCTTGAAAGTTTCGGGGTGATTCAGCAAGCAGGGGCCGAGAAAAAATGGGGGTCCAAAAACTTGTTTTCTCCATGTTAATTTCCATAGGAAACTTTAGACACAGCTACAGCCCGAACTGCTGAACGGAATTACACCAAACTTGACAAAAAGGTAGCCCTTGGTTCAGAAAGTGACCTTTTGTTAAATGGTGTAAATCCGTTCAGTAATTCCAGAGAAATTCAAAAAATAAAAGTAAAAAAATCAATTTCCCATAGGAAACTTTATGCAAGGCTACAGCCGAAACTACTGAATGAATTTACCCCAAATTTGGCAAAAATGTACTGCTTGGCTCAGAAAGCGACCTTTTTAAAAATGGTGTAAATCCGTTCAGTAGTTGCTGAGAAAATCAAAAATAAAAGTTTCGATATTTAGAGGCACGGAGGATCCGCGGACCCTCCCGACCACGAGCTTTATTCTAATTGGCTGTCAATACTCCAAACCAGGAAGTGTTGGCAGCCATCTTGACTCAGTAGAACCGAGTCACAAGAAAACAGAATAAACAGTCGAGTAAAACAAGAAAAGGGGGCAGGGTAGAAACACCCTGACCCCCTAGGCCTGCTGGGCCCAAAAAAGCATTTTTTTAAAATAAAATCACTGAGATGTGCGGAGGATCTGTGAATCCGGCCGCGAAAATAAAAACGATGCGCGGGCTTCCGCGCTTGTTATTAATTAGCCCCCGGGTGGGCCAAGTCCTGGGGGCATGTAAAAAAATGTGTGGTGGGGCCCCAATCCCCCACACTGCCCCGGGGACCGCCACCCCTGGGGCTTTGCACAAATATTTGCAGGGTGCACATGTCCCCCCCACAGCCCTGGGGAGTGCCACCCCCCGGGGCTTTGTTTTTTTATGTGTAGGGGTGCCTCCAAGTCCCCCCCAAGCCCCGGGGACTGCCACCCCCTGGGGCGTTCATTAATAAATTTGCAGGGGGCACATGGCCCCCCCACTGCCCCAGGGACCGCCACCCCCCGGGGCTCTTATTTTTTTAATAATACCTGTGTGGGGGGGCTCGAGCCCCTCCACACGCCCCAGGGACCGCCACCTCCCCAGGGCTCTAATTATTCAAATTTGGGGGTCCGTGATGGACCCCAAAGCCCCGGGGACCACCACCTCCCCGGGGCTTTGCCAATGGTGGGAGGGGGGCCGTGCGGCCCCCCTCCTGGAGCCAGTGATGGTCCTGGGGACCACCACCCGCCAGGGCCGGCTCCTGCCGTTCCCAGGGTGCCCACCCCCGGGACACTGCTGTTTGCAATGACAGGGCGGGAGCCTCGCGGCTCCCGCCCTGTCACTGCAAACTGCTTTGCTTCATTGAAGCGAGAGCAGGGAAACCTGCTCTCGCTTCAATGAAGCAAAGCAGATTGCTTTTCCACACGGGGAGCTGCATGTTAGCAGCTCCCCATGTGGAAAAGCAATGCCGGCTCCCGCAGTACGCGGGTAGCCGGCGGGACCGTGGGGGCATTGGGGCTCCCACCATGGGCCCCAACGAGAGGCCAGGCCCCGGGGGATGGGGTCCCCGGGGCTAGAAGTGGCCCGGGAGGGGGGCCACATGGCCCCCCTCCCCCCAAAAGAAGAAAAAAAAAATGTGGCAGAGCCCCGGGGGATGGGGTCCCCGGGGCTAAAAGAAGCCTCAGGAGGGGGGCCACGCAGCCCCCCTCCTTTGTAAATATTATTAAAAAAAATATTTAAAGTGGCCATGCCCCAGGGATGGGGTCCCCGGGGCCGAAAATGGCCTCGGGAGGGGGGCCCACGCGGCCCCCTTCCCGAAATAAAAATAAAACAAAACAAAATTAGGGGTCAGGCCCTGGGGGATGGGGTCCCCAGGGCCCAAAAAACCAGGAAAGGAAGGGGGCCACACAGCCCCCCTTCTATAAAATAAAAATAAAAAAAAAGCTGGCATCGCGCCAGAGGCCCCGCCCCCTCCCATCAACACTATGCAAACGCACCCTGTGGCGCGTTTAAAGGTGTGGAATTAATTCCCCTACAATCCAGATGGTCCCTGGTGGTGGGTGGACAAAATATCGAAAGCACAAATATCGTCGGACACAATATCGTGCCAAAATATCGAGCTGACAAGAATATCGTGAAGGTCATTGCTTATGGGTACGCAACGTTTTACTACTATATGCAACTGCAGCATATATATACTTTGACTGGAGGTACTATATAGCTGCTCAAGGTACCTCAGGATCTGGAGTTAAGAATAGTAAATTTATACCTATCTATTTGAACTTACCTACTCGATATTCTTGTCCTTGATATTTTGGAAACGAAATTCTGTCCACACGATATTTTTTGTTCGATATTCTGTCAGTGAACCGGTCCCTGGGGGCTAACTAGCCCACCAGGTACCTCCAGTTAGTGCCACAGGGCTGGGTTGCAGAGAGGTGGTCTGAGGCCACGCCCCTTTTTACACCTCTCTGCAACGCAGCTCTGTGGCGCTTACTGGAGGTACGTGGTGGGCTAGTTGGACCCCAGGGACCCTCAGGATTCAAGGGGACTTAATCCCCCAACTTAAAACCCGCCACGGGGCTCGTTTGCACAGTGGTGAAGGGAGGGGGCAGGGCCTGAGGTGACATGTGTGCATACGCGCCCTGTGGCGCGTTTTAAGTTAGGGAATTCATTCCTCTTCAATCCTGAGGGTCCCTGGGGGCCAACTAGCCCACCAGGTACCTCCAGTAAGCGCACAGAGCCTGCGTTGCAGAGAGGTGCTAAAGGGGCGTTGGGTCTTGAACACCTCTCTACAACGCAGCTCCCTGGCGCATAATGGAGAGTACCTGGTGGGCTAGTTGGCCCCAGGGACCCTCAGATTCAAGGTGAATTAATCCCTCAACTTAAAACATGCCACGGGGCGCGTTTGCACAGTGGTGAAGGGAGGGGGCGGGGCCTGAGGTGACATGTGTGCAAACATGCCCTGTGGCGCGTTTTAAGTTGGGGAATTAATTCCCCTTCAATCCTGAGGGCCCCTGGGGGCCAACTAGCCCACCAAGTACCTCCAGTTCACGCCACAGGGCTGCATTGCAGAGAGGTGGTCCAGGCCACGCCCCTTTTTACACCTCTGTGCAACGCAGCTCTGTGGCACTTACTGGAGGTACCTAAAGGGCTAGTTGGACCCCCAGGGACCCTCAGGATTCAAGGGGACTTAATCTCCCAACTTAAAATGGCGACAGGGCTTGTTGTCACCTCAGGCCCCCCTCATTTCACCACTGTGCAAACGCGCACTGGGGCGCGTTTTAAGAGGGAGTTTTAATCCCCCTGCCCTATTATGTACTAGGGCCTTACAGAGGAGGTCATGCTAATCACAGGGGTACCCCAACGCATAGTGTTCCCTAGTGTATGTAGGTGTTTTCACTGTATTCTAAGTGTCTTTTAGCATAGCACTGGCTCTAGGCCTGGTTAGTCTGAGTCAGTTACCACCAGTATCCGTCTGAAAAAGTTGTGGGCACAGGATGATTTTGCAAATAGGCCTCTTTCTGCTCCTCTGTTGGTTCTTTCTGCACATGTCTTGCTTCTTCCTGATCTTTTCTTCGTCTTTGAGGACTTCTGTTGCTTCTTTCTGCATTTCTTTTGCTTCTTTCTGTGTGTTTTTTCTTCTTTCTTCACATGTCCTACCTCTGTAGGCATAGTTAGAAACTAGCATTTAAAAAACCTTTGAAATTCACTTAAAAAACCATAGGTTTCAGGCACGTTATAGTTAGAAATAAGCATTTAAAAACCGTTTGAAATTCACTGAAAAACCATAGGTTTCAGACACGTTATAGTTAGAAATTAGCATTTAAAAAACCTTTGAAATTCACTGAAAAAACCATAGGTTTCAGGCACGTTATAGTTAGAAATTAGCATTTAAAAAACCTTAGAAATTCACTGAAAAAACCATAGGTTTTAGGAACAGTTATAGTTAGTTGAACATTTCAGTCGTACAAAACCAGTGAAATTCCCCGTTATAGTTAGTTCAGCTAACTATAACTCGCGCCCGCAATGCACTGCTGATGACGTCACATATTACATCACTCATGACATGGTCAGTGACATCACTGATGACATCACTGATGACATCTCAAATGACATCACTGATGACATCACTGATGACATCATCCATGTGATCATTTCATGCATCTTCTCACACCCTAATATAACTTTTGATACACACACTCTAAATTACAGACTGCCATTCTCAAAACCATAGACACTCCAACACCAATAACTACATACCCACTCACTGATTCTTAGGTCTATACACACATCCACTCATTCACCCATACAGTCACTCATACATGCAGTCAACCATCAATACGGCACTATCATATGCACTCACAAATCTATACAGACACTCAGACACCGTCACTCATCCATAGAGGTACTCACACACCTAGTCAGTCATGCAAATAATTAATCACACTGTCATTTACTCACCTATACAGTTATACACACACTAGCTCACTTACTCATACAAATACTAGCACATTCTTACGCTCTTATACAATCACTGATACAAGTACACACTCATCCATACAACCACTCTCACAATCACACACTCTCACTTATAGCCATTTATATACTCCAACACACATATATACTGCCTTTCACATATGTAGTTACTCACACATGTACCACTGAGATATACATTCACTCACTAACACACCCATACATACACTCACCCACCCATACAGTCCATCACAGATGCACTCTTGAAACCATGCACCCAGTGAATCACCCACTCACACATCTATGCACAGAGTCACCCACACCCCACCCACACAAACACTCAGTCACCCATACAGATACTCAGACAACCAATAAATAACCCATGTAGACACTCATGTAGCTATTCACAAACCCATGCAGCCGCTTACACACCAACAGACAGACAGATCCAGACATTCACACAGTTTAGTCACTAACCCATGCATTCAGTAAGCTACGTTTAATCACTCACTTATAGAGTCAGTCACGCACCTACTAAATCATCCATTCAGACACTTATACACCCACTCATTCTTCAATACGCCTTTCCCTATATATATTAAACATATTTAATACAGAAACACACAGTCACTGGATGATGTCATCAGTGATGTCATTTGAGATGTCATCAGTGATGTCATCTGTGATGTCACTGACCATGTCATGAGTGATATAATATGTGACGACATCAGCAGTGCATTGCGGGGGCGTGAGTTATAGTTAGCTGAACTAACTATAACGGGGGAATTTCACTGGTTTTGTACGAGTGAAATGTCCAACTAACTATAACTGTCCCTAAAACCTATGGTTTTTTCAGTGAATATATATATATATATATCCAACAAAGTTTTCGAGTATACCGCGCTCTCAGGTCACAGATACACAAGTCAACGCTCTAAATTATAAAGGGGGTTTATTTAATTCATAAACCTCTGTGACGCGTTTCGACCTGAAAAAGGTCTTGATCACACACCGGAGTGAAGCTTACAAGGGTCTTACATACATTTCCTGTTAAGCAGTAAAGAAGGACTGAGCCAAAGTATGTACACGTAATGTTACAGCAAATCCACCACCATTTTTCGACGGTAAGGTCAAAGGTAAAGTACTGTATAATTCAATTTCAAAGTAAAGTGCTGACCATAATGTGGAAACTTGCCACCTGAAATTTAGTACATCAATTGAATATTATTACTATACAATTCATGATACCAAAATAGAGTACTGACCATGATGTGGAAACTTGCCACTTGAAATTCAGTTCATGCATTAAACATCGTATTTTGCAATGTATAGTACTTGTGCCCGCTACACCGGGTTAAATTAATGCATTCGGATATTGTGTTCACAATGGCTAGCTTGAGTCTCTGTGCTGCTTAGAATATCTAGGGTGAAAATCTAATGCCGCCGGTGCATTACTATTGCTATGTGGGAGCATGCTACGTGCAAATGGGTGGGGCCGAGCTACATTCTCATATGTAATTAGTCACTATTATGCATTCTGGTACCTGATGTCACATAAAGGTATACCTCGTGGTTATACGTTTTGTATGTTTCTACTTTAGTGGTAGTAGTCCTCAGATATTGACATAGTGTCTCCCCGTTCGTGCAGGATTTCTACAAAGTCTGTATTCACACTAGTGGTGTATTTATGTTATCAGCGGCATGTTGAGTTTCACATCAGATATGCCAGGATGTAATACCAGACCCTATGTGGTAGTAGTCCTCAGATATTGACATAGTGTCTCCCTGTTCGTGCGGGCTCCCTACAAAGCCTGTATTCCCACTAGTGGTGTATTTATGCTATGAGCGGCATGGTGGGTTTATCATCAGATATGCCAGGATGTAATACCAGACCCTATGTACCAGTTCCAACCCCTGTATGTCATCCTTCTGAAGTGCAGTAATAATAACAACTTAAATCACATAAAAATAACAAGCAAAGATGTCTTATCTGAGAGCTGAGATACAACACGGAGATGTCGTGAAGAAAAGGGTAGGGACCCCGTTGTCACAGGAACAAGACATGGACCCCTTCCTTTCCTCATGTAAGAGATACAGAGAGAGAAAAGAGAAGAGAGAAGCAGTGCCACAATATGTTAAAATCTAATTGTAGAAAATCCAAGCACAGATGACACTTATCATGGTAGCAAGGTTCACTAGTAAAAACATTTGAATTACCCTGAAAGACAGAGAAGCACATTGTCAGAGTATATCGGATTAAACATCTTAACAGAGACTGTAAAAGTGGGATGGCAAACCTGTGCATCCTTACCTAGACTTATTGCAAGTGTACTACCAATTCCTCATCTAAATTGTGTCCATTGGGGTACCGAGTGCCCAACCCTATAATGTGCCTTGACTCATGTTGCCTGAGTTTTAGTGTGCGGTTACCTACTCTTCTATTCCCGCTCACCTGTTCTATGGCTTAGTACACTAGTTTGGAACTGTCCGAAAAATGGTGTGTTTCGTAGTGTCTGGCAATAGGGTATTGTTTGTCTTTATTAGTTATGGCCCTCATGTGTTCAAGAATTCTTTTCTTGGCCATGTGTGTCGTACTCCCTACATATCTGAGTCTGCACGGACACTCTAAAACATAAACTACAAAAGTGGTACTGCATGTGAGGAACTGTTTGATAGGGATCGAGCTGTTGGTGCTTGTATTATAGTACTCTTTCTTCATACGGCTACTGGCACAGGCCTTACAGTAGCCGCATGGGAAAAAGCCCTGTAAATTCACTCCCCTGGTTTGTTCTGTACTGGTAAGGTCACTGTGCACAAGCAAATCTCACAGGTTGCGTCCCCTTCTGTATGTTATACTCGGTCTGGTAGGCATGCTCCTCCCTATGATGGGATCCTCTCTAAGTATGTTCCAATTGCGTGCAATAGTTTTGCGAATCATATCCGCATTTCCATTGTACGTGAGGATCACCCTACTTTCACTGCTGTCAATGATTGCCGGGTTGCTGGTAGTTTTCTCCTCTAAATTGGTGCACCTCTCTATGTTCTTAACCCTCTCTGTCGCTCTCTTGAGTACCCATAATGGGTAACCCCTTTCCTGGAATCTGGCGATCATGGTTCCTTGCTCCCTGGTGAATGCTTCTTCAGAGCTGCAGTTACGTTTAGCTCTGAGCAATTCCCCATAGGGGCTGCTCCACTTTAGGTTGTCAGGGAGGCTGCTCATGGAGTGTAGCAGAGTATTACCTGCTGTGCATTTCCTAAACAGGCTGGTATGGACCCTACTGGATACTATCTCTACCTTGGTGTCCAGGTACTCCACTTCATTTCTACTGATCACACTGGTGAGTATGAGGTTGTGGGAATTCCGGTTGAGTTTGGCTACAAACTCACGGGCTTCCTGATCACTGCCCTTCCAGACGACGAACACGTCGTCTATATACCTTAGCCACAGAATAACCTTGGCTAGGCCCTGATGTAAGTTGGTGTCCTTCCTTATCTCTTCCTCCCAGGCCCCCATGAACAGGTTTGCAAAGCTCGGAGCAAAGCTTGTTCCCATCGCTGTACCGAGGGTCTGTCTGTACAGTCATTGAACAAAAAGTAGTTGTTCTTGAGACAGAACCTGATCATATCAAATAACATCTGTGTGTGCTCCAGATGTCTAATGGGTCTGCGTCCCAGGAATTTAGCACAAACCGATAATCCATGTTCATGGTCTATCATTGTATAAAGTGCATTTACGTCCATGGTCATGAGGAGATACTCTTCTTGCCACTCAAGATCAGTGATTTTATTAAGAAAATCCTTTGTGTCCTTCACGTATGAGGGCAGTGTCATAACAAAATCCCTAAGGAAATGATCAGCATAGCGTGATATATTCTCCAGGGCACACCCCCTAGAGGAGACAATCGGTCTCCCTGGGGATTGGTTTTTATTTTTATGCACTTTTGGAAGGAAGTACATCACTGGGAGTATTGGGTGGTCTTTCTTAAGGAAACAAAATTCTTCCCACTCAATCAGGCCTTTAACCCTCCAATCTACCAGTTTCACCCAGATAGTGGTAATACTGTCGTTGCACTCTGCTCTAGATACAGTGATGTATGGATTCGTGTTGCTGAGTTGCCGCATGGCCTCTTTCACCTACATTTCTTTAGTGAGAATTACAATGTTACCCCCTTTATCGGCGGGTCTGATAATCACATCATTGTCTTCTGCCAAGTCTTTCATGGCCTTTTTCTGTGAAAAGGTTAAATTATGTTTAAAATTTCTCATTTTCTTTGCCCAATTTCTTTGTCTGAGTTTCAGGAGTTCCGACCCTACCATTTCCTGAAAGGTGTCAATGTTATCATGGGGCATACTTGGTAGGAATGTTGATTTAGGTTTGAATTCTGTTTCGGCTGCTTTGTCATATGCAATTTCCATCTCATCAAGCATTTGGCAGACATCGGTACTCTGGTCACCTCCCCCTCCTCCCAACTCGTGGAGCGCAACCAATGTGTCAATGTCGTTTATATTCAGCTCACAGCTAGATATCACTTATTCTGTGGATTGTAGATCCCTGGTCCTAACTGGTTTCAGCTTATGCCATTTTTTAAGTTTTAATTTCCGGCAGAACTTGAACATGTCAATCCTTGCGTCCACATAATTCATTGGTTCAGCTGGGCAAAATGACAAACCTAGACAGAGTGTTCTTTTGTCCCTATTGCTTAAAGGTCTAGTGGATAGGTTAATGATGGTTTGGTTTACCATAGCGTCATCCATCATAGTTGTTTCTAGGAGCGTGTTTGTCTGTATCCCATTTGCTCCGCATCGCTCTCTCCTTTCTCTCCTCTGTTTGCACCACTTCCTCCTCTTGACCTGGTACCCCTTGCCCTTCCTCGTCCTCCTCTTGCCAGGGTGCCCTCTTTGTAGTTCGGTTTGGGTGTTGCTCGAGTTGTCTGCCGGCCCCTTCGCAGGAGCCGGTACTCGTCCAAAAAAGTCTTGGGTCTTGTGGAGACGTCGCCTTCTGAGGTTGAGCTATCCGAGGTCCTTGATGTTACCAAAACATCAGTGTTCGTGTCACTCGAGCTTGCTAACTCCTCATCGCGGTTTTCCTCTGTCAATGTGGTTGTTGCTGTTGTTCCTCTAGTCTCATATAGATGGTCATACTTTTGACTGTAAGTGAGTATTCTTCCGGAATCGTAGTCACCGCAGTTGCGGTGCAGTTTTCTTTGTTTTCTTGCCTTTATATCGTCCTCCACCATTCTTAGTCTTTTCTTCATTTCCTCTAAGTATTTGGCGATGGTTTCTTGTTCGGTACTCGCGGTAAGTTCTTCCTTAATCTTCCCTATCTCCTTCTTGATGTTTTCTCTGTCGGACCACGCATATTTTACTAAGATTTCTAGCATTGTCCTTGAGCTGGTGGCCGAATTGGCTGCCCATTCCTCCAACATTCGTGGGTCCGGGGAGTCATATGAGAGCGTGATGTATATCCTCAAACCCCTAGGCACCATTTTTTTGTCAATATAATCCTGGAGGGATATAGCTTCCCACCATTTTGACATCTCTTGTTTGTGAAGCTTCTCATATTTCTTTAACGTGTAAACAATGGTTGAGTCCTTACTAGTCACCACTGATTGGCTGCTGCCCACTCCTGGTGCCCGTGCAAATAAAGTTTGTGCTGCTGCCCTTCTCTCCCTGTCATCTTCCATCGTGTTTGCATAGGTTGACAGTATTCAGCTCCTAGATATTGGAGCGTGGAAAGTGTGTGACCCCTCTGTACTCAATGCAGAGTTCCCCTTGCCGTGTACAAGTGTGGTAGGTATCTTGATACTGGGCTTGTTCGCCCTGCGCTGTGTGCCGTGTTGCGGTGGTTGTTGGATATTAATTGCCGGTCTACTCCGCCGGTCTGCGTGCCACCCCTCTATGGGCAGTGATTTCCGGAAGGAGTTTGTGTGTTTTTGAATATATATATATATATATATATATATATATATATGTATGTATGTATGTTTGTGTATATAACCAAAAAATGCTCTTCGTATGGTAATTTGGCCATAGGTCGTAACTATACCAGCAGAGTGATGACCCCGCAATGCACTGCTTATGACCTCACATATGACATCACTCATGACATGGTTAGTGACATCACTGATGACACCTCAAATGACATCACTGATGAAATCATCAAGTGAGTGTTTTTTCAAGAGTTTATGAATGTTAAGCATATATTCTAACCGACTACAAAAGTTAAATTAGTATACTAGGTGCACTACCACTGATTGATACTACTTCTAATGTATAATATGTGAGTGGTTAGGTGACTGTATGTATCCTTGTGTTTATGGGTGTGTAAGTGGCAGTATAAGTGTATAAGTGGGTGTGTGAATAGCAGTGTGGGTGAGTGACATGCTGTGTGAGTGGAGGTATTCGTGAGTAAGTGTGGGTGTGTAGGTGGGCAGAATTTGCGTAGTCGCGCTACGCAAAGCTCCGCGAAATGGTAAAAAATCTCCGTTCGCATGCAAAAGTTCTGTGAACACGCGGAATTGCTTGTTCCGCCCGTTCGCGATGCTTTTTCCTGTTCGCGAACGCTGTTTGTGTGCTCGGGGAGAAATATCTCGTGAGCACGCATTTTGAAAGCGCGAACAAGCAAACCATTCTGCGAAGCCGCGGATTGCGGAATTATTGGTAATTCCGCGTTCTCCGCAAAACGCGAAATTACCCAAATTCCACAAATTCCACGAGCGAAGCGGAACGGAATTTACTGCCCAGGCCTAGTGACTGTAAGGGTGAGTGAGTGGGTGTCGGTATGGCTGTATGAGTGAGTGACACATTGAGTAAGTGGCTGTGTGGATGAGTGAGTGGCTGTTTGAGTGGGTGTTTGGTTAAGTAAGTTGATGTGTCAGTGGCTGTATTGGACAATGAATGTGAATGGCTGTATGGGTGAGTGAGCGGATGTATGAGTACTTGTATGGATGTGTGAATGGGTATGTAAGTGGTTGTATGGGTATGTGAGTGAGTGTTTGTATGGGTGAGTGAATGGCTGTGATGAGAGGCTGCATGGGTAAGTGAGTGGGTGTATGAGTAACTGTAAAGGTAAATAAGTGGGTGTGCTAGTAGCTTTATGGGTGAGTGCATGGTTATCTGAGTGGCTATATAGATGAGTGACTGGTTGTATGAATGGCTATATGGGTGAGTAGATGGGTGTGTGAGTGGCTGTATGAGTGAGTGATGGGTGTGTAAGTGCCTCTATGGAGGAGTGAGTGCATTTATGAGTACTGGTATGGGTCTGTGAATGGGTATGTGAGTGGTTGTGTGGGTGTGTCAGTGGGTGTATGAGATGTTCTATTAGGGTATGAGTGGGTGTGTGAGTGGTTCTATTGATGATGTCATCAGTGATGTCATTTGAGGTGTCATCAGTGATGTCACTGACCATGTCATAAGTGATGTAATATGTGAGGTCATAAGCACTGCATTGCAGGGGTTTAAGTTATAGTTAGCACAGGTAACTATAACTGCTGAATTTCACTGATTTTATATGAGTGAAATCTCAGCCTAACTATAACATCCCAGTAACCTTTATTTTTCAGTGAATTTCTAAGGTTTTTAAAATTCTATTTCCTAACTATAATGTCCCTGTAACCTTTGGTTTTTTAAGCTAATTTCTATGGTTGTTTAACTAGTAGTCACGTTTGGAGAGTGGTGGAGAAAGAGGGCAGTACCTCTGACCAGCTCTCAGGAATCCTGCTTTAAGGGACTTACTGGAGGTAACAGAAGGGCTTCTTGGCCCCCAAGGACCCTCAGCAGCCAAGGGGACCACAGCCCCATCCAGCAGTGCACTAGGAGGTGAGTTTGCAGAGTGGTTGAGATTCGGGGGATGCCTCTGAAGTCCTCTCAGCAATCAGCCTGTGTGGGACTTACTTGAGGTAACAGGAGGGCTTGTTGGCTCCCAAGGTCCATCAGCATGCAAGGTGACTTCATCCCCAACCAGCAGTGCGCCAGGAGGCACGTTTGCAGAGTGGTGAAGAAAGGAGACTTGGTCCCTTTGTGGGACTTACTAAGGTAACAGGAGGGCTTGTTGGCTCCAAAGGATCCTCTGGACCCAAGGTGGCTTAATCCCTAAACCGGCAATGTGCCAGGAGGTGTGTTTGCAGAGTGGTGGTGAAAGATGCGTAGTCTCCGGTGACTTGCCAGAGGCTTTTTGCTTTTTCTTAATCATTTTTTAAGGGAGGCTGGCGGCATGGCCTCCCTCCCCGGGCTTATTTTGACCCCAGGGACTGAATTCCCTCGGATCCAGCCTCTTGTTTTTATTTTTTTATCATTTAAGTGGAGGCCCCCCTCCTAGGCCAATTTCAGCCCCAGAGACCACATTCCCTGGGGCCTGCCCCTTTTTAAAATAAAAATAAAAATTGAGAGGGTTCCACGTGGCCCCCATTCCAGGCCAATTTTGGCCCCAGGGACCCTATCCCTTCTGGTTTTAGTGCCCTGGTCCCACCCAAGGCACCCAGACAATCTGTTGGGGACCGCGGGGTGGGCCTGAAGGCCCCTGCAGTCCCTGCCAGCTCTTCACATCCTGCAGGAGCCAGCATTGGAGTTGGACAGAGGAAGCTGCTGAACACGCAGCTCCCTGTCCAAAAGCAATTCTGCTCCACTTCTAGTAAGTGAGATAATTTTTTCTGCTCTCGCCTACTAGAAGCGGAGCAGAGTTTACTATGGCTTGGCAGGAGTGGTGAAGCTTCTGCCAAATCATAGCAAACTACAATGTGCCAGGGGTGGGCAAACCACGACATTGCAGGTGCCGGCCCTGGTGGGTGGTGGTCCCCAGGACCATCTTTGGCTCCATTAGGGGGGCTCCATCCTTTGTTTCATTTAGCCCTAGGGAGATGGTGGTTCCTGGGGTCTGCAATGGACCCCTTCCATTATATTGTTTAAGAACTGGGGAGGTGGCAGTCCTGGGGCTGCAGGGGGGCCCCTCATTTGTCTGGCAATTGCCCCAGGGATGATGCGGTCCCTGTGGCTGGGGGGTCTGCGCTGCCCCCATTATTGAAAGTTAAAGCCCCAGGTAGATGGTACTCCCTGGGCTGCAGGGGGCCAAGTGGCGGCCCTGCATTTATTTTGAAAAGAATCCGAGGGAGGTGGTGGTCCCTGGGGCTGTGGGGGTGTCCGTGCGGCTGCCCTGCATTTTTTATGTTTCAAGCCCTGGGGAGGTGGCGGTCCCTGAGGTTATGGTGGAGGCCACATGGGCCTCCCCTGCATCAGTTAACTTGTTTGCCCCGGGGAGGTGTTGGTCCCCAGGGCTTGGGGTGCGGCATAGGCACCTCCCACATTATTATAAAACATGCCCCCAGGATTTGGCCCACCTGGGGCTTAGTGAAAAAGACGTACGGTAGCCCACACGTCTTTTTTTAAATTTTTGTCATGGATTCACCCACAAGGGGTGGACCGAGGGATAACGAAAGACAACTCCAGAACTGAAACCGAATCAACTTTAGAAATGGCTGGCGGGTAGCCTGGGAATGCTGTGGCTCTCAAGAGGAGGTTAAAGTGGCCATTGGGCCTTGCCACTTATGTATGGGATATATGTATGCCACTCATGGGATGGCAGGCTGTCTGCAAGTTGCACACAGGAAGGATAAGACAGTGGCATTACAGGAGGATATGCGGCTGTCAATGCTGCTTAATGGCCTGCCGGATCCTGGCCCCGGTTGTTTGGGTTCACTGCCTGTGGGAGTTACAAGGAGGGTTGTTGTTGTTTTTGGTTTAGATACAGGGATTGAGTTTGCTCTATGGCATGATGACTAAGGGCACACAATATGCTGACAGGCTAGATGGCAAACAGGGGGGTTTGAGTTGTATGACACTGGATGGATTCTAAATGGAAATTCCTAATGTGGTCTGTGCGGAGCTTAGGCCAGCTCACTAAACTCTAGAGAGTGTATTTCTATATGAATGCATGAATCAGGTTATTTATAGAGGGTGTAGCTACTCTACGAGTGTCCCTGTGCTTAAACAACAGCATCGGAGGCATGAACAGCGAACAGAACCTAGCCGGAGTCCCCTATACCCTAACTGCTAAAGAGGTATGCGTTCAGTGCTTTTTTAATACTGCCCTCATCACTCCTTAATCTCAGATGTCTTGTCAACAGGCTTCACAAGCCTGCTGCCAGGGAGATAAAAGAGGAACTTCCTCTATGCTGCTTGTCAAAGCAGGGTACTGTAACAGCCCAGCCTGACTGGAGCCCAGCATTCTCACAGGTCTATATGCCTTGATCCTTTCATTCAAATACAAAGGCCCATGTCGTGGAGAGCATGGTGTGTCAAGCTTAATGCTTTGAACATTACTCGCTTGTGCTCTGGAAGAAAATGACAATATACAAAATGCCTCTCCTACCATGAATCAAATGCAAACCAATTCAACTCAGAGATTACATTTATTAACCCTGGAATTAATTATTAGTTTTTTTCTTTTTGAAAATCTTTTCAAAGTTTTTTCCTTTCTTTTAGAGGTGGTTTAAAACATACATCTGTCGTTTATAGTATTAGCAATGACAATATAAACAGACACTAAAATGTGTACATAATGCACAGCACAGTACCATAGTGTTCACACAAAGTTGGAACAAAAATACACAAACATAATACAGTAATAGAAACTGCAGTGATTACTAAACTAATAAATCATACAAAAACAGCAAATCAATCAGCAGAGCTTATCCGTCCTACTGTCATTTTAGGAACACTGGGACCTATGTCTTCAAGTCCTCAGTGATGTTTTTCTCTAGGGTCCTAGGGGGGTCAGAGTAAGAATGGACATTTCTTAGGCTGTGCCGGTTTAGTCAGGTACAGTCAATACTCCGTTTATTGTATTATTTCAGACTATATACTCTTGGCCTCCCGATGAAAATGCCAACGCATTTCGACCTTCCTTAGCGGACCCACAGTTGCTTTGGGCGAAGGTCTTCATCAGGGCAATGCAACTGAAATGTAGGACATTACAGGTGACCAGGTTGAGGGTGTTTTACTTGGCCATCCGATGTTAATGGTGTCGGACATCACATACTTCAGTATTATATTCTTCTTTGCGCTTGCGGCGTCTTTGTGCCTCTTGGTGCTGAATTCGTGATGCGTTCAGGCGGCGTCTATCTTTCTGGCATCTGCTCTTCTTTGCGAAGGAATCTGCCGGTTGCAAGAAGCAATGCAAAGAAGAGCAGATGCCAGAAAGATAGATGGGACCGGTTTCTGGGTATCACCCCTCATCAACCAGGCTACCTTGATTCCAGTGGCATGGCAAGCATGGTAAAAATCTATTAAACATTTCTCCCATAGGATAACAGTGGGAGTACCGTATTACATTTTATAAGAGAAGTACCTAATTGTGAAAAGATCAGCATTTCTAGTTTGGTGTCTCGGGACTCACAATTTAAAATCACAACATATGGTAAAGTTGGATTTTAAGTTGCAAGTCTGAAAATGCCACTTTTAGAAGGTTGGCGTTTTCTTACTTTAACCATTCTGTGCCTCTGCCTGTCGCTGAATCCATGTCTGGTGTGGGTGACAGCTGGGCATAGTGCATTCGCTCTATACAGCTACAGGCAAAGGAAGCTTAGGTGTGCCTGATTCGCCATTCACATCCTGATGAGCCATTAACATCCTGATGGGTCATCCTGGGCATGATGGAAGGGAGGAGCTGAAACTTGCACCTGAATGGGCTTTGTCTGACCCCACATAAAGAGCTGCACATCCTCCTGTAATGAGTTTTGAGCTAGGGCAGGATGAGCAGGGACTTTGTGCACCTCAAAGGCTTCTCTCTTTGAATTCTCCCCACTTATAAGGCACAACTGGCTATTAGTACTAGATCTCAAACCACACCACTTCAGTACACTTCTGGACCTGTGGATACTCTGCCAGGAAGAAGAGCCACTGTGCTGCTACAAGGACTGCCACTCTTCTGGACTCCTGCTTTGCTGTGCTGACCTGTGCCTGCTGCCCTCTTGCCTGGGAGCGAGAACAACTGGACCTACATCTCTACAACAGAGAACCCAGAGTCACTCTAAGGGCCAGCTGACTGGTCTCCTGTTTGGTGAAGTCTCAGAGACAGAAAATACTTCCAACCAATGTACTCCTGCACCTGGACTCTGCCATCTTTGAGTCTGCCCTACCAAGTGGTACCACCTAAGTCCTGGACACTTGGAAGTGGGTCCAAGGTGCTCTGCCCTCTGTGGTCCTCATCAGAACTCACATGAAGCAACTTGAACCCTGCAACGCCTTGCTGCACAGCTGTCAGCCTCACCGGAATCAATGCCAGATGGCGTGAAGCCCTGTAAAGCCTTGCTGCACAGCTTCCAGTCCATCAGAACCAATACACATGGATGCCAAGCCCTGCAAAGCTGCACCACATAGCTCCCCGGGATCAATGCACCGCAATGCCAAAGCCATACAAAGCGTTGCCGCACACCTTCTGGGAATGAAGCAAATTGATGCGAAGCCCCGCAAAGCTTCACTACACAGCTTCTTGGAACTGATGCCCGATAAATCAAAGCCTTGCACAGCAATGCAGCACAGACCACGCACCAAGATTTAAGGTACAGTGTTCAGCGGGCCCAAGTGGGTCCCTGTAGGCGGAGGGTGCTCCATCGCGGTTGGAATGAAATTGTTTGTCCCGGTCCAGCACATCCAGATAACCACAGTTGCCACTTTGCGCTCTACTGCGCTATTTTCACCTACATCTTTAAAATTGCATATCTCAGCATATACTGATTGGATTTTTGTTGTTTTGTTCTTGTTTTATTTATAAAATGATAATCAGGTTTTCTAAACTGGTGTGGAGTCTTTTTGTCGTGTTTTCACTGTTACTGTTTGATGTGTTGCACAAAAAATTTACACATTGCCTCTTAACTTTAGCCTGACTGCTCTGTGCCAAGCTACCAGAGGGTGAGCACAGGTTAATTTAAAGTGAGTTTCTGACTTACTCTGAATAGGACTGTGGTTCCAGCTTGGACAGGGTGCATACCTCTGTCAACCAGAAGCCCAATTTTTAACAATATCCAAACATTCCACAGCAGGATGCAGAGGAAGATTCACTTGCGCTTTCTTGCTTTCTAATCTGTATCTTCTCCAACTGGAGGAACATTAGAAAGCTGACCTCATCCGCCATATTTGGTTGAGTTGGTCATTGTTGTACTTTGTTTCACTGCAACATGGACTGTGAAGCTCCAGGGTTGTGGACATACATAGAGTGTCAATATCTGTGTTATCCTGACTTCATCTAGTCCCTTAAAAATACATTCTATCTCCATGCATTTACAAAACTGGTCCTGATAATCCAGTGAACAATTTCCTAACAATATGGACTTTATCAGATAGTCTGTGTGTTTCCATCCAGTTTGTATACACACATTCTATATCAAACAAAGCAGTTGAATGAATCATGTTATCCAAGTGCAAGTTTGGACGCATTTCTTAGTTCATACTCACCTTTCAGTCTCAGTTCAGTTGTTTTCAAGCAGTCTATCCATAGACACTTGGTCCTTGTCAGCAGCCATGGCCCATGCAGGTACGAGCGGTGGTGCAGGGTGGGGGGTAGGGGACTTCGACAAACGATGACGAGGAAAAATTAAATAAATAATTAATTTTCCCTTGTCATCGTCCATCAAAATCCCCCCCTACCGCCCACCGCTCTTACCTGCACGGGCCGCAGCTGCTTGTCAGTAATTTGGTGATGTTGTCGCTGCATGAGTCCAGCTTTATTATCTCCAACACATCCCACTTTATTCCATCCACATTGCGTTCAAGTCCAGATAGTGTTTGACAAGATGAGCCACCTCCACTCTACATTGGATCCTGCTCCAATGTTGGCTAATGCACTGGTTTACCATCTGGGTGGTTTGGCCTATAAACAATCTGTTAAGTGGACACATGATCACATGTATGTTATTCTTAGTGTTACATTTGGAATATGCTATCAGTCTATTGGTCTTATTACCTGCTTCCAAAAACGTAATGTTATATTTGAACCTACACGCTTGCCAATTACCACGTTTGAAATTGCCTATAATAGATGCTGGTCCACTGTGTTGTCTGATGCTCTCAGTCCTTGGTAGTTTATAATGTGCCCTGATCCCTTATGTTACTATTGTGTCTGAATGAGACTGTTATTATTAATCTCCTCTATTTAGCTCCAATGTCCTTTTACAATCGTCTGGATCTTGTTGTTGTGAGGGTTTTATGTGGACACCTAATAAAATGTTCCATTTCTCTTTGTTTTTCTAAAGGTGTAAGTAAATTCTCTTTAGATTAATACCATGTTCTCTATAAGGCAGTCTGGGTGATTCTTTTGGGGTATTTCCTCTAACGAAACTTATTCCTTAGAAGTGAAGCCTCATTGAAATAGTCCTCCTTGTTTTTACAGCTTTAGCATATACATTAAGAGCTCTTAAAGCCATTGAATGATAAAAGCAATATAACAACGATGAATTCTTATCTGTCAGATTTCGGGACAAAGTTGTAAGTAGGTTACCGTTCTTGTGTTTCACCAGAAGATCAAGATAATTGATCTCAGTGTTAAAGTGATTACAGGTTAACTTGCGATCAGAACCCTGATCATTTAACAATGCAGTGAAGGATTCAAGTTCACTCAAAGATCCATGCCATACCATGAATACATAATTTATGTATCAGCTATAGACCCTTACGATATTTTGGTACAGATTTTCTGGCCCATATATCGTTCTGTCCTCTAATTCTGTGACAAACAGGCCGTTTATGTCCCGCACAAAACACACGTCCGTAGCCACACCTTTTGTCTGGAGATAGAACTCGTTCTTAAACATAAAATAAGTTTGTCTTGGTGCTATCTCAGAGTTTTTTATGAATTCAATCAGGCTCTGTTTATCAGTCATTTTGATGTGTCTGGTGGATTGTGTGTATGGATGTGTCTTGAGGAATATTCGTATACAAAAACTCCACATCATAGTTTACAAGGATATCTGTCTCATCGTTAAAAGGATTCCCTTCTAAAGTGTTCAGAAAGTCAGTGCTATCTTCCGCATAGGACCTCACTATAGGTACATGTACGTTAACAAAAGCAGCCACATATCTATACACAGGTTCTAACACAGTACCACAAACCAATTCTATTGCCCTTCCAGTTGGATGGTTAAAGTGCTTGTGTATTTTTTGGTAGTGTGGAGATCACTGGCATTCTCGGGTGTATTGGTCTAAAAAAGTCTTATACTTTTTCATTATTGCGTCTCTTGTTTAACCCAATTTCAGTGATATTTCTCACGTGTTTGTGTATCTTTTGCAGCGAGTCACCTGGTAGCTTCCTATAGTGTAATTCATTGCTTAAATGTCTCTTAATTTTAATCACATATTTCTCAGTATCTTGAATTACAATGGCAACCCCTTAATCTGCAGGCTTTATTGTGATATCATGATTGTCCTGAAAGGCCATAAGGGCCTTCAGCTCTGCTTTACTTATATTGTATGAAGTGTACATATTCTGTTTTTTGAGTTCACTAATCTGTCTCATTACCCGATACTCAAAAGATAGTACTTCTGGGGGCATGAGAAGAAATGTGGGGTAGAAGGTCGAGGGAGGGAGGAAGCCTGTCCATTCTGTTGTGGGACGGGGAGGCTTGTCCATTAAAATGTGTGTCCACAAATCTTTCTAATTAACAGTAAAAGTTCTGTCTAAATAGTGTATGTGGTTTGCTACTGATAGCTTGCTAGTGATTGATAGTATAGTCTTCTCATCTGCTGTTAGTGTGTGCTTAGAGATATTGTGGATTGGTGATTCCACTTTGTTTCCTTCATCACTCTTTACCAGTGCTATGTCTGGTTCCTTGTTTGTCTCTTTCCTGGTTGATATTGACCCTGCCATCTTCACGCTGTGCCTTAAAAATATTGTGGCACTATGTCGAGTTGGGCTTTACAGAAGTGCTTGTGCTCGGTTGCTCAGAATCGTCTGATCTTCCCGATATCTTTGAAAATGTCACAGTCATACGATTTAGGGGCCGATTCCGATTCGTGTCGGTAATTTCTCCGACCGAGCCGGCCTCGGAGAGATTTCCGACCGAATCGGACCCGTGCAGTCCGACCGAACGAGTCCGATGCATTCGTATGCCACCGGACACGAGTCGGTCGGACTCCCATTGAACTCAATGGGAGCCGGTCGTACAACGCGTACGCGGGCTCCCATTGCCTCAATGGGTGCGAGGCGGACAAGGGCGCCCCCTACAGCGAGTACGCCGCGAGCGCTCGCGGCGTGCACGCACAGGTAGGGGGGACCCATGGGTCCCCTGTGTGCACCTCGCACGGGTACGCGTACAGGGGGTCCGACACGGACCCCCAAAGTACGGCTCCGACAGCGAGTTCGAGTCGGACGGCGCGAGTCGGTCGGAGCGGTCGAGGTGCGCATCGTACTTACCCGGCCGGAAAACGTCTCCATTGCGCGGTGCGAATCGGGTCCGGGCGAGTCGGTCGGAGCGGTACGATCCGGGAACCAGTCGGTCGGAGCGGTCGGGTCGCCCGGACGAGTCGGTCGGCGAATACGCATCGTACTCGCTCGCCCGGACGCGCGTACGACTCGGTCGGAAAATAGGGCTCCGGATCGGATCCGGTAAAACCGAATCCGATTCGGAGCACTACCGGCCGAGATCGGAATCGGCCCCTTAGTCTCTGCAAACTTAAGGATATCCTAGTTATTTATTTTACTTGACAGAGCCTTTGCATTCTTTCTCGATTTTCTTGCCTAAGTTGATCGAAGGAAACTCTTTCAATTGATTTCTGCAGGTTCTCTGGGGCTGCTTTGGCATTTTCAATGATGTCCCCTTCTCTGATTGTATCCTCTGGTTCTCTTAATTTCTTTTTAACGGCCTCTAGTTTTTCTAGAGCAATGTCAATGCCTAGCATCTTCCAATAGCATGGGCAGTTGTTAGCAATTAAACTAAAGTTGCCCTCAAATGTGGGTTTTTGCATGAACATTTTGGGAATGTT
The DNA here is from genome assembly GCA_963921515.1 of Calotriton arnoldi. Lineage (NCBI taxonomy): Eukaryota > Metazoa > Chordata > Amphibia > Caudata > Salamandridae > Calotriton > Calotriton arnoldi. The sequence continues at coordinate 525,776 of CAWUFW010011784.1, read as the reverse complement.
CTTTGCGAGCAAACCCAGAGGTATATGTCTGTATACAAGGATTTGGTAAGTAATATCCTGTGCAGTTCTGTTCTGACGCTTTCTTTTGGGGTTTTTCCAAGGTATCAAGGTCAGAGCCTGACGATTCCCTGTAAAGAGGTAGTCCTTAGTCCTAACAAAGATGGCCACTTGTTTATCTTCGCAATGCACTTCTCAGTGTATAATAATGTCTCCTTGGCCATCCCCTTATGTCAAGAAGACCGAATCTAATGGTTACTCCCTTGAAATTTTCTGATAGTCCTTGCAGGCCTAGCGGGTTCTTATGTAGTATATGCAACAATAAGGATGGACCCTTTTACCCAGACTGGAACCTGTGTTGACTAGCTACAACAAATACAATGGTCTTGTGGGTCGCAATTTTCCCCACCTCTACACACTGAAGTACATCAATGACATTGGGGTGTAGTTGTATGCCACTTAATAAATCACTGGCCTGCTGATCAAACTGAAATGCAGTGTATTAGTCTGCCATCATTATACAATGTATGTTAGAGTTTAGTGCAGACGGCGCAAACTGCAGAAAGGGCTTGGAGAGTGAGACATATTTACATATTTATTTAATAAAGAATCAACTCGTGTTGTCGTAATGCTATACACCATACTCATGCAATGTCCACTTTTAGAATCCTAGTTTGACACAAGTATTACACAACACCCTTGAGGATATTTCTCCGTTTTGATCCTATTGGAATGAAGCCACGCGTCTCTTCAGAACAATACCTTCTGTCTGTCTAGTTAACCTGTACATTTTGAAACAGGGCCTTTAGGATCTGATTTTTTTAATTGCTCTTTACTGGCATTTCTATGTGATACAGTTGATAATCCATTCACATACGTTTTATCATCTATCGTGCAGTGCAACCTCCGTAAAAAGGCATTATCTATTTGTGAGTCATTGTACTTTCAAACCATCATTGGTAACACATAAACAATCAAACCATGAACAGGAACTATTACATCTTGCAAATATAATCATGCAGCCAGCCATGAAATTACATAATCCCTCTTTACATTTGGTATATTTCCATAGGATCTAATCTATAGGCACAACAGAATATTCCGAACAGTTTGACATCTAATCAGAATACAGGCCTCTCATAGCACCATGGACATCCCATCATTGTGGACTATGTGTAGCAATCTAACTATTCTCGGGATCACTCATGGTTCGTGATCCTCCTTCGTGGCCAGAAATTCAACACCCCCCCCGCTGCCTGAATGTGCTCCCTAGGGCCCTTAGTAGCTGATATACTCAATTCTTGTTGTAGTGGAAGTCTTGATCTGCCACTTACCCTGGATGAAGATTAATGCTTAAAAAATTAGCCTGTCCATAATACCATGCGCTAATACTGGTGGGGATCTACAAACAATTCATATATTCTCCTTTAGACAAAGAATCTGTTTCCACCTCTTAAAAGAGAATGAAACTTGAGGCAATGCGAAAGTTTTATACCTCACTTAATTTTTGTTTTAGCACTACTGACATAATGGTAGTGTTTTCTTCAGTGTTACCATGCCTCGTTTGTCTGGCCAGTGTGTATGTGTGCTTGCTATAGGCCACCATTTGTCTTTATTCCTCATGCCATGTGGTGGGGGACATTTTGTGAAGTCAGTGTCCATAGGCCTGCATGTGTTCTTTGTTGTCCATGCCTCCTTGCTTGTTGTTTTACCATGTGGCCGGTGGCCTTTTTTGTTTAGCTAGCCAATGTGCTTTTGCCATAGGCCTGCACGTGTTCTTTGTTGGGGCCATGCCTCATTGCTTGCTGTTGTTGTTTGACCATGTGGCCAGTGGCTATATTGTGTAGCCAGTTAGTGTCCTTTTGCCTTAGGCATGCATGTGTTCTTTGTTGTGGCAATGCCTCCTTGCTTGTTGTTGGTGGTTGACCATGTGGCCTGCAGCCATTTTGTGCAGCCTGCCCCTTTGTGAATTTGTTTGCTCCAGTTTTCAAAGCCATTTTCTAGTTTGATTGATAGGAAAGGGCTAGGCCTTTTTATTTTTGTTAATTTTTTACTTTTCCTTGATATCAGTTTAATATGCTTGAGGATCATAGTAGTAATGTATATATGAACAGTGTTTCATATTATATGCACTTTGTCTTTACGTTTTTACCCTGCACCTCCTTGCCTCCCAGTGGGTTTCTCATGGTCCCCTAGCTTTTTTTTTATTAACATTTTCCCCTCCATCCACTCCCTGCCTGCCATAGGCACCAGCATTCATTTTTAGGTCAAGCCTAGAGCCAGCATGCATGCGCTGCTCTGCGAGACATGATGTATCTACAACATGGGCTTTAACCAAGCTCATCGCTTTCCATTGGTTCTTATTTGTTCCATACTGAAATGCTGGCTTTCTATTGGTCCATTGCTTTCAATTTCCCCGCCTTCGGGTGCTTGGTTGACACCCAGACGATTTCACTCATTGTTTATTTTGTTTGGTCATCCATCCTTCTCAGTTCCTACTGGCCCAGCGCGAGATGGCCCCTTCCGACTTGGAAGTCACATCAGCCAAAGCCCCCCCCTCCTCCCACTGGCTGCTTCATGCCAACAACCATCGTCTCCAGTAAGGTTACTAGAAACAATCACTTGTTTCATGGCAATGGTCCGACTGGAGTGTTCACACAGAGGTTTCAATCCCTGCTGCGAGAAGGTGTTTGGTACTTTAAAGTTTTATTATTGCCACCCTACGTCAGACCCATGCCGATATTCTCCAGATATACCAACTCTCGATTGAAAGAGGGAGTTTTAAGATAAACAAAGGCAGTGCCTGTCAGTGAGTCGCGGCCCGCTGAGCTGAAGAAACACAAAAACAGGCAATATTGTCTTGTGGGTTCCATTTACCCGCAGTCTTAAGAGACTGTTGGTGTGCACTTAATGCACTGTCGCACAATATTAGTGCTCCTTCTCCCATGGAAATGCCACTGCCTTGCCACTTTTGTTGCTGATTACCCACTTAAAGCTCCTAGATTTAAAAAAAACAATGCAAAATTTTCTAAATGCGAGATACATTGACAAGTGTAGGGACTAATGTAGATTAACAGTGGTGTCACAGAAACATATAAGCTAAAAGAAATTATCACAATAACTTAGTGATCGGCGGTTTTAATGTGTCCGCTTATCACATGAATGCGTGCGAATAGATGTCGCACGAATATGCTGGCGCTACGTTGTTGAGAGTAGATATACTATAAGGCAGTTTAATGCTGGCACAAAGTGTTCAAATGAATATGGCCCCTCACTTCCATGGCTCTTGGTGGTTCATTTCTAAACCACTGGGTCCACCCTTCAGCCAGCACAGGAAGTTATTTAATGACTAAAAACAGGGAGGAGTGCTTGGAACAGCTACCCATGACATAATAACATGTAGTGGACAGGGTAACCACATGGCATTTGGGTGGGATCATGATGACTGTGTCGACTGTTGAAAGGTGACAGTTGAACAAGAGATGTAAACACTATGGCATATGTATGATGGTCGTGTGCACACCGTGGTCAGTCTGGGAGGAAGGGATAGGTGTGAGGTGCGAAATTTGTATTTACTTATTTAAGATTTTGCAGAAGATGAACGAGATCCTCAGGAAGATGGAGGAAAACAATTTACAACACAACAATTAGATCGAAACAAAAGTGCTTTTTTCAAAACTCTAATTTAGTACAGAAGGCAATCACTCATGTAGGAGGGCCCCTGACAGTTGACGGTGTATGACTCAAACTGTGGCAAATAATATAAATGCAAGGAAGCCTTTAGCATTGTGATGCATGAGTAGAAATGAGAGAGAAGTACAAGAGCAGCTGCAACATCAGGATGCTGTGAAGCATCACCGTTGTGTAGGTTGCATTGGGAAGGCTGGTGCACAAGAGATAAGCAGAGAAAGTAGAGGAAAAGGTTAGAAATCAGGAGAGAAGAGAATGAGGTAGTTTAAAGAAGAAAAGGACATTTTAGAGTGCTAGAGGTTTTGTGGCTGTGGCATTGCAGCATCACACTTTTAAAAAAAAATGCTGACTTCAAAAGCCAAGTTAAAAAAACTCTGAGACTAAGAAAGGAGCCTGGACTGCAGCTTAAGTTCCAGCTGTTGTGCAAATAGATTTAGCAATAAAGGTAATAGGACATATAAATACCTTTTTGACATCCCTGGCGGCTGTCGCGGGGTAGCAGTGCAACCTGGGATGCACTTGCTCATGCAGGGCACTTCACGGTGGTGGTGTAAGCAGTCAACTAAATCTTTATTTCTGGGTATCAATTTTTTTACACTTCTATCTGTTGCTGCTTGCATTGTTCTGGAAAGGACTCCCATCGCAGGTTTTCTAAGGAGTGCTAATGTAGCCAATTAAATCTGAAAGGCATCTGTACCCTCTCCCCCACTGGGCTGTTTAACCCTTCATTGCCTACAAGTAAAAAACGTAAGGAAGTCAGGCACCAACAGTTATTTAGCATTTCATAACCCCATTCTTTGATAGGATGACAGAGGATACCATCTTCTATTTTAGTTTTCTTCAACCATGTGCTTGCTGAATTGTGGGCCTTGTAGTTTGGCCTTTAACAGTTTTATCATGTGCTCAAAAAGAAATTAGTCTTGCTTACATTTCTTAGCATCTAGGATAATATGCTGCATAGCTAAAAACGTATAAGGTCCAAAAGGGGAGACTGATTGCATTGCAAATGCTTGTTTAAGGATTGTCAATACTCATGTTTCCCTGTACCAGGGGAACCCCTCCCTGCCAAACACACACAACTACACACCAGCATTCATTTTTTAAGGTTTATTCCATTTTCCCCTGGACCCCATGCCTGCCATAGGTGTACACCAGCATTCATTGTTAAGGGGTATTCCATTTCCCACTGAACCCCCTTGCCTACCATAGGCGCTCACCAGAATCTATTTTTTTAAGGATTATTCCATTTCCCCCTGGACCTCCTTGCCTGCCATAGATGCATTCCAGCATTCATTTTCTGAGGATTATTTAATACCCACTGGAAGCCTTTGCCTGCCATAGGCACACAACAGCATTCATTTTTTAAGGATTATTCCAATTCCTCCTGGACCCCTTTGCCTGCCAAAGGAGCACACCAGCTTTTTTTTTAAGGATTATTCCATTTCACCCTGGACCCCCTGCCTGCCACAAATGCACAGTGCACACCAGCATTCATTTTTTAAGGATTATTCAATTTTCCCCTGGACCCCCCTACCTGCCATAGGTGCACACACCAGCATTACATTTTTAGGAATTATTCCATTTCTCCCTGCACCTTCCTGACTGCCACAGGTGTCTCCCTTAGGTGCACATTAAACCAAGAGTTACATCTGTATGTTGTTATCCTGACTGAAAATTAAATGTTATGATGGTGTGGGTTGACTTTGGAATGGATAAACTATTGTTGTTAATTATTTAGGATAATAAGTGACCACACTATATTATATTGTTTGTACTATGAATAATTCAAACGGCAAAATTGCCATGTTTCACTAAATGTTTTCCTTGCTTGTTTGTTTTTAGGTGCACAAAAGATTTCACCCACAAAACTGCTAGACAGAAAGCCTTCACAAAATGACGTGACCACAACATGTAATGTGCATCTAAGTGCTACTGCCTAATGACACCTTCAAGATGGCCACAAAGAAAGGTCCTGCCAAGAAAGGGGCCAGTGAGGAGGAGAAGAAGAAACAGATTGCCACAATTGGCATGCCACCCTAAACCATTTTCAAGAGAGGTGTGCCTGCAGCACCATCCTCCAAGGAGCAAGTTGGGAGCAGCACTCCTGCATCAACTGCACCAGCCCAACCTAAGCCAAGGCCATGTCTCTCAGCGAGACAGACACTGCAATTATGGTGACGAGAAGAGAGTCTGAATTGGATTTCTCAGCCGCAAACTAGTACCTAATCATCACAAGAAACAGAGCAAAGTGGACAACAGGAGCCATAGCCAGCATTAGTAGAGCTTCCTGAAGTATGGGCAGAACTGGAAGTTGAGCTTCCTGCTGAGCAAGATGCTCCTGTTGTTGAACCATTGGCTTCAAGATCTCCAGCAAGAAAAAGGAAGGGTACTCCACCATCTTCTTCAAGCCCCCTTTCTGATGATCTGGGCATGGATTGGACCCCGGCTGAGTCTGAGACACACTAGTGGAGACACGAGAAAAGGAAAGTTCCTGAAAGCCTTACAATTATGGAAGGGATGAGGATGATGAGCCAATCATTGTCATGGAAGCTGGCTCAAAGGACATCGACATTACTCCTCATATTCAACCTGCTCTGAGGGATGTGGCACTGGTACCAGCACCATCTTCCATATTTTTAGGGTCCCTGCTGACACCTGCGTCAACCACTACCTCAGTTGAAGTACACACTGCAGAGAGGCAATTGATGACACATCTACTTACCTCCAGTTCTTCTTCAGGCATTGGCAGTGGCACACTAAGAAAGTTCTCCTCCCCAGTTTGGGGCTTCTTTACAATTAGCAAGCAGGAGAATAACATTACAATATAATCCATGTGACACATGAGTGTTCATCGAGGTAAGACAGGATCACACTATGGCACTGGAGGAAAACGACCCATATGAAAACACATCACGCAATCCGGTGGGAGGAACATCTTACAAAAGTGTTGCATATGGTGGTGATGCTGAGAGAGGGGAATCATCTCCAATCACGCTGGGAGTTGAAGGTGATGAGAAAGAAGAGGGTGACAACTTTACGCAAAGCAGCCCTGTCCCCAGCAGTGCACCAGTGTTACCGCTCTCAGCAACCTTCAAACGGCACAAGAGTCGAACGGAGACATCAGCGCATACCGTGATGCCCCAAGATGCACACTGAAACTATCACCTCCTGGTTATCTACTATGTCAGTGCCACCAAAAAAGAAAAAAATCAAAGCTACTATTACAGGCATGTTTAGGCAGGAGGGGCCTTACGAATACAACCACCCAATGGCACGTTTGTACAACGGGAAGCTGGCTAAAATGTTAGCACTGATCTTCCTCCCTTTTTCTTTTGTGGAAGGAGTTGGATTTTTAGAAATTGTGGGAGCCATCTGCCCGAAATGAAAGGTTTCCAGCTGGACCTATTTTGCCAGACTTGCTGTTCCAGCGCTCCATCACGATGTGCTGCAATTCGTTGGACAAGCTTGGCAGTAGAGTGCTGTTCACACTATCCACCTGATGAAAGACATGTGGACCAGCTGTCAACCCACAGAATACATGTGCATCACTTCACACTGGATCTCATTTGCGGGGGTTAGGCAAAAGCTATCAACAAGTCTCAGCTCTGAAGAACCTTTTAAGGGTGATTGGCGGCATGCAACAGTAGCCATGTTCATCATGGAGAAATCCCATACAACTACAAACATCTTATAAGACTTTAACAGCAAGGTGTTTGAGTGCCTGTGACCCAGAGGTCTCAGAATTGATTTGTTGCCACGGACAAGGCAGTAATATAATTAAGTCATGGTAGAAGGTTGCTATTTCAGGGTCCTGTGTTTGGCAGCAACCTGATTGTGCAGAAATTTCGCAAAAAAGAAAACCTAGTCAGCAACATATTGACAACCTGCGGAAGAATCTGCACTCATTTCAGCCATTCTTTTAAAGACCAGAGACAATATAGGATCATTCAGCATGCTAATAGAGTACCAGTTAAAGCCCTCATAAATGAAATGGCAACACATTGGAATTTGACCTATTACATGTTGCAACATTTGTTTAAACAGTACAAACTAATCAATGACTATGTCATTCAAAGAGGATGGGATGCACCTGGAAAAAGCATAACCATGAAGATGGACAAAGGGTCCTAGTAAACTGCTTGACACAGATGATACTTCCTTTTGAGGTTCTCACCTGGGAATGTGCACAAGGTGGACAGTATGATGAGCAAGCTATCCCATTGTTGCATCTGCTACAGGACCATTAAAAAAGGTGCCACAAAGGTTTGCAGATGTGGATGGCAATGGAGAAGCACATGGCTTGGTTGAGAGCTTAATCCTTCGTTTGGCTGTTAATCCAAGGCTGCAAAGAGACATTGTGTCATCCAAAGCGTACATCTATGCCACAATACTTGATTCACAGTACAAAAAAAATACTGGCCACTTTCATTCCTTTTTCTGAAATGGATGTTTCACCATACAAGACATGAATTGTTGATTAAGCGAGAGACCTTGAAGAAGAAAGACTGGAAATTAGAGTACCAGGCAGAAGTTCTGGGGTGTAGCCTTCAACTTCTAGAGAGGGCGGTGATGTCATCACCCAACACCAGTAACAAGAACACTAGCAGCATTAACCACAGGAACAGAAGAATCTGCATTGTCTTGGCTTCAAGTGGCAGGACTTAAGTCAAGTGCAGAGGTGAAGGTAAGAGGTTGAGGAAGTGGAAGTGGCGGCATCAATGACAATTCAGAGGATGTTCAGGACTATCTGGCTGATCCCATACAGGTCTATATGGATCAAAAGCCATTGGTGTAGTGGTATGGGAAGATGCACCAATGGCTAGAGTTCAGCAGACTGGCAATAAAGTATTTGCTTATCCAGTTGCCAATGTGTCTGCTGAGCATGTGTTCAGTGCAGCTGGTGCAGTTGTCACAGTGAGAAGAACCAGTCTCTCACCTCAAAATGTTGAGAAACTGACCATGATCAAAATGAACCAACACTTCATACCACACAATTACTTTGTTCCTGAAATATCACAGGAGGAGGAGGCGGACAATGAAGGTGATTAGTCAGACTCAAGTGTGTTAGCTGACCAACTTCCAGGCGAAGCACCCAAGTTTGAGGACAAACTCTACTTCCCTGACTGAGTAGGCCACCATAGAACCTTTCATTTATTTATCGATGAACTGCTGAGTGCTTTGTCAAAATAGAAAGAAAATGGATATAGCTAGAGGAACAATATATATTTTGTTTCTGTTTGACTTATGCAGCCCCTCCATTTTTAGGCACATGTTTGCCCAGATGGGAGTTGGACCAGTGTGCAATGAAGAGCCTCCCCATTTCCTTCAAGGACATAGGAGACCATGCGTGCCTCTGTCCCACGACTATCCTTCCTTTTATCATCCCCTAGCAGGGCTGCCCAGTAAAGAACATTTCATTTACAAGACTTCAAATGTGTTGCTTACATCAAAGAGGAGATACAGTTGTGTACCACTGTGCTTGGATTTGAACAGGTAAGTATTGCACCGATAAGCAATATATTATTGAGTGATTGTGAGTGATGACTGAGGATTCATGTTGTGGCAGACAGTGAGGGAGGGTGTTCAACTAATTTGTAAACTTGATTTCAATGATTTGCAAGGTTTGGGGCCTGATGGGTGATCATTTTTCCAGAAGGTGATTGGCCCTTTCACACTTAGCGAGATTTACTTACGGGATCCACTCCCTTTTTCTGATTCTTCAGTGACCAGATCAGTCAGTTTAGTTTACAAACACTAGTCTACACAAAGTACTCCAATTTTGTTTCTCTTCTTGTTCATCAACAGCAGTGCACTACAGGTCTAGCTCTCTCATTTGTGTCGGGATGGATTTAGACTGATTTGTTACTCGGAGTCAGGAGGATTGAAGGACTCAGTGTGGGACTACCTCAACAGTCAGAAGAAGGAAGTCATCAACTTCAAAGGGAAATCAACATGATGATGACTCTAAGAAGCCTACTCAGCTCTGTGGACTGGGGAGAGGTGTGTTTATTTGGGAAATGCTGCTGAGTGTGTGCGCAAGCTCAAATTTAAAACTCCTTTATTATGTGCTTGTGGTCAGAGGGAAGCCTGTTGTAACTGGAGACAGACATGTGATGTCATATCATCATCACATGATTCACACGCTGGGCTAAATATTATGATGACAGTTGAGAGATTGATCAGCCTAGTGCAAGCAGCTTCTTGTCTGTGATTGGTTGTAAATTGCTCTCACTTCTCATTTAATCCTACAGGAGTCATAAAATTAATGACTGAAGCAACGTATCCTCTTCATTTACCTCTAATTCTTGGTAAACTCCTCATGAAGCTTACCGTCTGTCCTTCTCCTTGACTCTACAATATTGTTTCTGTTTTACAATCCACAGGCCTTTTCTACTCCTTCATGAAAGGTGAATTATCCATAAGACTCCTGCTTACCTTACCGGACCAGTTCAGCCAGGCACCCAAGACGGATATTGTGAGAAGAATGCAAATGCACCACACAATTTTGCATTTTCAGTAAAATTATCTTTTAACAATCATAATCTTCAGAACTGTGTGGGTTTACGCCTCCATAAATTTGTATTTTTTAATCCTAGATGACAGAACATTTAGATATTCAATAACTTGGGTATCTGGAGCTGAAGGACTGATTGCAATGTATTTAATTTAACTGTCATTCCTTCATTTCCTCAACAAACAAGAAAGGTGCTCCATGTAAATATGATTTTAGGTCTGGGACAAGGGGTACTAAACCAACAAAACAAAGAACAATTTCCCACTCAACCTGTATTGCTTCTTATGTGCCTATATATTATTTAATATTTTTACTTGCTTAATGCCATCAATAAATATTCTAGCGTCATATACATAACAATTTTACAATATTTGCCAAATCACCTTTTGCACAATTAATGTACAATCCATATTAAACAAACAATTTCACATGAAAATTACTAGGACCCCCCATCTTGCACTCACTCATACAAACGTCACACATGCCTCTCATACCAACCATACAATCTGCATTCCAGCACCTACACACAAACACAGAGAGAGTACAACAGGTATAGATGTTCTGTTTCAACCTGTTTAATTCCTTCATTTCCTCCCAGAACAGATTTGATGATGATTATGTGCTGCTCATAGTCCTGATGAATATTGTTATTTGTTGTTGTGTAGTGTTTGTCACACCTTTCCCCAACTCCCCTTTCCCATCCATTCATCAAACCTCTAAACCTCATCCCCCAGGCTATGTGATTTATTGAGGTGTGACTTAGTTTACATCAAAAATGGATCACACTCTTTGTGGGGGTGGATGTGGTGAAAGCAACACCAACTCACTCTGGGATCATCTATTACCTGAGCAATAGCCCACACCAGCTCCACTTACCCACTCAAGCATAAAAGGGATCCATAATTTAGATCTATAACATCATTTGTCAACATCATCATTCAGGCATTGTGTTTCTTAAACGCTTAACCTTGTCAACTCCTAACTCTGAGTCCACTTCTCCTGACTCGAGGATTTCGTAAGCTTAGTTTAAATACTAACTCCCCATTGCTCAGAAGCAGTTACTGTTGTTAGTTTTTGTTATAATATTAGGTCTTTGTGTCATGCTGATAGCCTGGTGTCTGTCTTTGTAAAGTTATAATATAATATAACCCACTAACTCTGTGTTTTCTTTCAATATAGTTGCCTGTGATGGATAATCCTTTTGATTAATCCTGCAGTTGGTGTTCACCTAGGTGGGACTAGAGTGGGGCCTTGCTTGTGATGCCTTCCCTGTTAGTGCATTAGCCTGCTACTACTACCACCACCATTAAGAATTCACCTTGGGAAACTCTAAAGTAAGTGTTTGGAAGATTGAGAGAGGTTACAGCCATAGCTTCATCTATTCAGATAAGAGAACTATAGAGTGAAGTGAACTAGTATAGTTAGTTACTAATTTCTACTGTAGATTAGATGTTGTTTATCATGGCTGTTTTAGGCAATATAGGCAATGGCAGCATACCCCCTTGATGGTCAACATAGTTACAAAGGGTAATATGACAAAGGTATAATTAATTATAACTAAAATATATTAACTCTAATAAGGGGATTAAAAACAACCTACACTAAAAAGCAGCAACGAAAAGTAAAAGCAAAACTCAGAAAACTATTTTAGGCATAAAGTATCAGAATAACATTTCTTCTTAACAAAATAAATAAAACTCACCCTCTCCACCCACAACAGGCCCACCCCTCTCCCCAAACAAATCACACCATCCCCAACCAATGTCCAAAATCTCCAAAGAAACGCCCAAAGCCCTGTTCCCTTCTCAATTCCCACCATCTACACTCACAACAGAAGGCCCTCCCACCAAAACAAAAAATCAAAAAAGGGCTTCAGAGGGCATTGTCAGTGCAGGTCCAAAGGCTTCCCAGCTCCTGACAAAGGCTTGCCACCTCCTGGCAAAGCAGTGCCACCTCATGCAATACACAGCATTTGAAATGCTGTGGGTAGGAGTGGGCAGAAGTCGTGCTTTGGGCAGATCCCAGCTGCCGGCAGCGCTGGAGGTTTTGTGGCCAGGATGGAGGCGTTGGTGGTTGGCTGCATGAACCGGGACCCGGGACCCAGGGCAGTGGCAGATGCCTCTGCCTCATCCTACTCCTCCTATTCCGCCAGAGCCACCAGCCAACAGTATTCAGTCTGGGTGGCTGCTATCTCTTGTCGAGATGGTGGTGGTGGTAGACCAGCAGGAGTAGCTATATCAAGAAAGACAAATTGTAAACAATGCTCTGTGCAAATACTTGTTTAAAATAATATAGTGGCACAGTAGCCACACATTGCTGGTCCCCTAGGCCATCGAAATTTTTTATGTGGATAGTCACAAGGCCAAGTTGTATCCACACATGCCTCACATAAAAGCACTGACTGGCTGCAAGGAATTAAGCCAGAATGCATACCATCAGATTTAAAAAAATGTTTTACTTTTAAAGGATCTCCTAGTAAACAAACTAAACAGACACTTTGGGGTCGATTCCGATCCCGGTCGGAGGCGCACCTAATACCATTCGGCCGGGAAAAAAGCCAGGCGGATGCCTGTTTCCCGACCGATTCGCACATACGTCCGAACGAGCAAGTACGATGCGCACAACTGCCCAAATCCCGACCCAGTCGTACTCACCCAATACAGGTCCTGTTCTCCGACCGAGGCGGATCCGGAAACGCAGAATCGAGTCGCACGGAAGCCAAAATGCAGCCCCGTCCGGCCGGACAAGTACGATGCGCCCTCCGTACGCGCCAAACCCGTCGCTACGCACGGCACGTCAAAGCATCCGGGAGAGGCGCACATAAGCTATGATTCGCGCCACAAGACGATCCACGGCTACGAGACGAACATGCCAGCGACGAGGACGAGGCGAAGCAAAGAGAAAGACGAACGAGACGAACCAACCATGAATCCCATCGTGCCGATCCTACCAATATTCTACATCTATTACCGGAACTGGCACGGACGCGTACGACGCAGAAGGTAAGTCAGACACCCACCACACAAACAAACCACACGTACCCGACATATCACACACACACATAGGGATGCAGAAATTACTTACAGCAGCACCATAGGGGCGGGATGGCTATCACCAATGCCACATATACACATAGGGGCCTGGATGCCAACCACTAACACCACCCCTACCCAGGGGGTGCTAGATGCCTGTCACTACTACCACCTCTACCCATGGGGGGCTGGATGCCTACCACCCCTACTCCGGGGGTGCCAGATGCCTACCACTACCACCACCCCTACCCAGGGGGTGCCAGATGCCTACCACTACTACCACCCCTACCCATGGGGGGCAGGATGCCTGTCACTACTACCACCTCTACCCATGGGGGGCTGGATGCCTACCACCACTACCACCCCTACTCAGGGGGTGCAGATGCCTACCACTACCACCACCCCTACCCAGGGGGTGCCAGATGCCTACCACTACCACCACCCCTACCCAGGGGTGCTAGATGCCTCACCCCTACCATCACCCCTACCCAGGGGTGCTAGATGCCTGTCACTACTACCACCTCTACCCATGGGGGCTGGATGCCTACCACCACTACCACCCCTACCCAGGGGTGCTAGATGTCTACCCCTACCATCACCCCTACCCAGGGGGTGCTAGATGGCTGTCACTACTACCACCTCCACCCAGGGGTTGCTGGAAGCCTGTCACTACTACCACCTCTACCCATGGGGGGCTGGATGCCTACCACCACTACCACCCCTACCCAGGGGGTGCCAGATGCCTACCACTACCACCACCCCTACCCAGGGGTGCCAGATGCCTGTCACTACTACCACCTCTACCCAGGGGTGCTGGATGCCTGTCACTACTACCACCTCTACCCATGGGGGGCTGGATGCCTACCACCACTACCACCCCTACCCAGGGGTGCCAGATGCCTACCACTACCACCACCCCTACCCAGGGGTGCCAGATGCCTGTCACTACTACCACCTCTACCCAGGGGGTGCTGGATGCCTGTCACTACTATCACCTCTACCCAGGGGGTGCTAGATGCCTGTAACTACTACCACCTCTACCCATAGGGGCTGGATGCCTACCACCACTACCACCCCTACTCAGGGGGTGCAGATGCCTACCACTACCACCACCCCTACTCAGGGGTGCCAGATGCCTACCACTACCACCACCCCTACCCAGGGGTGCCAGATGCCTACCACTACCACCACCCCTACCCAGGGGTGCTAGGTGCCTACCCCTACCATCACCCCTACCCAGGGGTGCTAGATGCCTGTCACTACTACCACCTCTACCCATGGGGAGCTGGATGCCTACCACCACTACCACCCATACTCAGGGGGTGCCAGATGCCTACCACTACCACCACCCCTACCCAGGGGTCCCAGATGCCTACCACTACCACCACACCTACCCAGGGGTGCTAGATGCCTACCCCTACCATCACCCCTACCCAGGGGGTGCTAGATGCCTGTCACTACTACGACCTCTACCCATGGGGGGCTGGATGCCTACCACCACTACCACCCCTACTCAGGGGTGCCAGATGCCTACCACTACCACCACCCCTACCCAGGGGTGCCAGATGCCTACCACTACTACCACCCCTACCCATGGGGGCAGGATGCCTGTCACTACTACCACCTCTACCCATGGGGGCTGGATGCCTACCACCACTACCACCCCTACTCAGGGGGTGCCAGATGCCTACCACTACCACCACCCCTACCCAGGGGTGCTAGATGCCTACCCCTACCATCACCCCTACCCAGGGGGTGCTAGATGCCTGTCACTACTACCACCTCCACCCAGGGGTTGCTGGATGCCTGTCACTACTACCACCTCTACCCATGGGGGGCTGGATGCCTACCACCACTACCACCCCTACCCAGGGGTGCCAGATGCCTACCACTACCACCACCCCTACCCAGGGGTGCCAGATGCCTGTCACTACTACCACCTCTGCCCAGGGGGTGCTGGATGCCTGTCACTACTACCACCTCTACCCATGGGGGGCTGGATGCCTACCACCACTACCACCCCTACTCAGGGGGTGCCAGATGCCTACTACTACCACCACCCGTACCCAGGGGGTGCCAGATGCCTACCACTACCACCACCCCTACCCAGGGGGTGCTAGATGCCTATCCCTACCATCACCCCTACCCAGGGGTGCTAGATGCCTGTCACTACTACCACCTCTACCCATGGGGGCTGGATGTCTACCACCACTACCACCCCTACTCAGGGGGTGCCAGATGCCTACCACTACCACCACCCCTACCCAGGGGTGCCAGATGCCTACCACTACTACCACCCCTACCCATGGGGGGCAGGATGCCTGTCACTATTACCTCCTCTACCCATGGGGGGCTGGATGCCTACCACCACTACCACCCCTACTCAGGATGCCAGATGCCTACCACTACCACCACCCCTACCCAGGGGGTGCCAGATGCCTACCACTACCACCACCCCTACCCAGGGGGTGCTAGATGCCTACCCCTACCATCACCCCTACCCAGGGGGTACTAGATGCCTGTCACTACTACCACCTCTATCCATGGGGGGCTGGA
Organism: Calotriton arnoldi; assembly: GCA_963921515.1. Lineage (NCBI taxonomy): Eukaryota > Metazoa > Chordata > Amphibia > Caudata > Salamandridae > Calotriton > Calotriton arnoldi. Next base: position 509,987 of record CAWUFW010011784.1, on the reverse strand, counting down.
TGCCTACCATCACTACCACCCCTACTCAGGGGTGCCAGATGCCTACCACTACCACCACCCCTACCCAGGGGGTGCCAGATGCCTACCACTACTACCACCCATACCCATGGGGGGCAGGATGCCTGCCACTACTACCACCTCTACCCATTGGGGCTGTATGCCTACCACCACTACCACCCCTACTCAGGGGGTGCCAGATGCCTACCACTACCACCACCCGTACCCAGGGGGTACCAGATGCCTACCACCACCCCTATCCAGGGGGTGCTAGATGCCTACCCCTACCATCACCCCTACCCAGGGGGTGCTAGATGCCTGTCACCACTACCACCTCTACCCATGGGGGGCTGGATGCCTACCACCACTACCACCCCTACTCAGGGTGTGCCAGATGCCTACCACTACCACCACCCCTACCCAGGGGGTGCTAGATGCCTACCCCTACCATCACCCTTACCCAGGGGGTGCTAGATGCCTGTCACTACTACCACCTCCACCCAGGGGTTGCTGGATGCCTGTCACTACTACCACCTCTACCCATGGGGGGCAGGATGCCTACCACCAACAACACCCCCACTCATAGGATGGGTAATGCATGACACAACAAGCACACACCAACATAAGGAATGCAACAAAAGACATCCCTCCCCAACACCATGACAAGCGTGTGTAGACTGTGTCAAATGCCTACAACACTGAACATGACTTTGAACATACAATGTGACCCCCTATCACATGTGTCACACATAAATGTGTGTGGCCCCCACAATGCAAGCAGACCATGACCACTGTGGCAATGGGGTCCAACCCCCATCATCACAGTGACCAAAAGGTAAGTGTTGGGTCCATAGCTGAAGCACATTTTGAACATTGTGGCAATGGGGTCCAACCCCCATCATCACAGTGACCAAAAGGTAAGTGTGGGGTCCATAGCTGAAGCACATTTTGAACATTGTGGCAATGGGGTCTAAACCCCCATCATCACAGTGACCAAAATGTAAGTGTGGGGCCCATAGCTGAAGCACATCTTGAACATTGTGGCAATGGGGTCCAACCCCCATCATCACAGTGACCAAAAGGTAAGTTTTGGGTCCATAGCTGAAGCACATTTTGAACATTGTGGCAATGGGGTCCAACCCCCATCATCACAGTGACCAAAAGGTAAGTGTGGGGTCCATAGCTGAAGCACATTTTGAACATTGTGGCAATGGGGTCCAACCACCAGCATCACAGGGACACCAAATGTGCCCCCAGTGCAGGACTTCAAAGCACCAGAGAGTGCTCCCGCCCAGCCCCAATACACACTATCCTGTCTGGGGAGGTGGTCACACCTCCCTGGGACAGGAAACCTATTGTCCAGGCCTCCCCTGCCAGAGTTTCGGTCAGCAGCAGGAGGCCAGACTCGTGTCTGTGGCAGCGGCATCCATTTTGTGATGCAAGGGCTCTGGAAAGTCAGTACCGGGCATACCGGTGTGTACATGTCTTTCCCTCTAGAAGGGTGGAATGCTACCCCCGCCGCCAGAACTGGCGGGGGGGTAGTATTCCAAGATGTTTGACACCAAACACGACATGTTTCCGTGCAGCCATCCCAAAGTTAGCATTTAACGCGAGGTTATAATGCGCTTAAGAGTATATGGTCAGGCTGCACTACAAACAGCATCAGAGAAGGGTCTCCGAACGCTGCAGAGGGGCCCTGCTCATGCAGGGGCACCCTCTCACATAGGAACCATGCACTCTGCCTTCAGGATTGATAAGGCCTGCCATAGGAGTGACTTATAGGTTTATATGTGTGTATGTATATAGTGATATAGGTAGCCTATATCACAGTAAGGGGTGCATGCACCACCTTACCCAGGCTGCAGTAGCAGACCTGTGGTGTCAGTTTGGATGGCCTTCCAGGGGTGGCACAATACATGCTGCAGCCCTTGGTAGGCCTCTGAGGTACCTATGCCCTGGGTACATAGTATACCATATACTAGGGACTTATAAGGGCACTCCAGACTCCAATCAGAGATGTGCCTAAGGCACATGGAAACCATTTTATAGAGGAAGCAGATATACTGGGGCCCTGAATAGCAGTATCCCAGTCCAACTAAGTCATAAACCAGCAAAACACCAGGAAAAAAGTGGGGGCAACCATATAGTCAGATTCCACCTTCCTACACAGTGGAGCTGGGCACACAGTCAGGGAAATCGGAACATTGAACAGTGGTAAGCCCACCAGATGTGCATCAGTGTAAGACAAAGATGTTCATTTACAAATGCAAAAAGGACATCCCTGTGTCAAATGCTGGACATTACACCTTCAGACTGTAGCAAAGGATGCCATAGATCCAGACTACAACAGGACACATATCCCATGGATCACATGGAGTCCATCACTGCAACACTTCTTCGTCCTGATGTGAATTGTGAACACTATTACAACTGCAAATGCAGGATGCTACTCATCCACATCATGTACATCAAAAGAAAACCCAAAAGTAAACAAAAAGGGGCTTTATTCAGCAAATGTCAGGGTAAACACGGAAGTCCAAAAGAAACTAAGGCCAATGGCCAGTCCAAAATCACAGTACCAATGGGGTGAGAAGTGACAACTGGCCACACATTGCTTGCCTGCACTGGTATGGTTGGGGGGCACCACAGGGACAGGATCAGGGGATAGCAGAGTGAGGCAGTGAAGGGGTGGTGGGTGCAGGAGTGTCACCGGCAACTGCAGTGGAGGTGTCTGACTCAGGGGGGGCCGGCACCACTGTGGTACACAAGTCAGTTGGTGTGGGTGCTGCAACCACTGCAGTGGGCTGGACTGATGTAGTGGACTGGGTACCCACTGCAGTGCCCGAGTCAGACGTGGTGGTTGTGGACTCCACTGCAGTGCATGACTCCAAGGGAGTGGAAGGGTGGGCAGATGAGGTGGGCAGGACAGAGGGGGACCCGGTCCCCACAACAGTGCCACTAACAGGCAGAGCGTCTGGGTTGGGGGTGGAAGAGCAAGTGGCAGGGGAGGAGGGCCTAAGCAGTCTGGGGATGTGGTATCGGTGTGTGGGGGAACCTGGGGCAGGGTGTGGCGGGGGAACCTGTGCAGTGGTGGCCTGGGGGATGGAGGAGAGAGACTGGGTACTGGAGCTGCGTGGTGGTGGTGGGGTCTTGCTCTTCCTGCTCCGGGGGGACTTCCTAATGGGCTCCTGTGTCTGCCTGTGCCTGGGGGAGGGTGTCCGGGGGCGAGGGGCACTCCTCTCTGTGTGGGTGGACTTCCTCTTCCCCTGGTATGCTGGATCGGCAGGAATGGAGGGGAAGAGGCCGAGGTCACACAGGAAGATCTGCTGTGTAGGTGGGGTAGCAGGCGAGGCAAGGAAAGGGGTCTTGGAGGGAGAGGATTTGGAGGACTGCGGAGTGAATGTGGATGCCTGTGTGTGTGTGTGTTCCCCATCCCCTGTGTCTGTGGTATCAGTCCCCTGAGGATGCTTGTGTGCACGTCTTGCCTTACTCTTGGGTGTGTCTGTGCTGCTCGTGTCTGTGTGTTTGGTTGACTGTGCAGGTCTGCATGTGCTTTGGACAGGTAGGGGGGCAGGAAGTGTGGATAGGGCAGAGGTGGGAGGGGTGAGGGACTGTTGGAGGAGGGACACTGCTGCCGTCAGGGAGGAGTCCATGGACCTATTGCTCCTCTGTAGGGCAGACATACCCGTCGAGATGCCCTCCATGAACGACACCAGCTGTGTCAACAGAGTGGTGTGTGCATGGAGGACACTCAGCATTGCTGTCTGCCCTACATGGAGCTGCCAAAGGAGGTACACAGACTCCTCACTCAAGGCAGCAGGGGACACAGGGGCAGGGGCTGCGGTGCCTGGCATGAAGGAGACACGCTCCCGAGCACGGGAGCCTCCACGGACCTCAGGAATGGGAGCCAATGGGAGGGCGGTGGTGGTGGTGGTGGTGGCGGGCCAGACAGACTAGCTGGCCTTTGGTGGCTGCTGAGACCCGCCTCCACAAGGGAGTCATCCTCCGAGCTGCTGTGGTCCCCAGCTGAGGTGGATGGTGCTGAGGACTCCTCAGTGTGGCTCCCCTCGCCCTCCGTGCCACTGGGTCCCTCTGACCACTGGCGTCCGATGCTGACCCAGTCTGGCTCCGCTGCTCCTCCTGGTCCGTGGAGCTGTCCCCTCCTGTGGCCGTGGATGTATCTGCAAACAATTAGGGAAACAGACAAACATCAGTCACCTGCACTGACCGCACACACCACAGTAAGTACAGCACATTACAGAGCAAGCCCTGGCATCCTTAGTTGAACATTGCCTAAAGTCCTCACACAGATTCGGGGAAGCCAATTGTCAGTCTGATGGTCAACCATGGGACTCACACCCCTCCTGCCCTTGCACCCATCTGTCTGGTGCCTGTCTGATGATAAGACCGCAGTGTGGACACATGCACCACCTACACAGTTGTTGGACATTGCAGGGAACACGGTGAAGTATGTGAACATGCACACATCACATCTCTTGCCACTGAGTCAGTGCAGGTGTCCGGATAAAGGGATGGCCAGAGTCTAATTAGAAATGCATGTGATGCATACCAGCACCAGACACCATGATGCACCCATGTCCGGATAGTCAATGCCACAATGGGGTGCATGTTGCACATGTCACTCCCCTGCAGGATCAGTCCCAGGAAGTTTAATGCCATGACACAGGAATGCGTGCAAAGTCATACTTTACTGTCTCAAGTCACATGGCCATGGCAGCCAGCCAACAACAGTCTGCACTGTGTCACAATCCGAGGGCATGGGGAATGCAAGTTAGGTGACTGACAAGTGCACACGTCCATCCCCCAAAAACCACATCATCTGTACTACTATTTGTCCACGTCATACCAACTGGACATATGGGGGACATGAAACACAACTCTCTGAACATGAGCACCTCACAGTGTGCTGTGAATGAAAATACAGCTGCCTGAAAGTCACAGTCGCAAACACCTGTTTGCACAGTCAAGTGATCAGACACCTATAAGTCACAGAAGTATCGTCTATCATGGTCACATCTCAGATGGCATGCTGAGCCCTAACCGATAAACATACCAGTAGTCCTGACAACGAAGACACAGCACAATGAGACAGAGGCAGACACCTGAGGGTACATTTCACTGATCACAACATGCCAGATGATACACGGGAGTGGGAGTACAGAGTGTATTGTATGCCCTGGAGTAGGCATGACTATCCAGCTCCACCTGTAAGAGGGATGAGTCCTGGACAGTAGGCAGGTGGCTAAGCATGTGTGACACACTGGATACACATACTCCTGAGGCCCAAACATTGTTCCCACCAGCAGCATGGGTGTGTGCCAAATTCCCCAGGGACATGTGGTGAGTCAGAGCAGCAAGCGGACCACATATCAAAGTTACACCCAGATCACATGTCAGAACTTAGGCATTGTGTAAGCAATTGACTCACCCATGAATCGCACAACATAGTCACGGGAACAAATGCTGTCCCCCACCTTGAGCAAAGCAAAATGCAATGACACAGTCCCCAAATGACACAATTTCCTGACTATAAGGGCCACACATATGCGTATCAGAGGAGAAGTGGGCATGTCACAAATGAGGGACATGGGTCCTGGACCACATGACTGATGTACTGTGGAAGTTTAACCAGGCCAGAGGAGGGCACATAGCATGTCAGACAAAGTGCACAGTGCAGTCATGGACTCACCCCCTCCTTGCTGCTGTCTGTCCTTCAGCTGCCCATCCAGGTCAGGGAAGACCACCGCCAGGATCCAGAGCATGTGGGGGGTCAGGGTCCGGTGTCCGCCCCTCCTGCGAGGAGGCGACAGCTTCAGCTGGACCCTTGCGATCCTCTGGGTCCAGCCACGAAGGTCCTGCCACCTCTTTTGGCAGTTGCAGATCCTGCGCCTGTAGACCCCCACGGATCTTACTTTCCGGGCGATGGTCAGCCACATGTCCTGCTTCTGGTGGGCATCAACCTGTGAGGATGACAAAGTGAAAAGGCCATTACTACACATGCAACATATACGTGCATCACACAGTTGGATATACATGTCTCAATCACAGGGGCATATGATGTACACAGGCAGTGCAACAATGGCTATGAACAGTTTGCCAGCAGTCACTACATGGTATCATTGCATGGGAAGTAAACCTAGTTGGAATGCACTGTTACTGAACTGTACCAGTTCAGTGCATGTAACTACACACTTTGGGGTGTGACAACTACTCAGTGGGCATGCTAGCCAGTGGTGTGCACACTGAAAGTCCTGCTAGTCAGACAACATGCACAATTAGTGATGCAGTGGACAGCACACTCACCTGCTCCCTGGTTTCCCATACAGCTTGCTGTACTATGGAAGGAGGCTGTCCAGCAGGGCCTGGTTCTCCTCAAGGCTGAAGGCTGGGGCTCTCTCCACAGTACGTGCCATTGCAGGAGCCAGAGGATGCATAAACAGCAGCAGTGTTGGTGGCAGATGTCGTCCTGGAGCATGTAGTGCAGGCAAGTGAGCTCTCAGGGGAACAGCCAGCATTATATGTGTGCTGCAGAGGCAGATACTGTCCCATGTGTCCAAAGTGATAGGTCCAAGTCGTTTGCATCTTCTGAATCTGACCAATTCATGGAATAGCAGCACTAATACACGCCCACAGCATCCTTCAAATCTTCAACTTCATGACACCCATGATTTTGCAACATTGTTGTGGCTGGCCAACTGAATTCACTGCATCAGACTCGTTGGAGCTTCGAAACGCGCGTCCGTTGCCATGCCAGGCCCCAGCCAATGTGTGCGCACCGTTCGGTCCATTGCTGTACAATGCGTACCCGCTCACATTGAATGCAATGGGCCGGCCGGGCACACCGATCGGTCCATTGCTGTTCAACGCGTACCCGCTCACATTGAATGCAATGGGCCGGCCGGGCTACACCGATCGGTCCATTGTTGTTCAACGCGTACCGCTCACATTGAATGCAATGGGCGGCCGGGCACACCGATCGGTCCATTGCTGTTCAACGTGTACCCGCTCACATTGAATGCAATGGGCCGGCCGGGCACACCGATCGGTCCATTGCTCTACAACGCGTACCCGGATACAACGCGTACCCGCTCACATTGAATGCAATGGGCCGGCCGGGCACACCGATCGGTCCATTGCTCTACAACGTGTACCTGGGATACAACGCGTACCCGCTCACATTGAATGCAATGGGCCGGCCGGGCACACCGATCGGTCCATTGCTGTTCAACGCGTCCCTGTACAAGTCACTGGCATATGTCACCATGCCTGTCACAGGTGAACATATGCCAGCCACATATACTTTTCCAGGGAGTGAGGGGCACACCTACAACACCACAGCCTGTCCACACTGTATCCTAAGGCATGTAAGGCTGCATTACCTGTTCCGTGTATGGGGGTCAACATGTTGTTTTTTGTGTGGCACTTGGGGGCAGCCACTCCCAGGCTGTGCACGTGTTCATGGGGACAGAATCCTTGGTGTGTTGTGCACATGAACACTGTGGTGTGCAACTGTTCATTTCAGGGCATGTGGCATGGTCACATTTCACGGTTGTGTATGTGTATGTCATGTCACATACCCCCTGAGTCCCATGTGGGACGGTATGTACGTCCCAGGGTGACCCATTGCCACAATTGTGATGGCCCTCCACAGTCTGTGTGCATGTTGTGTTTACAATGTCTCTGATTCCATGTGCACAATGGGAGACAGTCTCCACATCCGCGTTGTTTGTGCATGGACTTTGATGTTGTGCATGTGTGTGTCATAGACGTCCATGTCTGACCTGCCGAGGCAACAGGGACCACTACCTGTGGGGGTCATGGTTGTTTAGCTGTGGTGTATTCATGATGCACCATGTCATGCCAGTGTCCATGTGGCAATACAGGGTCCCTGGGAATCTACCTGTCGATGAGCTGTGATGCCTGGGGCACATCTGTCCTCACATGTCACTGTGGTGTGTGTTTGGAACGTGACAGCAGTACATGGGTACTGTGACACAGCCTAATGATATCCCATAGCACAACCTGGGACTTGTTGAGGGCACATGTTGAACTGTGATGTTAGATGTTAGCCATGTAGGTGCCATACATGTCCTTACGGAACGGCACACGCATCATGTACTTGTGTCTCGTAATGATGTATCATGTGATATTGAGTCTGGTCTATGCCACATATGTGGGGTGACTGACAATCTTTCTTTCTTCACCTATGCACTGCAGGGCACCAGCTGTCCATCGGCCATTCCCTGACCTTGCAACAGTGGTTCAACGGGACTGCATCCGACGGTACCGCTTCACCAGGCCACTGATTGAGGAATTGACGGTGCGGTTGGCCCCACATTTGCATCCTGGCCGGACATACCCTACAGCGCTGACCCCCAAGGTGAAGGTGATGGCAGCCCTACACTTCTTTGCCACCGGTACCTTTCAACACACTGTGGCGTCTGCTGGTGGGATGTCACAGACCATGTTCAGCCATGTGCTCCGCGATGTTTTGGAGGCTATGTTGAGATACCTGAACCAGTACATCTATTTCCCTAGACTTCAACAACTCACTGACGTGAAGAGTGACTTCTATGCCCTGGGGAGGATGCCGCATGTCATTGGCTCCATTGATGGGACACATGTGGCTTTGGTACCACCACAGGCCCAAGAGCAGGCATACAGGAACCGCAAACACTACCATTCGGTCAATGCACTGGTGGTATGTCTTGCAGATATGAGCATCTCACACGTGTGTGCCCGTTTCCCCGGTTCTGCACACGATGCCTACGTGATGAGGAGTAGTCGCATCCCGAGGATGAGGTCACAGATGCGGAACCAGCGTGCCTGGCTTGTTGGTGTGTACTGACTTTGTACCATTGTGTGTGTTCTGCAATGTAGTGTTCCACCCTCTTTTCCAACTCAGCTAATGTGCAATTGTCTGTATGTAGGTGACTCCGGATACCCCAACATGCCGTGGTTGCTGACGCCCCTCAGGAACACTGTGACACCAGCCCAGATGCGCTACAATGAGGCACATGGTCGGACCAGGAGAGTGATTTAGCGGACATTTGGTCTCCTGAAGAGCCGCTTCCACTGCCTAGATAAGACAGGAGGGGCCCTCCCATATGCCCCAGCAAAGGTGTGCAAGATTGTCATCGTCTGCTGCATGCTACACAACCTGGCAGTGCGGAAGGAGTTGCCTCTCATCCTGGATGACGATGACCAACATCCGCCACCTGTGGAGGATCCTGGGCTGGACCACGATGCCAGTGATGATGATGATGATGAGGGTGATGTCCGCACACAGCTCATCACCAACTTCTTCAGCTGAATGTGAGTATCCAGGGATGTTATGTCAATGATGTGAGTTTGCATGATATGTGTTGGTGGTGCTCTGGTGCTGTTTGAGTGTGTCCATGTGCTACTTGACTGGATGCATGCAGCGATGTGTCCTTACAGGTAGTCTGTACTCCCCAACAGTGTTGGCATGCTAACTTGGTTCTGGGTGGGTTTCTTGTGACATGTATTGGGCATGAGTATTGCAGTTCTGTCCTGTTCTTCACTGCTTTTGACTGTGTGTCATTTCTGTCCTTCACAGGGTACTTTCAGAGTTGTTTGGTCAACTGTGATCCCCCGACACCGTGAATCAACTTCCAGGGTGGTAGCTGTCGTTTCCCTACAGGTGATGTGCGCCACACCCATGGACTTCCTTTCTTCTACACTTGTTGACTGTGTGCCCACTGCCAGGTGGATTACCTTGCATCTGTAGTGGTTACAACATGTTGCAAATGTGTAATAAACCTGTGCTTCACTTTGTGATGTGCGTTGTCTGTGGTCACAAATCTGACTGACATTTGCTTACTGCACCAGTGGGCTAGTTAACACAGACTGTGAATAGGTGTTGGGTCTGTGCATTGCACCGTATTTCCTGGCAACATCAGTGTAGGCGATGAGTCAGATGGCCCTGGTGTGTATGTGTTGTGTAGCCCTGGTGGTGTGTCTCCCTCATATGTGTCACGTCGCCATGACTCACATGCCGGTGTTGTACTTGCTGTAGCAGTTAGCATGCACAGTGTCATTTCACAGATCATCATCTCCACTTCAGAAACAATGTTGGAATCACAACAGAGGCAAGTATGGTGTATTAGTGAGTTCATTGACATACATGTGTGAGTATAGTGCACAGGATGGTGGGTGCTGTACATTGTGATTGTAATCCAAAGTTCCTAGATGATTTGGAAGTCCTGGTAGCAGAAATGTCCAGAGTAAAGTCCACAGTCATCTGATACATTGGTCCAACTTAGAGCTCCCATGTCATGTGGGAGAGTTGTGTTGCATTCGACAGGAGTGAAGAGTTTGGGCACAAAGGTGATTTTCCAGAACAGGTGTTGGCTTCCTGGGGGTTGTGCATGGCCATCAGCCTCTCAGTTGTCCTTCCTCGGACGACCCCTCTTCTTTGGGGGGGGACCCTCAAGTGCAGGCTGCTGCAGTGCAGGGGACTCTCCACCAGAGTCATCCTCCCTCCCTGTGGCAGTTGCAGTTGTTGCAGCACCAGATGTTGTGGGCACACAGGGAGGTGTTGACATGTTGGTGCAAATCTGGTGGAGGCATTGCAATATGTCCCTATGCACCGCCATCTGTTCTTGCACTGTGTCCCACTTGGACTCCATGCGGGACATGTGTAAGTCCAAGCAGGCATGATGGGCATCCTGCTGCTGTTGAATGTCCCTGAGGATCCCCACTACCTGGCTGAACTCTCCGGTGCTAGTCTGGTACGCATCAGCTATGCGTACCAGTTGTGGGTCATCATGCAGTCCAGACCCCTCTGCAAGGAGCGACCTATGTCTACCACCCCTCCCACCACCCCTGGCGACACGTGAAGGACCTGCGGTGGCACGCACAGGTGACCCCGGGCCCCCTTGGGGGTTGTTGCTGGTGTTGTTGTCCGTAGCTCCACGTTGGGCCGGGGTCCGTGTGCTGTTGATGGTGGTGGTCCTTGGTCTGTCCGTGTCGGCAGGGGTGGTCTATGTGTTGGCAGTTGTTGGAGGGGTGGGTGCAGGGGGTGCAGCTGGTGGTCCTGCTGGTGCTGCATGATGACTCACTGAGGAGGTGCTAGGTAGGTCTTCGTCATCCGAGGTGGGCAGAGGCTGTTCCACACCAGTGAGCTCAGTGTCCCCCGGAGCCTGGGACAGGGACTCCTCAGCGTCTGCTGCTGTGTCCCCATCATCACCTGTATTTGGAAGAGACACACAATGTATGTAATGTTTCTACAGGCATCAATGGTTCAAACACCTGACAGTTGTGACTGTACCTCTGGATGCGGACCTGTACATTGCATTGTCCTAAGTTGTCACAGTCAGCTGTTGATATTGGTGTAGCACATTGTCCTGACAACATGAAGCATTTCAATGTGAATGTTGAGGTGTGTCACATGGCCAGCATTGGTGGTATTTGGTTGACATCCGGACATCCTTCTCCCTCCAGCCCAGTTATCCCACCATGAAGCATGCCACCCTTGCAGTGGGTGCAGGTTGACTCTCAGGATGTCAGTCAGTGGTGTCCTGCTGTTTGTTGGTGCCCAGTTCCCAGCAGGGCCTTGTGCTCCCCACAGCAGTACCCAGTGTCAGCCATCTTGTCAGTTGTTTTCCACTCCCTGTGATGTGAGCATGGTTCAGAGTGGTGTTGATGGGCCAATTGTGAGGGTGAGCAATATCTGTGACTACCACTCCCATCATGCTATTGCCTGCACCCCCTTCCCAGCATGCCCATACTTCCTTCCTTTTGAGTGTACTTCACTGTGTGTGGGTGTGACAGCAATGGCAAGATGGCTGACAGTGGTGTCCTGCTGTTGGTTGATGGCCAGTTCCCAGCAGGGCCTTGTGCTCCCCACAACAGAGCACCGGTGTCAGACATCTTTGATGGGGCTTTCCACTCTCTGTGAGGTGTGCATGCTTCAGTGTGAGCTTGCTGGGCCATGTGGTTTGGGGATGTTGAGCTGTGACTACCACTCCCATCATGCTATTGCCTCCACCCCTTCCCAGCATGCCCATACTTCCTTCCTTTTGAGTGTACTTCACTGTGTGTGGGTGTGACAGCAAAGGCAAGATGGCTGACAGTGGTGTCCTGCTGTTGGTTGGTGGCCAGTTCCCAGCAGGTCCTTGTGCTCCCCACAACAGAGCACCGGTGTCAGACATCTTTGATGGGGCTTTCCACTCTCTGTGAGGTGTGCATGCTTCAGTGTGAGCTTGCTGGGCCATGTGGTTTGGGGATGTTAAGCTGTGACTACCACTCCCATCATGCTATTGCCTCCACCCCCTTCCCAGCATGCCCATACTTCCTTCCTTTTGAGTGTACTTCACTGTGTGTGGGTGTGACAGCAATGGCAAGGTGGCTGACAGTGGTGTCCTGCTGTTTGTTGGTGCCCAGTTCCCAGCAGGGCCTTGTGCTCCCCACAGCAGTACCCAGTGTCAGCCATCTTGTCAGTTGTTTTCCACTCCCTGTGATGTGAGCATGGTTCAGAGTGGTGTTGATGGGCCAATTGTGAGGGTGAGCAATATCTGTGACTACCACTCCCATCATGCTATTGCCTCCACCCCCTTCCCAGCTTGCCCATACTTCCTTCCTTCTGACTCTGCTTCCCTGTGGGGTAGTGTGCCTGTGCTGAATGGATGGCTGACAGTGTTGTCCTGGCGTTTGTTTGGCTACAAGTCCCATGTGTGTCACTGTGCTTCCCACAGCATGACCCAGGGTGGTGGTTCTTTGTGGGATAATTGATTTTAGTGTGAGGCAATGCATTTTCCCAGGTGTGTTGTGTGTAGTTTGTGTTAGGGGTGTGTGTGGGAAGAGCTTCTGGTAACTATGGTCATAGCTGTCAGTCCTCCTTCCCACCCAGCCAGATATCCCACCATGTAACGTGCTTCCATTGCAGGGAGTGCAAGTTGTCTTTCAGGATGTCAGTCAGTGGTGTCCTGCTGTTGGTTGGTGCCCAGTTCCCAGCAGGGCCTTGTGCTCCCCACAGCAGTAGCCAGTGTCAGCCATCTTGTCAGTTGTATTCCACTCCCTGTGATGTGAGCATGGTTCAGAGTGGTGTTGATGGGCGTATTGTGAGGGTGGGCAATATCTGTGACTACAACTCCCATGATGCTATTGGCTACACTGACTTGACCTGCATACACAGAATTCCTTCCTTTCTGTGGGATTCCCTGTGTGGTGGTTTTGTAGTGGTGGCTACATATCTGACAGTGTTTGTTGGTTATATGTGTGCCACTGCCTAGCTTTATTTGTTGTAGGGTTTGTACATGTCATGACACAGTTACATATCACTATGAGATGGCATGTATTGTGTTTATCTGACTGACATACACATCTTCGGATGATTCTGTTTTTGTTGCTGTGTATTTGCTAAGGGTGCATGGTTTGACTATCCCCTTGACAGTGATGTGTGTGTATTGTCACACAATATTGGGTATATTGGTTGTGTACACACCAGGCTCTGGGATGTTTTCTAGTCCATATATGCTCACTGGTGGTAGGATGGCCCGCACCTTCTCCTCCCAGGGCCTGGGGTATAGTGGTTTGGCAGGAGGGCCACTACCGGTGTGTTGGCTCAAGATGTAATCCTTCTTCAGTAGGTCCCTGACCCTCCTGCGCACATCATACCACCTGTTCTGGATGTCTTCCTTTGTGCGCAAACATGGTGATTGTGCGTTCACCCTGTCGACGATCCTCGCCCACATCTTGGTTTTCTGCGACATGGGGGTCTGTTGGACCAGTGTACCAAACATCTGTGGCTCTACCCTGAGGATCTCATCTACCAGGACTTCCAATTCACTATTTAGGAACTTTGGATTCTTCTTGGGGGGCATGGTGATGGGTGGTGGTGGTGAGTGATGTGTGTTGGTGTGCAAGTGAGGGTGTGTGAGTGTGTGTTTTGCTGGGTGTATGTGAGGGTGCTATTTGTTGAGGTGCTGATGGTGTGTGGCTTGTGTGATGGATGAGCTGTGAGTGTGTGTGTGGTTGCTGTCTATTGGTGTTCTGTGCTGGCAGGTAATTTGAATTTGCAAAGGATCATGGTAGAGATTTGTGTCCTTTATATGGGTGGAGTTGTGGGTGTGTCTTTGTTCCTGTTTCCCCCAGTATTTATTGGCTTTGTAATTGCTTGTTTGGCCTTTTTTGTGTGTTTTTCCCTTTGTACTTTTTGTGCATGTAGGAGATGTTCTTCTGACCGAGTCGGACCCTGCAGTTGTCTCGTGCGAGCTTCTCCGAGTCGTTCACGCTGTGTTTGTGCTGTTTTATGTGCTGCGTACGCGTCGGTCGCGGTGTATTTGGTTGCTTCGGCTCGCTGTTTTGTATGCGTGTCGGTCGTACGGCTTGAGCTCCATGCGACTCGGTCGTGTTTTCCACGCGTTGCATCGTACTTGGCGGGTCGGAGATCGCGGGTACGTTTCGTTCGTGATTCTTCCTGGTGCGTGTCGGTCGGTTCGATTCGCGTGCTTTTCCGGCCGGATAGCTGTTTTCCGCGCGGTTCGGGCGTTCGTATTGTGTTCCGTACGAGTCGGTCGGATTTTGCACGCTTTTCATCGTACTTTGCGGGTCGGGCTGCACCGGTACTTGTCGGTCGGAATAAATTCCGGCTCCGAGTCGGTCGGTACGTTTTCCGGCACGAATCAGAATCGGCCCCTTTATGTGTAAAAATAAAAATAAATTACCTCTCATTAATGAGTAAGGCATTATGCACTATGCAGCACAAGCTTCCTTGTTGTGCTAAATTAATGGAGGCATGCTAGTGCATCAGTTACTTTGCTATTCTCTGCAGTCAGCACCTGGGGCAGCTGTAATAGACAAATTATTATCTTACTTTAATTTCCAGTGGCCCTGCTCTTCTATGACTGCCTTTCAATTCTACCCTGACTCCAAAGTGGCAGATGAATAATAATAATACTATGTCACAGATGTCACATAAAATGCAGAAAACATGTCTGCCATAAGTAAACAGTAGGAAAAAATGATGGACTGCATTACAGGGAAAGGAACAGGATATACATTTTATTTAACACCCCCGTCACAGAGTATCCCATACCCCAAACTCAAAATCAGGCACATAGCCCAACATTACTCTCTGCCCTTGCCCTCCACCACAAATTATTTTCAGCAAATTCCTTAACATGGCAGAAAGGAAACTTAAATTACTCTAATGCAGTGTAAGTTAGAAGGATTAGGCGGGTAGGTAGAGGTTTTGATATAGAATAGGGGTATCACTGATCATCATGTTCTAAGCTTTGACTTAGTCAGTCACCATAGTTGAGATATATAAGGGGAGAGGGAAAGCTTACTAATAAAGCAGAAGAAAGCTACAGAATAGTACAGACAGGAGGAAGGCAGCTACAAAAACAAGAACTATAGACAAAAAGGATAATGCAGGAAGAAACAAACATTAGATGGAAGAGGAGTTGACAAAAAGGAGACTGTATAAAAAATCAAACAAGGCAACATTATTCTAATAGTGGGGTGAGGTAAAAGTTAAGGAAATACTAGTAATAACAGGAGGACTTACTGAGGCCAGCAGATCCATGGCTGTGGCGCTGTTGGAGACGGTAGTTCCACCTGCCACAGCACTGGTGGTGGCAGCCCCTTCACCTTTACTCACCTTGGATGAGGCACTCTGGTGCTGATGTTAGTTGACATATTCCTAATTTCCTAAACCTAAACTACATTTGAAACTACTAATGCTTTGCAAACAAATGGTCTTTGCTTCTCAACCCCCTTTGATGGGCCAACTCATTCTCCCTTTTTAATGCATAGATGAATACTACACATCACTGGGAGATTGGGACTGTATGAGCTACATAAATAAAGGCACATAAAACGCTAACTCACTGATATTACTACTATCACTAGCTTAGTAAAAGGACAGAGGAGTCTGCATGACTTCTTCAATAATCAGCCCAAGTGAGCACCGATGAGTATGATGGCTAGCTCAAGCTGGATCACATAATATTTGTAAAGTAAACTTGCCTCTGAGTGTGAGCAGCATACTATCTGAAAACAAAACTGCATTGTAGAACATAAAAAATAAATAATTACTCACCAAGCCCTACAACTTCGAATCCAATCAGGTCTTGTTCCTTATCCAGTACACTGGCCCAGTGGTGCGTCTGCAGCTGCATGGTGCGCTGGACCACAGTGCTCAAGCACACGCACTGGTGTACTCTCCCATACAGCAGCCAATGCTTCCGCAGGGCATACCACCTCCCCGGCCTGCCGCCTGCTACCAGCATAGATGGGAGGTGGCTCTGCACATACAAAATGAGTGTGGCTAACACTGCCCCAGAAAAATGGGGCGGGCCACACCCCTTGGCAGCATGGGTGACCTCAAGGTGTGTGGCTTGTAGCAGCCGCGCTGGTGCTGCCACTTCCTGTCTTTCGCCGTGTAGTACTCTTCCTTAAGTAAGTATGCACATGCAAGGATATCCACAGCAGCAAGCAGATGAACTCTCCAACATTCTATGGCACCTCATAAGTATACATGATTCTACACATTCTACATTACATCCTATGGTTCTACATTCTTTATAATATGACATCTCTGTAACTACAACCCCATTAATGCACATCCCCTTTCCTACAATAAATAAAACACAAAAATAAACATTAGTGACACATTTCTAATAGCTAAAATACAAACCAAAAAACAAATCATGGGTATATACAATTTTCAATAATTGTACAGTCCCAACACCCAATTACTCACACACAAAATCCTCCAAACCTTTCAGTGTTCTAATCACCCTTCCACACCTTCTTGATTTACCAGTAACACCCACATCACGAGTTAACCCACAACCCTGTTCACACCCACTCCTATTCACCTGCTCTGCACATCCACCATTTTGTGCCATGTCCACCTGATCCACTGACGATTCTATCATGGGTGAACCCCGACTCTCTTGTTCCAAAGCAGGTAAAGCTTCCAACCACCAATAATTACACAAACCATTCCCATTCACCAGCACCTTTTTTTCCTCTTCATCACCTTTTGCTTGACGGGCCACCGAAAATCCGACCCATTTGATGAATGTTTCCATCTTCTAACATTACTGTGTTCTTCATAACCTTCACCACTCTCCTGGGTGCACTGAGCTGACTATGTCACCATTTTCCTTCCAGATTTGACTCTGACCCATTGCCCCTCATTCAAGCACACATTCTTAGTGTTATGATTAGCATCAAAATAACTTTTATTCTTGTCCTCTGATGACAGAATGCACTTTCTCACATCCTCAACATCCCATTCCAATGTCCTACTTCTTCCCATCCATCCTGGATTAAATCTGCAATACAGTAAACTGCTTCTCATCAACCCAAACTGACTTTCTACAACAGTATCATGAGAAATCACTCTGTATGACCACAACATCTTCTTTAACTCACTTTCTCAATTCGTATTTCCTTTACTAGCTAACTCTATAATTCCTTTCACAATTCTGGTCACCTTTTCCACAACAGCATTACCCCTGGGATTATATAACGCTGTAAATTTTTGTTCAATGTCTGCCAATTTTCCCAAAGACCTAATCTCTTCTGATTTAAATTGCACACCATTATCCATTAAGACTGGTGCAGGGAAGCCATCTCTAACAAAAATCTCTTCCAGACTTAATGACAGTGCTGGTATCCACTTTATACACAATTTCTAACTCTATCCATCTGGAAAACATGTCAACTAAAAACAAAATGCATTTACATGAACCATCATGGCACAAAACAGGTCCCATGATGTCCAAAGCAACTTCCTCCCATGGTAACTTAGAACATCCTACTAAAGACATGGGAGGATTCAATGTTTTCTGAGATCTATCTGCCTTTTCACAATCCCCACTTGCCCTCACAAATCTTTCAATATCCATATCTACCTTGAGCCACCAATACAGTGCCTTTATATTTATCTTAGTGCAGGAAATACCCAGATGTCCTTCATGTCCAATTAAAATGACCTTTTCATGAATTATCTTTGGTAGAACAATTTCTCATTTCTACAAATAAAGTCCTCATCCACACTTAGTTCATCCCTCACTTCCCAGAATGCTCACAACTCTCCATCCCAATCACTTTTATGATCATTCGACCATCCATTCACAATTTTATTCTTTACTTTATTCAAAGTTCATCTTCATTGCATGCTACCTCCCATTCTTCTTTTTGCAAACTGCTGGTATCCAAAAATATTCCAGCCACACAATAATCATTCCAAGGATCTTGATCCACTTTTTTGAGAGGTAAGGACAATCTGCTAAGAAAGTCCGCATTCACGTGGATAACCTTGAAATCCTTGCTGAAGCCCTATATAGACGTTTTGCAGTTAGCAATTTAGTAAAGGCTTGCAAATGGATCAAAGAATGAATTTCGTGCCCCAAATAAATGTCCGAAAATGTTCCATCGCCCAAACACATGCTAGAGCCTCTCTCTCTATTACGGAATACTTTTCTTCAGTCGGCGATAGAGAACAAGAGGCAAAAGCAACAACCACTTCTTTGCCTTGCTCTGAAATTTGGGACAAAACTACACCCAAACCAGTACCACTTGTATCTGTGGTGACAAATGTATCTGCCGAAGGATCAAATCCATGTAATGTTGGAGCATTGCAAATGGCCATTTTTATTTCTCTAAATGCTTTTTGACATGAGATTCACGATAAAAAAAAACAGATTCTGTCTCTGTCTGGGTCTGTCAGTCCTGTAAAGCCCCCTACATTTATCTGTCATGCAGAGTTAGGAATTGGTACCCTGGAGGACAAAATGCATCTTCGCCCCATGATGTTATAGCACTCAGTATGGTCAAAAGACTACAAGGCTGGATTTGATACATTTGGACCCGTATTGTGGGGCTCTTTTCCGAATTACTACCTGTTGATCTCTGATATAAATTTATATGCGTGTTGGATATTCCACTCTATATTTAAAGCCCTGATGAAGTTCCTTCATTGGAACAAAACGCAATGGCTGTTGCCTATCTTTTACTACCATGAATAATAAAGGCATTTGATGGACTTACTCCCATGGTTTTGACTTCATTACTGGTACACCTTCCATTCTCCAAGAATTGCTTTTTGACATGACTCACTCCACAAAACAAGAACAAAGATTTGTTCTTCATTAACATGAACATTTTATGGGTCTTCTGTGAAAAATGATCTACAAACTTAAAGTAGAATTCGGCTAAACCAAGGAAAGACCTGAGTACATCCTTGGATTTAGGAGCAGGCGCATTTACAATAGCTTCCACTAACTTGGATTTTGGTTTAATTCCTCTGTCGAAAATTTCGTGCCCTAAATACGTAGCCATTTGTCCCACAAATTTGCAACTGCTTCCCTCAGCCGACAAACCATTGTCCCTGAGGATACCAAGTACCTCTCTGAAAATGACATCATGGTGTTTCCTGATCTTCCCCATGATTAAAATGTAATCTTGGAAGAAAATTACCTTTGGAATATGACTGAACACTTTTGACATTAATCTTTGAAACACCTCAGCAGCTGATGCCAATCCAAACTGCATTTGTTTGAGTCAGTAACATCCAAAAGGCATACAGAACATTGTAAGATGTCTACGTTTTGGCTCCAAAACCACCTGATGATATTCTGCAGACAGGTCTAAAGTGGAAAACCCTTTAGCCTGTCTTGTAAGATATAACATCTCATCAATTCTGGGAAGTGGAACCTGATACACCAAAATATTATTGTTCAACCATCTCAAATCCACACACAAACAGACATTTCCATCCAATTTTCAGGCTACGACCAATGGAGAAACCCATTCTGAAGCCTCCACTGGTTCAATAACATCAGTTGTTAACAACTTCTCCAATTCTGTGTTGACCTCCTCTCTGACTATGAATAGAACATTCTTGGCTTCATGAACTTTAGGTGTGGCCCCTTCCTTGAGTCGTATTTGGTGTGTAAACCCTTTGAGTTTTCTCATTTTCCCCATGAACACTGCGGGGAACTCCTGTAACACCCATTTCTTGGTGTCTTCACTCTCACAAGCAATCAGCACCTGTTCCACACTATTAGGATCTAATATTATATGCAGACTTATTTGGTCCCTCCATCCAAGCACAGAAGACCCCTCTTTGGCAATGTATAATTTACAAATTGCATGCCTATCCTTGAATCTAAACACGAATTCTCTGAAACCTAACACATTGCTCTTCTTACCCGTGTAACTCTTAGGTGAGATATCTGGTGGTTCCATCCAAACACCAAATGGTTTTCCCTCACTTCCTGAGCACTAATAGTACATGGAGAGACTAAATCTGCTGCCAGTTGTAACATGCTTCCACCAAGAGATACCCAACATAATGGTTTACTAGATCCATATCCTGTAATATTTAACACCACTTTCTTCTGATTATCACTCCCACGTGAGGAATTCTCTTCCTCACTATCCTGCACATATGCCACCTTGACATTTGACTTTTTCTTGGATTTCCTCTTGCACACTCTGGCATAATTCCCAATGATACCACATTCCAAACACTTAGCAAGACTAGCAGGACATTTTTCATACTTAGCTGAATGTGCAAAACTTCCACACTTATAACACATAATATTATTGTTCTTCTTAAAATCATTACTCTCTCCCATTTTTTATCTCCTTTGAAATCACCATAACGACCATTCTTTTGCACACTATTTTTTTTGCTTTCAGAATTTTTTCCTACTAAATCCATATCCTTCTTTTCTTGTCATAGAGTAGATTTTGTGCAATGTTCGAATAATTCGGTCTTAATCACCATAACAACAATATCCTTGAGGCTTCCTTCACCTTTGACCAATAACCTTTCCTGCCTGGTTTTGTTTTTTGTATACATCACCATATGCTCATGTACCAACTCATCATGTAGGTGCTGAAATCTGCACGTACTACCTCATTTTTTAAGGGCTGAAACATACTCTTCATCACTCTCATGTTTCTCCTGTTTTCTTTGAAAGACAGCATGTCTGGTGACGGCAATACACACAGGATGCGAAAAATGATAATCAAGATCCAAAATAGCAGCTTTGAACACGTCAAGTTCACCACCTAATCTATCATGCTTCTGCAACTCATTGTAAACACGTAAACCTTCAGGTCCCAAGCAAAACATGAGAATCTGTTTCTTTCTTTCAGCAGAAAATACCCCACTAACATCTTCCAAGTTGGGAATGTAATTAAGGAAATATTCTTTCCAGTCACTCCATAGGACTGCCGGTTCTCCTGGTGTAGCTAAAAATTCCTTTGGTGAATTTAACTGCAAAGATGCTCCTCTTCCCCAGCTGCTGTACCACTTTCCGCAGTAGACATGACTTCTTTTACACTTTCTTTTTTTTTCCCAAACATTTACTTAGTGCACATAAGGAAATACTTGTTGAGTTTGTAAACTTCAGAACCTTCAAAATATTAAAGCCGGTGAGCAACTGTACAATTACTATGAAACTGCACTGTAAACATCCTTGTATAAATAGACAAACAATTTTTTTTTTTTAAACGTATTACCATAGCTTCGTTGAAGGAGACAATTGCGTACCGTACTCACTGCTGAGGTGTCTCTTAGTCACTTACTCCATTCAAAATGGCCACACATACACGACGTCAGACATGAGGACCAGAATTCACTTCGGCCTAACGTTCGTAACGCAAAGTGAATGACGTCACAACCAGTACCGCACTGAGATCAGAAACCTTCAAAGTGATCTTGTACTTGCAATCCCGTGCCAGCACTGCAGCCTCGTGCTGATTCCTGCAACTTTCAAACTTTCCTTCTTGCAGTTGAAAACTTTCTGTTGGGTATGTTCAACATGCCTGCCTCAATACAATTGTCAATCTTCACAGGAAACAGAAAAGAAACCTACAGCACTGGTGCATTCATGCAGCACGCTTCGATGTCATCCACAATTGCTTTCTACATTTTCCGTTTAAAGCTGGAAAGTTGAAACACAGCAAAGATCCTTTATACAATGTCTTCCATTAAATAGGTACTGAGGTGCTGGACATGCGATATGCGATGATCCTTAATAGTGGGAATACAACGTGCAAGTCGCCCCAGAAAGATTGGCAACCTTACCCTCTCCACCCTTTGCCCCACATATACACATCAAACCAATAGTTGGTCTTCACTGCGTAGTCTTTTATTACACCTTCAAATAACGCAATCTTTAAATGTTGGTTGACTGTAAAATCTTGACCAATTTTGCATGAGTAACCAAATCAAGCACACATGGTGTAAAAAGTAGGCTTGCAAAGAATACATTTCAGCCACAAATTGAGATTGTATTTACATTCCAGAAGTGGCCCCTTCACCATCGTGATCTCCAGAAACGCACTTTGATAATGAATCCCCCTGTGCTTGTTGTGCCAGCAGGCCACAACTTGCACTGTTTCTATCTGTGGTACCTACCAGTCCTTCATCCCAGAGGCGCTACCACCAGGGCACTGCTGAACGCCTTGGCCCCACCGGGGTTCCTGCACACCAGGTAACCCCTCCAAAGTTTCTTACTACACACACCAGCATCTCGGGTAGGGCAGGAGAGTCCAGGACCACCAGCAGGTCAGTCACCCGTCCCGCCAGCCGGGAGCCCCCATTGAATGCTTGCCCTGTTCCAGGGTCAGACAGTCCATGCTAAAAGGAGTCCACACCATTTCTCTTGCCCGGGACCCCGCCACAGGGCGAGGAGCTTACTGGCGCTCTCACCCTCCCCCGCCTAACGCTTGACTACCCAGCTCCATACAAGTGGCCCCTACCATACTCTGTATGCACCATTAAATCCCTTTGCTAAACAACTGTACCCCATCTGTTAGATATAACTCTGCTTCGGCGGCCTGTATCAGGTTGTGCTTAATGGCATGCCGTGGTGAGCCAGCCAATAATTTAGCCCCTGCCTGATTTAATTTCTCCGCTGATCTATTCACAGCCAGTGCATTTTTGGACCCAACCCGGCACGGGATTACCTCCGACTAGAATATAGACGTGCCTGGCCAAGAATTTCACACCTGTGAGAGAAGATTGCTCCCTTAACACTCCTCCGGCCCACGGGGATCAAGTAATTGCCCCTTTAGTGAATCGCCAGCACATCCGGGGTGTGCATGCCACCCCAGTCCAATGCCCTCTGTACCTGGTTAACCAGTTCATTTGACCGTTGCCCTCCAATCCCTATCCAGTGGTGTTCGATTCCCCTTACCCTCTGTAATCGCTCTACATCTGAACCTATCCCTCATCCCAGAGGGAACTACAAATCCAGGACCTCCAACAACGGACGGGCCCTCCAGGGTGCAACCCCCCAAGATCCTCGCTTCTTGGGTATGGCCGGAAAGTCTGGGACCACCAGCAGGTCAGCCCGCTCTCCCCCCAGCCCGGTGCCCCACCAGCTACTCACAGGCTGATGGCAGCCCATCTTACCGGCTGATGGCAGCCCATCAGCCCCTTTACCAGTGCCTCCCGGGAGCCACATACCCACCGTCCGCCGGGATGCATGTGTTGGGACAGAAAGAAATCCAGGGTATCGCGGTTAGGACTGACAGGTCTAGGACCCTAGCTGGTCAATACTCTTTTCCTCTAGCCAGTACCCCGGCCCCCAACATCATTATCTGCTGACGTCAGCCATAGTTCACTTACCAACCTGGTACCTCCCCGTGCTCTGAACCAACTCAGCTATGCTACCTATTCCATTTCTCTCAATAGGCAATAATTTTTTCAGTGCACCAGTACCAATGCCAGACCTTCACTGTCGTGTATTCTGCCCTGCCACCCCTCAAAGACCAACTCTCAGTTGTAGATATGCCTAAATCTTGTCGACCAGCCCTCGTCTACTCCAGGCCAGCTTGTACTCTGGGGGAGGGGCCAAATCACCCCTCATTTACTCCTGGGCTTCGACCCACTTCTCAGCCAACTCCTGAGACTCTTGGTGATGGACCATGGAGGCTCAACTACCCCCCCATCATTGTAGTCCACTCTATCCTGGAATGCTGTCTCGCTTCAAAGCCATGTGCTTTGATACCTATGCATGCTAAATGACTGACACCTCCCATGCTTTACTGCCCTCTCAAAGACTAGCTTGTAGTCTTGGCCTTACCCGGCCGAATCTCTGAAGACGATTGCTACGGCCTCTGCCCCGCAGTGGCCTCGCTCTGAGGGGGGGCACCCCAGGCAGAGGGTACTACATCATTGCACCAAATTCAAGAATCTTGGCACCCCAGTAACGCCCCAACTCAGCAGGCTGCTGAGAGCCGCCGGACTGCTCCTTATGCCCTTATGCGTTTCGAGGTGATATATAATTCCTATTCCGGGCCCTGAAAATTACTGGTTTGCCTATGAACGGGGTTACCACCCCAGTCCCAACGATGGCGCTTTGGGCCTACCCTTTGTGCTAAATGGGGAGGACCCGCTCTTTTCCCTGAAGTGATCACCTGCATCCCAGTGCTGGAGAGCTCAGAACCATACATTTATCCTACTACTACGAAGCTCCAAATGCCCGGATTAATATTAAAAATGGGAGCCGTACAAGACCAGAAGGGTGTTGTACTAGAAGTGAACCGTATCTCTCAAAACCAGATCGCTATTAGAGCCCCTATGCAGAACACTACACTGCAGCCATCAAAACAAGGATGCTATAACCCTGTCTCTGTGTCTTTAAATATCCCCTGCCTATCGATGCTTACCCATCTTACATCAATCATGGCCTGCCAAAGGCCGCTGTTTACATTAGCCTGGTCCTGACCCCTGTTTACTTATTGCATTGCTAATTAGCGGCCCTATGCGGGCCTCTGCCACGCGTGCCAACCATTAACTGCGATGCTGTATCCCCATCTAAGCCTCTTTTCAATCTCCCAAGCTGATTATACTTGTGTCTCAGTCATGCACTGCTTATGGCCTAGCATATTAACAGCTGCCATGGCGCATCCAGCGACAACCGTCTGCATTACCACCACCTTGACAGCTATAAGATTTACTGGGTCGATCTTAGCGATGCTGTACACCTGTCCACATATCTTGATCCCCCGCGGTAGCAATACGTGTGTCCCCTAACGCACTGTGTACACCCGATAATTGATTAGGGCCTGAAACGCCAAGTCGTGAGAAGACCAATGAACCAGCTCTATTGAATGGCTCATATCCATTCCGCCCCGTGCTAAACGGCTAAGTCCCACGAAGCCACAACATGGATGTTGTCTAGTCATAGTCCCTTGACCAGTGTTGCCCTAGCACTACATCACCTCACTCCTCATTCTTAAGGCACAGAGGCTTACCTGCCACACCCTTACCTCGCCCCCATGTCCCTTAATGTTCAGGGGGTTACCATCTGGCTCTTAATGAAAACTTGCTTTGTGCCCGATTAAACCTTTCGCCCTCAAGACTCTCCGGTTTACTTGCAGCAACGCACATACCTGTGCGCCCCAATTCTTGAACAAACCTGGCAGCAGCGACCCATGCACTGCGATCTCTGTCCACCATACCGCCGACATCTTAGATACCCACGGCATCTCTGTGCATGGCTGCCGGCATTGCTGATCGCGGTCTTAATCCCCACCTTCTTGGCCGCTGAAAATGTAGCTGATGGTTGCATATCTGGAACCCGGCCTGCATGCCTAGCTGCCCCATCACTCCATGGAACTCCGAGAACCATGTGAAAACAAAAGAGAATATACACTGGTTAAAATATTTTTAAAAAACAACCGGCTATAATATAGCTCCAGTGTAGCCAATCGGCTTATACTCTGGATTCGTAGGCTTCAAATTATAAATCCTCTTATCTTTTACAAGTGGACCCCTTGACTACATAAAACAGGAGATTGTTCTTTTAATTTTTTAGGGGGGCTGCGCCCTCATTGGCCCTCGACATTACAGGGCCGCGGGCTATATTTCTTCTATCAACATTCAAGCCTTGCAGTATATGAGAAATGCAACACATTATGTTTGCTTTACACCGAGTTACTGGCCCCTTGGCAGCCCATTCCCACAGCCCATCGCCCATACCCTCACAAAATGGCAGACTCAACCAATAGGGCTGCAGATGTCGCCTATGACGGACCTGCTTTCCTAAAAGGAAGTTGAAGGCACTGAAAAGGCTCAGCCCAGGCTCTGACGAGGCTGTGACTGAAATCAAAGAGACGTGGCAAAACCCAACAATTGCATAGTACCGCCTGTCCCAATAGGACATCACTTAGAAAAACTCTTTATCTTAAATTAAAGGCGTGTATTGTGCCTATGGCTAGGTCACCCAAATTAGTCCTATTTATTGCGTCAGACGAGCTCCCTCATCACTGAATATGCCTGGGTTCGGGCCAATTGTCTTATGCGGCCCGCTATATCACGCCGCCAACTACAATATGGTCAACGTCGTTTCACTTCAGACTTAATTTATTGTCTCAAAACATAAGGCGGCAACGCAGGGGAGCTTTGAGCAAGGACTCACCGGGGAGAAATAAACCTGACAATAGCGCAATTCTCCCTCCTGCCAATCACAGGTCATAAATCATCCGCCGCTGTGTTAATCGGAAAGAACACTGCGGCACCTCCTCCAGTTTACAAAAATAACACGTAAGAACCCACGGGAAAGCGTTGCAATGTACCTTCTTTTGAACTCGCGTTTTGAATGGTTGACCATTTTAACCTGAGAGTGCACCCGTGGCGTGCTGTCATAGTTTGATCTAAGGCAGTCTGACTAAAAAGGCTCATGGCTGAGCTGAATGTGGACGAAACAGAAAACGAATCCTAGATTGCACGATTTTATGGGAGATATGTGCCAAGAAACATTGTAAAATTCAGTCTTGGAGAAACGACTTATATTTGCATTAAATCAACGACTTCCCAAGGACAATGGCGACTAATTTTCAGAAACCCACGATGCTATTTCTATAGCGTAAATTTACCTATAGTAAATCTACACGTGCAGCTTGTGAATAGGTCCCCCAGTGATTTGCCCGAAATCACAAGCTGTCGCACAGACGCTGGGACTTGAGCTTAAGGCCGTTACACTGGGGCAGAATCATCATGACAGTACTGTTCGGGTTCGAGGTTCGTAACTCAAGCAGCCAAAACCTCGTATTTAGATAGCACAAACTCGAAGGTCCGGGAACGTTTTACATGCACAACGGTTACCATAACATATTCATTTCATGGAAGGCACGGAGAGATTGAGTGATTTGCCCATAATTAAATCAAGCCGAGCATGCGCCGATGCTCCAACCCGGTTCCCTGGTTCCAAAGGCGGCCGCCGAAGGGCCACAACTCTCCCCTCTCGGAGAGTGAAAGATGCTTGATGAAACTGCTCTCATCTTCCCAGAGGGCACGTGCTCGACCTAACTTTTAGTCTCACAGCTCCCTCTACTGGCCGAAGGACTCCACCTATTTAATTTAGCCATGCACGAAAACAATTAAATACTGTTTCTAAAACCTTTCCCTCTGCATCGTAAAACCACTGTAACCGTATGAAATACCAGGAAACTATGATACAGTCTCCCCCGACCCTTGTCGATAGGTAACCTCTACTTATACCTTCCAATGAACAGAGAAACCCCTAAACACCCGGCTTGAAGATTGCCACCGAGTCACTTGAATGCTAAACAATGTTCTCAATTTTTTAACCAAAGCCATTACAATATTTATCATATTCTGTCGACTAAGCTGTGAGGCCCTCTTACCCTACTTCGATGCCGCGAACCAGCTTATTAGCCTGCATCCCTGCTGATACCCCTCGCGCACTGCCGCTTCCCCGGGCAGTCACTGCGGTATCATGCGTAATGAAGATGGTAACTTGCAGCTGGTCCGGCGTCTCGGCATCCAAGGGAGAGGACAAAGAGGGCTTCCCCCACTCTCCTTCCGCTTTTATCCTTTTGGGAGGTGGGCCGCCTGCGCCCCTTGATGACGTATGCGACCACCCCTTCGCTTCCGGCATCATCTATCCCCCCTAGGCCAGAAGGACAGGATCGGCTCCTGCCCGTGATGCCACTAAGGGCACCACGCCCCTAGGTGGGGTGGCGCGGCCATTCCCCAGCTCTTCGCCAAATCTATATAGAAATCCATAATGTTAGGTGTTTATTCTTATTCTTT
Source organism: Calotriton arnoldi (assembly GCA_963921515.1). NCBI lineage: Eukaryota > Metazoa > Chordata > Amphibia > Caudata > Salamandridae > Calotriton > Calotriton arnoldi. The sequence continues at coordinate 481,903 of CAWUFW010011784.1, read as the reverse complement.
TATTCCTTAAGTAAGTATGCACAAGCAAGGATTTCCACAGCAGCAAGCAGATGAACTCTCTGCCGCCAACATTCTATGACACTACATAAGTACACATTCTACATTTCATCATACGTTTCTACATTCTTTATAATAAGAGATCTCCGTAACTGCAACCTCACTACTACACGTCGCTTGTCTGACATGGCACTGGGTAGGAAGAAGTATCAAGTAAGAAAAGTAGAGAACAGAAAGGCAGAACTAAGGAAGGAAAAAGGGAAAACAAAAAAAGTGCAAAAAGTCCAGAAAAAAGTAAAAAAAAAAACATAAAATATGCAAACACAAAGACATTCACTGATAAAACAAAGGTAAATGAGGGGTAAATGAGTGGGTTGGGGAGGATTAAATAGATATAAAAGGGATACAAAAATCAGGTCCAGCACCATACAGAGAACAGAAAACAGTTAAAACAAAATGGCCATGCCCATGCAGACCACTTGGTGCTGTTCGTGATGATTTTTCAGCACGGAATGTGCTACTGGCCTGAAAAAGTAGCGCAAATGGGCAGGTGAGCATTCTTCCACTCATTCGCAGAGTTCCGCGGAACCTCACTGAGGTTTTTGGAAACTTTACAGGATTTTGCAGAGCAAAATGCTGCACGTTCTGTCCATGCCTAGTTTAGGCCTGTTTCACTCAGACAGCACAAAGTACATTATTATAAAAATAACTTTCCACTTAATTATCAAAAATCTGATTTCACCCTGAAATTGGATTCAAAAGTAGTAAAAAATAGGTTTGCCTCATTTGTATAGCATTTATCCAGATGAAACTAGGAAATAAACACTTAAATCTTATCTAGGTATATTCATGGAAAAGTCTAGCAAAGCCCATATAGTGAAATAATTTATAGTATTAATTCATTGTGACAGCACTCTAACCTCAATATGTGCCTTATTTACATATATAAGCACCTTGCCCTGTGGGCTTACAAGGCACACTTATGAATATATAGAAATAGAGCGCATCATACATGGCAAAGGAACATTTCCTTACCATGTGTCACTGCAGTGCATTTAAACTGCAGTCCTGCCAGATACAATGGTGCTCCTGCAGATCATATACTTTTGCCATATTTGTGGGTGGTGTAAATATCTACTGTAGCCTACATATGACATTTAACTTTCCATGACATAGGTGAATTTTAAGCACCATGTACAATTGACCGATAGGAAAGTTAAAGATTCTAAGCAGGGAGTTGCAATGTCCAGTGCATGATTTGGGTGGGGGGGGGCAACAGATGCTATATTGCTATTTATTAGTGGTAGAGCACTCAGAGTACTAAAGCCCGCAAAATCATTAAGGCCAAAATGCAATAATTTCTTACAGGCATATACCCAATACAGAGGCACTAAGATGGCACTCTCCTAAAATGGATAGATCCTATCTGATAGACAGCTCACAGGCAAGATCACTTCCACATTTTTTGTTCATTCGCTCTGAGCCCCATACTTTTCAACATATGTCTTCAAACACTGCTGTCCCTTATTCGATCTTATGGGATCTCATTTGTAGCTGATCTTGGCCTTAGATAAAAATCATACTCCAGTGGAAGGCCTGCACAGCTGCCTCAACGAGATGGCCAACTGGCTGAGAAGGAACTCTCCGAAATTCAACGGAGGAAACACAGAGTTTCTTTGCTGCATACCCTTCAAAGAGCCCTATTATCTCCCGCAGGGCTTTTGGCCCTGGACTCCCATAGACAACCTCAAAATATCCATGTAGTCAGTAATTGAAGAATTCTCGTGGATGACAAACTGACTCTGGAGACCCATATCAATAAAACTGCTAGCCCTTGCTTTGATCTTCTTCGGAACCTCGGGAAGATTGTACCACTGTTGCCCCAGCCAGTACAAATCTAATGGTTCAGAGCATGATTCTAAGCAGAATCGACTACTGCAATGCTCTTCTCCTGGGGGTCCCAGAATACTTGATAAAGAGGCTATATTGAGTACAAGCAGCAGCTGCTAAGCTCGCTCTAAACAAATCCAGATTTGACTCATCCTCTAGTACCTTAAGAGAGTAACACTGGCTCCCAGTCAAGCAGAGAATACTCTTTAAATCTATGGTGGTGATCTATAAGGCCAGAAACAAAACAGATCCCCAGATTCTGCAAAAGCATTTTAGAAGCTACAGACCCCAGAGGAATTTGCGCTCTGCCTCTGCAAATTTAGTCTGCATTCTGAAGTTCAGAAGAGTCAGACTAGGATGAAGAGACTTCCAAGTCGAAGCAGCTCAACTTTGGAATTCTCTCACTGCTCCCCTTAGAACTAGTCCAAATCACACTGGGTTCAGAAAGAACCTGAAGACCTGGCTGTTTCCACAGTAACTGTTAGTTCCTTCAAGATTTCACTGAAATAAATTACATTTTTTAGAGGTGAGCTAACTTTTCAGGACTCCTACTGAAAAGGTGTTATAGCGCCAACATACCTGTCAGGTAAATGTTTGCACTCTAACAAGTGTCAGTTTCTTACTTACTTACTAAGAGTAATTTGTAAATAAATGAGCATAGACAGATTTTGGTTATCAAGCGCACAGTTGTAGGCCAGCTTATTCTAAAAGTTACTTAAAGTATTGAAGCCCGATTTATAGTTTGTAGGATGAGTTATCTGTCACATATGTGACGGATATCCTGTCTTCCTTAATACTTCCATATTGATAGGCAATGCTTAATTTGAGCTTGTGGTTTCCGGTGCTCGGCACCAACACTTAATTGTCAACCCCATCACTTATTACAGTCCAACACATGGTGGTGCTGTGGTTCCAATTTTGAGATGAGAACAACAAGAGTTGTTTAGTAATTCAATATATATTAAAATTGACCAATACCTGCAACTCAAGCCATTCTTACAGCTTTGAGTGGCCTAGAAAAGTCTGAATTGTCACACTTGTGGGAGTGTGATGGTTAGTAGTTGTGTTGGTATTGTGATTGGCAGCACAGTCAGAGGCAACGGATAGTGAAAGATGCAGTGGACTCCTGAGAGGGCTCTGGCACTTTTTTTTTTTTACAAATGATTCACTGTCCATAAGATATATTGCACTTACATTAAGTCAGAATGGGTATCTGTGGTGTTTGTGATGGAGTAGTCCCTCTGCCAAATTCTAATTCAGGCCTTTCCAGTGCAGAAAAAGCAATGAATTCAAAACTGTCAGGAGGCCTAGGTGTACTCTTTCTATTTCATAATTTTGTAAAAAACAAGAATTTATCTTTTAATCTCCTCAAGTACACCACATAAGGAGGAGATTTTACATGTGTTTAAACTAAAATGAATAGGCAACCGTAAATGAGAGATGTCTCCTTTTAAAATGCAACACAGCATGTGTCTCGTCTTCCCCGTATATTTTAGCTTACTTCACATAGCCTGTTTCCTTTCTTAACTTCAGTATGCTTGCTATATTGCATCCAAACATCCATTCACATGTTTTCCTAAGTAGGGCGAATTTAACACATCTTGTCATTATATGTCCACAAAAAAATGTGAATGATGCCTGTGTCCTGAAGGGTCAATTTTTTCCTTCATGTTTTCCTTCTTGTTTCCCTTCTAACCTCCAGATTTCGGACTTCTAGACGTTGATCTCATTTATATGAGACATTTTCGGAAATCCCCCGACTCTCCTTTTAGTCCTACACTGCGCCCCACTTGTGAGAGCTCTCAATGAATGCAGACTGCACAATAAACCTTTGTTTTCACTGTCGAGTATAAGATCTATGTTTCACAAAGCATAAAATAATTTATATTTTTTCATTGATGTTGGTTTACTCTTGCATGGTTTGATGTTTTTAACCAAGTGTTTTCGTTCAGATGTAAAACACTATAAAATAAAAACTGTTTATGATAGAGCAAGAGAATACAAACTCTACTTTAAAATGAACACAATTCTAGAAAATATTAATTAACAACAAAACAGTTCCTGGGGGCTTGATTATGGCATATGTAACATGCTGCGTATGATTTCTAATTTCCATTATAGGGAAGTTTACGGTACAGATAAAGGGATGACTTCTGACACTAATAACAAAGAATTAGCTCAGATCATGACGAGCTGTTGAAAATTACAACCTGTTTTTGTACATAGAATCATTGTTAGTACACTAAATATTGCTCTCATGTGAGAGTATGGAACACGATCGCTCCTGAATGAATCAGTGTTTCCTGATTTCAGGAATTTGTAATACGTTTGTGTTAGGTTTGTGTAATTGAAACTAATGATAGAGCTATTTATTACATGTTGTACAGGTTCCTTAATCATCATGTGTTCTAATTGTACTACCGTGAGACTGGTATTGCATTTGAGGGAATATAAACATTGCAAGTCCTGCTTGTTCTTATCTATCTATCTATCTATCTATCTATCTATCTATCTATCTATCTATCTATCTATCTATCTATCTATCTATCTATCTATCTATCTATCATAATATATATATATATCTATATCTAAATATATCTATATATCTATATCTATAAATATATATATATATATATATCTATATCTAAATATATCTATATATCTATATCTATAAATATATATATATATATATATATATATATATATATATATATATATATATATATATATATATATATATATATATATATATATATATATATATATATATTATCTACTGGCGGTCGCCAGTAGATAGTTATAGTTAGGACCTATTTTCCATAGGAAATTCACAACATTCTATTTGAAATAACTTTGCTTTCGGTTGACGAATCTTGCGAAATTCTCAAAACTGCGTGGGGCGCTCCAGTCCGCTCCGATCCTAAAAGTTTTGGGGTGATTCGGCAAGCAGGGGCTGAGAAAAAAGGGGGGTCCCAAAACATGTTTTCTCCATGTTAATTCCCATAGGAAATTTTAGACATGGCTACAGCCTGAACTGCTGAACGGAATTACACCAAATTTGGCAAAGAGGTAGCACTTGGTTCAGAAAGCAACCTTTTTTAAATGGTGTAAATCCGTTCAGTAGTTGCGAGAAAATTCAAAAAATAAGAGTAAAAAATCAATTTCCCATAGGAAACATTAGACACGGCTACAGCCCGAACTGCTGAGACGGAATTACACCAAATTTGGCAAAGAGGTAGTTCTTGGTTCAGAAAGAACCCTTTTTTTAAATGGTGTAAATCCGTTCAGTAGTTGCTGAGAAAATCAAAAGTAAAACCACATATATATCTATGGCGCGGAGGATCCGTGCACCCTGGCGCACCCTCCCGATCACGAGCTGTATGCTAATTGGCTGTCAACACTCCAAACCAGGAAGTGTTGGCAGCCATCTTGTTCCTCGGTAGAACCGAGGCACAGAAACAAGTGTGCAAAATGCAAAAGGGGGCAGGGTAGAAACACCCTGAACCCCTAGGCCTGTGAGGGGTCCCACAAGGACCCCCAGGGCCAAAAAGCATTTAAAAAAAAGAAAAATCGGCGGGATGCGCGGATCCGGAGGGCATGCGGGAGTTTATAAAATATTGGTTTGGGGGGCCTCTAAGGCTCCCCCAAGCCCCAGGGACTGCCACCCCCCGGGGCTTTGAATTTAAAATGGTGCGGGAGGGCACTCGGCCCTCCCGCAGCCCCGGGGACCGCCACCCCCGGGTCTTCTTTTTAAAAAAATTAAATTACCTGTGTGGGGGGGCTCGAGCCCCCCCACATGCCCCGGGGACCGCCACCTCCTGGGGCACTAAGTATTTTAATGTTGGGGTCCGTTTCAGACCCCCGAAGCCCCGGGGACCACCACCTCCCCGGGGCTTTGCAATTGGATGGGAGGGGGGCCACGCGGCTCCCGCCCTGTCATAGCAAACTTGCTTTGAATTTTCTCTTCCAAAATTCAAAGCAAATTGCTTTTCCACACAGGGAGCTGCATCTTAGCAGCTCCCCATGTGGAAAAGCAATGCCGGCTCCCGAGGACGCGGGAGGCCGGCGGGACCGTGGGGGATTGGGGACCCCTCCACGGTCCCCAACGGAGAGGGCCTTCCCCGGGGGATGGGGTCCCCGGGGCTACAAGTGGCCCAGGAGGGGGGCCACGCGGCACCCTTCCCCAAAAAGTTTTTAAAAAAACAAAGGCCAGCCCGAGGGATGGGGTCCCGGGGCCATAAGTGGCCTGAGGAGGGGGCAACGCAGCCCCCTCCAAAACAATTTTAAAAAAAATAAAGGCCATGCCCGGGGGATGGGGTCCCCGGGGCCGAATGAGGCCTCGGGAGAGGGGCCACGCGGCCCCCTTCCAATTTTTTTTTTTTTTTAAATAGGGGGCAGACCCTGGGGGATGGGGTCCCCAGGGCCAATAAATTAGAAAAAGAAGGGGGGCCATACAGCCCCCCTTCTTAAAAGCAACATTAAATAAAAGACTGGCATCGCGCGGAAGCTACCCCCTCCTTGCAGCACTCTGCAAGCGCACCCCCTGGCGCGTTTGCAGATGAAGAGCAATTCCCCTTGAATACTGGGGGTCCCTGGGGGACAACTAGCCCACAAGGAACCTCCAGTATGCGCCAGAGGCTGCGTTGCAGAAGGTGTTCTGAGGCCACGCCCCTTTCACACCTCTCTGCAACGCAGCTCTGTGGTGCTTAATGGAGGTAGCTGGTGGGCTAGTTGCACCCCAGGGACCCTCAGGATTCAAGGGGAGTTAATCCCCCAACTTAAAACGTGCCACGGGGCACGTTTGCACAGTGGTGAAGGGAGGGGGCGGGACCTGAGGTGACATGTGTGCAAACATGCCCTGTGGCGTGTTTAAAGTTGGGGGATTAAGTCCCCTTGAATCCTGAGGGTCCCTGGGGTCCAACTATCCCACCAGGTAACTCCAGAAAGCGCCACAGAGCTGCGTTGCAGAGAGGTGTAAAAAGGGGCGTGGCCTCGGACCACCTCTCTGCAACGTAGGCCTGTGGCGCTTACTGGAAGTACCTGGTGGGCTTGTTGGGCCCAGGGACCCCAGGATTCAAGGTGACCTAATCCCATCTTAAAACCCGCCACGGGCGTGTTTGCACAGTGGTGAAGGGAGGGGCGGGGCCTGAGGTGACATGTGCGCAAACACGCCCTGTGGTGCGTTTTTAAGTTGGGGAATTAATTCCCCTTGAATCCTGAGGGACCCTGGGGGCCAACAAGCCCACCAGGTACCTTCAGTAAGCACAACAGAGTTGCGTTGCAGAGAGGTGAAAAAGGTGCATGGCCTCGGAACGCCTCTCTGCAACTCAGCTCTGTGGTGTTAACTGTAGGTACCTGGTGGGCTAGTTGGGCCCCAGGGACCCTCAGGATTCAAGGGGACTTAATCCCGCAGCCCAAAACGCGCCACGGAGCGCGTTTGCACACATGTCACCTCAGGCCCCCTCCCTTCACCACTGTCAAACGCGCCCGTAGCGCGTTTTAAGAGAGTAGTTTTAATCCCCTGCCCTATTATGTACTAGGGACTTACAGAGGAGGTCATGCTAATCACAGGAGTACCCCAACGCATAGTGTTCCCTAGTGTATGTAGGTGTTTTCACTGTATTCTAAGTGTCTTTTAGCATAGCACTGGCTCTGGTTAGTCAGAGTCAGCTACCACCAGTACCCGTCTGAAAAAAATGTGGGCACAGGAGGATTTTGCAACAAGGCGTCTTTCTGCTCCTCTGTTGGTTCTTTCTGCACATCTTTTGCTTCTTACTGCACTTTTCTTCGTCTTTGTGGACTTCTGTTGCTTCTTTCTTCATTTCTTTTGCTTCTTTCTGTGCGTTTTTTCTGCTTTCTTCACATGTCCTACCTCTGTAGGCATAGTTAGAAACTAGCATTTAAAAAACCTTTGAAATTCACTTAAAAAACCATAGGTTTCAGGCACGTTATAGTTAGAAATTAGCATTTAAAAAACTTTTGAAATTCACTGAAAAAACCATAGGTTTCAGACACGTTATAGTTAGAAATTAGCATTTAAAAAACCTTTGAAATTCACTGAAAAAACCATAGGTTTTAGGGACAGTTATAGTTAGTTGGACATTTCACTCGTACAAAACCCGTGAAATTCCCCGTTATAGTTAGTTCAGCTAACTATAACTCACGCCCCTGCAATGCACTGCTGATGACGTCACATATTACATCACTCATGACATGGTCAGTGACATCACTGATGACATCACTGATGACATCTCAAAGGACATCACTGATGACATCACTGATGACATCATCCATGTGATAATTTGATGCATCTTCTCACACCCTAATATAACTTTTGAAACACCCACTCTAAATTACAGACTGCCATTCTCAAAACCATAGACACTCCAACACCAATAACTACATACACACTCACTGATTCTTAGGTCTACACACACATCCACTCACTCACCCGTACAGTCACTCATACTTACGGTCACTCAGTACAGGACTATCATATGCACTCATACACCTATATAGACACTCACACACCGCCACTCATCCATAGAGGTACTCACACACCTAGTCAGTCATGCAAATAATTAATCACACTGCCATTTACTCACCTATACAGTTATACACACACCAGCTCACTTACTCATACAAATACTAGCACATTCTTACTCTCTTATACAATCACTGATACAAGTACACACTCATCCATACAGCCACTCTCACAATCACACACTCTCACTTATAGCCATTGATATACTCCAACACACATGTATACTGCCTTTCACATATGTAGTTACCCACACATGTACCACTGAGATATACATTCAGTCACTAACACACCCATACACACACTCACCCACCCATACAGTCCATCACAGATGCACTCTTGAAACCATGCACCCAGTGAATCACCCACTCACACATCTATGCACAGAGTCACACACACCCCACCCACACAAACACTCAGGCACCCATACAGATACTCAGACAACCAATCAATAACTCATATAGACACTCATGTAGCTATTCACAAACCCATGCAGCCACTTACACAGCAACAGACAGACGGATACAGACATTCACCCAGTTTAGTCACTAACCCATGCATGCAGTAAGATACGTTTAATCACTCACTTATAGAGTTAGTCACGCACCTACTAAATCATCCATTCAGACACTTATACACCCACTCATTCTTCAATACGCCTTTCCCTATATATATTAAACATATTTAAACTTTACAGAAACACACAGTCACTGGATGATGTCATCAGTGATGTCATCAGTGATGTCACTGACCATGTCATGAGTGATGTAATATGTGACGTCATCAGCAGTGCATTGCGGGGCGCGAGTTATAGTTAGCTGAACTAACTATAGCAGGGGAATTTCACGGGTTTTATGCGAGTGAAATGTCAACTAACTATAACTGCCCTAAAACCTATGGTTTTTTCAGTGAATATATATATATATATATATATATAAATTCACTGAAAAACCATAGGTTTCAGAGCGTTATAGTTAGTTGGACATTCCACTCGTACAAAACCATCGAAATTCCCACGTTATAGTTAGTTCAGCTAACCTAACTCGCGCGCCACATGCACTGCTGATGACGTCACATATTACATCACTCATGACATGGTCAGTGACATCACTCATGACATCACTGATGACATCTCAAATGACATCACTGATGACATCATCCTTGTGATAGAGTGGCAGACCTCCTCTCACCCTAATATAACCTTTGATACACACACTCAAAAATACAAACTAACATTTTCAAAACAATGGACATACCAATACCAGTTACAACACACCTATTCAGTAATTCCAAGATCTACACACACATCCACTCATTCACCAACAGTCCCTATACAGTCACTCATACATGTACTCACTCATCATATGTACTCATACACCTATACATCCTGTTACACACCGCCACTCATCCATAGAGTTACTCACACACATAGTCACACATGCAAACAAAGTATCAAACATCCATTTACTTGCATATACAGTTATACACACACTACCACACTTACTTCTACAGAAACTTACACATACTTACTCTCTTAAACAATCACTTATAGAAACACCTACTTATTTGTACAGGAACTCTTCCAATCTCTCACTCTCACATATACTCACTTATATACACCAATACTCACATATACTAGTTTAAAACATATGTAGTTACTCATAAAGACACTATTGAGACAGTCATTCACTCACTAACACACCCATACACATACTCATCCACCTATACAGTCCTGCACACATGCTGTCTTTAACACATACAAACAGTGAGTCACTCATTCATGCATCTATGCACTAAGTAATACCCCCCACCGAACCATACAGACACTCAGACACTCATACTGATACTCAAAAAAACAACTAATAACCCATATAGACACTCATGTAGCTACTCACCAACCCATGCAGCCACTTATACACAAAGTGAGAGACTGATACAGATATTTTCATATTTAAACATTACTCACTAACCCATGTATTCACTAAGATACACTTAGTCAGTTATACAATCAATTTTACAAAACAAAATCATCCATTTAGACACTTATATACCCATTTATTCTTCCATCGACCTTGAGATATACATATATAAAACATATTTAATTTTCAGAAAAACACTCATTCCCTGGATGATGTCATCAGTGATGTCATCAGTGATGTCATTTGAGATGTCATCAGTGATGTCATGAGTGATGTCACTGACCATGTCATGAGTGATGTAATATGTGACGTCATCAGCAGTGCATTGCAGGGCGCGAGTTATAGTTAGCTGAACTAACTATAACGGGGGAATTTCTATGGTTTTGTGCAGTGAAATGTCCAACTAACTATAACGCCCCTGAAACCTATGGTTTTTTCAGTGAATTTCTAAGGTTTTTTAAATGCTCATTTCTAACTATAACGTGCCTGAAACCTATGGTTTTTTCAGTGAATTTCTAAGGTTTTTAAATGCTAATTTCTAACTATAACGTGCCTGAAACCTATGGTTTTTCAGTGAATATATATATATTTATTATACTATGTATACATGTGAAAATGTCTTGGTCCCCTGTTTGCCTCGGTGACACGGAAAAAATGGGTGGAACTGACGTCAGCACGCCGACGAGGTTCTCTTATGGCTCCGATGACGTCATACGGTGTCGCGAGCAGAGCCATGCTATTATGACGTCCTCGTTGACGTGGGAGAGCTAGGAAAGAATTTCCGTGGAATGCTGGTGCAGGGGATATTCACCTAAGTGTTCCAGGCTAGTCCTTTGGGAGCAACTGTTTATGTTGCCACTCCAGAAACCGAAACCAGTGATCCGAGGGCAGAGGCCCTGCAGATGGCACAGGAGGTGGGGTGCCCAGTCGTGTGCACCGGCGGGGCAGCGAAGTGACAAGCACCACAACCCACAAAAAAGGTAACGAGGGCACTGAATAACACAGGATCTTCTCTTTGTATCTGGCAGGAACAACGAAGTTAAAATGCCCTAGTACCAAAATGTAGAATTAGTGCTACAACGGTCTTCAAGAGGACCTGCGATGCCGCTTCTGCCTCCCGTACCCTGGAGGTGGCACATGGGTCACGCGGTACGGTCATACTGCTGTGGGACGCACACTCGTTGACCTCTCATGGCACTGCTCCACACTTCAGGGAGGGCGCTTTCCATTAGCTATGTTTTCTGATGACATGTCGCACCGGCCCCGTCCAACAACAGAACTCCTTTAGATCCAAACAGACTCTTCAACTCTCTCACCGGAAGTGAAACCAGGCCACGCGGACACTTTCACAATACAACAGCCGGGAATGCACTTTTCGGTAAAAAACACATTCCTTCCTCCTAATTAATCAAATAAACGTCTCACTGAAGAACAGGGCCAGCTCGAACGGTAAACAGCCGTTACAACGACTTTTACTTTGCGATACCATTACAACGCATGCATTACCACGCATGTGTTGTACATCACGAGAGTCATTACTACGCATTTTTTAGAACGCATGGTCATTTACCACGCATGCCTTTACAACGAATTTTGTTGTAAAGGTATGTATGGTAAATGACCATGCGTTCTAAAAACATGTAGACGATCCATGTCGTTGTAAGGAAACAAAGGCTGTTCCGTTTCCTCACAACAACGTGCACCGCCCCTCAGAGACAACGTGAAGCAGGAACCACGGGGAGAGAGGAACCACGAGGAGTGAGAGGTAAGGGGATTGGGCATGGGGTGGGGGTTTCTTTTCTAGGGTTTAGGGTAGTGCAGTGGTGTTCGGGCAGTGTAGGGGGTCGTGCTGGGGGTGGTGTTTCAGGGTTTAGGGCAGTGCAGTGGTGTTCGGGCAGTGTAGGGGGTCGTGCTGGGGGTGGTGTTTCAGGGTTTAGGGCAGTGGTGTTCGGGCAGTGTAGGGGGTCTTGCTGGGGGTAGTGTTTCAGGGTTTAGGGCAGTGCAGTGGTGTTCGTGCAGTGTAGGGGGTCGTGCTGGGGGTGGTGTTTCAGGGTTTAGGGCAGTGCAGTGGTGTTCGGGCAGTGTAGGGGGTCGTGCTGGGGGTGGTGTTTCAGGGTTTAGGGCAGTGCAGTGGTGTTCGGGCAGTGTAGGGGGTCGTGCTGGGGGTGGTGTTTCAGGGTTTAGGGCAGTGCAGTGGTGTTCGGGCAGTGTAGGGGGTCGTGCTGGGGGTGGTGTTTCAGGGTTTAGGGCAGTGCAGTGGTGTTCGGGCAGTGTAGGGGGTCGTGCTGGGGCTGGTGTTTCAGGGTTTAGGGCAGTGCAGTGGTGTTCGGGCAGTGTAGGGGGTCTTGCTGGGGGTGGTGTTTCAGGGTTTAGGGTAGTGCAGTGGTGTTCGGGCAGTGTAGGGGGTCTTGCTGGGGGTGGTGTTTCAGGGTTTAGGGCAGCAGTGGTGTTCGGGCAGTGTAGGGGGTCTTGCTGGGGGTGGTGTTTCAGGGTTTAGGGCAGTGCAGTGGTGTTCGGGCAGTGTAGGGGGTCTTGCTGGGGGTAGTGTTTCAGGGTTTAGGGCAGTGCAGTGGTGTTCGTGCAGTGTAGGGGGTCGTGCTGGGGATGGTGTTTCAGGGTTTAGGGCAGTGCAGTAGTGTTAGAGCAGTGTAGGGGGTCGTGCAGGGGTGGTGTTTCAGGGTTTAGGGCAGTGCAGTGGTGTTCGGGCAGTGTAGGGGGTCGTGCTGGGGGTGGTGTTTCAGGGTTTAGGGCAGTGCAGTGGTGTTCGGGCAGTGTAGGGGTCGTGCTGGGGTGGTGTTTCAGGGTTTAGGGCAGTGGTGTTCGGGCAGTGTAGGTGGTCTTGCTGGGGGTGATGTTTCAGGGTTTAGGGCAGTGCAGTGGTGTTCGGGCAGTGTAGGAGGTCTTGCTGTGGGTAGTGTTTCAGGGTTTAGGGCAGTGCAGTGGTGTTCGGGCAGTGTAGGGGTCATGCTGGGGGTGGTGTTTCAGGGTTTAGGGCAGTGCAGTGGTGTTCGGGCAGTGTAGGGGGTCGTGAAGGGGGTGGTGAAGGGGGTTTCAGGGTTTAGGGCAGTGCAGTGGTGTTCGGGCAGTGTAGGAGGTCGTGCTGGGGGTAGTGTTTTAGGGTTTAGGTTAGTGCAGTGGTGTTTGGGTAGTGTAGGAGGTCGTGCTGGGGGTAGTGTTTTAGGATTTAGGTTAGTGCAGTGGTGTTTGGGTAGTGTAGGGGGTCGTGCTGGGGGTAGTGTTTTAGGGTTTAAGGTAGTGCAGTGGTGTTTGTGTAGTGTAGGGGTCGTGCTGGTGGTAGTGTTTTAGGGTTTAGGGTAGTGCAGTGGTGCTTGTGTAGTGTAGGGGGTCGTGCTGGGGGTAGTGTTTTAGTGTTTAGGGTAGTGCAGTGGTGTTTGTGTAGTGTAGGGGTCATGTTTTAGGGTAGTGCAGTGGTGTTTGGGTAGTGTAGGGGGTCGTGCTGGGGGTAGTGTTTTAGGATTTAGGTTAGTGCAGTGGTGTTGGGGTAGTGTGTTTAGGGTTTAGGGTAGTGCAGTGGTGTTTGTGTAGTGTAGGGGGTCATGCTGGGGGTAGTGTTTTAGGGTTTAGGATAGTGCAGTGGTGCTTGTGTAGTGTAGGGGGTCGTGCTGGGGTAGTGTTTTAGGGTTTAGGGTAGTGCAGTGGTGTTTTTGTAGTGTAGGGGGGTCATGTTGTAAGATGCAACGCTCCAATACCTGACCAGTCTGCACTACATAAAACTGCAAAAAAACTAAAAATAAAAAGTGTTTTGCACACTTTTGTCATTGGGCTATATGTGGGCTACATCTGGGTAATATTTGTGCTACATTTGGGCTCTTTTTTCACTGGTGGCCATCTTGGAAGACTTCTTTGTTATGAAGTTTCCTAATTTCCTCATTTACTGCAGTCTCCTCAGTAGGAAATGCTTTCAGTTTTTACTTTGATTCCATCAAGAAGGCATTCAGATGTGTCACACATTTGCCATAAATTCAGAATGTTATTACTCTAGTTGTTCATTAGATCACTGTAGTAAAGCTACTGCTCACCAAGGAGTTAACTGGAAGTCTACTGCTGGTATTGAAAGTGATTGTTTCAGTCTGCATGTCAGAATTTTCTAATGAAATAGAAGAGGATTTGAGATCTCACTTAAAACATGCACTACATTTTCTTTTTGCAGCACTAACCATAATTTCTATGGCAAAATGAACCCCCTCATTTTGTTCCTTTTTAAATTAAATGTTTTAAGTGTTACCAGTTTATTCCAATCAAGATGGCTTCAGGTGTGCCATACTTTTGTCATAAGTAAGGCTGTTAGCACTCTAGTTGTTCTTTAGAACACTCTGGGAAGCTGCAGTAGAACACAAAGGAATCAACTGACAGTCTCTGCCCTTGTTGGATGTACATGTTTTACTGAGAATGTCAGACTTCATTCTCACATGACTGAGAAAGATAATGTGAATTTACAGAAAATATGCTCTCATTTTAGCTTCTGGGGCACCTTCCAAAACTGTATGGGACAAGCATGTGAAAATAGTTTTCTCTCAAACATGATTCATGATATCCCAGCAGAAGGTTTTTCACAGGGTAAAATCACCTTAGAACACACCACAATTCCTGAAATTAGTATGGTACCATCAACAAATGAATTCTAATGTAACTAAAGTCTGTTATCACCCTTTATAGTTCTCCTTTTGGTAACCCTCAAAATCTTCGATTCACTACAATGCATTTCAAAGGGGTACTATCATTTATATTGGTCCCAAGATGGCTGCCAGCAATTCCAGGATGAAGTGCTGACAGCCAATCAGATCTCACGATGACATGTGTGGTTAGGCTCCGCCCAGATATATATATGTGTTTTTACTTTTGATTTTCTCAGCAACTACTGAACGGATTTACACCATTTAACAAAAGGGTTCTTTTTGAACCAAGAACTACCTCTTTGCCAAATTTGGTGTAATTCCGTTCAGCAGTTCGGGCTGTAGCCTTGCATAAAGTTTCCTATGGGAAATTGATTTTTGACTCTTATTTTTTAATTCCTCCGCAACTACTGAACGGATTTACACCATTTAACAAAAGGGTTCTTTCTGAACCAAGAACTACCTCTTTGCCAAATTTGGTGTAATTCCGTTCAGCAGTTCGGGACTGTAGCCGTGTCTAAAGTTTCCTATGGGAAAATGAATGGGGAAAACACGTTTTGGGACCCCCTTTTTCTCGGCCCCCGCTTGACGAATCACCCTGAGACTTTCAGGGTAGGAGCGGACCGGAGCGGGCCATAAAGTTTGAAAATTTCGCGGAGATTCGTCAACCGACGCAAGAGTTATTTCAAATAGAATGTTGCGGATTTCCTATGGAAAATAGGTCCTAACTATAACTATCTACTGGCGACCGCCAGTAGATAATATATATATATATATATATATATATATATATATATATATATATATATATATATATATATATATATATATATATATATATATATATCATCACAAACCGGCACCTCCTTACGTCGCACCGAACAGAGACACGGTGACACCAGAAAAGTTGAGTCCAATATTTATTGCATTACTTTATCGGGCTATGACGCGTTTCGGCAGGATCCCCTGCCTTGTTCACATAACGGAGCCACACTCCCATTTTTAGTTTTATAGTGATTTAAAAATGACACCCACGTGATGCATACAACCCCATAAACATGGACAACAGACTTAGCAGAAAGAAATACTTCAAGGTAGCATACAATCGTGAAGCTTAATCACATTATCTGCAGATATATTCCAAATGTATTCATATTAAAATAGCTAAACCAAAACACAATTTATACATTATACCCTGGATTTGAGATTATAATTTAAAAACAACTTCCTGCTTGAAATCTTTCATAGTTATGCAAATTCGTTTTTTTCTCCAAAAAACTTTATCGCTCTAGAATTATACAAAGCATTTTTAGAACCATGGCAAATTCATCCTTCACTCTAAAGATCAATTGATCATAATGATGAATACTGGTATAGCTCGGTTAATCCTTTGTCGGACAATTAAGGGCCAGTGCCCATTAAACCAATATGACTAGTGGATGTACTTATTGCAATAACCTATCCTCTCATGATCTTGTATAGTTCTATAGATTCTAGTAATCATTCATCATTTCTACCTATACTTCATGTTGGATTCCCCATCAATCCAAATATTACCACTTGCTTCCTACAATCCCATTCATGTGCAAATGCCGCAGAATTTTTTTTTAAAACCAATGAAATGTGCAAAAATATCACTATGTACAATATAATATCCGCTCTTTACACGAATAAATAACATATACAAATTACACTTCAATTGTAAACATATCACTCTGTGCAACATGCGCTTAACGGACAATTGTGCAAATAAGCAATTTGAATAAATATTTGAGAACATCCACATGAAAGATTATTAAAAAGAAATTCATGATTATACCAGATAAAATCTGAATGACTAAAACCTCAACACTATACTCCTTCCTATTGCTATTGGAGGATACCATTATAAAAAAACCACCTTAGTACTATTAAGAAAACCCCACATAAGATTATTAAAACCGAGTCCATCCTGTATCAATCAAAAAACACTTGCCATGAAAATTACGTGAATACCTCAATGCTTTTAAGATCCAAGTACAATTTGTTTGACATTCACAGTCTATGTCATGTCCATCACTACATAAATTCATTAAAGTATCTACCACCTGTGTAAAAATTTTTAAAAAAACTGAAAAAAGGAAAAAATAGAAAAAACAAACGGAATTCACAGTTCATATCTTGTTTCTTAACTTATTTTTTGGTTAACAGAAAGAGATTCATTGATCATAGGGTAGAGTTAGTTAGTAAAATTTGTTTATACTATTGTATGAAAACACCTAAAAAATTGCTTAGTAATCAATATTTTTGCCACTTGAAACACAGAATCTACCCTAAATCAAATAAGTAGGCCCTTGATGTTTAAAAATCCTCCTACAACAGATGTACATGGAGTCCTTCATCCGCATTGAGACCTTTAGGGTTCTTGCTATCCAACATTAGAATATACCTGGACTCCAATTTTCTCAAGTCCAATTCTCTATTGCCCCCTCTTCTTTTCTTAGGTACAGCATCCAAAACAAAATATGATATATCTTCTATCTTCCCTCCATGTACCTCATTAATGTGGCGTGCCACTGGATAACTGGGGTCCTGATTTTTAACTGCTCTCAAATGCTGTAATATCCTAACATGGGCCATGTGGATAGTGCTTCCTACATATAACATAGGGCAAGTGCAGGTTAAAACATATACTACGTGATCACTTCTACAGTTCAGGCTTTTCAATATTTTCCAGGGTCTCTTCCACAGGGGCATTTGGATTTCTTTTTATTTATTCCATATTTACAGGCTTTACATTTTGAACACCTGCTGAAGCCAGGGCTTGGTTTCAACCAGCTTACCTTTTCCCCAATTCTGGACTATTGATCACCAATTGTTCCCTCATGGATTTAGCCCTCCTGAATGATAAAAGAGGTTTTTGGAAATTATTTCTTTCAGGACTGGATCTCCCCTGATAAGATGCCAATGCTTACCCAGGCTGGCTCTCACCCTCGCCTGGTAAGCATTAAACCCCATGATTAATCTTACCTCTGATTTAGAGTTCGACACCTTGTCCTTCTTGGTCCTACCAGTTTCCCCAAAGAGAATATCTTGTCTGGTCATTGAATTAACTTTACATAATGCCTGGTCCAAAACCATCTGGTTACAACCCCTCTGTCTGAACCTAACATTAAGATCCTCCTGTGCTACTTCTAGAGTACTACTCTCACTGCAGTTCCTCTTCATTCTTAGTTGTTCTGCATATGGAATACTCTGCTTTAACTTTTGAGGATGAAAACTTTGACTATGTAAAACAGAGTTCCCTGCAGTGGGTTTCCTATAGGTGCAAGTCTGTAGCTGCCCTTCTTTGATAAATACCTTCAAATCTAAAAAATGAACACAGGATGGACTCATATTATCAGTAAAAGTCAAATTAAGATCATTCACATTCAAAGAGGAAATAAATACTTTGGCTTGTATTGGACAACCTCTCCATATAATGAAGAGGTCATCGATGAATCTAACCCACAATTGTATATTATTTTGCCACTGGGTTTCATACATGGTTCTGAGTACCTGCTCCTCCCACCAGCCCATGTGAAGATTTGCATAGCTGGGGGCGAAGCAGGTACCCATCGCTGTTCCCCGCAATTACTTAAAAGTATCATTACCATATTGGAATAAATTATTCTCAAGGCAAAATTCCGCCATTCTTAAAAGCATTTCTGAGTGTTGATACAAACACAGGGGTCTACTACCTAAAAATGCCTCAATGCTCTTAATCCATCCTTGTGGGCAATGCTTGTATACAGAGACGACACATCAAGAGTCACTAAAGATCCCCTTCTTCCCATTTGAAATCATGCAATATTCTCAGGAAGTCTCCAGTGTCTTGAATATGTGAGGGTAAACCCTTAACAAACTCCTGTAAAAAATGGTCTAAAAATCTGGACGTTGTTTCTAGGAGACTTCCAATGGCAGATATAATGGGTCTGCCTGGGGGCTTGTTGATATTTTTATGGATTTTTGGGATCAGATAAAAAATAGGCATCGCAGGATGGTCAACTTTCAAATACTTCATTTCCGCCTCAGTTATTAAACCTAAAGTTCTCCACCGTGATAGCTCTTTATGATATTTTGCTTGCACCTCTAGCAGACTACTTGATGGTATTTTCTGGTAGCACTCTTTATCTTTAAGTTGGAGCTTGGCCTCAACATCATATTGGTCTAAAGGCCAGAGGACCACGTTTCCCCCTTTGTCCGATTGTCTGATGACTATATCTTTTCTCTCTTTAATCCTCTGAATCACATGGTTATACTTGATATCTTCTGGTCTTTGATCACGATATATATATGATAGATAATGTATATATCATTGATAGTCTGTATCTCTCTATTTTATAGTTAATTTACTGGGTCTAGCAAGTTGTCAATGGAGGTGCATGAGTTATAATAATTTGTGGGTGGGATGCAAATTATAACGGAAAGTTACAACTATACCTTCAGAAATTTTAAGGGTAGGGAAGTTTAAGTTGATTTTGTATAGGACAGAATAAATGTAGCTTCCCTAAATATAACTAATCTTACACCTTTGGGATTTCCATTGAACTTGTATGTCTTTTATTTTTAAAAGTTGGTTGTATTTAGATTGGAGTAGAGTGTTGTAGTGTGGGGACATAGGGTGGAGTGGAGTGTCATAGTGTGGAGTGTTGTAGAGTGGAGTGTTCATTGAGTAGAGTATCATACAGTGGCATAGAGTGGAGTAAAGTATTGTATAGTGCAGTGGCATACAGTGGAGTACAGTGAAGTGTTGCAGAGTTGAGTATTGTCGGAGTGTCATTGAGTGGAGTGATATAGAGTGTTGTAGAGTTGCATATACTGGAGTGGTACAGAGTGGAGTAGAGTGGGGTAGTGTGTCGTACAGTGGAGTAAAGTGGAGTGGCATAGAAGGAGTTGTGTTCAGAGTTATAGAGTGGAGTAGAGTGCCATAGAGCAGCATAGAGTACAGTAGAGTGTTGTAGATTATCATAGAGTGAAATAGAGTGTTGTAGAGTAGAGTGGAGTGTTGTAGAGTGGCGTGGAGTGGCATAGAGTGGAGTGCCATAGAGTGGAGTGTTGTAGAGTTTTATGGAGTAGTGTTGTGACATAGGGCCAGATGCATCAAAGGGTTTTGCCCATTCTGTGTCTATGGGAAAATGTGTTCATGCATATGGCCCATAGAGTGGAGTGGCATGTAGTACAATGGAGTAAAGTGGAGGAGCATTTAATGGAGTGGCATAGAATGGAGTGTCATACAGTGTCATGTCATAGAGTGTCATAGTGTCCAGTGGAGTAGCATGGAGTGGTGTAGAGTGGAGTGGTGTAGAGTGGAGTGGCATAGACTGGAGTGGCATAGAGTGGAGTGGTGTACAGTGGAGTGGAGTGTCATACAGTGTATTGGCTTGTCATGGAGTGGAGAAGAGTGTCACAGAGTGAAGTGGCTTGTTGTAGAGTGTGGTACAGTGTAGTAGAGTGGTGTAGAATGGAGGGGCATGAGTTGAGTAGAGTGTAGTGGAGTACAGTGGAGTGCCATTGGGTAGTTAGCGTGGAGGGGCATAGAGTGTAGTGGTGTAGAGTGTCATGACATAGAGTGGAGTTGCGTAGAGTGGAGTGGTATAGAGTGAAGTGGCATAGAGTGGGGTGGCATGTTATTGAGTACAGTGTAGTGTTGTGCAGTGAATTGGCATGTTGTAGAGTGGAGTGGCATTCTACATCTACATCCCCCAGCCAGCAGTGCACCAAGAGGCGTGTCTGCTGTGTGGTTGAGAAAAGGGGCATGGCCTCTGAAGACCTCCAGCAATCCCACTATGTGGGCCTTATTGGAGGTAACAGAAGGGCTTGTTGGCCCCCAAGGACCCTCAGGAGCCAAGGGGACTTTCTCCCCCAACCATTAGTGCACCAGGAGGTGTGTTTGCAGAGTGGTGGAGAAAGGAGGCGAGGCGTCCGTAGACCTCTAAGCAATCGCACTGTGCGGGACTTACTTGAGTTAACAGGAGGAGTTGTTGGCCCCCAAGGATGTCCTTGTGGGCCAACTACCCCTCCTGTTAACTTCAGTTAGTCCCACAGTGCGGAATGGCTGAGAGGTCTTCGTGGCCCACACCATTTCTCTACCACTCTGCAAACTCATCTCCTGGTGCACTACTAGTTGTTGGATGAAGTCCCCTTTGCTGTTGAGGGTCCTTGGGGAAGAATAACCCCTCCTGTTACCTCCAGTAAGACCAACACAGCAAGGTTACAGGGACTTTATAGTTAAAAATGGATTTAAAAAAACAGAAAATTCACAGAAAAAAACAAAGGTTGCAGGTATGTTGTAGTTGGGCTCAGGTTTTATTAATACAAAACCTGTGAAATTCAGCAGTTGTAGTTTGCTGAGCTAACTATAACTCACACCCCCACAATGCACTGCTTATGACCCTACATATTACTTCACTGATGACATGGTCAGTGATATCTACTATGGTAATACCAGCGTATGCAGTCACACCTTTGTTGTTCCAGTACTCATAAGGCATGAGATCACAGAACTGTGTGATAAAAACAAGTGTTTTAATAGTCAATTCGCCTTTAATTAGGTGTAAGTCAAGATAAGTAAGTACAGTGTTGAGCATAAAATAGCAGTTCTCCCATACATAACGCCCCAGTGGCCTGTCACTTTTTACTCCACAGGAGTCAATGTACTTCATGATTAAAAAGCTGACTGCATCACTTGTCCTGCCATCAATAACCAGTCAAATACAGCACATACCCGCAAGCGTAGGTGCGATGACCATGCGCTCATCCACAAAATAACGTCCCGACTTGAGCCGGCGGGTGTGCCAATCCATACTGGCTGTGGTAGTTCAGGCAGTATGCAACAATCATCGTAAAATAATCAGTACTATTATGGTCATTCCAGCATATACAGTCAAATATTTGTTGTTCCCGTAATCGTAAGGCATGAACTCGCAAATCTGGGAGATAAAAAACAAGTGTTTTAATAGTCAACATTCCTTTAAATAGGTGCAAGTCAAGATAAGTAAGTACAGTGGTGACCATAATATAGCAGTTCTCCCATACGTAACGCTCCAGGGGGCTGCCACTTTTTACTCCACATGAGTCAATGTACTTCATGATTTAGAAGCAGAGGCATCCCTCGTTCTGCCATCAATAACAATCAAATACGGCACATACCCAGAAACCCACATAAACACAAGCACCACAGTTTTTTATATATATATATATATATATATATATATATATATATATATATATATATATATATATATATATATATATATTCACTGAAAAAACCATAGGTTTCCAGGACGTTATGGTTAGAAATTAGCATTGAAAAACCTTAGAAATTCACTGAAAAAACCATAGGTTTCAGGGACGTTATAGTTAGAAATTCTCATTTAAAAAACCTTAGAAATTCACTGAAAAAACCACAGGTTTCAGGGACGTTATAGTTAGTTGGACATTTCAATCGTACAAAACCCGAGAAATTCGGCCGTTATAGTTAGTTGAGCTAAGTATAACTTGTGCCCCCACAATGCACTGCTGATGACATCACATATTACATCACTCATGACATGGTCAGTGACATCACTGATGACATCTCAAATGACATCACTGATGACATCATCCAGTGA
Organism: Calotriton arnoldi; assembly: GCA_963921515.1. NCBI lineage: Eukaryota > Metazoa > Chordata > Amphibia > Caudata > Salamandridae > Calotriton > Calotriton arnoldi. The sequence goes on along the minus strand of CAWUFW010011784.1, from coordinate 459,291 downwards.
CTGTGTGTTTCTGTAAAGTTTAAATATGTTATATATATATATATAGGCCAAGGTGTATTGAAGAATGAGTGGGTGTATGACTGTCTGAATGAATGATTTAGTAGGTGCGTGACTGACTGTATAAGTGAGTGATTAAACGTGTCTTACTGAATGCATGGGTTAGTGACTAAACTGTGTGAATGTCTGTATCAGTCTGTCTGTTGGTTTGTAAGCGGTTGCATGGGTTGGTGAGTAGCTACATGAGTGTCTATATGGGTTATTGATTTCTTGTCTGAGTATCTGTATGGGAGCCTGAGTGTCTGTGTGGGTGGGTGGGGTGTGTGTGACTCACTGCCTGGATGTGTGAGTGGGTAATTCACTGGGTGTATGGGTTCAAGAGTGCGTCTGTGAGGGGCTGTAAGGGTGGGTGAGTGTGTGTATGGCTGTGTTGGTGAGTGAATGGATGTCTCAGTGGTACATGTGTGAGTAACTACATATGTGAAAGGCAGTATATGTGAGTGTTGGAGTATTTAAATGACTATATGTAAGAGTGAGTGATTGTGAGAGTGGCTGTGTGGATGAGTGTGTGCTTGTGTCAGTGATTGTATAAGAGAGTTAGTATGTGTTAGTATCTGTGTGAATAAGTGAGGTGGTGTGTGAGTGTCTGTATAGGTATGAGTGCATATGATAGTGGCTGTATTGATCAGTGACTGCATGTATGAGTGACTGTATGGGTGAGTGAGTGGATGTGTGTGTGTAGACCTAGGAATCAGTGAGTGGGTATGTAGTAACTGGTATTGGTGTGTCTATGGTTTCAAGAATGGCAGTCTGTATTTTAGAGTGGGTGTATCAAAGTTTATATTAGGCTGTGAGGAGGTGCATCAGAGGATCATGTGAATGATGTCATCAGTGATGTCATCAGTGATGTCATTTGAGATGTCATCAGTGATGTCATCAGTGATGTCACTGACCATGTCATGAGTGATGTAATATGTGATGTCATCAGCAGTGCATTGCGGGGATGCGAGTTATACTTAGCTCAACTAACTATAACGGCCGAATTTCTCTGGTTTTGTACGAGTGAAATGTCCAACTAACTATAACGTCCCTGAAACCTGTGGTTTTTCAGTGAATTTCTAAGGTTTTTAAATAATAATTTCTAACTATAACGTCCCTGAAACCTATGGTTTTTTCAGTGAATTTCTAAGGTTTTTCAATGCTAATTTCTAACTATAACGTCCCTGAAACCTATGGTTTTTTGAGTGAATTTCAAAGTTTTTTAAATGCTAATTTCTAACTATAACGTCCCTGAAACCTATGGTTTTTTCAGTGAATTTCAAAGGTTTTTAAATGCTGATTTCTAACTATAACATCCCTGAAACCTATGGTTTTTCAGTGAATTTCAAAGGTTTTTAAATGCTAATTTCTAACTATGCCTACAGAGGTAGGACATGTGCAGAAAGAGGAAGAAATGCGCAGAAAGAAGCAAGAGAAATGCAGAAAGAGGCAACAGAAGTCCAGAAAGACGAAGAAAAGTACAGGAAGAAGCAAAGGATAAGCAGAAAGAACCAACAGAGGTGCAGAAAGAGGCCTTGTTGCAAAGTCATCCTGTGCCCCCAACTTTTTGCTGACTGGTGCTGGTGGTAACTGACTCTGACTAACCAGGCCCGGAGCCAGTGCTATGCTGAAATACACTTAGAATACAGTGAAAACACTTACATACACTAGGGTACAATATGGGTTGGGGTACCCCCGTGATTGGCATGACCTCCCCTATAAGGCCCTAGTACATAATAGGGCAGGGGGATTAAAACTACATCTAACTCAGAGGTGCAGAAAGAGGCAAGAGAAGTACAGAAAGAAGCAACAGAGGTGCCAAAAGAGGCAAATGAGGTGCAGAAAGAAGCAAGTGAAGTGCATAAAGAGGCAAGAGAGGTGCAGAAAGAGGCAAGAGAGGTGCAGAAAGAAGCAAGAGCAGTGCAGAAAGAACCAACAGAAGTGCTGAAAGAGGCGCAAAGGGTGCATAAAGAGCAAGAGAAGTGCAGAAAGAGGCAACAGAGGTACAGACAGAGGCAAGAGAGGTGCAGAAACAGGCAGGAAAGGTGCAGAAACAGGGAACAGGGGTGCAGAAAGAGGCAAGAGAGGTGCAGAAAGAGAACGGAGGGGTGCAGAAAAAGGCAAGAGATCTGCAGAAAAAAGCAACAGAGGTGCTGAAAGAGGCAAATGAGGTGCAGAAAGAGGCAAGAGATCTGCAGAAAAAAGCAACAGAGGTGCTGAAAGAGGCAAATGAGGTGCAGAAAGAGGCAAGAGATCTGCAGAAAAAAGCAAAAGAGGTGCTGAAAGAGGCAAGTGAGGTACAGAAAGAAGCAAGAGAGGTGCAGAAAAGGCAAAAGAATTGCTGAAAGAAGCAACAGAGGTGTAGAAAGAAGCAAGAAAAGTGCAGAACGAGCCAAGTGAGATGCAGAAACAGGCAAGAAAGATACAGAAAGAAGCAGGGAAAGTGCAGAATGATGCAACAGGGGTGCAGAAAGAGGCAACAGAAGTGCAGACAGAAGCAACAGAGGTGCAGAAGGAGGCAAGATAACTGCAGAAAGAGGCAAGAGAGTTGCAGAAACAGGCAAAAGAGGTACAGAAAGAGGGATCAGAGGTGCAGACAGAGGTAAGAGAGGTGCAGAAACAGGTAAAAGGGGTGCAGAAAGAGGCAAGAAGGGTGCAGAAATTTGCAAGAGAGGTGCAGAAAGAAGCAAGAGCAGTGAAAAAGAACCAACAGAGGTGCAAAAAGAGGCAAGTGAGGTGCAGAAGGAGGCAAGTGAACTGCAGAAAGAGGCTAGAGAGTTGCAGAAACAGGCAGAAGGGGTGCAAAAGAGGGAACAGGTGGGCAGACTGAGGGAAGAGAGGTACAGAAAGAGGGAAGAGGGGTTCAGAAAAAAGCAAGAGGGATTCAGAAATTTGGAAAGAGATGGTGCAGGAAGAATCCATAGCAGTGCAGAAAGAACCAACAGAGGTGCAGAAAGAGGCAAGAGGGGTACAGAAAGAGGCAAGTGAAGTGCAGAACAAAGCAAAAGAGGTGCAGAAAGAACCAACAGAGGTGGAAAAAGAGGCAAGAGGGGTGCACAAAGGGGTAGGAGAGGTGCACAAAGAGGCAAGAGGGATACAGAAAGAGGCAGGAGGGGATCGGAACGAGGAAGAGAACGGCAGAAAGAAGCAACAGAGGTGCTGAAAGAGGCACAAAGGGTGCAGAAAGCGACAAGACAGGTGAATAAAGAAGGAACAGAGGTACAGAGAGAGGCAAGAGTGGTGCAGAAAGAGGAAAGAGAGGTGTAGAAAGAGGCAAGAGAGTTGCACTAAGAGGGAAGAGGGGTGCAGAAACAGGCAAAAGGGGTGCAGAAAGAAGCAAGTGAGGTGCAGAAAGAGGCAAGAGAGGTGCAGAAAGAAGCAAGAGAGTTACAGAAAGAAGCAAATGAAGTTCAGAAGGAGGCAAGAGAACTGCAGAAAGAGGCAATAGAGGTGCAGAAAGAGGCAAGTGAGGTGCAGAAAGAAGCAAGATAAGTGCAGAAAGAAGCAACAGAAGCAGAAAGAGGGAAGAGTGGTGGAGAGAGAGGCAAGAAGGGTGCAGAAAGAAGCAAGACAGGTACAGAAAGAAACAAAAGAAGTGCAGAAAAAAGGAACAGAGGTGCAGAAAGAGGCAAAAAAGGTGCAGAAAGACGTAAGAGGTGTACAGAAAAAGGCAAGAGAGGTGCAGAAAGAGGGAAGAAGGGTGCAGAAAGAGGCAAGAGGGGTATAGAAATAAGCAAATGAGGTGCAGAAAGAGGCAACAGACGTGCATAAAGAGGGAAGAGAGGTGCAGAAAGTAGAAGAGATTTGCAGAAAGAGGCAAGAGAAGTCCAGAAAAAGAAAGACATGTGCAGAACGAAGCAACAGAAATGCAGAAAGAGGCAAGAGAGGCACAGAAGGAAGCAAGAGTGGCTTGCACACCATTAGTACCAATTTAACACCCACATTTAGCAATAAGTAACAGGTGACCATTCTAGGTTTGCAAAGGGCCTTCCACCACGCTGTAACACTTGTCGCAGCATTATTGGTAACGTTTGAGCTGTTTGAGCTAGAAACAAGGCTTTTTTGTTCAAATCTGCAGATTAGGGAGCAGATGATGAATTATGTGGCTAATGCCGAAAATGTATAATTGTGCGAAAGTCGGTGCAGCCAAACAGTCGCATAATTCCAGTGGCCCTGCTCATACCTCTGACTAGGTCTACAAGTGCTCCTCAGTGATTCCTTCTTTTTTTGTCTCACTGAGTTCATAGTTGAGCTTCTATGGAAACGAGGAAGACTAAACCTAACGTTACCACTCTACAACACAGACTACCATACCACATAATTACTCTCCATAACACATAATCCCACTCTACATAATTCCTATACACTATATACCACATACTTTTACATTTTTACATTTACATTTACATTTTTACTTTCTATCCACATAATTTCACTGCACAACATACCACATAATTCCACTACACACAACGTACATCCACTCAACTCCAAAAAACATTAGAAAAAAACTTTTACATTTACAACGCCAATAGCTCTAATTCTCGCAAATGCGAAACCTATTACATTGCAAACACTACTTTAACTAGTAGTAGTGTTTGCAGAGTGGTGGAGAAAGGGTGCTGGGCCTCCGACCAGCGCTCAGGAATTCCAATGCGTAGGACTTCCAGGAGGTACCAGGAGGGCTTCTTGGCCACCAAAGTCCCTCAGAAGTAAATTGGACTTCATCCCCCATCCCGTAGTCTGCAAGGAGGCGCGTTTGCAGAGTGGTGGAGAAAGGGGGCATGGCCTCCCGAGACGTGTTAGCAATCCCACTGTGTGGGACTTACTGGAGGTAACAAGAGCGTAGTTGGCCCCCAAGGACATCCTTGAGGGCCAGCTACCTCCTATTACCTCCTGTAAGTCCCACACAGCAGGATGCTAAGTTCTCATAGCAGGCCATGCCCTTTGCCCACCACTCTGCAAAGCGCTCCTAGCGCGCTCTTGGATGGGGAATTGAAGTCCCCTTCGCTGCTGGGGGTCCTTTAGGGGCCAACTAGCCTACCTCTTACCTCCAGTAAGCCCCACACAGTGGGATTGCTGAGAGGTGGAATAAGGCAATGCCCCCTTTCCCCACCACTTTGCAAACGCACCTCCTGGCGCGTTCTAAGTTGGGGTATTAAGTCCCCTTCATTCCTGAGGGTCCCTGGGGGCCAACTAGCCCACCAGGTACCTCCAGTAAACACCACACACCTGGATTGCTGAGAGTGGTCCGAGGCCACGCCCCCTTTTTACACCACTCTGCAAATGCGGCTCCTAGTGCACTACTGCTCAGGGGATAAAGTCCACTTGTGTCCTGAGGTCCTCAGGACACAAGAGGACCTCATCGCCCCACCACCAGTGCGCCAAGAGGTGCGTTTGCAGAGTGGTGTAAAAAGGGGCATGGCCTCGGACCACCTCTCAGCAATCCCACTGTGTGGTGCTTACTGGAGCTACCTGGTGGGCTAGTTGGCTCTCAGGACCTCAGTATTCAAGGGACTTAATTCCCCCAACTCAGAACGCGCCAGGAGGCACGTTTACACAGTGGTGCAGGGAGGGCGGGTCCTCCGGCGAGATGATGGCTTTTCTTTTTTTAAATATATTTTTAGAAGGGGGGCTGTGTGGCCCCCTTCTTTTAGTATTTTTTGGGCCCTGGGGAACCCATCCCCCAAGGCCTGAGCTTATTTTTTTTTTATTTAAAAAAAAAAAACGGGAAGGGGGAAGCATGACCCCCCTTCCCTGGGACACTATTGGCCCCGGGGACCCCATCCCCCGGGGCCTAGCCTCGTATTTTATTTCTTTTTTTTAAAAAAATTTCCAGGAGGAGGGCCACGTGGCCCCCCTGCCCTGGGCCACTTCTGGCCCTGGGGACCCCATCCCTCAGGGCCAGCCCTCATTTAAAAAATATATATATATATGTATAAGGGAGGACGGCCGTGTGGCCCCCCTTCCCTGGACCACTATTGGTCCCGGGGACCCCATCCCCGGGGCCTGGCCACACTTTTTAAAAATAAATTTTATGGAGGGGGGCCACGTGGCCCCCCTCCCGGGCCACTATTGGCCCCGGGGACCCCATCCCCCGGGGCCTGGCCAGACTTTTTTTTTTTATATAGAGGGGGCCGCGTGGACCCCCTCCCGGGCCACTTCTGGCCCCAGGGACCCTTTCCCCTGGGGGCTGGCCTTAGCATTGGGGACTGTGGGGGGAGCCCAAATGCCCCCATGGTCCCTGCCGGCTCCCCGCCTCCTGCGGGAGCCGGCATTGCTTTCGGGCAAGGGGAGCTGCTAACATGCAGCTCCCCTTGCCCAAAAGCAATCTGCTTTGCTTCGTGGAAGCGAGAGCAGGTTTCCTGCTCTCGCTTCCACGAAGCAAAGCAGAGTTTGCAATGACAGGGTGGGAGCCGCATGGCTCCCGCCCTGTCATTGCAAGCTGCAATGTGCCGGTGGTGCGCACCCCGGGACATTGCTGGAGCTGGCCCTGGGGGGTGGTGGTCCCCAGGGCCATCTAGGGCTCCAGGAGGGGGGCCGCCTGGCCCACTTCCCTGCGACTACAAAGCCCCAGGGAGGTGGTGGATCCCAGGGCTTGGGGGGCCCACGAGGCCCCCCTCTTTATTTAAAGAAGCTCCGGGGAGGTGGTGGTCCCCGGGGCTTGGGGGGGCCCGCGAGGCCTCCCTCATTATTTAAAGAAGCCCTGGGGACCACCATATAATTAAGTAAGCCCCGGGGAGGTGGCTGTCCCTGGGCTGTGGGAGCCCCCGCGGGCCCCCGCATACATTATAAATATTGCCCCTGGGACCTGGCCCACCCGGGGGGCTTAAGTACAACAAAGCGCGGGAACGCGCGCTTCGTTTTTTTTATTTTCTTGGCCGGATTTGCGCACCCTGCGCAAATTCAGCCGATTTGTTTTAAAAAAAATGCTTTTTTTGGCCCTGGGGGTCCTTGTGTGACCCCCTGAGCTGGCCTAGGGGGTCAGGGTGTTTGTACCCTGCCCCACTTTCTTGTTTTGTAATGTTTTTTCACCCTTTCTCTCGTGACTCGGTTACCGAGTCACAAGACTGCTGCCAACACTTCCTGGTTTGGAATCGAGAGACAGCCAATCAAAATGAAGCTCGTGCTCGGGAGAAGGCGCGAATCCTCCTCGGTGCTCAGATATCGGTATTTTCATTTTTTGAATTTCTCAGCAACTACTGAATGGATTTACACCATTTAAAAAAAAGGGTGCTTTCTGAACTAAGAGCTACCTTTTTGCCAAATTTGGTGTAATTCTGTTCAGCAGTTCGGGCTGTAGCTGAGTCTAAAGTTTCCTATGGAAATTAACATGGGGAAAATGCATTTTGGGACCCCCTTTTTTCTTGGCCCCCGCTTGACGAATCACCCCAAAACTTTCAAGACAGGAACTGACCGGAACGGGCCATTAGTTTTGAAAATTTTCGAAGTTTCGTCAACCGGCGCCAAAGATATTGGCAAATCAAAAATCACTTTTCCTATGGACACTATGGAAACTAGGTCCTAATTATAACTACCTACTGGCGACCGCCAGTAGGTAATCTATATATATATATATATATATATATATATATATATATATATATATATATATATATATATATTATATATTATCTACTGGCGGTCGCCAGTAGATAGTTATAGTTAGGACCTATTTTCCATAGGAAATTCACAACATTCTATTTGAAATAACTTTGGCGCCGGTTGACGAATCTTCGCAAAATTTTCAAAACTTATGGCCCGCTCCGGTCCGCTCCTATCCTGAAAGTTTCGGGGTGATTCGGTAAGCGGGGGCCGAGAAAAAACGTGTTTTCCACATGCAATTTTCCATAGGAACCTTTCATCGCAGCTACAGCCCGAACTGCTGAACGGAATTACACCAAATTTGGCTAAAAGGTAGCCCTTGGTTCAGAGTCGTGCCTTTTGCTTAAATGGTGTAAATCCGTTCAGTAGTTCCTGAGAAAATCAAAAGTAAAATCACATATATATCTATGGCCGCGTAGGGTCCGCGCACCCTCCCGATCACGAGCTGTATGCTAATTGGCTGTCAACACTCCAAACCAGGAAGTGTTGGCAGCCATCTTGTGCCTCAGTAGAACCGAGGCACAAGAAATCAGGAAAACAACTGCGCAAAAACGCAAAAGGGGGCAGGGTAGAAACACCCTGACCCCTTGGCCTGATCAGGGGGTCCCACAAGGACCCCAGGGCCCCAAAATTTTGTATTTATTTTTTAAAAATCGGCGGGATGCACTTAGGATGCGCGGATCTTGCCGTGAAAAACGAAGCGCGGACTCCGCGCTCGTTGTTAATTGGCCCCCTGGTGGGCCAAGTCCCGGGGGCATGCGGGGGGTTATTAAGAATTAGTGGGGGGCCTCTAAGGCCCCCCAAGCCCCGGGGACCGCCACCCCCTGGGGCTTTAAAACAAAATGGTGCGGGAGGGCTCTCGGCCCTCCCGCAGCCCCGGGGACCGCCACCCCCGGGGCTTATTTTGTTTTAAAGTAAATGACCTGTGTGGGGGGGCTCCAGCCCCCCCAAATGCCCCGGGGACCGCCACCTCCCCGGGGCACTAACAAAATAAATGTGGGGTCCGTTTTGGACCCCCGAAGCCCCGGGACCACCACCTCCCGGGGCTATGTAGGTGGTGGGAGGGGGCCGCGTGGCCCCCTCCTGGAGCCTGTGGTGGCCCTGGGGACCGCCACCCCCAGGGCCGGCTCCTGCAGTGTCCCAGGGTGCCTACCCCGGGACACTGCAGTTTGCAATGGCAGGACGGGAGCCTCGCGCTCCCGTCCTGTCATTGCAAACTTGCTTTGCTTCATTGAAGCAAGAGCAGGAAAACCTGCTCTCGCTTCAATGAAGCAAAGCAGATTGCTTTTCCATAAGGGGAGCTGCATGTCAGCAGCTCCTCTTATGGAAAAGCAACTGCCGGCTCCCGTAGGACGCGGGAGCCGGGCGGAACCGATGCAGGGATTGGGGACCCCCACGGTCCCCAATGAGTGGCCAGGCCCCGGGGATGGGGTCCCCGGGCCATTAGTGGCCCGGGAGGGGCCACGCAGCCCCCTCCCCAAAAATAAAATTTTTAAAAAGTAAAAAAAAAACGTAAAGGCCGGCCCCGGGGTATGGGGTCCCCGGGGCCTTAAATGGCCTGAGGAGGGGGGCCACACAGCCCCCCTCCAAATATTTAAATAAAAATAAAAAGAGGGCATGCCCCGGGCGATGGGGTCCCCGGGGCCAATAGAGGACCAGGGAAGGGGGCCACGCGGCCCCTTCCCGTTTAAAAAATAAAAATCCTCAGGCCCCAGGGATGGGGTCCCCGGGGCCAAAAGTGGCCGAGGAAGGGGGGCCACGCAGCCCCTACCATACAAAAAAAAGACCGGCATCGTGCCGGAGGCCCCGCCCCTCCCTGCAGCAGTCTGCAAACGCGCCCTGGCGCGTTGTAAGAAGGGAAGTACTCCCCTTGAATACTGGGGGTCCCTGGGGGCCAACTAGCCCACCAGGAACCTCCAGTATGCACCAGGAGCTGCGTTGCAGAGAGGTGTACAGAGGTCACGCCCTTATTACACCTCTCTGCAACGCAGCTCTGTGGCACTTTTGGAGGTACATGGTGGGCTAGTTGGACTCCAGGGACCCTCAGGATTCAAGGGGACTTAATCCCCCAACTTAAAACGCGCCACGGGGCGCGTTTGCACAGTGGTGAAGGGAGGGGCAGGGCTTGAGGTGACATGTGTGCAAACAGGCCCGTGGCGGGTTTTAAGTTGGGAGATTAAGTCCCCTTCAATCCTGAGGGTCCCTGGAGTCCAACTAGCCCACCAGGTACCTTCAGTAAGCACAACAGAGTTGCGTTGCAGAGAGGTGAAAAAGGTGCGTGGCCTCGGAACGCCTCTCTGCAACTCAGCTCTGTGGTCCTAACTGTAGGTACCTGGGGGGCTAGTTGGGCCCCAGGACACTCAGGATTCAAGGGGACTTAATCCCGCAACTTAAAACGTGCCATGGGGCGCGTTTGCACACATGTCACCTCAGGCCCCCCCTCCCTTCACCACTGTGCAAACTCGCCCTGTAGCGCGTTTTAAGAGGTAGTTTTAATCCCCCTGCCCTATTATATACTAGGGACTTACAGAGGAGGTCATGCTAATCACAGGGTACCCCAACGCATAGTGTTCCCTAGTGTATGTAGGTGTTTTAACTGTATTCTAAGTGTGTTTTAGCATAGCACTGGCTCTGGTTAGTCAGAGTCAGTTACCACCAGTACACATCAGAAAAAGTTGTGGGCACAGGATGATTTTGGAACAAGGCCTCTTTCTGCTCCTCTGTTGGTTCTTTCTGCACATCTTTTGCTTCTTCCTGCACTTTTCTTCGTCTTTGTGGACTTCTGTTGCTTCTTTCTGCATTTCTTTTGCTTCTTTCTTCACATGTCCTACCTCTGTAGGCATAGTTACAAACTAGCATTTAAAAACCTTTGAAATTCACTTAAAAAACCATAGGTTTCAGGCACGTTATAGTTAGAAATTAGCATTTAAAAAACCTTTGAAATTCACTTAAAAAACCATAGGTTTCAGGCACGTTATAGTTAGAAATTAGCATTTAAAAACCTTTGAAATTCACTGAAAAAACCATAGGTTTCAGACACGTTATAGTTAGAAATTAGCATTTAAAAACCTTTGAAATTCACTGAAAAAACCATAGGTTTTAGGGACAGTTATAGTTAGTTGGACATTTCACTCGTACAAAACCCGTGGAATTCCCCGTTATAGTTAGTTCAGCTAACTATAACTCGCGCCCCCGCAATGCACTGCTGATGACGTCACATATTACATCACTCATGACATGGTCAGTGACATCACTGATGACATCACTGATGACATCTCAAATGACATCACTGATGACATCACTGATGACATCATCCATGTGATAATTTGATGCATCTTCTCACACCCTAATATAACTTTTGATACACCCACTGTAAATTACAGACTGCCATTGTCAAAACCATAGACACTCCAACACCAATAACTACATACACACTCACTGATTCTTAGGTCTACACACATTCACTCACTCACCTCTACAATCACTCATACTTACGGTCACTCAGTACAGGACTTTCATATGCACTTATACACCTACATAGACACTCACACACCGCCACTCATCCATAGAGCTACTCACACACCTAGTCAGTCATGGAAATAATTAATCACACTGCTATTTACTCACCTATACAGTTATACACACACCAGCTCACTTACTCATACAAATATTAGCACATTCTTACGCTCTTATACAATCACTATAACAAGTACACACTCATCAATACAGCCACTCTCACAATCGCACCAACACACATATAAACTGCCTTTGACATATGTAGTTACTCACACATGTACCACTGAGATATACATTCACTCACTAACACACCCATACACACACTCACCCACCCATACAGTCCATCACAGATGCACTCTTGAAACCATGCACCCAGTGAATCACCCACTCACACATCTATGCACAGAGTCACACACACCCCACCCACACAAACACTCAGGCACCCATACAGATACTCAGACAACCAATCAATAACTCATATAGACACTCATGTAGCTATTCACAAACCCATGCAGCCACTTACACAGCAACAGACAGACGGATACAGACATTCACACAGTTTAGTCACTAACCCATGCATTCAGTAAGATACGTTTAATCACTCACTTATAGAGTCAGTCACGCACCTACTAAATCATCCATCCAGACACTTATACACCCACTCATTCTTCAATACACCTTGGCATATATATTAAACATATTTAAACTTTATAGAAACACACAGTCACTGGATGATGTCATCAGTGATGTCATTTGAGATGTCATCAGTGATGTCATCAGTGATGTCACTGACCATGTCATGAGTGAAATAATATGTGACGTCATCAGCAGTGCATTGCGGGGGCGCGAGTTATAGTTAGCTGAACTAACTATAACGGGGGAATTTCACGGGTTTTGAACGAGTGAAATGTCCAACTAACTATAACTGTCCCTAAAACCTATGGTGTTTTCAGTGAATTTCAAAGGTTTTTTAAATGCTAATTTCTAACTATAACGTGTCTGAAACCTATGGTTTTGTCAGTGAATTTCAAAGGTTTTTTACATGCTAATTTCTAACTATAATGTGCCTGAAACCTATGGTTTTTTAAGTGAATTTCAAAGGTTTTTAAATGCTAATTTCTAACTATAACGTGCCTGAAACCTATGGTTTTTAAGTGAATATATATATATACACACACACACACACATATATATATATATATATGTATATGTATGTGTGTGTGTTGAGTGTACACATGTGTATATTTCCACTTGCCCTCCCACCAAAAGATGAGCAGGAAAGGGGAGTTGGCATCCTCCACTATCTGGGGATGCCTGGGTTGCATTTTGAAGGCGGCATCGCCTTTGAAGCTTCCCGTCCTGGCAGGCCCTCCTGGCATGAAGCACTCCACCCAGAGCAGGCTTTATTCCTGGCCTCTGAGAGAGCTGGCTCTCACCCCATAAGGTCAGAAACATATCTGGTGGTGGCAAGCTGAGGAAGACTAGCCAGAGACCACACCAGTGCTTGGTAGGTTTTAAGGGTGCTCTCTAAAAGGGTCTCCTGTGTGCATTTATTAATAAATCCATAACTTGCATCAGTGAGAATTTATTAAGATGAGATGTTTGGTACCAAACATCTTAGGGTACAGTGAAGCCATCACGGAGGTAGGAAACCTATAATGACAATACAATATAATGTATTATCCAGGGCTTCCCTGGGCACTTACAGTATCCAAGAATGGACTTAGATATTGTAGATATTGCTCATGCAGGTATGTCCACTAGGGGGGGCAGAATTTGCGTAGTCGCGCTATGCAAAGCTCCACGAAATGGTAAAAAATCTCCGCGAGCACGAAAAAGTTCTGCGAACACGCGGAATTGCTTGTTCCGCCCGTTCGTGATGCTTTTTTCCTGTTCGCGAACGCTGTTTGCGTGCTCGGGGAGAAATATCTTGCGAACACGCATTTTGAAAGCACGAACAAGCAAAAAATTCCGCGAAGCAGCGGATCGCGGAAATTTTGGTAATTCCGCGTTCTCCGCGGAACGCGAAATTACCCAAATTCCGCAAATTCCACTAGCGGAACGGAATTTACCACCCAGGCCTAATGTCCACACATGGGATATAGTGCACCCTGCAATAGGTCTGTAAGGCCTGCAGTATGGGTGACATACCTATATCTCATGCAGTGTATGCAGGCATGGTACACAGTGATGTGGGCCATGTCGACTCTACAATTTTATCTGCACTAAGAAACCCAGCCTCAATGGCAGTGTGCATGATCTTGGTGAGGGGTCCCTAGGGTGGCACAATGTGTGCGCACAACTAGTGGACCCTCTTCAGCCCCAATGCCCTAGGTACCAGGGGTACCATTTCCTAGGGATTTACAGGTGTTGCTGAAATTGTGCCAATTGTGGTACAGTTTTAGGAAAGATACCTGGCACTGGGAGCCTCATTAGCGGGGACCCAGTGCACTTACACTCAAAATTAAATCATGCATCAGGGAAAAAGTGGGGGCTAACCATGTCGAAAGAGGCACTTTCCTTCATGACCCGCCTACAAACGAACAAGTTGAAACTAGCCTTCCCCTAGGATTTCTTCATCTTCTAATTGAAAGAACCTGTGTCCACTGTAAAATCCATTCCCTGTAGAGATATGGACCACCTTAACAGTTTGGGGCTTTCACCTTTCATTTGCATTAGCCATCGGAGAGGTCTGTGGTCAGTTTGGATAAGGAAGTGATAACCAAACAGGTATGGTCTCAGCTTCTTCAGGGACCAAACTCCAGCAAAGGGTTGCCTCTCAATGACACTTCAGCGCTGCTCGCTGGGGAGAAACATCCTGCTTATACAAGCAATAGGTTGGTCATGGGCATCATAATTTGTCTGGGACAGCACCGCTCCTATCCCATGTTCAAAGGAATCTGTCTGCACTATAAACTACTTGGTATAATCTAGAACGTTTAGAATGGGTGCTGAACACATTGCTTCTTTCAGGGTGTTAAAAACCTTTTAACACCTCACTGTCCAGTTAATGTTTTTGGGCCTCGTTTGGAGGTGAGTTCTGTGTGGGTGCCACAATTGACCCATATCCCTTCACAAACCTCCTGCAGTATCCAATTAAGCCAAGAAATGCCCTGACTTGAGTCTGGGCGTTTGGAGCTACCTAGTCCAGAATGTCTGGATTTTGGGCTGTAGGGGTTGAACCTGACCTCCACCCACAAGGTGGCCCAAGTATACAACTGCCCTATCTGGCACCTGCTTTCCTTGATAGTGAGGCCTTCACTTTGCAAAGCCTTCATGACCTTCCCAAGGTGAATCATGCAATCCTGCAGGTGGAGCTAAAGACAGCAATATCATGTAGATAATTTGCACTAAATGATGCCAGCCCAGCAATGACTTTGTTCACCAGCCTTTGGAAGGTAGCAGGGACATTTTATTTTTTATCTAAAGGGCATCACAGTGAACTGGAATTGCCCAGCTGGAGTGGAGAATGCTGATTTCTCCTTCGCTCCAGAGGTTAAACCTACCTGCCAGTACCCTGTTGTGAGATCAAAAGCACTCAGATGCTTGGCTGTCCCCAACCTATCAATCAATTCATAAGCCCTTTGCATTGGATGTGTATCAGTTTTTGTGACTGCATTGAGGCCCCTATAGTCCACTCAAAACCTCATTTCTTTCTCTCCACCTTGGGAATGAGGTTTGGGGACTAAAACAACTGGGCTGGCCCAGGGGCTCTCTGAGGGTTCAATGAACCCAAATCCAGCATCTTGCTTACTTCAGCTTTGATGCTCTCCTTGACATGGTCAGACTGCCACCAGTGTCCACATCATGTGTGCATCAGTTAGTCTGAACAGGGGTCAGGGAGAAAAGCTCAGAATACTGATTTCGCACTTGCCTGCAATCAGTCTGCTGTTGGGTAGTGAAGGTGTCTGACAAGATCACTTCTTCAATTGACCCATCTTTTAGGGTTGTGAGAAAGGAGGTCAGGGTGAGGTTATCTCTCTGCTTCCTGATCCTCATCTGTGACCATACGCATGGTCAGTTCAGCCCTGTCATTCTAGGGTTTCAAGCAGGTTTACATGGATGACCCTCTTGGGGTTCCTGCAAGTGCCAAGGTCCACCAAATAGGCGACCTCCACTTTTCTCTCAAGGATAGGGTAGGGTTCAGTCCATTTGTCCTAGAGGGCCCTAGGAGCCACAACCTCCAAAAACCATACCTTCTGCTCTACCTAGAACTCTACCATGGCAGCCTTTTGATCATACTAGAGATTCTGGAGCTCCTGGCTGGACTCAAGGTGTTTGTTTGCTTTTCTCATATATTCAGCAATCCTGGAACGAAGGTCAAGCACATAGTCCACAATCTCCTGCTTAAATTCTTTAGAGAGGTCTCTTCCATCCCTCCTTCACAAGTCATGTTGGTCCCCTTACAGGGTGTCCAAACAGAAGATCAAAGGGGGGAAATCCTGCTCCCTCTCTGTAAGCAAAAAGAAGGAATGACATTAAGACATCCCATCTCCTTCTGAGCTTTTCAGGGAGCCCACCAATCATACCTTTCAGGGTCTTGTTAGAGCTTTCAACAAGCCCATTTGTCTGTGGGTGGTAGAGGGTAGTGAACCTATAGATCACTCAACACTCAGCCCATATGTGTTTTAAGTATGCAGGAATAAAATTTGTGCCTCTGTCTGATACTACCTCCTTTGGAAAGCCAACCCTGATAAAAAAATACTAAGGAGGGCCTTAGCCACTCCGGGGCAGTGGTGCTCCTCAGGGGAATTGCCTCAGGATTAACCCTGGGCAAAGCACTACGCTACGCTCGCGTAGTTTGCGAAGTTTGCGCTACGCGAATTGCACGTAGCACAGTGCAAACACGCATAGCGTAGCGTAGTGCAGCGTCATATTTTGATTGCTCGCGGTCCTCAACGTCAAGTTGGCGACCGCGAGCAAGTAAAATGACATCCCGGCAAGACTTTTTCCTCGTTCGCGATCAGCAACATCAATTTGCCGATCGCGAGCGTGGAAAATAAACCTCCCGGCGAGATTCTCAATGCCGGGAGGTCAGGTTTCTCATTGCGAGGGGTCGCGTATGCTCGCGACCACTCGCGATGAGAAACTACCAGTCCGCGTTGAGAAAGCTGCCGCTCGAGTAAAAATCTACTCGAGCAGCAGTAAAAGACAGCTCGCACTGTGCAAGATGCCGTTTTCAATGATTGCACAGTGCGGACAAGCATCCGGCACTGTGCAATCATCGCGAACAGCGCACTACGCAGTTCGCGTAGTGCTACGCATAGCTCGCGAAGTGCACTTCGCGTAGCTTCGCGTAGCGCTACTTCGCGAACTACGCCCACACCTGCTCAGGATACCTAGTGGCTTGATCCACTACCACCAAAATAAATTAGTTTCCTGATGCTGTTTGAGGATCAAGGGGACCAACAATGTCAT
The DNA here is from genome assembly GCA_963921515.1 of Calotriton arnoldi. Lineage (NCBI taxonomy): Eukaryota > Metazoa > Chordata > Amphibia > Caudata > Salamandridae > Calotriton > Calotriton arnoldi. The sequence continues at coordinate 442,719 of CAWUFW010011784.1, read as the reverse complement.
TTTCAACCCTCTCAAAGGGTACCCCAACCACTGAAAGTGTAATTAGGTGGCTACCTATCTTGCCACTGGCTTGCCAGGTGGCACAGGAGTTATACAACTCCTTCACCTTATGAGAAATTCCTGGCCAGTAGAAGGTTCACCAACCTACTCCATGTTTTGGTCTTGCCAAGATACTCAGCTAGGGGAATGTCATCGGCCAATGTTAGGAGAAGCTCTCTAAACTACTAGTGGCACCAGGTTTGAGGTCTCTGGTCTAAGTGTAGAAGAGTCCCTCCTCCCAATAGGTCCTGTGGAAATGGCTGATGCTTCCCTTTTACTGATCAGCAGCTTGCTGCCTCAGGCTATCAAGAATAGGACATGTTATCTGTCCCTGGCACAGATCTTCCCTAGAGAGTCCCCTTGGGCCCAAAGCTCTGCCATGTAAGGCCCAAGCTCCAGGGGCTCAGTTTCCTCTAGGGCCGACCAGTCTTCTCCCTGAGGAGAGGAAACTTGATCTGGGGGACTAATCAGAAGTAAGTTTCCCTAACTTCTTGCCTCTTCTCTTGGAGATGGGCTACAATTTCAGGCTAGAACACTTATTTTTCACCCTGGGTTCTACTTTGTGCTCTTGTTTTAACACACACCCATTCAGGTATTCCCAGCATTGCTGCATGGGTTTTCCTTTCTACCTCAGCCCTAGCTGAGGTCTCCAAATCATTGCCAAACAGACACTGTACAGAAATTGCAGAAGATATCACCACCCTTTTGTGGCCAGTAACCCCTCCCCATTCTAAGGTCACCAATACCATTGGATGTACTTTAGCTTGATTGTCAGCATTGAGGACTGTATAAGTCTCTCCAAACATAGACTGGTCTGAGGACATCAGTTGCTCAGTCACCATGATGATACTGGTGCCAGTATCTCACTGAGCTTCAACTTTAACCCCATTTATATGTGGCTTTTGTCTGTATATTTCCAGGTTACTGGACTAGACAGCCAGGGTTGCTATATCCACTCCACCCTCTGTGACTAGAGTTGCCTCAGCAGGCTCTCTAACATAGTCAGGGCCCACCAGTGATCCCATCCCATGGAGACTTACCAATGAATTTACTGCAGGTGTACTAGAGGCATTTTTTTGTTTTTACAGCTAGGGTCTCCAGTTTGGTGTCCAAGTGTCAGACAGTCATGACACCAAGCCTTTTTGGGAACTTGGAGGCATATTAGCAAGACCGGCGATAAAATTATCGCCATTTTAGCGGCAGGAAACTGCCGTTAAACGGCGATAATGGGCTTGCTAATATGCGTTATAGAATTCCAATAGAAGCCCAGGTTAGATGTCCTGCACATTTAACCTGGGCTTCTATTGGAATTCTATAACGCATATTAGGAAGCCCATTATCGCCATTTTAGCGGCAGTTTCCTGCCGCTAAAACGGCGATAATTTTATAGCCGGTCTTGCTAATATGCCACCCAGTTTTTACCCTGGTACCCATCCCTGGGCTGTGAGGAGTTTCTGGGCCCAATCTCCTGAACAGATTTTTGGAAGCCTTTAGAAGACTCATTTTTGTTTCTCTCTTTTTGGTCACTATTTTTCCCTTGGGCGGGGCTTTTTGGCCTCTTTCGTTTGGTCACCCTCACCAATGGTAGTCTTGGTTACCATTGTTTTGACCCAATGGTCTGCCTTCTTACCCAACTCTTAAAGAGAAAGTGGACCTAGATCTACCAGATGCTGATATAACGTCTTATTGTTACAATTACTCGACAGATGCTCTTTCACAATAACATTGTAATTCCCTTTATATGCATGCACATTGTTACCTGTTACCCAACCACCTAGTGTTTTCACTGAAAAGTCTACAAATTCAACAAAGGACTGACTCTGGAGTTTTTCCAGTCTCCCTGAATTTAATCCTGTATTCCTCAGTGGTGAGTCCAAAGCCCTCAATCAGGGTACCCTTCATGAGGTCATACGACCCAGAATTGCTCTCATTCAATGTCAGGAGTCTATCCCTGCATTTCTCGGAGATGAGTTTCCAATTCTTTTTGGCTACCTTTCTACTGATGCAAGTTCTCTTGAAAGCAATAAACCACTTGGTGATATCGTCATCCTCTGCATATTTAGGGACATCTCCTTTGGGGAGTATAGGGTCAAAAGAATCTTCTCTCTCCTAGTTAGAAAATTGCTGCCACCAGAGATGGAACCTCGGCCCATCTCTTTTCTTTGTATTTCTATGTCCAGGAGTTGAGCTTCTAAGTTCAACCTCATGGCCAATCTCTCTAGCATGAGTTCCTTCTCTGAGGGCTCATCCTCCGCTCCTTAGGGAGAGATTCTACTATCTCTTTAGAAGGATTCTCTTCAGTATTCTGATCCTTATAGAATGCAGCTACTAGTTCTGAGTTATTTCTCTAAAATTCTACCAAAAGCCTTCTAAGCTTCTCTGTAGTAGCATGGGAGCTAATTCCGATACCATATCCTTTACAGAGAGCCCTTAGCCTGGCATAGGACATGTCCAGGCAAAGGGTCAGGTCAAGCTTCTGAACCTGGTTCTCTGCACCACTCCTTATTTCTACTAAAGTTGGGACTTTTTGGAGAGGAAAAAAAACCTAAACAAAAATACTTTGTCCTAACTACAGTAAGAGAATTCATATTTTTAACCACTTCATTTCAGGGACATAGCCTAGGCCCTAGCAGTTAATTTTAGAAATTTTGAAAAATTAGACCAATTGAAAAAATACAAGTATGGCGCTTCAGACTATATAGACTTGATTCCATATCATGTATCACCAGAAATCTAGCTCTCCCCATTTCATAAGGTGGAGGATCTGCTTTAAGCCAATCTGAGGTGATACAAAATCTAGCTATTGCTTTTGCCACAAAGATCAAGTACCCTTCTTTCCTTAGAACCCTATTGGTTTGTGTATCATTGATCAAACCTAGCAACATCATTAGGGGTGTGAGGATAACTGGTGTTTGGACAATACCACATAAAAATTCCTCCATCCCACACAGTGAAAGTTTTAGTTTAGGACATGCAAAAAACACATGAAGTATTTCTGCCTGATCCTCCCCAGATCGCCTACATTTCCCATCCGACCCACCTATCCATTTTTATATCTTTGCTGGGTTATAGCAAAGATTTAAAATCATCTTAAAATGTTGTGTCCTCATATTAGATTATAATTAAATCTTTTCACTAATTTCGATTGGTTTCTGTAGTAATGCCCCCTCCTTCTCAAGTCTTAAACACCACCTAAGGTTTTGGACCTCCACATCATCCTCTTGTGTCAATATCATCAGATCGTATAAAGTACCAATTCTGTGTCGATATCTCACTGCCTCAATTAAGGGGATCTTGGTCATTACACTAAGGTCATTTTTCCTTTTAGTCAAAAAATCCAGAATCTGTAAAAACTTGAAGAAATCTCCATTTGTCAACATATAAGATTTCTGTAGTTCTGAAAGGAGCTAATCTGTGATTCGATGTAAAAATCTCCAAGTATTCCAATACCCTTTTGTCTCCATATTTCCCCATTACTCTATCCTGAAAAATAAAGGGCAGTAATCGTGATGCAGACATAGATGTATAAAAACTAATCCTCCCCAGCTGAAGTCATCATCTAACGTGATTCCAGAGCTTTTATGCACTCATTAAATTCTTAAACCTGTTTTTTTTTAATAGTAGCTTGGTTCTACATTCTTCAAAAAGCAACCTGTTGCTCCTGCTCCCAATACCATTTGATAAATGGACAGGGACTCTGCAGCTTCTACAGTATCCTCTCCTGTTATAAAGATTCACATATGTTTTAAGAGGCATGACCAATAATAAAATGTGAAATTTGGTATCGCCCATCCTCCCCTAATTTTAGGGAGGATCATAAATTTCATTGCTCTTCTTGGTTTTTAATGGCTCCACAGGAAACTGGTACAAAGAGATTCTAGCTTTTGCAACTAGATCTTTGTCAATTATAAAGGTACGGACCGGAAGATGTATAAAACTTTAGGAAAAATACCCATTTTCAAAATGTTACACCTTCCAAATAAGGAGAGATGTAAACCTTCAATTCTATCAGACAAACGTTTGATCTTAACCAGTAGTGGGCCCCAATTTACCTCCACCAATTGATCTAAGCTGGCTTTGATTTTAACCCCTAAGTATACCGCCTCGTCAACAATCCTTGGATCTTTAATGATCGCCAGCTTAGTAGACACAATCTGGCTTTTAGCCTCATTTAATTTATAACCTGAATATTCCCTGAACTGTTTTGCCACCTTTTCAATTTCTAGTACTGCAGTTTCTGGATCTATAGCAACCACAGCCACATCATCTGCATGCACAAACACCCTGTATTCTACCTGATTCTCAAATATGGATGTAATAATTGTGTTTTGTTCAAGCATAGCTAAGAACAGGTCGATATATAAAGCAAATAATAAGTGAGAGCAGGGGCATCCCTGTCTAGTACCTCTAAAAATAGATAACAAGTAGGATTCTAAACCCATAGCACAAATTCTTGCAGTCGGAGTCCTATAAAGAGACGTTATTGCCACTATAAAATCTTTCCCAAATCCTTTTCATCTCAGTACTGCCCATAATAAATCCAAAGAGACTTGGTCAAATGCCTTTTCAGAATCTAATAATATCAAACCAAGAGGGGCTTGTTGTACATCCCAGAGATAGAATAGCATAATAACCCTCCTAATATGGTTGACTGTGCCTCTTCCGGGAATGAACCCATGTTGCCTCTGCAAGACTAAAGGAGCAATTACCCTGGCCAGTCTATTTGCTTAAATCTTAGCATAAACCTTTCCAGTACAATTCAATAATGAAATAGGCCTGTACAATCCTGGTAGCAGCAGTGACTTATCCTTTTCTTGAAGATGACTATATTAGCTAATTCCCAGGAAGGAGGGATCTGTCCTTGCTGATCCTGTAGAAATACTAACAACATATCAAGGTCGTAGCTCTGGAAAAAATATTTAAAAAAATTCCAAAGGGAGCATGTCTCTACCAGCAGCTTTCCAGCATCCCAGATTCAGGTGGTAGCAGGGTGCTATGGTCATTGGTAGTGGGCGCGCTACGAAGAAGGGGGCCACCTGAAAAAATTCTGCACAGTGGGACTTAAAGGTAAGTCTGGGTGGTCCTACTCAAGGGAACAGGTTGCAAGGGCCTCAGGACCACAGGAGCACAGTTGGTTCATCGGTACCCAGGCCGGGCAGGCTGAGTGTAGAGCAGATAGGGCATCGAAGCATTGTGCATCAGGATAGTCCTCGTGGTCAGGGGCTGGCAGGTTGCAGGGACAATTCCGGGACAACTAGGCCACTCACAGAGCAGGTCTCATGGGTCTCAAAGTACCTCGATGGGTATCTGAGTCCAGGGTAGTTGGAGTCCAGATTGGACTCTTTCTACTCAGTCTTTGGTGTAGGGGGTCCAGTACCTCGGGTATTGGCACCACTCTGGTGGGTCCTGGCACTTTCACACTTGGTAGGTGGCCAAATCTGACCCTCTGGGGCTGATGTACCTCTTCGGGCTTGGGTGCTGCGTTGGAGCCACAGGGGAGCAGCAGATCGGTAAACCGGAGTTTGTGGTTTGGTGCCTGAAGGCTGCAGGGGAGTAGCTTTCCTACTCCAAGGTAGGTTCTCGGCAATTGGTCAAAGGTTGTGTTCTGGGGTTCCTAGAGACCTCACAGTTGTAGCCGGCAGTTTTTGGTGCCAATTTTCTTCAGCAGGGCTTTAGTTCTCGGGTCAGCAGCTCTTCTTTGTCCATTGCTCTTCTTAGGTCCATTTAAACTAAGTTCATGATCAGAGAAAGCCACCCAAATACTATCTTTAGGGGGGTTGAATGGGGTGACAGGTAGTAGCCAATGGGCTACCTACTATTAGGGTGTCTACACCCGCAGTGACCACTTCTTGTGGGAAGATGCACTACTCTAGCCCTGATAGGTTGAATTTCTACCATAACAAGATGGAGGAATTACAAAAGTAGTGTCCACATCGCCTGTACCACCTTAGGGGTGGTGCTGGCTGAATATGAGCACACCTCCGAATCAAACTAATTTTCTCGTCTGTCCTCCTGCCAAAAGGGGAGCAGGAAAGGGGGGTTGGCATCCTCCACTATCTTGGGATACCTGGGTTGCATTCCAAAGGCAGAATCACCTTTACAGCTTCCCTGCCTGGAGAAGGTGTGAAGCATCTCCACCCAGATCAGGCTTTATTCCTGGCCTCTGATAGTGATGCTCTCACCCCATGTGGTCAGAAACATGTCTGGTGGTGGCAGGCTGGCCAAGACTAGTCAGAGACCACACCAGTGCTTGGTAGGTTTTTAAGTGACTCTCTAAAAGGGTCTCCAGTGTGCATTTATTAATAAATCCACCACTGACATCAGTGAGAATTCATTAAGATGAGCTGTTTGGTACCAAACATCTTAGGATACAGTGAAGCCATCATAGAGCTAGGAAACTCATAATGACAAGTATCCAGCCCACGTACTCTCTATGGCCTCCCTTTGCACTTAAAGTATCCAAGAATGGATGTAAATACTTTTGTGTCATATCTGCTCATGCAGATATGTCTACACTTGGGATATAGTGCACCCAGCCTTAGGGCACCTACTTACAGACCCATTCAGAGACTCCTACTCACAAATGCACTCCAAGACTCATGCACCCACTCACAGACTGAATCAGACACTCACACACCCACTCACAGACCCACTCAGAGACTTATGCACCTTCTCACAGATCCACTCAGAGACTCATGCACCCACTGACAGTCCCACTATGAGCATCACACACCCAGTAATAGTCTCACTCAGACACTCATGCATCTACTCACAGACCCACTGAGAGACTCATGTACCTCCTCACAGACCCACTCAGATGCTTACACACCCACTCAAACACCTGCTCAGACACTCACATACCCACTCACAGACCAACTCAGAGACTGATGCACCTACTCACAGACACACTCAGAGACTCATGCACCACTCAAAGACCCACTCAGACATACAGACACCCACTGACAGACCCACTCAGACATTCATGCATCCACTCACAGGCCCACTGAGAGACTCATGCACCCACTCACAGATCCACTCAGACACTCACCCTCGCAGGGTGGGCTAGTTGGACCCCAGGGACCCTCATAATTCAAGGGGACTTAATCCCCCAACTTAAAACGCGCCACGGGGCGCGTTTGCACAGTGGTGAAGGGAGGGGGCGGGGCTTGAGATGACATGTGTGCAAACAGGCCCCGTGGCGTGTTTTAAGTTGGGAGATTAAGTCCCCTGCAATCCTGAGGGTCCCTGGAGTCCAACTAGCCCACCAGGTACCTTCAGTAAGCACAACAGAGTTGGGTTGCAGAGAGGTGAAAAAAGGTGCGTGGCCTCGGAACGCCTCTCTGCAACTCAGCTCTGTGGTCCTAACTGTAGGTACCTGGGGGGCTAGTTGGGCCCCAGGGACACTCAGGATTCAAGGGGACTTAATCCCGCAAATTAAAACGCACCCTGTAGCGCATTTTAAGAGGTAGTTTTAATCCCCTGCCCTATTATGTACTAGGGACTTACAGAGGAGGTCATGCTAATCACAGGGGTACCCCAACGCATAGTGTTCCCTAGTGTATGTAGGTGTTTTAACTGTATTCTAAGTGTGTTTTAGCATAGCACTGGCTCTGGTTAGTCAGAGTCAGTTACCACCAGTACACGTCGGAAAAAGTTGTGGGCACAGGATGATTTTGGAACAAGGCCTCTTTCTGCTCCTCTGTTGGTTCTTTCTGCACATCTTTTGCTTCTTCCTGCACTTATCTTCATCTTTGTGGAGTTCTGTTGCTTCTTTCTGCATTTCTTTTGCTTCTTTCTGTGCATTTTTTCTTCTTTCTTCACATGTCCTACCTCTGTAGGCATAGTTACAAACTAGCATTTAAAAAACCTATGAAATTCACTTAAAAAACCATAGGTTTCAGGCACGTTATAGTTAGAAATTAGCATTTAAAAAACCTTTGAAATTCACTTAAAAAACCATAGGTTTCAGGCACGTTATAGTTAGAAATTAGCATTTAAAAAACCTTTGAAATTCAATGTCATGAGTGATGTAATATGTGACGTCATCAGCAGTGCATTGCGGGGGCGCGAGTTATAGTTAGCTGAACTAACTATAACGGGGGAATTTCACGGGTTTTGTACGAGTGAAATGTCCAACTAACTATAACTGTCCCTAAAACCTATGGTTTTTTCAGTGAATTTCAAAGGTTTTTTAAATGCTAATTTCTAACTATAACGTGTCTGAAACCTATGGTTTTTTCAGTGAATTTCAAAGGATTTTTACATGCTAATTTCTAACTATAACGTGCCTGAAACCTATGGTTTTTTAAGTGAATTTCAAAGGTTTTTTAAATGCAAATTTCTAACTATAACGTGCCTGAAACCTATGGTTTTTTAAGTGAATATATATATACAAACACACATATATATATATATATATATATATATGTATATATATATATATATATATATATGTATATGTATGTGTGTACGTGTGTGTGTACACATGTGTATATTTACACTTGCCCTCCCACCAAAAGATGAGCAGGAAAGGGGAGTTGGCATCCTCCACTATCTGGGGATGCCTGGGTTGCATTTTGAAGGCGGCATCGCCTTTGAAGCTTCCCGTCCTGGCAGGCCCTCCTGGCATGAAGCACTCCACCCAGAGCAGGCTTTATTCCTGGCCTCTGAGAGATCTGGCTCTCACCCCATAAGGTCAGAAACATATCTGGTGGTGGCAGGCTGAGGAAGACTAGCCAGAGACCACACCAGTGCTTGGTAGGTTTTAAGGGTGCTCTCTAAAAGGGTCTCCTGTGGTGCATTTATTAATAAATCCATAACTTGCATCAGTGAGAATTTATTAAGATGAGATGTTTGGTACCAAACATCTTAGGGTACAGTGAAGCCATCACGGAGGTAGGAAACCTATAATGACAATACAATATAATGTATTATCCAGTGCTTCCCTGTGCACTTACAGTATCCAAGAATGGACTTAGATATTGTAGATATTGCTCATGCAGGTATGTCCACACATGGGATATAGTGCACCCTGCAATAGGTCTGTAAGGCCTGCAGTATGGGTGACATACCTATATCTCATGCAGTGTATGCAGGCATGGTACACAGTGATGTGGGCCATGTCAACTCTACAATTTTATCTGCACTAAGAAACACAGCCTCAAAGGCAGTGTGCATGATCTTGGTGAGGGGTCCCTAGGGTGGCACAATGTGTGCGCACAACTAGTGGACCCTCTTCAGCCCCAATGCCCTAGGTACCAAGGGTACCATTTCCTAGGGATTTACAGGTGTTGCTGAAATTGTGCCAATTGTGGTACAGTTTTAGGAAAGATACCTGGCACTGGGAGCCTCATTAGCGGGAACCCAGTGCACTTACACTCAAAATCAAATCATGTATCAGGGAAAAAGTGGGGGCTAACCATGTCGAAAGAGACACTTTCCTTCATGACCCGCCTACAAACGAACAAGTTGAAACTAGCCTTCCCCTAGGATTTCTTCATCTTCTAATTGAAAGAACCTGTGTTCCAGTGTGAAATCCATTCCCTGTAGAGATATGGACCACCTTAACAGTTTGGGGCTTTCACCTTTCATTTGCATTAGCCATCGGAGATGTCTGTGGTCAGTTTGGATAAGGAAGTGATAACCAAACAGGTATGGTCTCAGCTTCTTCAGGGACCAAACTCCAGCAAAGGGTTGCCTCTCAATGACACTTCAGCGCTGCTCGCTGGGGAGAAACATCCTGCTTATACAAGCAATAGGTTGGTCATGGGCATCATCATTTGTCTGGGACAGCACCGCTCCTATCCCATGTTCAAAGGAATCTGTCTGCACTATAAACTGCTTTGTATAATCTAGAACGTTTAGGATGGGTGCTGAACACATTGCTTCTTTCAGGGTGTTAAAAACCTTTTAACACCTCACTGTCCAGTTAATGTTTTTGGGCCTCGTTTTGGAGGTGAGTTCTGTGTGGGTGGCACAATTGACCCATATCCCTTCACAAACCTCCTGCAGTATCCAATTAAGCCAAGAAATGCCCTGACTTGAGTCTGGGCGTTTGGAGCTACCTAGTCCAGAATGTCTGGATTTTGGGCTGTAGGGGTTGAACTTGACCTCCACCCACAAGGTGGCCCAAGTATACAACTGCCCTATCTGGCACCTGCTTTCCTTGATAGTGAGGCCTTCACTTTGCAAAGCCTTCATGACCTTCCCAAGGTGAATCATGCAATCCTGCAGGTGGAGCTAAAGACAGCAATATCATGTAGATAATTTGCACTAAATGATGCCAATCCAGAAAAGACTTTGTTCACCAGCCTTTGGAAGGTAGCAGGGACATTTTATTTTTTATCTAAAGGGCATCACAGTGAACTGGAATTTCCCAGCTGGAGTGGAGAATGCTGATTTCTCCTTCGCTCCAGAGGTTAAACCTACCTGCCAGTACCCTGTTGTGAGATCAAAAGCACTCAGATGCTTGGCTGTCCCCAACCTATCAATCAATTCATAAGCCCTTTGCATTGGATGTGTATCAGTTTTTGTGACTGCATTGAGGCCCCTATTGTCCACTCAAAACCTCATTTCTTTCTCTCCACCTTGGGAATGAGGTTTGGGGACTAAAACAACTGGGCTGGCCCAGGGGCTCTCCGAGGGTTCAATGAACACAAATCCAGCATCTTGCTTACTTCAGCTTTGATGCTCTCCTTGACATGGTCAGACTGCCACCAGTGTCCACATCATGTGTGCATCAGTTAGTCTGAACAGGGGTCAGGGATAAAAGCTCAGAATACTGATTTCGCACTTGCCTGCAATCAATCTGCTGTTGGGTAGTGAAGGTGTCTGACAAGATCACTTCTTCAATTGACCCATCTTTTAGGGTTGTGAGAAAGGAGGTCAGGGTGAGGTTATCTCTCTGCTTCCTGATCCTCATCTGTGACCATACGCATGGTCAGTTCAGCCCTGTCATTCTAGGGTTTGAAGCAGGTTTACATGGATGACCCTCTTGGGGTTCCTGCAAGTGCCAAGGTCCACCAAATAGGCGACCTCCACTTTTCTCTCAAGGATAGGGTAGGGTTCAGTCCATTTGTCCTAGAGGGCCCTAGGAGCCACAACCTCCAAAAACCATACCTTCTGCTCTACCTAGAACTCTACCATGGCAGCCTTTTGATCATACTGGAGATTCTGGAGCTCCTGGCTGGACTCAAGGTGTTTGTTTGCTTTTCTCATATATTCAGCAATCCTGGAACGAAGGTCAAGCACATAGTCCACAATCTCCTGCTTAAATTCTTTGAGAGGTCTCTTCCATCCCTCCTTCACAAGTCATGTTGGGCCCTTACAGGGTGTCCAAACAGAAGATCAAAGGGGGGAAATCCTGCTCCCTCTCTGTAAGCAAAAAGAAGGAATGACATTAAGACATCCCATCTCCTTCTGAGCTTTTCAGGGAGCCCACCAATCATACCTTTCAGGGTCTTGTTAGAGCTTTCAACAAGCCCATTTGTCTGTGGGTGGTAGAGGGTAGTGAACCTATAGATCACTCAACACTCAGCCCATATGTGTTTTAAGTATGCAGGAATAAAATGTGTGTCTCTGTCTGATACTACCTCCTTTGGAAAGCCAACCTTGATAAAAAAATACTAAGGAGGGCCTTAGCCACTCCGGGGCAGTGGTGCTCCTCAGGGGAATTGCCTCAGGATTAACCCTGGGCAAAGCACTACGCTACGCAAATTGCATGTAGCACAGTGCAAACACACGTAGCGTAGTGCAGCGTCATATTTTGCTTGCTCGCGGTCCTCAACGTCAAGTTGGCGACCGCGAGCAAGCAAAATGACATCCCGGCGAGAGTTTATCCTCGTTCGCGATCAGCAACATCAATTTGCCGATCGCAAGCGTGGAAAATAAACCTCCCGGCGAGATTCTCAACGCGGGGAGGTCAGGTTTCTCATTGCGAGTGGTCGCGTATGCTCGCGACCGCTCGCGATGAGAAACTACCAGTCCGCGTTGAGAAAGCTGCCGCTCGAGTAAAAATCGACTCGAGCGGCAGTAAAAGACAGCTCGCACTGTGCAAGATGCCGTTTTCAATGATTGCACAGTGCGGACAAGCATCCGGCACTGTGCAATCATCGCGAACAGCGCACTACGCAGTTCGCATAGTGCTACGCGTAGCTCGCGTAGTGCGGAGTGCACTTCGCGTAGCTTTGCGTAGCGCTACTTCGCGAACTACGCCCACACCTGCTCAGGATACCTAGTGGCTTGATCCACTACCACCAAAATAAATTAGTTTCCTGATGCTGTTTGAGGATCAAGGGGACCAACAATGTCATTTTCAACCCTCTCAAAGGGTACCCCAACCACTGAAAGTGTAATTAAGGGGGTCTTTAGGTGGCTACCTGTCTTGCCACTGGCTTGCCAGGTGGCACAGGAGTTATACAACTCCTTCACCTTATGAGAAATTCCTGGCCAGTAGAAGGTTCACCAACCTACTCCATGTTTTGGTCTTGCCAAGATACTCAGCTAGGGGAATGTCATCAGCCAATGTTAGGAGAAGCTCTCTAAACTACTAGTGGCACCAGGTTTGAGGTCTCTGGTCTAAGTGTAGAAGAGTCCCTCCTCCCAATAGGTCCTGTGGGAATGGCTGATGCTTCCCTTTTACTGATCAGCAGCTTGCTGCCTCAGGCTATCAAGAATAGGACATGTTATCTGTCCCTGGCACAGATCTTCCCTAGAGAGTCCCCTTGGGCCCAAAGCTCTGCCATGTAAGGCCCAAGCTCCAGGGGCTCAGTTTCCTCTAGGGCCGACCAGTCTTCTCCCTGAGGAGAGGAAACTTGATCTGGGGGACTAATCAGAAGTAAGTTTCCCTAACTTCTTGCCTCTTCTCTTGGAGATGGGCTACAATTTCAGGCTAGAACACTTATTTTTCACCCTGGGTTCTACTTTGTGCTCTTGTTTTAACACACACCCATTCAGGTATTCCCAGCATTGCTGCATGGGTTTTCCTTTCTACCTCAGCCCTAGCTGAGGTCTCCAAATCATTGCCAAACAGACACTGTACAGAAATTGCAGAAGATATCACCACCCTTTTGTGGCCAGTAACCCCTCCCCATTCTAAGGTCACCAATACCATTGGATGTACTTTAGCTTGATTGTCAGCATTGAGGACTGTATAAGTCTCTCCAAACAAAGACTGGTCTGAGGACATCAGTTGCTCAGTCACCATGATGATACTGGTGCCAGTATCTCACTGAGCTTCAACTTTAACCCCATTTATATGTGGCTTTTGTCTGTATTTTTCCAGGTTACTGGACTAGACAGCCAGGGTTGCTATATCCACTCCACCCTCTGTGACTAGAGTTGCCTCAGCAGGCTCTCTAACATAGTCAGGGCCCACCAGTGATCCCATCCCATGGAGACTTACCAATGAATTTACTGCAGGTGTACTAGAGGCATTTTTTTGTTTTTACAGCTAGGGTCTCCAGTTTGGTGTCCAAGTGTCAGACAGTCATGACACCAAGCCTTTTTGGGAACTTGGAGGCATATTAGCAAGACCGGCAATAAAATTATCGCCGTTTTAGCGTCAGGAAACTGCCGCTAAAACGGCGATAATGGGCTTGCTAATATGCGTTATAGAATTCCAATAGAAGCCCAGGTTAGATGTCCTGCACATCTAACCTGGGCTTCTATTGGAATTCTATAACGCATATTAGGAAGCCCATTATCGCCGGTCTTGCTAATATGCCCCCAGTTTTTACCCTGGTACCCACCCCTGGGCTGTGAGGAGTTTCTGGGCCCAATCTCCTGAACAGATTTTTGGGAGCCTTTAGAAGACTCATTTGTGTTTTTCTCTTTTTGGTCACTATTTTTCCCTTGGGCGGGGCTTTTTGGCCTCTTTCGTTTGGTCACCCTCACCAATGGTAGTCTTGGTTACCATTGTTTTGACCCAATGGTCTGCCTTCTTACCCAACTCTTAAAGAGAAAGTGGACCTAGATCTACCAGATGCTGATATAACGTCTTATTGTTACAATTACTCAACAGATGCTCTTTCACAATAACATTGTAATTCCCTTTATATGCATGCACATTGTTACCTGTTACCCAACCACCTAGTGTTTTCACTGAAAAGTCTACAAATTCAACCAAGGACTGACTCTGGGGTTTTTCCAGTCTCCCTGAATTTAATCCTGTATTCCTCAGTGGTGAGTCCAAAGCCCTCAATCAGGGTACCCTTCATGAGGTCATACGACCCAGAATTGCTCTCATTCAGGAGTCTATCCCTGCATTTCTCGGAGATGAGTTTCCAATTCTTTTTGGCCACCTTTCTACTGATGCAAGTTCTCTTGAAAGCAATAAACCACTTGGTGATATCATCATCCTCTGCATATTTAGGGACATCTCCTTTGGGGAGTATAGGGTCAAAAGAATCTTCTCTCTCCCTAGTTAGAAAATTGCTGCCACCAGAGATGGAACCTCGGCCCATCTCTTTTCTTTGTATTTCTATGTCCAGGAGTTGAGCTTCTAAGTTCAACCTCATGGCCAATCTCTCTAGCATGAGTTCCTTCTCTGAGGGCTCATCCTCCGCTCCTTAGGGGAGAGATTCTACTATCTCCTTAGAAGGATTCTCTTCAGTAATCTGATCCTTATAGAATGCAGCTACTAGTTCTGAGTTATTTCTCTAAAATTCTACCAAAAGCCTTCTAAGTTTCTCTGTGGTAGCATGGGAGCTAATTCCGATACCATATCCTTTACAGAGAGCCCTTAGCCTGGTATAGGACATGTCCAGGCAAAGGGTCAGGTCAAGCTTCTGAACCTGGTTCTCTGCACCACTCCTTATTTCTACTAAAGTTGGGACTTTTGGAGAGGAAAAAAACCTAAACAAAAATACTTTGTCCTAACTACAGTAAGATAATTCATATTGTTAACCACTTCATTTCAGGGACATAGCCTAGGCCCTAGCAGTTAATTTTAGAAATTTTGAAAAATTAGACCAATTGAAAAAATACAAGTATGGCGCTTCAGACTATATAGACTTGATTCCATATCATGTATCACCAGAAATCTAGCTCTCCCCATTTCATAAGGTGGAGGATCAGCTTTAAGCCAATCTGAGGTGATACAAAATCTAGCTATTGCTTTTGCCACAAAGATCAAGTACCCTTCTTTCCTTAGAACCCTATTGGTTTGTGTATCATTGATCAAACCTAGCAACATCATTAGGGGTGTAAGGATAACTGGTGTTTGGACAATACCACATAAAAATTCCTCCATCCCACACAGTGAAAGTTTTAGTTTAGGACATGCAAAAAACATATGAAGTATTTCTGCCTGATCCTCCCCAGATCGCCTACATTTCCCATCCGACCCACCTATCCATTTTTATATCTTCGCTGGGTTATAGCAAAGATTTAAAATCATCTTAAAATGTTGTGTCCTCATATTAGATTATAATTAAATCTTTTCACTAATTTCGAATGGTTTCTGTATAATGCCCCCTCCTTCTCAAGTCTTAAACACCACCTAAGGTTTTGGACCTCCACATCATCCTCTTGTGTCAATATCATCAGATCGTATAAAGTACCAATTCTGTGTTGATATCTCACTGCCTCAATTAAGGGGATCTTGGTCATTACACTAAGGTAATTTTTCCTTTTAGTCAAAAAATCCAGAATCTGTAAAAACTTGAAGAAATCTCCCTTTGTCAACATATAAGATTTCTGTAGTTCTAAAAAGGAGCTAATCTGTGATTCGATGTAAAAATCTCCAAGTATTCCAATACCCTTTTGTCTCCATATTTCCCCATTACTCTATCCTGAAAAATAAAGAGTAGTAATCGTGATGCAGACATAGATGTATAAAAACGAATCCTCCCCAGCTCAAGTCATCATCTAACGTGATTCCAGAGCTTTTATGCACTCATTAAATTCTTAAACCTGTTTTTTTTTTAATAGTAGCTTGGTTCTACATTCTTCAAAAAGCAACCTGTTGCTCCTGCTCCCAATACCATTTGATAAATGGACAGGGACTCTGCAGCTTCTACAGTATCCTCTCCTGTTATAAAGATTCACATATGTTTTAAGAGGCATGACCAATAATAAAATGTGAAATTTGGTATCGCCCATCCTCCCCAAATTTTAGGGAGGATCATAAATTTCATTGCTCTTCTTGGTTTTTAATGGCTCCACAGGAAACTGGTACAGAGAGATTCTAGCTTTTGCAACTAGATCTTTGTCAATTCTAAAGGTACGGACCGGAAGATGTATAAAACTTTTGGAAAAATACCCATTTTCAAAATGTTACACCTTCCAAATAAGGAGAGATGTAAACCTTCAATTCTATCAGACAAACGTTTGATCTTAACAAGTAGTGGGCCCCAATTTACCTCCACCAATTGATCTAAGCTGGCTTTGATTTTAACCCCTAAGTATACCGGCTCTTCAACAATCCTTGGATCTTTAATGATCGCCAGCTTAGTAGACACAATCTGGCTTTTAGTCTCATTTAATTTATAACCTGAATATTCCCTGAACTGTTTTGCCACCTTTTCAATTTCTAGTACTGCAGTTTCTGGATCTATAGTAACCACAGCCACATCATCTGCATGCACAAACACCCTGTATTCTACCTGAATCTCAAATATGGATGTAATAATAGTGTTTTGTTCAAGCATAGCTAAGAACAGGTCGATATATAAAGCAAATAATAAGTGAGAGCAGGGGCATCCCTGTCTAGTACCTCTAAAAATAGATAACAAGTAGGATTCTAAACCCATAGCACAAATTCTTGCAGTCGGAGTCCTATAAAGAGACGTTATTGCCACTATAAAATCTTTCCCAAATCCTTTTCATCTCAGTACTGCCCATAATAAATCCAAAGAGACTTTGTCAAATGCCTTTTCAGCATCTAATAATATCAAACCAAGAGGGGCTTGTTGTACATCCCAGAGATTGAATAGCATAATAACCCTCCTAATATGGTCGACTGTGCCTCTTCCGGGAATGAACCAATGTTGCCTCTGCAAGACTAAAGGAGCAATTACCCTGGCCAGTCTATTTGCTTAAATCTTAGCATAAACCTTTCCAGTACAATTCAATAGTGAAATAGGCCTGTACAATCCTGGTAGCAGCGGTGACTTATCCTTTTTCTTGAAGATTATTATATTAGCTAATTCCCAGGAAGGAGGGATCTGTCCTTGCTGATCCTGTAGAAATACTAACAACATATTATATCGTAGCTCTGGAAAAAATATTTAAAAAAATTCCAAAGGGAGCATGTCTCTACCAGCAGCTTTCCAGCATCCCAGATTCAGGTGGTAGCAGGGTGCTATGGTCATTGGTAGTGGGCGCGCTACGAAGAAGGGGGCCACCTGAAAAAATTCTGCACAGAGGGACTTAAAGGTAAGTCTGGGTGGTCCTACTCAAGGGAACAGGTTGCAAGGGCCTCAGGACCACAGGAGCACAGTTGGTTTATCGGTACCCAGGCCGGGCAGGCTGAGTGTAGAGCAGATAGGGCATCGAAGCATTGTGCATCAGGATAGTCCTCGTGGTCAGGGGCTGGCAGGTTGCAGGGACAATTCCGGGACAACTAGGCCACTCACAGAGCAGGTCTCATGGGTCTCAAAGTACCTCGATGGGTGTCTGAGTCCAGGGTAGTTGGAGTCCAGATTGGACTCTTTCTACTCAGTCTTTGGTGTAGGGGGTCCAGTACCTCGGGTATTGGCACCGCTCTGGTAGGTCCTGGCACTTTCACACTTGGTAGGTGGCCAAATCTGACCCTCTGGAGCTGATGTACATCTTCGGGCTTGGGTGCTGCATTGCAGTCACAGGGGAGCAGCAGATCGGTAAACCGGAGTTTGTGGTTTGGTGCCTGAAGGCTGCAGGGGAGTAGCTTTCCTACTCCAAGGTAGGTTCTCGGCAATTGGTCAAAGGTTGGAGGTGTTCTGGGGTTCCTAGAGACCTCACAGTTGTAGCCGGCAGTTTTTGGTGCCAATTTTCTTCAGCAGGGCTTTAGTTCTCGGGTCAGCAGCTCTTCTTTGTCCATTGCTCTTCTTAGGTCCATTTAAACTAAGTTCATGATCAGAGAAAGCCACCCAAATACTATCTTTAGGGGGGTTGAATGGGGTGACAGGTTGTAGCCAATGGGCTACCTACTATTAGGGTGTCTACACCCGCAGTGACCACTTCTTGTGGGAAGATGCACTACTCTAGCCCTGATAGGTTGAATTTCTACCATAACAAGATGGAGGAATTGCAAAAGTAATGTCCACATCGCCTGTACCACCTTAGGGGTGGTGCTGGCTGAATATGAGCACACCTCCGAATCAAACTAATTTTCTCGTCTGTCCTCCTGCCAAAAGGGGAGCAGGAAAGGGGGGTTGGCATCCGCCACTATCTTGGGATACCTGGGTTGTATTCCAAAGGCAGAATCACCTTTACAGCTTCCCTGCCTGGAGAAGGTGTGAAGCATCTCCACCCAGATCAGGCTTTATTCCTGGCCTCTGATAGTGATGCTCTCACCCCATGTGGTCAGAAACATGTCTGGTGGTGGCAGGCTGGCCAAGACTAGTCAGAGACCACACCAGTGCTTGGTAGGTTTTTAAGTGACTCTCTAAAAGGGTCTCCAGTGTGCATTTATTAATAAATCCACCACTGACATCAGTGAGAATTCATTAAGATGAGCTGTTTGGTACCAAACATCTTAGGATACAGTGAAGCCATCGTGGAGCTAGGAAACTCATAATGACAAGTATCCAGCCCACGTACTCTCTATGGCCTCCCTTTGCACTTACAGTATCCAAGAATGGATGTAAATACTTTTGTGTCATATCTGGTCATGCAGATATGTCTACACTTGGGATATAGTGCACCCAGCCTTAGGGCACCTACTTACAGACCCATTCAGAGACTCCTACTCACAAATGCACTCCAAGACTCATGCACCCACTCACAGACTGACTCAGACACTCACACACCCACTCACAGATCCACTCAGAGACTTATGCACCTTCTCACAGATCCACTCAGAGACTCATGCACCCACTGACAGTCCCACTATGAGCATCACACACCCAGTAATAGTCTCACTCAGACACTCATGCATCTACTCACAGACCCACTGAGAGACTCATGTACCTACTCACAGACCCACTCAGATGCTTACACACCCACTCAAACACCTGCTCAGACACTCACATACCCACTCACAGACCAACTCAGAGACTGATGCACCTACTCACAGACATACTCAGAGACTCATGCACCACTCAAAGACCCACTCAGACATACAGACACCCACTGACAGACCCACTCAGACATTCATGCATCCACTCACAGGCCCACTGAGAGACTCATGCACCCACTCACAGATCCACTCAGACACTCACCCTCCCATTCTGAGATCCACTTAGACACTCACGCACCCAGTCACAGACCCACTCAGACACTGACCTACCCATTCACAGAGCTACTCAGGTACTCATGCACCCACTCATAGACCTACTCAGAGACTCACACACCCACTCACAGACCCACTCAGACACTCACGCCATCCATTCACAGACCCACTCAGACACTCATGAAACCACTCACAGACACACGGAGACTCATGCACCCACTCAGACACTCACACACCCACTGACAGACCCACTCAGACACTCATGCATCTACTCAAAGACCCACTGAGCAACTCATACACCCACACACATACCCACTCAGAGACTGATGCACCCACTCACTGACCTATTCATACAATGGCACACTCACTCAGAGAATGACACACCCATTTACAGACCCACTCAGAGACTCATGCACCCAGTCACAGATCCACTTAGTCAGCCATGTACCCACTCAGAGACCCACTCAGAGACTCATGCACCCACTCACAGACCCATCTCAGAGACTCATGCACCACTCACAAACACATTGAGAAACGTGCACATCCATTCACAGATCCACTGAGACACTGATGCACCCACTCAGAGACTCATGTACTCACTCCCAGATGCACTCATACACTCATATATAGTCTCATAGACCAAGTGAAACTCTCACACACCCTCTGACAGAGGTTCTAAGACAGTTATGCACCTACTGACAGATCTACTCAAAGTTATGTAGATAGTGATGTATCTAGTGTAATGCTTAGAATCAATTATATAGTTATAAATTTGAAATGTGCTGGTGTCTATTCAATGTCTGCTTTTGTTTTGCGAATTTGCGACGTATTCGCAAATATTGTAATGTTCTCATGAATATTTATAAACATTTAAATAAAAAACATTTAAAAAGAAAATGACATTTTTTGGGCAATAGGGTGGCTCAGAGAAGAGCCTTTATGTTCATTGTGTGTATATGATGCAGAGTTTCAGGTTGCAGAGAAACACCCGGTTACCTTCGCCTGTGAAGTGAACTCCATCACTTCTATAGATTGCATGCATGTCAAATCGCAGGTTGTTGCTGTAGATAGAACCCATGCTATGGTCTTCAAGGAATGCAGAAACAGTTTAATTAACATGTTAAATGGCTTTGTCAATCTGTGGACAGAATTGATGAGACCACTTCCATTTCTGCCTTTTTGGGGTACATCAAGACAGTGTGAGGGAAAAATATAATTAATTGTGTAACAGTATCCTTTATTAGGATTTCCATTCCTACCCCAGTCAGTGTGCCTAGGTCATTGCCACAAGAGTGCACAATCATTAGGTCAGGGGGTTGGGAATCCACAATGCTTTCAAGCAAAGGCAGGAATTGATGCCACTTCAATCCTCTCTGGCAAATCCAAGTAATATCCACATTAGCCAAACCCAAGTCCTTGTCAATACCACTCTTTCTAGCAGACTCTCTAGCCCAAAAGACATAGGTGTGATCCACAATCCACACTTTAATCATTTTGCAGTGCAACATCAGTAACAGTCAGGAGAAGGCTGGAGCTGAATGAGACAGTGTGGAAAATGAAAGACAGTTACAATGGAGGTGTGCTTTTGGTTTAGAAAAACATATTTGGTTGGATGCTGTGAATATGCAGGTGAATTCAATTAGGTAGTTTCTTGAAAGGATCTCCCATCTTTAAAGCACAAAGTACCATGCTTTATGACATACCTACAGCCTATCTCAGAGATCAGCTATGTCTACTAAAACATAGGTTTGAGACTTAACAAACAGCTTTTAGATACCAAATGAAGCTGGCAGTGAGTGTGCATAGACAGGGTCTGCACTAGTAGACCTGACTCATGATTAAACACTGCATGTTTTACTATGCCGAGCACTTTCATACAACACATGACAGAATTAGTTGCAAGAGCATATCTTACCACCTAGGCACATACATACCTGCCCTATAATTTACCATCATCTACCCTAAAGTGTATCTAACACATAGTTATGAAGTTTCACAGGTTCATGTGTTGTGTATACCTACAGTGCATGTTTTTGCTTTCAATTCTGAGTTTTGTAAAATAGGAATAAAAAGGACTATAAGTCCTAGAATGTGCTTTTGATTTCAATAAGTTACTCATGCTTTTGCAGGCCCCTATGTCAAGTAGTACATAGAGTATGCCACTCATAAAGCAACTGACATACATGTTTCCAAAGCATAAAGGCTCTTTCTTACCCATTCACATAGTGACAGAGGGATTTATATATTCACTCACATACTCAGAAACTGCTTATGTATGTAGCAGTATCAAAGCCAGTTGCAGACGCACCTACATAACCCACTAATACCTAACATGGGCACTGAGGTATTCATTCAGCCACTTACATACGGATTTAAAGCACCATATATTTACTAAAGCAGACAGTCATATGCTGACACACTTACTTAAACATCTCATGAGAGTGATACAGGTGGACTCCAAAAAGAAGGAGAGTCACCCTTACCTGAAAAAAGGGACAGGGTAGTTAAGAACTAGAACATGTTAGTTTCCCTTTTGTATGTCTTGAAGAACTAAAATAATGGGCACTCTTCTTGAAAACCAAATGGACATATAGTGGTATAGACATTCTACATATCACAAACTTATAAACATTTTATACTATGAGTCCTTAAAAATAAAATAGTGGCTTTGTAAGGACTAGGGGGCATATTAGCAAGACCGGCGATAAAATTATCGCCGTTTTAGCGGCAGGAAACTGCCGCTAAAACGGCGATAATGGGCTTGCTAAAATGCGTTATAGAATTCCAATAGAAGCCCAGGTTAGATGTCCTGCACATCTAACCTGGGCTTCTATTGAATTCCATAACGCATATTATCAAGCCCATTATCGCCGTTTTAGCGGCAGTTTCCTGCCGCTAAAACGGCGATAATTCTATCGCCGGTCTTGCTAATATGCCCCTAGATGTATGCAAGATCAGAAAGTATACTAGCATGTTTATCAAAGATAGAGTGCTAAAGCAGCTTTCATCATTTCAGAATGTTAGCTGTACATCACTCGCAAATGTGAACAATGCATTAGTTAGGAGGCTTTCCTATGTCACAATTTCTGCCATATGTTTAGGAGAAATGAATGGAGCTCTTTTGCATGGTACAGTAGCAGAAAAGGTTGTTTCTTTGGTCCTAAAGAAGGGTGTAGGGAAAATGAAGACTTGGTATCTGCAGGTGTGGCGGAACAGGACACATGTATTAGTGTTAATTACTTTCAAGAAAAGATTAGAGAATGTAACACAGTTTCTTCAGAGAAACCTAACTGTGTTTGTATATGTTGTCAGCACACTCATTACAAAAGTCAAACTGATTATGTGGTTGTGTCTTCAAAAACTGAAGAAGTTAACAGAAATAAGTGGCAAGAATTTGTAGCTTATTTATTGGTAGAGGAATGCTTTCTTGTTCCACACAACAAATTAAATGTATTTACTGTTATAATAAGTTGCAGGATAATAAAATACCTGCTAGATCAGTCCATAACAAGTTAAAACTAGTTGCAATTCCCCAAGAACTTCAAGAATTAAATGTGTATGAATCAATTCTTATACAGTCTATAAATCCATTCAAGCTATTGTCCATATGGAGCCAAAGACAAGGAAGTTACCTCCAAAACAGTTAAAAAAAGCCTTGAAGGTAGAGTTGTGTACTTGCCATTAGAGTTCAAGCAGAATATTGAAACTGTAGGGGTGCAGAGAGATTTGGAAGAAGCACTTATTGTTCTAGGAAATGATGTCCCTACCAAGAGTAAAGAAATATAGTAGGAGTTAGTGGATGTTAGAAAAAGTAACGAAAGCAACATTATACCTGGTACAAAACAATATTTATTATCAAAATGTAGATGATCTTCAATATATAACACATATGGAGGGTGACACATTGCCATCAAGAGGTCAGATTTGGAAGGTGGATCAATCACGATCAGAAGATATTTATGAAAACTACAGTAGCCACCCTCTGCATTCTAAACAGATTATTGGTGATGCTATTGATCTCGTTCAAACAAAGGAAGAAAGAGTGAGCTCCCTTGAGTGTCTGGGAGAAAAGTTTAGAAACTTAATGTTTTCTGCATCTCTTTCCCACAGGAGTGGGTGGTAGGTATGATGACCGGCCTGTACAGATACAAGCAGCTGAGTGCAGATCAACTAGACTATACTCAGAGGATCCTAGATTTCACCATTGTATTCTGTTAGAAATGGGGGCCTCTGGTTGGCAATGGTTTGCACCTTAGTCCAAGTAGGGACCCTGGCTTCTTGTCAGGGTAAGGAAGTTACGCCCTTAGACAACCCCTGCCCATTCCCTTGGTAGCTTGTCACAAGCAAGCAGGCTTACCTCAGAGGTAGTGTGTAAAGCATTTGCGCACACATACAGCAGTTTAGAAAAATAGGAAATCTTTATCTAAGCAAAACAAGAGCAAAACAACAAAAATCCACCATACACATATCAAGATCGCACCAAAAATAGCTTATTCACAAAAATAAAGCTTGTAGCAATCAATAGCTCCACCTAGGGCTATTACGATGTAGTGACAGATGAAAATCCCAACATATGGCACCGACCGCGAGGTGCGCGGCATCGGGCCAAGAGTCACATGGACCCCAAAGAACAGTACCTTGGCAAACAATGAAAACAAAAATGGTACACGGCGTCTGGGAGGTGATGCTTCGTTGGCGCCGGGCAGCGTCGGTTCCTTGCAACCACAGGGGAGGTGAGGCATTGGTTCCTTACTGTATGCAGATGAGGTGAGGTTTTGGTTCCTTACTGTTGCTGGGGAGGTGATGTTGCGGTGGCTTCGAGGCGTTGGATTCTTACGATTATGCAGGGTTGATGGATTCAGAAGGCCATCCACGTCAGGTATTCGCTCCGCAATGATGAAGCACCGGCATCGGTGAGGTCAGGTATGCAGTGCGAGTCAGGGCGGTGCATCATGAGGCTCCAATGCACAGGGGCCTTGTTGGCGGGTTCAGAGTCAATACGGTGCAGCAGTGGCAAGCTTTAGGGCTGCGGTTTAAGTCGGGGCGGTGCATCGTGCGCTTCATGAGCAGTGCCCACTGCTTCATTGCAGGTCACAGCGTCGCTCACCTGTGTTGTTGTTGCTATTTCCCTCTGTGGCAACTGAAACAGCAGTTCCAGGTACAAGAGAACAGAGGGAATTAAGTATTTTTGTCCCTGAGAACAGGAAGCAAGCTCTACACCAAGCCCTTGGAGATCTTCTTCGAACAGGATACACAGTACATAGCAAAGTCTTGATCCTCCCTTTGGCAGAAACAGCCACTGCAGGCCTACCCCACACAGCACACAGCAGAGTGGCACATCTCCATCAGTTTTGTCCGCTCTTCTCCTTGGCAGCGGTTCTTTTTGAGTCCAGAAGTTATCTAAAGTTCTGGGGTCTGGGCCCCATTATTTATACCACATTCTCCTTTGTTCTCTTGTGGCAGAGAGACTCTTAGTTCAGTCAAAACCAGTTATGTCCTCTCTGGCCAGGTTCCTGGCAGGAGGTGGAGACAGCATTGTCCAAGGCAGACTAGGCCTGTTCAGGTGCAAGGAAATCTCCCACTACTCTAAATGCAGCCTGATCTATTCCGCCCAGGCCTGACTCATCCAGGAAAGGCAGGACACACCTCAATGCCCCGAGTGGATGTCTACAGTGAATGTACATCCCCAGCCCCTGTCACTCCAAAGCCAGACAGTCAATCCACAAACCAGCAGAGGCATACAGGATGGCTAAGCAAGAAAATACCCACTTTCTAAAAGTGGTATTTTCAAGCACACAATATAAAAATCATCTTCAGGCATACTAAGCTCCATCTTTTTACCTTGCCCCAATGGGAAGTAATACTTATAAGATGTTTTAAATAAACTCCCATTCTATCCTACTGGACACAGCCTTTCAATAGTGAAAAACAAAATACACTGTATTTCACTATAAGGACATGTCACACGCACAAGTACATGTCCTACCTTTCACAAACACTGCACTCTGCCAATGGGGGTACCTTGGGCCTACCTTAGGGGTGACTCACATGTAAGAAAAGAGAAGGTTAGGGCCTGGCAAGTGGGTGCACTTGCCAGGTTGACATGGCAGTAGAAACTGCATGCAGACACTGCAGTGGCAGGTGTAAGACCCCTTTGAATGGCTGCTTTTGTGGGTGGCACAATCAGTGCTGCAGGCCCACCAGCAGCATTTGACTTACCGGCCCTGGGCACACACAGTGCACTGTACTAGGGACTTAGTAATAAGTCAAACACGCCAATCATGAAAACACTAATCCATATGCACAATTTACAAAGGGAGCACTTGCACTTTGGCACTGATCAGCAGTGGCAATGTGCCCAAAGCATCTTGACCAACAAAAACGAAATCCAGCACACAGCAGAAAATACTGGAGGCAGAGACAAAAGGACAGAAGAAAACCCACCAAGGATGCCAAGCCTAACATATTCCCTATATATTCCATCCTTTTATTTGAGAGTGACTTGTCAGGCCTATCTTATACAGTAATCCACATTCTCAAAACAGGAGTGAATCTGAAAAATTCCACTGCAAGCAAATTTGTAGAGAAAGTTCAAGGAAAGGATGAAAACCTGGAATACAACTTGATTAATTTGATAGTGTACCAACATGGCACCACTGACTATTGGAATTCTCATCATGATGAGCTGAAAAGCATATTGAGAAACCTAGGAGCACTTACTTTGTTTCTAACACTCAATGTGCTGAGTATGCATGGGATGACCTGCTACAGTTCTTGTGAGAAGCAAACTCAAACATAAAAGATATCAATTTGAAGACACCAGGAGAACTTTCCTCTCTGGACCCTGTAAACATTTGCAGATATTTTAACCATGGGTTTCAAGCGATGATGGCTTTAGTCAGCAACAAATCTAATCCTCCTCTAGCCCAAGTAACTGATTTATTTTGGCGCAAAGAGTAACAAGCTATAGGTGCTTCACATATTCGCATGCTGTTATATGTAAAAGATGCCCTGAAATTTGGAACAGACACTGATGAGTCTGTCTTGTCTTTCATATAACAGTATGTGACATGTGTCATCCCAAAGACGATACTGACAAGGGCTTGTCACAGCTTGTTTTACAGTTTCAAACTTATAGATTTGAGAAGTACTGTCATCAAAAATACAGATGCAAAGGAAAATTTCAGACAAGATGTCGTTTTGGATTCCCATGACCTGTCATCTCTGAAGGATGAGTCAACAGCTTTTTGTCTGCAGTCAAACATACCCTGACATGGAAATCACCAAAAAATAAATACATACAACCAGAGAAGAACATATGCTTTCAAGTATATCAATGGCTGCAACCTTGTGATTCTGAAAATGTGGAATGCAAATATGGTTCTGCAATTTGTTGCAGAGAACTCCATCACTGTTGCTCGCTATGTGACTTCATACATAACAAAATCAGAAAAGACAGAGATGAAGGAGATGTGGAAGGAGATTTCCGCAGAAAATAGTCTTACCAAGTAATTGTACAGTTTCAATTTGAAAATGCTTTCCCACAGAGAAATAGGATCCTATGAATGCTCAGACATGTTGAGTTTGGCTAGTTTGTTCTCCAAGTCCAGAGGAATTGTGTGGGTAAGCCTAGGGCTTTCAAGCAGTCAAAATAGAGTATTGAAGTCTTTCCCTGAAATACAGTACCTTGCAGAATATGATCCCAAAATTCAGCACATTCTGAAAACCAACATGCTGGATACATACTACACAAGAAGGAGTTCTCATCTTCAAAATATGTGTCTCTATGAAGTACTTCAGCACTTTACATATAGAAGTAATGTAACTGAAAACATAGAAGAAGGAAGATATGCAGTAGTTGGATGTGATGGTTGTTTGGTGAGACACAACAAAGGGAACCTAATTAACCACCTAAAGCTTAGCTGCAAAACCGCAGAAATAAGAGAGTTGTTCTACTTGGTACTTTTGCAGTTGTTCAAGTCATGGCGTGCTGAATCAGATTTACTTGGGCACTATGACTGTTACAAAGACTCTTTCAATGCTGTGAAAGACAGCATTGAGTGCTCAGTCTTTCCAACCAACTTGCAAATGTTGAAAGATGAGATTGAACAGTAAGAAACCATCAATGCTGAGATAGCAAAGGACAGTTCACAAAGCAGCCAAAGTTCTGCACCAGCGAGTCAAGATCCTTTTAGAGAACCACTTATTCAAATTGAAGCAGCTATAGTTATGAATGAGGCAGAGATTGCAATGTAGCAAGCAAGAGAAGAAACTGGATTTAGAACACGTAGTAGAACAACTGAAAAATTAACAAAAATAAATTTACAACAAAGTTAAAGATAAAATAGAGCATGGATGTCTCTACAAGAGGAGACAGTGTTATTGCTCTTCATATAAAACAATTTTTCTATGCATCAGTAGTCAAGATGGCACTGGAAAAAACTTCCTAATTAAAGTTCCCACTGGTCATCTACAGAAGACTACAGAATCAAATTTGCCATGTGTAGTAACAACATCAACAGGATTAGCTACACATAACACTAAAGGGTTTACTTTACATCGACTACTAATGCTACGTGTTGAACATGACAATAAACTGGAATATCAGAAATTATCTGGTGAAGCTTGTCATAAGGTATCAAGAGTATTGAAAAATGGAAGTTTTCAATCATTGATGAGGTCAGCATGGTATCCAACTTAATACTTGCTTTCATACACTTAAGAATGCAGCATATTTTAAGAACTAAGTACAATGTGCTCTTTGGAGGAAAACCTATAATTGCATTTGGTGACCCACTGTAACTCACCCCGTATGAGGACAACATGTTTTCAAAATACTTGTGTATAATGAAACAAGAAATTCTCTGGAGAGTATTGGCAATGTAAATATTTGCTTACACTTTGATTACAAGGAACTAGTGAAAAATATGCATCAAGCATCTGATCTGGATTATGCAGATATACTGAAGGACATTAGAATAGGAGTTCTGACAAAAGAAGGGAAGCGTGCTTTGGAATCTCATCTTACCAAGAAACTATTTCCATCTAATATTATAGCAGCTGAACTAATGTACAGTTTCATTTTAAAACAGAAGTCTATTGTTTGTTTAATGCCAACACTTAAAGAGTGCTCAAACTTTAATGAACAATGACTACAACTGAAGAAAGAAGATATTTTGTTAATTACAACTACTGGTAAAATGGAACATCAGGAGTGACAATACAACTCAAAGATAAACTACAAGCAAAATTGGATGCTTTGGAGAAGTCTGAATCGTAAACTGCATGATTAGAAAAGCGTTTACACATGAGCAAAAATTGTTGAGTTATTTTGTGCCATAATTTAAATGTTGAGGATTGGGTTAGTAAATGGAGTATTGGGTAAAGTAAGTGATTTTATTATTTTCCAAAATAGAGATGAGGTTAAATACTTGGCCATTAAATTTGATCAGATTGATGGCGTGAAGCAGATTGGCTGTTGTGTTGTACATTTATTGCTACTGAAAGACTTATAAGTGCGGCACCAACAGATCCCACTCTCTCTATTGTATGCTGCAACTGTCCATAAATCACAAGGTTTAAGTGCAGATGCAGCTTTTGTTAATATTGGAAGAACTGTATTTAAAGAAGGAATATCATGTGTAGCACTGTCGTGAGTTAGAACATTGTCTGGTTTGTTTTTGACTGATTTTGATGAAAAGAAAGTCAGTGCCAATGCAAGCTGTGTAAGAGAGTACAACCGATTAAGAAGTCTATACGCTCCTCAGTTAGGCCAATAACCTGTTTATGAGAAATGGATAATCTGTCCAAAATGAAAGATTACAAAAGAATGTACAGATGCTGAAAAAAAGAAAGGACACAAGGACAAACTAGAAACTGTTAAGAAGAGAAGACTGGAAAATGACGGAGTTACTGTAGGTTACCAGTTGGAAAAAAGTTCAGGTGCCAACTGCTATGCAAATGTTGTTCTCAATATTCTGTTTCATTTACATCTAGTCAACCAAATTTAACAAAAACCAGATAAGAGATTGTGTTCAGAACTGTATCATTTACTGCAACATTTACTGAGTGACAGAACTGTGGCACATTTTGCTTCAGGTATTCAATGTCTTTTAGATATATGTAGCAGATCAGTAATGTGTACTCTAAACAGTCAACAAGGCACACAAGAATGTATTATGGTTATATTTGGAGTTCTAGAAGATGAAAATATTGATGATTTATTCAGACTGAGTTACACGTGGAACTATGACTGTGAAGACTGTGATTATTCATCTACCACTAAAATAAAATCTAAACATTTTATCTATTTATCATGACCAGATTCCAAAACAGTGCCTTTTTTTTACGGAGTTTTATATAGGGCGAACTTGACCCGGTATCGGGTATCAGAGCACTTTACAAAGCACCAGTTGCGTTACATGAGGACATGTTCATCATTTTTGTTAGGCACAGGGAGATTAAGTGATTTGCCCAGAATCACAGGATGTTCAGCGTCATTGCCGAGACTCGAACCCGGTTCCCCAGATTCGAGGTGGACCGCACTAGCCATTAGGCCAACTCCTCTCCCCAAGTTTGACAACTTGTTGAAGAATGGTAATCAAAATATGACCTGCCCAATTGCAGATCAGATGTTATCTCTACGTTAATCCTAACAAGAAATGGAAAATACCTTATAGTAATGCTACAACGATGCAGAGCAGATGATTCCAAGTTGGAAGCTCAAATTACAAACTTCAAAGCTGGACAAATATCTATTTTGGGAAGAACGTTTACTGCTTTAACTATCATCTTTCACAAAGGAATTATTACAATCTCTGGAAACAATATTGTCTGTTTAAAGAGTCAAACTGGATGGATGGAATGTAATGACATCAGCATAAAATTCAAACCAAAACTTCCTTCCAAACTAACAATCTCTTATCTTTTCTTCCTTTAACCAAGGTTCTAAAGAGGAAGTGTGGATAAAAAACTGGTATACTTCTACTTGGTTCAGTCTTTTAGACACTATTTGGCCTATTGGGGATAAAGTTTTTAAAAATGACTTCAAAATTCAACAGTTCCTTTATCTTACACAAAGAGGTAATACCACATTTAAACACTACACTGTTTAATTATACTCTGAAACTGAATGTACATAATCCAATTACACCACCCTAAAGTTAAAAGCAAAAACTGCCTTTGTAACTAAAAAGTAACCCCTTTTGTTTCATCAACCAAACTTCTACGTGCTACTTGTGGAAATAAAATGCATTATAGGATATTTTCTATAGGGATCATCAGCATTTTAAACATCATTTGACTTACCAGGGTTGATGTTTTCAAAAGGATCTCCAAAACTGAAGAGTGCTTTATATTTATTTCTAATATTGTACCAAATATAATAATTTAAGAAATACTTTTAACATAGGTTTTTTTTACATTACTGTAGTAACTTCAGAAAAAAGCAATTGATTAATTAATTGTAGTGAGTGGAATGCATAGTGTCACTTATTTATAGTGATGTACTGTGGAGCTTTGTTTTTTTTGCACAATCCATTGTTTTTCCCCCACTGATCATGCATGATGCTTCATACAGACCACTGTTTATGGTGAAGAAGTATGAAAGCTGAGAATAGTAAAAAAGGGAAAATGATATTTTTAATACATTATAATACAGTGTTGCATTATAATCAATCAATCAATCAATCAATCAAACAGCATTTGTAAAGCACAGCACTATCATTCCTAGGGGTATCTGGGTGCTGTGTCTCAATCCAAGAGCAAGGTCTTGAGTCTCTTTCTGAAGTCTGCCAGGGAGGAGGCTGTATGTAGCTGGAGGGTAAGGTTTTTCCAGGTCGTGGCAATGATGTAGGAGAAGGAGCGGCCACCGCTGCATCTGTGATGGATGCCAGGTGGTGTGTGTGAGGGTGAGTGACGAGGAGCACAGGTGTCTAGCAGGTTGGTGGAAGTTCAGTCAGCGGTTGATGTAGGCAGGTCCTAGGTCATGGAGGGCTTTGTAGGCATGCAAGAGGATCTTGAACTGGCATCTCTTTTGGATAAGGAGCCAGTGGAGGTCTTTCAGGTGGGTGGCAATGTGGATTAATTTGGGGAGGTCCAGGATGAGTCTGGTTGAAGTGTTCTGGATGGTCTGGAGTCTTCCAAGGAGCCAGCATAGAGGGCATTGCTATAGTTCAGATGGCTGATGACAAGGGCCTGAGTGATGGTCTTTCTGGTGTTGGTTGGGATCCATCTGAAGATTCTGTGGAGCATGCAAAGTGTGTGGAAGGAGGAGATGACTGCGTTGACTTGTCATTTCATGGTCAGTTGGCTGTTGAGGATGAGGCTGAGGCTGTGTGCATGTTTGGTCAGTGTGTATGTGGGTACGAGTTCTGCAGGCCACCAGCTATGGTCCCATGCAGAGGTGTTTTTCCCAAAGATCAGTGCTTCAGTTTTGTCAGAGTTGAGTTGGAGGCAGTTGTCTCTCATCCAAATTTGCTACATTAGTCATGGCGTTGCAGACGTTGGTTTTGGCAATGGATGGGTCCTCGGTGAACGAGAGGATCCCTTGGGTGTCGTCTGCATAGTAGATTATGTTGAGTCAATGGGTTCTGACTGCGAGGGGGGTCATGTAGATATTGAACAGGGTGGGGTTGAGGATGAACCTTATAGTACACTGCATATGATGTCTTTGTGTGTGGAGGTAAAGGGAGGCAGTCAGATGCTCAGTGTGCATCCTGTAAGGAAGGAGGCGATCCACTTGAGGGTGTCTTGCTCTATGCCTATTTTGTAGAGTCTGTTAATGAGGGTGTTGTGGGAGACAGCATTGAAAGCTGCGGTGAGGTCAAGGAGGATCAGAGCCACAGCTTCTCTGTGGTCGAGGAGTGTTCTGATGTCATCTGTGGCAGCACTCAGCGCAGTCTCAGTACTGTGGTTGGCATGGAATCCTTATTGTGAGGTTTCCAATAGGTGAGTTTGTTCCAGGAATTTGATGAGCTACTGGTTGGGGCCTTTCTCAAGTACTTTGCCTGGGTAAGGGAGCACGGAGATCGGACAATAATTTTTGAGATCGCAGGGTTGACAGATGCTTTCTTTAATAGGGGTCTGATATCTGCATGTTTCCATCTGTCTGAGAAGGTTGCTGTAGAGATTAAGTTGTTGAAGATGTTGGTTAGTTGAGTGCTGATTGGGTTCATTACAAGGTTGAAGAGGTGGTGGGGAAGGGGTCAGTGGGTGCTCAAAAGTGGATGGAAGACATGATGGGTGGTCAGGGAAATGAGCGGAGAACAGGTGGTAGTGGTTTTTCTGATGTTCACTGGTTGGTTGAGGTAATTGGGGTTGAGGGTGGTGGGTTGGAGGTTGAAATTGTTGTAGATGTTGGTGATGTTGCTGTGGAAGTAGTTTGAGAGGGTGTCGTAGAGTTTTTGGGAGGGGTGTATGGTCTTCTATATGGCTGTCGGGTTGGAGACTTCTTTGACTATTTTGAAGAGTTTCTTTGTATGGTTGGCCGTGGAGTCGATGCTGGTAGTGATGGCTACTTTCTTGACTTCCTTGATGTGCCATTGATAGTTGCTGAGGTCTGCTTTGTGAGCTGCTCTGTTGGCAGAGTTCTTAGTGGCGAGCCATAGTTTCTCCAGTTGGTGGCAGTTGCGCTTGGTGGTTCTGAGTTCTGGGGTGTACCAGCTGGCACGTCTGGAGGTCTTGTTAGATATTGCAGGTTTCAATGGGGCAACTCTGTCTGTACTGTCGGTGATCCAGGTGGCAAAATTCTGGATGGCTTTGTTGAGTTCTGCTGAGGCCTTGTGCTGGGATGTGGCGAGGGCCTGTGTTAACTGAGTTTCGGTGACCTTGCTCCAGCTATGGTAGAAGGAGATCTGACACCTGTTGATGGTGTGTTGGCCATTGGTAATGATGAAGTGTACAATGGTCTGGTCAGTCCAGGTGAGGTCTTTAGGGTGGCGGAATTTGATTCTGTCACTGGAGGTGAAAATTAGTTTGTATCCGGCTATATGTGGGGGTTTTGTGACCAGTTGGGTGAGGCGATGTTGTTCAGGTTCTCCAGGAGGGTGACAGAGTTGGCATTATTGGGGTCATCGATGTGGAACTTGAGCTCGCCAAGTAGGACGTAGTGGTGAGAGTCTATTGTTAGGGGGCGATGAGGTTGGGGATGCCATCGCAGAATATTGAAAGGGGTCATTGGGGTCTGTAGGCGAGGGTGCCTCTTATCATGGTCTTCAGGTAAGTTTGAAGTAGGACATTGAGGTGTTCCATGAGAGGCATGGGGTTGTCATTGGTGATGATGCAGCTGATGGTTTCATTGAAGATGATGGTGATGCCTCCGCCTTGTTTGTTTGCGCAGTCTCAGTGTATCATCTTGTAGCCTTCGGGAGTGGCAGTGGTGATGTCAGGGTTAGAGGAGGGGTTGAGCCACGTTTTGGTGAAGGCAACATCAGTGAAGAGGATGGTGATAGTGTCCCAGATATCCGTGAATTGTTTGAAGTGTGAGCGGGCATTGGACAGGATACAATGGAGAGGTTGTCGGCTGTCCTTGGTCTCTTGGGCAGGAGTGTTGTGGACTGTTTTGTAGGTTGTGTTGCAGGAGAAGTGGCAGTGCCAGCAGGTGAAGGGTCCTTCGGTAGAACATGAGGAGGAGGAGACACAGCTGTTGTTTCATGGTCCAGTTCCAGGAGTTCCTAGGCGATGAACCGTTGGGTGGCAGGAGTGCCAGGGGTCCTGGCACTGGGCATTGTGCAACCGGTGGGGCTTTGGCAGCATGCCCGCTGCACATGTGTGCTGTATGTACATGCTGCAGCCTCCATTAGTGGTCCTGATGGGTAGTCCTAATGGACCTGGGTGCCAGGCAAGAACCTGGAACATGCAGCAGGGGGACAGGGGCTGCTGGCACTGCAGCGGCAGGGGAGGGGCTGGGGGGTGAAGGGGAGGGAAGGCAAGTGCAGGGGGAGCGGCAGTGCAGGGGGAGCAGCAGTTCAGGGATAGGGCAGGTGGAGCAGCAGTACAGGGGTAGGAGCAGCGCAGAAGCCTGGGGGAAACAGTGCAGGGGAAGTGGCTGCACAGGGATGGGGGAGTGGTGGCACAGGTGGAATGGCAGTGCAGGGACAGGGCAGGGGTGGTGGCAGCCAGGGTGAGTGCACACAGTACCTTAAGCTGGGGGTCAGGTGAAAGAGGGGTGGACCATCCCAGCTACCTCCAGGCTCTGACAGGCATGGATGAGCCTGCCATTAGCCCGGGCTCTGCATGGGTGCCACTTGTACGCATCCTGCAATGTGGGAGTTGCCATCCAGCTATAAGGGCGGTGGGGGCAGGGATCAGGAAACTGGAAGGAACCAGTACGGGCTCTCCTCTAGTGGCAGAGGCTGCTGAGAGGATTAGTGCTGATAGCTGAGGGGCAGGAAGTGTCACACCCTGCTCAAGTCGGTGTGCAGCTATAAGGCCTGAAGGGCGGGAACCAGGAAACCGGGAGGAACCAGTCCGGGCTCCTCTCTAGTGGCAGAGTCTGCTAGGAGGAGTAGTTCTGACAACTGAGAGGAAGTAAGTGTTCCTCAATGCGGCAGTCAGTGTCCAGCTATAATGCCGGAAGGGCGGAAACCAGGAAATCGGGAGGAACCAGTCTGGGCTCTCCTCTAGTGGCAGATATTTATTGTTATGATGCTATAATTTTGAAGATGAAATACTAACATAAATTTATGTTGTTTTTGTTTTTCAATGGCGTCTGCAGTTAGACGTCCTTTGATGTCTCAAAACACTTTTTCTACCACAGACATATTGCTTAGAGAACTCCATGGAGTGTTTTTAAACATAAAGTGCTCTTGTCATTAGTTTATTTTGCCTATTTTCTAATAATTAAAACTTTCTGTGTAGTTCAGAACATTTACAGCCACTCACACACCTACTCAAACATCCATACAGTTACGCATATACCCTCTTACTCACTCATATAGCTACTCACACACCCATTCACTCGCCTATACAGTTATTCACAGACCCTCTCATTCACCTATACAGTAACTAACAGTACTGCTCACTCACCCGTACACCCACTCACATAGGTGCTCTGTCACCCATACAGCCACTCACACAACCATTCACTCCCCCATACAGATACTCACTCACCCATACAGCCACTCATACTAGCACTCACTCACCCATACAGCTACTCACACACCCACTCACTCACCCATACAGCCACTCATACACCCTCTTACTCACTCAAAGAGATTCACACTAGTACTGACTCACCCATACACCGACACACACAGCTACTCTCTTACCCATACAGCCAATCATGCACCCTCTCTCTCATACAGTCACTAACACACCCAGTGACTCACCTATACAGTTATTAACACATCCTCTCACTCACCCACACAGCCACTCACACTACCACTAAATCACCCATATCCCCACTCACACAACCACTCACTAAGCCATTCAGTAACTCATGTACCCTCTCACTCACTCATATAGCCACTCACACACCTACTCGCTCACCCATACAGCCACTCAAACACCAACTCACTCACTTATTTTCTAACATTTTCTTTTTTTGTATTTTTTATCAAACAAAATGGGAATGAGGGGGAGAAAAAATTGCAACAAGCAACAAAAAAAAGTGCAAAATCTGGGATAAATGAAAAAAAATTAACAATAATGTTGCCTTGCAACTTCAAGGATGGCATCAACAGCCTGCTCACCAGTTGTGAGCGCAGTGCTGCAGTCAAGGCAATATGTGCCAACACGCCTTAACTAAGGGGGAATTTGGGGAATACGCCTCTCTACTTCACTAGGCATTCTCTCCCCAGGTACAGATGGTGCAGCTGAAGATGTAGATGGTCCCTCTCCATCTCTCTCCTTCCGTGCCCTCTTCAAGCTGTTGTGATGGTAAGTCTTCAAATGGTGCAACATTTAAGTTGCACCACAGGAATATTTTTTACTGATACTTCTTGAAAGGGTCTTCTCACACAAACTGAATTTTACAAATTTTGCGACAGTCTTTGACTCTCCAGAGGGGATAGTAATAAATGACCACACAATGCTCTGTTTTTTGGGTGCAGGCCCTTCATTACCAGAGTCTTGGTGTTCCCCTTTTTGCTCCTGCTCCTCGGCTGCTGTAGCACCTCCTTTTGCTCACTATCTCCTGTTGTCATTTTGAGATAAAAAATGACAATGCAAAAGCTCTAATCAGAGTACTGTACTAAAAGCACAGGGCAGCTCCAATGAATGATTCAAAAATGAATGGAAGGTTCAAGAACAGAGAAATGGGTGGGCACTTCCTTTGAATATTAATGAAAACTTTCTTCCCCAATTGAATCTCTTTTTTACATAGTCACATGATCTTCGCGAATACCGACGTCATTGTGGCGTTGTATCAAAAACGGGAAAAACAATTAAAAAGTGCTTACCATTAAAAATGATTACAAAACATAGAAGTTTAAACACTATGGGCCACATGTACGACCATTTCCTTTTGTGACTCGCAATTTGTGAAATTTAGTGGCTTACAATTTGCAAGGAAATGTACTAATGTGTCTAAGACACATTTTGCGATTCCCAATGGAGTCATAAATGACCTGCCTCATCAATATTCATGAGGTAGGTCACAATTTACGACCCACTGGGAATGGGCAATAGCACAGGGATGGTGGCCTGCTAGTGATAGCAGACCCCCATGCCTGTGTTTGCTTTTTAAATATAGCAACTTTCTTTTTAAATGCAGCCCATTTCCTTTAAAGAAAAACAGTATGTGTTTCTAAAACAAAAATGTAATATTTCAGTTTCATTTTTTAAGAGCAGGCAGTGGCCTGTGGAACTGCTGCCTTCTTTTAAAAAATGTTTTTGCTGCCAATCACAAAGGCGTAGGGGCCCCTTTGGGGCCCCTCCCCATTTGTGAGTGGCTTACCACCTACTTGAAGTAGGTGGTAAACTGCGATTGTTTTGAGACCGCATTATAGTTGCAAAACAATCTTACATCCCCTTGCAACTCGCTATTAGGAAGGGGCATGCCAAGGACGTCCCTTCCTAATAACTTGTAAACCCTATTTTGCAAGTCGGTAACAGGTTGCCGACTAACAAAATAGGGTTGATATATGCTACAACCCTTTTTAGCAGTCGCAAATGGCCCAAATCTCAATTTGCAAACTCTAAAAACAGTCGTACATGTGGCCGTATGTTAGTAAACAGCTATTGTCAAACATTAATTTCAATATGTGTATATCTGTGTTTTACACTTCTTGAAAAACACGCGGTCCTCAAGACTTTTCCACAAAACTGCAACATATGTATTGTGATGAATTTGCGACTATTAAAAAAATTAGAAAAAAACACAGTTAAAAATCCACTGAAACAAATGAAATGGAATGACGCAGAGAAATACATAAATGAGTGGTCCATTATGCAGGTGTAGCATATAATATGTAGTAGACATTTCACAATAACAAAATATCAAGTAATTTCCCAGTACAAAGTAACACAGATAAGTACACAATTACTGGAAATCAGCAGAATCTTTCTAAAAAATTAGATTATACTCAAATCCTCAATATCCATTTTAGAAAAATTAAACCTCTATATGAAACATTTACAATTATAAACAAAGCACATGCCCAAGTAAAGTTCCACTTGAGGAAAATGGAAACAAATCTATCTTCTTAGGCTGGGCGAATAGAAACCAAAAAGTTTCCTCTAAAAACCCATATTGAAAAATTATCTGAAATCCTTAACAGAAGTGAATACATCATAAATACAATCAGTAAAATCTGAACTTCAGTGAGAGTAGCAAATCAATTCTATACTGACATCTCCTTGTAAGAGCAGAGATCATGGTCCTGTCCTTCAAATATTCTAAGTATGGAAATGCACAAAAACAATAATGCCACTCAGACACCCACTCATCTACCCATAAACTTGCTAACATATCCACCCAACGATTCAAAGCACCACTTGCACTCAAAGACAAACACAAGCTCTGACACAACTAGTGACGGACCCATAGAGGTATTCACACAGTCACTCACAGCCCCACTCACGCGCTCATAAGCCACCTCAGACACCCACTGACACATTCACAATCCCACTCAGAAATCCACTCACACACTCATACACCCACTAACAGACCAACACAGGTGCTTACGCATCACTGTAAAACACAGCAGGTCACAGCTATGGATTTTTTTGGGAAAATCCTTAGAAATTCACTGAATAAACCAAAGGTTACAGGTATGTTATAGTTAGGGAATAGAAATTAATAAACCCTAAAAATTCACTGAAAAGAACAAAGGTTACAGGAATATTATAGTTAGGAAAAAGAATGAAAAAAACCTTAAAGACTTACTGAAAAAACAGAGGTTACAGGGATGTTATAGTTACGCTTACATAGTTAGGACCTACTTTCCATAGGAAAAGCATTTTTGACTTGCCTATAGCTTTGGTGTAGTTTGACCAATCTGCATGAAATTTTTGAAAACAAGTGTCAAAGTAGGTTCTGTGTGTCATGGAAAGTTTGGGGGGATCCAAGCAGTGGGGACCGAGAAATAAGGGCAAGAAATAGGGGTGTGTTTTTTAATGTTAATTCCCATAGGAAGTTGTTGTCAAACCTACAGCCTGAACCGCTGGACGGAAATACACCAAATTTGTGCTTTTTGTTATTTGGTCCAATTCCGTTCAGTACTTTTTGCAAAATTAAAGTGATATCACTGGCCGCGGATATTTCGTTACGGTTTTGTGATTAATCGTGAAATGCGTGCGCCAACGGGAA
Organism: Calotriton arnoldi; assembly: GCA_963921515.1. Lineage (NCBI taxonomy): Eukaryota > Metazoa > Chordata > Amphibia > Caudata > Salamandridae > Calotriton > Calotriton arnoldi. Next base: position 403,558 of record CAWUFW010011784.1, on the reverse strand, counting down.
TGCTCTGATTGGCTGGACGCAACCTGAACAGAAAGTTGTGGCCTCCATTTTATTACTTGGGAATGGTTCCTGGGGCTGAAAATTATAAGTGAAAGTAAACATAATGGGTCAGGGTCGAGGTACTCTGACCCCATGTTTTAGAAATGTAAGTGTTAGTGACACAAGTTATATGTCCAAAATTGATTTCTTTTATCACGCATGATATTTGCACCAACGCCGCGATCGCCAGCGCGGCCCCAATGTACCATATATAAATAAAAGATATATCATTGACTCATTAATACACATTGTATTATATTGAGATTTTTATAAATGTTTTTATAGAGTTATTTAGATAGTGATTTTATCTAGTGTGATAGATGGAATTAATTATATAGTTATAATTTTTGAATGTGGTGGTGGCTATTGAATTCCTGCTTTTGCTTTCTGCTTTCACGCCATATCCGCAGGGATCGCGATTACTGACGTCATGATGATTTCTGTCCTCACCATGAAAATGGAAAATAGGTTTTAGAGATGGTTGTTCTAGAAACACATTAGAAAAACATAAGTTTGAAGTGTACTGCAATAGACCCCTAGTGTGTAAATTACTGTAATATGTGTACATATATGTGTTTTTCACTTTATGGTAAAGGCGCGATTGTCGCGGTTAACAGCATTGTCATGACTTCCCGAATAACTGCAAAAACGGAAAACAGGTCTTAAAGATGGATTTTAAAGACATGAGTTACATTATTTTTAAAGAAGCATGTATATAGTAATATGTGAAGCACAATGTCTAGAATGGATTTTTTTAGTTAGTTTAGTTAATATTTTTGAATGTGCTGGTGACTGTTGAATGTCTGCTTTTGATTTGCGATTTTGCAACGTGATCAGGATTATCGCAACGTCGTCACGAAGATTCCTAAAAACTAAAAAAAGGATATTTATAAAAAAAAAATTAACAATATTTCTGCCACTAGGGTGACTCTGACAAGAGCTTTTGTGTTGATTGTGTGTATATGACAGCTACACATAAGACCGGATGAAGAGTTTCAGGTTACTTAGAAAAACCCTGTTGCCTTCGGTCTGTAAAGTGTAGCCATCATTTCTGTCATTTCCATGCATGTCAAAACGCAGATTGTTGTTATAGATACAGCCCATGCAATGGTCTCTGAGGAATGCAGAAACAGTTTTATTAACATGTTTCCTGGCTTTGCCAATCTGTGGACAGAATTGATTTGACCACTTCCATTTCTGTCTTTGGCATATATTAGAGTACACCAAGACAGTATAAGGGAAAAGCAACATCAGTCCTGCAAAGGTATCTTTCATTAGGATTTCCAGCCCTACCCCTGTCAATGTGCCTGGGTCACTACCACCACAATGCGCAATCATGAGGTAAGGAGCTCGGCAATTCACAGTGGTATTAACCAAAGCCAGAAACTGATGAAACTTTGACCCTCTCTCACCAAACCAAGTAATCTCCACATTTGGCAAACCCAAATCCCTGTCAATACCTCTCTTTTTTGCAGCCTCTTTAGCCTAATAGACATAGCTATGGCCAACAATCCACACTCTAAGCATTTTGACGAAAGGGAGCAAAAGCAGTCAGGAGAAGGTTGGAACTGAATGAGGTAGTTTTCCAAATAAAAAGCAGTTAAAATGGATGTGCTTTTTTTAAGATATATTTCATTGGATGCTGTCAGTAAGTAAGTGAATAAAATTAGGTAGTATGTTTGCTACATTAGTAAGAAGTCCTATAATTGGCTGTTGTTTAAAAAAAGGAATTTAATAGAAACATGGATATGCTTCTGAATCTGTGCAGCAAACCACACCTACTGTATCTCATTTTGAAGTAGCATTGCTTTCCTTTTAGATTGTGCTGTGAACTTGTGATCTACTGGTTCCATTGGGTGGCTAGATACACTGAGCTAAGAGTGTATTGGGGGAAGGGGGTTAAAGAGACAGAACATTTTAAAACTATTTGAGGAGTTATGACATAATTTAAGTAATGATAAACTATAATTTCCAATTGAGGACAATGTAATAAACGGTTGTGCAGTATCTAAATTTAAAAAACTGAAGCTAAATATAGGTTGTGACTCACCTTTTTTTTGCAATTACTCCGCGATCATCCTGAGAACATTGGGAACACACGGAGACAAGAACCTCGTTTTGAAAGAGAGGGAAAGGGCTAACAGATGCTAACCATTCACAAGTGGAGATAGAATAGTCTAAAATGAAAGACATGATATTATTTGCTACCTTTCTCATGATCATAGTGTTCAAAGTTGAAGAGGTTGCCATTTTATGGTTGCTTTGTATGAGAGTTACAAATCCTGACTGTGTCAAAAATATTTAGAAATAGCTAAAACAATTAATCTACAAACTCAATTCACTGTTATGTACATAACATTTTAGTTATATAAAAAAATACATTAGAAATGAATATGTATATGGTAGTTTGTTAAAAAAGAGTATTACAGAGATATAAAAAAAATATATGAGATGAACTGTATCTATCAGAGGGTATGTGTTTTAGATGTTAGTATGAAATGTTTTGGGAAGTAAGAGAAAAATGAATTAGTGCTCCTTTATTCCATTGTGTAGTTTATGGAAAAATAACAGTATAGAATTGTTCAAAGTTGTAATGAGGAATGTATTTAAAACTAAGAATGTTTTAAATGTCTAAGAATCATGTGCAGAATAGATACATCTATGTTATTTGCATTCTGGAAGTTGTAGTACTTTTGGTCACATTATTAAACAGGAGTAGTGTAGTCACAAGTAAAACAAAAGACAATGTTCTGCGCCTGTATATGTATTGTAAAGTAATATTATTTGTTAGGTATGTATTAGGAAGTCTTTGTCAATGTGCTTTTTTATGAGTGGTTTGCATATGCTTAGATTGTTTGATTTTTTTGTGGTTGCAGATATTTATGTTTATGGTGGGACTCTTGAGTTTATTTAAAGATGTAGAGAACTATCTATTTTTAAAAAGATGGCCTGAAGGTGTATATCTTTGATTGATTCACATATATGTTTACATGGTGATCTATGTTCTTCAAGGCTTATGAAAATGTCATGTATGTGGTGAATGTGATGTAGAATTGAGGTGAGTTTATAGTGCAGAATGTCTGTTGAGAGTTCTTGCACTCAATCACAATAAGGAGCTAGAGAGGGAAAATTATTCAGGTCGCCCTCCACTCACAGATAACCAAAAAACACCAAAAGCCTGATTATCAGGGGCTTAGTCCACTTTCATTTATAGGATTTAGAGTGCGTGTACAACTTCCTCTACCCACCTATTGATTTATACATTTCTCAATTTTATTCAATCCTTAGTGCCCACAGTACATTTTTGTATTTGTAAAAACTTTGGTTTGTCAGTCACCTCTTTCCAAATATACCCCCAACTATACAGGTGTATACACAACAAAAAATTGTGTGTAGGTGAGATAGCCCCTCACGTGCGCTACACTAAAGGAGCTACTGGTAGGTTCTCACCAGTTGTGCCCACATTTCTCATCATTGGTAGCTATCTCACCTGTGAGAAGGAAAAGAGAAAGTGTCCAGTACGAATAATAAAGGTGAAAATAATGTTGTGTGTGTCACAAAGAAGAAAAAGAGAGACCCTGTGATATTATGAGATAAAGAATATCTCTAGTTAAAATTGAGTTAATACTCACATATACCATGTGCCAGTTTTATTCAAAATCGTGAGCTTACTCAAGGTTAAAAAACAACTGCATGTTGCAGACCAATTCAGGATGGGCCAACATGTTTCATTGCCTGTTTCTTTGTTGTGGCAATTTCGTCAGGGCTCGAGGTCGTAGATCACCTCACTGGACTTCAAATTTTGTACACGAAGTAAATGACAAACACAAAAAGATATCAATTAAAAAACGACCAACCAGTTAGAACCTCCTCGATAATGTTCACTGGCTTCTTAGGTCAGACAATTGACCTAAACAAAAATGGCTAAAATAGGTATTTAGCAAACACAAGGAGATGATGGACGGAGTGCTGAAACTTTTCAAACACTCACCCCCAGTCACAGATCTGGGTTGAATCCATCATCATTCTTTAGTTCACTTTGCCACCCCAGTTCAGACATAGCTATATGCAAATCAGTCTTGACCCTGTGCCTCATGGGAACAGTCCAGACCGAACTGCCAAGCCATGTCTTCCCTGGACCAGAATCAAGCATCCTGGGACCGGTTTCGGGCTAACAGCCCTCATCAGCCAGGCTAGCTTGAATCCAGTGGCAAAGTGAGCAAGGGACCCACGTCTGGGCATACCCTGCCAACTTAGGGCGAACAAAGCAAACACAAGGAGATGATGGACGGAGTGCTGAAACTTTTCAAACACTCACCCCCAGTCACAGATCTGGGTTGAATCCATCATCATTCTTTAGCTCACTTTAGCTCAGCGTACCAAGGATTTATCAATCCCGCCTGGACACTTCCCGTGTGGGAGTTATTCAGTATGTGAGTTGACGGAGAAAACCAACAGTATACAATTGATGAATGGGAGGACGTGGCATCTGACCAAATTCAGCAATTGTAATACTGTTAATGTAATTTACCGACTTACTTGCCAATGTGGGTTACACTATATAGGTTTAACCTCTCGAAAGATCAAAGTTCGTATTCAAGAACATCTGAGTACAATAAAATCAGGAAAATTAACCACACGGCTTGTGTAACATTTTAAAGAAAAACATCATGACACTAGAGCATAGAAATGGCTTGTTTTGGAAAGAGTAGTGGATGAGGCATGCAACATTGAGAAAACACTCGCCAAGAAAGAGGCCCATTGGATTTTCACAGAAAAAGCTGACCAGATTGGACTGAATGATTTTATCAAATGGAATAAGATCAGTGGGTGATTAACTGTAGTATGAGACTTGACCAGACATAATATGTAATATCCTGTGTGAAGATCATGATGACGGCTACTTGATATCAGTGATGGTGTTGAATTGATGAGGTCCTAAATACTTTAGAAATACCATGACAAAGGTGGGCCCCTGTCTATATTAAACAAGGAGTGTTAAATGTAATGTCCCATGTTGGTGGGATTGGAAGACAGAGTATTCCAATTGGGATAGTCAGATTTGGGACATATTAGCAGTAGCCAAAAGGATATCCAATCATACCATGGACATATATATTATCCAGTTATGATGATTATTTGACATCTTTGACATATGAAGAGTAAATGGAAATTGTATTTCCATTGAGAATGTTTGATGGGTATGAGTAGTCGGAAAGTAGAAAAGTCCAAGAGCCTTGATGTTGTACCAGGGACACGGTACTTGTCTATATAAATTACCATCCCGCTCATTAGCATTCATAAATTGATGAGGACTAAATGATGAGGTTATCATGTTCTGTTGGTATATGGAGACGCATTGATAATTGGTGCATCTCTTGAAATACTATTGAACAGCTGAATACTAGTCCAAGATGGTGCTGATGCTTTGCACTGAATGCGCGTGGGCTAGCGACAAAGTCACATGACTTCATGTTTCCGGGACGCGTTGGTAAAATGAAGCGTGAGGACCGCATCGATACACCGGAACGAGATGAAGCTCACTTCACGGGTATATGCGCTAAGAGTATGCGTGGCAGTCCTAAAGAGTGGTGAGTCAGTACGCATATCTGTCCCAGCTGTGGATATCAACATATAGGGGCGATGCGTCTGAAAGATTTTAATTTAGCGGGGGTCATGGTATGAGCCTAAATCGAATGAGCAGACAAGAGTATGTATGCATATTCAATCTAACATCATATATACTTTAACCCTGGGTGTAGTACTACGCTACGCTCACGGAGCATGCGTAGTTTGCACTACTACACACTACACAAATTGCACATAGCACAGTGCAAAAACTGTGCTAAAACACGTAGCGCAGCAGCAAAATCATCAACACCTACAAATGCTTTGATAAAGCAATTTTACATGCTAAATAAACATATAACCAATTCACAAAAGTGAACTTTGTGAATGAAAATATTAGGCAATGAGAGAGGTGATGATTTTGGGGTCCCCCCTAACCTAGGGGGAGGACCAAGCAGATGCCTTGAACACAAAGAGCATATCATGCTGAACGATTCAGTGGTGGTCCCTTCCTCCTAGGACCACCCCAAGCACAGTTATGGGCAAAAATACAATCCCAACCAAAGGCCCTGCAAAGCATTATGGAACGAGATTAGCAGTGGGCAGTGAATATTATAGTGTCCAATATCAAAATAATTCTACAAAGAGCTGCAGTTCAACTAGTCGTTACTAGATGTCCCTCACGAGTCAAATGCAAAAGCATTGAAATTATTATTACATCAAGCTGCAGTTCCACTAGTCGTTACTAGATGTCCTCATGAGTCAAATGCAAAAGCATTGAAACCCTTTCATGAAGCTTTTGCATTTGACTCGTGAGGGACATCTAGAACGACTAGTGGAACTGCAGCTTGATATAATAATAATTTCAATGCTTTTGCATTTGACTCGTGAGGACATCTAGTAACGACTAGTTGAACTGCAGCTCTTTGTAGAATTATTTTGATATTGGATACTATAATATTCACTGCCCACTGCTAATCTCGTCCCATAATGCTTTGCAGAGCCTTTGGTTGGGATTGTATTTTTGCCAATAACTGTGTTTGGGGTGGTCCTAAGAGGATGGGACCACCACCGAATCGTTCAACAAGATGTGCTTTTTGTTTTCAAGGCATCTGCTTGGTTCTCTCCCTAGGTTAGGGAGGATCCCAAAATCATCACCTCTCTCACTGCTTGTTAATTTATCGTTTTCACTTTTGTGAAATGACTATATGCATTTTAGCATATAAAGACAGAGATACAAGCACACAGCTATGCACTATACAATAAGCTTAATTTGCTGAGCGTAGTTCAAAGTGTACTTTGCGTAGCTACGTGTAGTGCTACTACACAAACTACGTCCAGGGTTAATATACTTGTCCCGAGTACAGACATCAACAAAGAGAGGCAATGTTGCTTGAATGCTTTTATTTTGGCACTGCGAGCTTAAGTCGAACGCGCTGATGCGAGCATAAATGTCTAAACTAATTTGATATTGTGAACTAAATCCGTAAATGAATATAGCATGTCAGGTGCTGTGAATATGGTATGGCAGACAGTGTGATTATGGTACGGATTAATGAACATTTGGCATATATAAGAAAGGAGCAAACAATAGTTGTATGTCTTTTCAGGTAGATTTACGACAACGGATGGTGTTGTATAAGGGTCTCACAGTAGAAAGAAGCACCCTGTGACAAGGTGGATAGCTGGTATGAGGGGCCTTGGCTACCACCTGGTAAATACCTATTTTAGCCATTTTTGTTTAGGTCAATTGTCTGATCTAAGAAGCCAGTGAACATTATCGAGGAGGTTCTAACTTGTTGGTCGTTTTTTAATTGATATCTTTTTGTGTTTGTCAGTCACTTCGTGTACAAAATTTGAAGTCCAGTAAGGTGATCTACGACCTCGAGCCCTGATGAAATTGCCACAACAAAGAAACAGGCAATGAAACATGTTGGCCCATCCTGAATTGGTCTGCAACATGCAGTTGTTTTTTGACCCTGAGTAAGCTCACGATTTTGAATAAAACTGGCACATGGTATATGTGAGTCTTAACTCAATTTTAATTAGAGATATTCTTTATCTCATAATATCACAGGGTCTCTCTTTTTCTTCTTTGTGACACACACAACATTATTTTCACCTTTATTATTCGTACTGGACACTTTCTCTTTTCCTTCTCACAGGTGAGATAGCTACCAATGATGAGAAACGTGGGCACAACTGGTGAGAACCTACCAGTAGCTCCTTTGGTATAGCACACGTGAGGGGCTATCTCACCTACACACAATTTTTTGTTGTGTATACACCTGTATAGTTGAGGGTATATTTGGAAAGAGGTGACTGACAAACCAAAGTTTTTACAAATACAAAAATTTACTGTGGGCTATAGGGATTGAGTAAAATTGAGAAATGTATAAATCAAAAGGTGGGTAGAGGAAGTTGAACACCCAATCTCAATCCTATAAATGAAAGTAGACTAAGCCCCTGATAATCAGGTCTTTTGGTGTTTTTTGAGAGTTCTTGCACTACCTTTATTTGGCGTGTAACTTTTCTTTGAGAAATGCTGAATATATGTTTTAAACATGCAAGAACATTTTGAGATATGATGTAGGTATGCCATTAGGAAAAGGTTTTGTGCTTTGAAAAAGTGAGATTTGTTGTTTTCGGTTTTAGAAACGTACTGATGCATGTGCATGCTGAGTAACAGAGTAATGGATGCTTGTAGAGAAGCATGTAGCCAATTATATATGAAGTGTGATATCTAGACTTTTCTGGCACATAGGTCATTAGAAAAGGATAGATACACTAAAACAGATAGTTTGATACTGACAGAAGGAGTTAAACACTGAGTTACAGCTATAGCCACAACTGTTATGTACATAACAGCAATGGAGATACTTTACAGTCACCCAAGTATTACTCAGGCACTCATCCAATCGCTCAGCCACTACTCAGGCAGTTATCGAATCACTCACATACTATGTACGCACGTATTCCTTTACCCAGTCACTACACATACACTCTTCCAATCACGGAGGCACTAATTATGTACTCATTGAACTACACAGGCAACACCCATGCATTCATCCAATCATCAAGTCACTAACCATTGACATATACAGGCATCAAATCTGTACCTATGCAGTTATTCAAACACCAATACACTCATCCAAACACTCACATATAACTCATGCACTCATCCAAATACTGAGGCACAACCCATGCACTCATCTAAACTCCGAGGCTAGTCATGCACTCATCTAATTATGCAGGAAGTATCATTGCAGTGAACCTATCACCCATCCAGCATCTATGCTCTTATCCAATTACTGGGGCAATACTCTTGCACTAATATAATCATCAAAGCAGCACACTTGCTTTTATCCAATCACTCAAGGTTTAATAAAGTCCTTATAAAATTACTCAGACATTAGTCATGCTCTCATGTAATCAGCCAGGCACTACTGCTGCAGTCATTCAATTATCCAGGCAATATGCATGTAGTTTTGTAATCACCCAGGTACTACCTGTTCAATTATCCAAAAACACATGGGCATCAGTCATGTACGCATTCAATCACTGAAACACTACTCATGCACTCATGCATTCTGCCAGGTGCAATGTATGCGCTTAAACAATGACGTACGCACTATGTATGCACTGAACAAATCACGTATATACTATGCATGTAGTACTGTTATCACCCAGGGTCCAGAGTAGCACTCATTTAATCATCCAACCACTATCTATGCATGTATTGAATCATTGAGGCATTAGTTATGCACTTATCTAAACATTCAGACAGTAATCATGCACTCATCCAAACACCCAGCTAATAGCAATATAGTCGTGCGAGATACACAGGCATTAACTATGCAGATATGGAACCACCAATGTAGTTCCTACATACTAAGGGAATAATCCAGGTACTACCTATATTCTGAGGGAATCACCTAGGCACTTTCTATGAACTCATCCAATCATCCAGGGAGGATTGTTGTACTCAACCACAAACACATGTATTTACAAGTTTTAGTGAGGAAAATGTACTCTTTTAGAACCATCTGGTGAATTACATATGTAACCTGTCACACACTGTATGTATGTAGAAGAATTAGTGAGCTATATGCTGTCATACAGATTAATGTGCAGATTTTTATATGCAGTGTTTCTCAAAATTTTAATCTGACACATCTAAGTAGAAAAGTACTGAAACACTAAATTTACCAGTGACACAGTGGCAGAGAGGCACAGAAATAGCTATGTTGTGTTTTCAGATTTATAGTATTGAGACATTGTATGTACTTTTACACTTTGCTTGATGTTTATTTTAAAATTTACTACAAAAGGGATAAAGTGGTCCTTTAGCTTGTATAAGTGAGAACTGAGATATGGTGCAGCTGAATTGTAGGAGAGGGTGCCATAATATTAAAAGGTAACTAATAAATTAAGTTTTGTGTTTTGGTTTGGGTTTGGTGCATTGAAGTAACGGCTTGTAGTTATGTAGCTCGGGTCATCTGTAGATTTAAAACTGCAACATAACATAGAAACTGTTTTTGTATAATGTGTAAGCCAGTAGTAAAGTGGTTGGTACATTGGCTAGAATAAAAATTCAAATATACTTTTTATTTTTTGTACAGAACAATATCTGCATAACTATAGACAGAATGGCTACAAAAGCTCAAAGGAAAAGGGAACAGAAGCAACTACAGTATCTAGGCAAAACTTGGGGCCAGATGTACGACCCACCAATTTGCAACTCCCAAATTGCGTCGCATTTGCGACTCGCAATTTGCGACTCTCAAATTGGGATGTACAACAGTGTCTCAGACACTGTTTGCGTTTCCCAATGGGGTCGCAAATTGCATGCCTCATTGTTGCAATTTACGACCCCATTGGGAATGGCTATCACTCCCAGGGATGGTGGCTTGCTGGGGTCAGCAGGCCACGATGTCTGGGACTGCTTTTCAAATAAAGCACTTTTTTTTTAACTGCAGCCCGTTTTCCTTAAAGGAAAACGGGATGGTTTAAAAAAGAAAAATTTAACTTTTCAGTTTCATTTTTTTAAGGGAAGGCAGTGGTCCCTGGGACCACTGCCTGCTCTTAAAAAATATTTCCTCACATACTCACAAAGGGGAAGTGGTCCCCTGGGGACCACTTCCTGTTTGCAAGTGGTTTACCACCTACTTGAAGTAGGTGGTAAACTGCAAGTGTTTTGCGGCCGCAAATGCGATTGCAAAATAATTGTACCTGGCATGGTGACTTGCTATTAGGAAGGGACGCCCCTTCCTAATAGCAGGAGTCGCAAATGCTATTTTGCGAGTCTGTGACTCGCAAAATAGCATTTGTACATGCCATTACCCTTTTTTGCGGTCGCAAACGGGAGAATCTCCCGTTTTGGGCCGCAAAAAAGGGTCATATATCTGGCCCGGAGACACAAAAGGGGCAAAATGAAGAAAAAGTGATGAAAGACTGGTATGAGGACAAAGTCATTTCTTAAAAATATATGTGGACATTTCCAAAGATTACAAAATAATGAAAATAAAATTCAAACTATGAGAAAGAGTAACAGTGGACAAAATCTATATAGCAAGAGCAGGAAACAAATATGGACACACCTTAACCAGGAGACAGAAGCAGTTTGAGGAATCAGAGCCAGGATGTTTCATAGTAGAGTAGTTATAAATCTCCGGAGAACTATGAAAAAGTATAGAAGAAGGAGAGAAGCACTGAAACAGAATGAACGAATTGAGAGATTAGTTGATAAGCCCTTTGCTTTGAAGAGGAAGCTTTTCATTTTGATTATGCACAGAATGAAGATTCTTGACACAATGGTGTTTGAAAAAAAGATTAGTGAATAGAAGTAACTTTTGTACAATTTTTAGTGGAGAATGGATACATACTTCTAGTACAAAGCCTTTTTTTATTTTATTTTATTTATTTATTTATTTATTTATTTATTTTATGTGTTTTATAGAGCGCGAACTTGAACCGTTAGGGTATCAGAGCGCTTTACATGAGAGCAAACAATATACAGACAGGCTTAGAAACAACCAATTGCAGATCGAGTAGTAGGGGGCCGGGTGCCGGAGATATAAGGGAGAGAAGGACACGTATTTACAGTTTACAAAACCAAATACTGAAGACGAGATAACATATATACAGATTATGTTTACAATTATTCAAGACAAGGTACCAAGTTTCCGATGGGCGACTAGGTAGTCCGAAGGGAGGCAATGGACGGCCATAGGTCAGGGCCATAGTGAAGCATGAGGCCAAACTTAAGCGAGGAATTTGCCCATAAGGAAGGTTTTGGCATCTTTTTTGAATCGAGTTAGAGAGGGGATTCTTCTGATGTCGGGTGGGAGAGAGTTCCATATTCTTGGAGCAGCCCCGGAGAAGGCCCGATTGTAAGTTTTTTTTTTCCGAAAGCGTGCAGGTTGAAGCAAGAGGTTTCTGGCAGATCGGGAGTTTCTGATTCCTCCGCAGATCACAAGTTTCTGTGCCAGATATGCAGGGGAGTTAGAGTATAAAGCTTTGTGCATGATGCATGCTAGCTTCAACTGTATTCTAGCCTCTAGGGGAAGCCAGTTGAGAGCTTTCAGGTGTGGGGAAATATGATCATATTTTCGTGTGCCGGTAAGTAGTCTGGCGGCCGCATTGAGGCAGGCTTTAAGAGGTGCCAGGGAGATCTTGGGTAAACCCGAGAGGGTAGAGCAGCCATATTCCAGTCTAGAGATGACGAGTGCTTGGACTGCCATTTTTAGGTCGGGAGCATCGAGGAAGGGTTTCAATTTCCTAAGGTAGCTCAGGTGGAATCTGGCTGTTTTGGCCATCGAGTTGATGTGGTCCCGCATGTTCAGGTTGCTGTCGAGGGTAATTCCCAGGGATTTAGCCGAGTCCACAATGGTCGGTGGGCAATTTAAGGCTGTGATAGCCTTAATCCATGAATGAATATCAAGGTTGGTACTGGGAGGGAGACCAGGAGAAATTCTGTTTTCTTTGCATTGAGTTTGAGTTGATTGGATGCGAGCCATTGGACGGTGAGTTTCAGGGCTTCGTTCAGGGAGAGAATCTCTTCGAGAGATGAGGTTTTGATGTAGATCTGAGTGTCATCAGCGTACATATGATAGGAGATATTTGCAGTGCGTAATACTTCAGTAAGCGGTTCTAGGTAAAGGTTGAAGAGGGTGGGGGACAGGGTTGATCCTTGAGGGACTCCAACCATGACCGGGGATGGTGACGAAAGGTTGCCGTTGATTAGGAATCTCTGTGACCGGTTTTGGAGGAAGGACCTAAACCATTCTAGAACAGTGCCATCCAATCCCATTCTGAGTTTGAGGCGTTCGAGTAGTTTTTCATTGTTAACCGTGTCGAAGGCTGAGGATAGGTCCAGGAGAATTAGGAGACAAGTTTTGCCTTGGTCAAGGGCTTGGAGGGCATCATCCACGATGTGGAGCATGGTGGTTTCGGTGCTGTGCCCTGGTCTAAATCCGGATTGGAAGTCATCGAGCAGGTGGAAGTTGTTAATGTGTTGGCTTAGCTGCTGTTGCACACATTTCTCCAGCACTTTGGCTAACAGGGGGATGTTGGAGATGGGTCTGAAGTTATCGGGAGAGGCTGGATCCAGCGACGTCTTTTTCAGAATGGGGAGGACTTGGCCGGCTTTTAGGGAGTCAGGCATCGTTCCCTGCTGGAGGGAGGCGTTGATTATTGTAGTCCAACTAGGAATAATGGATTGGGCGATGGCAGCTAGGCAGTTGGAAGGGAGCGGGTCATTAAAATGGTTGTTCGGGTTTAAGGTGGAAAGGATTTCAGAGATGGAGTCTTCTTCGTAGTCTTTGAAGACAGACCAGTGAGCATGATTTTTAGGAGGAGCCTGTGGCTGCGTCGTGGTGGGAGGAGGCGGGTCAAGAAGGGGTTGAGGGTGTGTGATGGAGCTGAGTTCGTTTCCAAGGGCAGAGGTTTTGTCAGCGAAGAAGGAGGAGAATTCCTCTGCGGATATAAGAGACTTAGGGGTTTCTTTTGACGTTTTGGCCAGTTTATTAGATTGGTGTTTGACCAGTTCGAAGAGCTTTTTAATGAAGAAAGCAATCTCCAGGATAATAGATTAGTTAATGCTATTGATTAAAGAGGACGATGTTATGAAATGAAGAATGGAACTCCTACAGCCAAAGAGGTGAAGGTACCTAGAAATGTAGAACAAGTTATTGGAGAAGAGGTACAAGGAAGGCAGAGTCAGGTGTCTGTACACAAATGGAATTGTATCAATGTTTGTAGTATTCAAATGCAATCCATTGATATATTAAGGACATTTCTACGTATCTTTCCAAGGCGAAGTTTAAAACATAAAATAATTACTTTACAAGGATTAAATCCTGGCAAAATTAGAAAGCATACAAATTTTCAGGGACACTCACTAGCTTGTTTATCAAAGAAAGTGTGCCAAAGCACCTTTCATCATTTCAGGATATTAGCTGTACATCACACAACCATGTGAACTTTAGTTAGGAGACTGTACTTTGTGAAAACTCCTGTTTTATGTTGAGGAGAAATTAATAGAGCACTTTTGCATGGTACTGTGGCAAACATAGAAAAGGTTTGTGATGATGTGTAGTTTTGTTTCTTTGGTCCTGAGCAGGATTCCTGGGAAAATGAAGAGTTGTTAAGAGGAGGAGTTGCAGAACAGGACACAGATATTACAGTTGATAGTATTGAAGAAGATGATGTCATCAGTGGTCATAGGTGCTGTCATTTGAGATGTCATCAGTGATGTCACTGACCATGTCATGAGTGATGTAATATGTGAGGTCATAAGCAGTGCATTGTAGGGGTGCGAGTTATAGTTAGCTTAGCTAACTATAACTGCTGAATTTCACTGGTTTTGTAAGAGTGAAACTTGAGCCTAACTATAATGTCTCTGTAACCTTTGTTTTTTCAGTGAATATATATATGGGCAGCACAAGCTTGAAATAAATTTTGGATATATCAGCACCAGCGTAATTGGAGTCCGTTTAATTTAATCTGTTGAGTGCATGTATAAACCACAAGGCTATAATAAAACATTTCTAAAATAGGTTCTTCTTTTGTAGTACATTGCCACTAAAGTTTAGTTCTAACAAGACATGTTTAAAGACTATAAACTGTAATAGTGAACAGTGCAACTTTTTGCTGATAGTCTGTGTTTTAAATATTCCTTTTTATAAACTGGGCAGAATTCACTAGTAGATGATTGGATCAATGAGTGGCTTGCAAGGATGAGGCTCTGAGGTGTGCTGATTAATCCGGTGAGAGCAGCAGTGTGATTGTTAAAGATTTGTTTTTCAACCATCAATGGAAGAAAGACGAAATGCTGTGTTAACAGTCCATTTAGGGTTTCTATTTGTCTGTTTGCTTAAGGAAGTTAAATATCCTGCAAATTAATGTAACTGTGAATAGTGGGAAATAATTCACAGTTAGACCTCTTCTATGTGAAATACAAGCTTTGAAACTACAGTCAGACATTCAATAAGAACGCTTACCCATGAAAAATTCAAAGGTGAAATAAAAATATGGTTTGCATTGTTATGACACTTTAACATATTTTAAAGAAAACTTCAGAAATGCACCTAAAACGCACAATTAAAGTCCACTTATGGTTAGCAATTTTAAAAAAACAGATTCAAAGGTTATGGTGAGAACCAAAATCTATTAAGTCGCACAGCATCCATGCAAATCATAACTCACTTCCCTGTGTCCAATGAAGGTATGAATGAAATTACTTCTATAGCGCACAGCTACTCAGAAAAGAGAACCAACACAATGCTGACCCTACTACAATCGGAATAAGAACTTTTTCAGCTCCTTTTTAAATGTGTTCTTTTCCGATATGGAACTCAGGTATAGCGGCAACTGATTCCATATTCCTGCTGCTTTGATGGAAAAAGATGAACCTCCCCTCCATTTCTTTTGAAAAGGAGGGGTCGCAATAAGTCTTGCATTACCGGAGTGAAGATGTCTCCCTGGGATGTAGTCCCTGATCTATTCCTTCAGGTACACAGGTCCCCTATCATGAAGGGCTTGGTGCGTTATACGTTGGTGCACTGGCAGCCAATGCAATCTGTCCCTAAACAAGGGCACAGACGCACCTCTCGGAATTTTATACAGTCGGAAAACTGCCATGTTGTGCATAACTTGTAACCGCTGAATTAAGTAATCTGTGAGGCTCAGGTACAAATCATTGGCATAATCAAGCCTAGAAAGGATTAAAGACCTAACCACAATAACCTAAGCCTCATGTGGAAGTAAGTACAGGAATTTCTTCAGCATATGAAGGATCCAGAAGTAAGCCTTCACTACAGTTGACACTTGAGCCCTGAATGAAAGTTGGCCATCAAACAGAAAGCCCAAATTTCTTGCCACCGCTGATGAAGTGGGCAGTGGGGAAACATTACTAGGCAAAGTTCCTGACCATCCTGGAAGGGGATCCCACCCAAACAGTAATATTTCGGTCTTAGCTGGATTACATTACAGGCAATTAGCCTTCAGCCAATCAATCCTTGCCATCATGCACTGAGCAAATGTGACCCTTACGTTGGTAGCATCCCAGAGCAGGAGTTGGGTGTCATCTGCGTATGAGATGACTTTGATATTAAAGGATTCTACCAAATATGCCAAGGGGGACATATACATGTTGAAAGTGTAGGACTTAGAAAGGAACCTTGTGGCTCTCCCCAATTCAACTGTTTTGTCCATGAGGCATATTGCTTCATGGAAACCCCCTGCTCGTGTCTCTCAAGATATGAACCTAACCAGCTCCATGCCGAGTCATTCACGCCTAGATGTTATAACCTGTCCAACAAGATGTTCTGATCCACCATGTCAAATTCAGCTGAAAGGTCCAGCAACACCAGAGCCAAATTGCAACCGGAATCCAGATTTAACTTAATGGCCTCTGAAACCTTAAATAATGAGGTCTCAGTGCTGTGATGGACTCTAAATGGTGATTGAAAAGGATGAAGCATGTAATCATTTAGAAAGGTGGTAAGTTGTTGGTTAGCCAACTTTTCCAGAACCTTTGAAGATGCTGGGAGCAAGGAGACCAGACTAAAATTAGTCAGGGATTTGGGATCAGCATTAGCCTTTTCGAGCAAAGGGATCACATTTGCTCTCTTCCAGGCAACCCCCCCCCCCAAATTGAGAGAGGTAAAAAGCAACTCTTGGTATACGGGAGCAATGATATCTGATATAGACAACAAGATAAGAGGAGGCATGGGGTCTGTTGGTGACCTTGACTTGCAATTCCCAAAAGCAGCAGTCACTTCTTCCAAAGACGGGGCCAAGAAAGTCACCAGTTTAGAGTGTGATGTTGCAACTATCTGGTCTTAGGTTTCTGACGCCGTGGGAGCGTTGTTCATTCCAGCTAAATGGTACTGGATTTTGAGGATTTTATCCTAAAAAAAATTGCTGAGTTAGGAGCATACAGACTGGCTGGGCTCCAAAGGGGGAGAGGTAAACTTGGGGTCAGCAAACTTGGTCACAATCTTAAAAATCTCTTTCCAACATTGCCCACCTCTTTAATGCAGTGCATATAGAAGGAGTTGAGGGTCTTCCTGAGATTTTTATGATAAGCTTTAAAGGTGGATTTATAATGAATTTTATCAGCATCACAGTAGTGACGCGGTCAACTCCTTTCCAGTTTCTTACACCCTGCTCTCTCTCTAGAGCTAATTCCAGCAAAAACCAGCTTGCTGAATGAGTATTATGGATATTTCTTGAGGCCCTACTAGGGGCTAACTGATCCGCTGCCCTCCTAAGCTAAGACTTGATGGCAACACCACCCTCCACTACAGAGTCTGGAATTACAGGAATTGAAACTAGAAGGATGCTCTTCAAATCAGCTATAGGCACCCTACTCCAGCTTCTGTTCTCATTCCTCAGCAGGGGGGGCAGGGCTCATTCAAATGACCCAATTGCCAAATGAAAGATAATGCAAAGTGATCTAACCAAGGCACTGGCTGGGGGGGCTTGATCTTTAATGCTACATCAGGAAATATAGTATCAATAGCCTGCCCACCTATATGAGCTGACTCAGTGTGAATGCACCTTAAGTTGAAAGAAGCTATCGTTTCCACTAAGCGCAAGGTTAGTGGATCTTTAACTTTGTCCAAATGAATGTTAAAGTCCCCAAGAATGATAAAGTTTGTATATGAAATACATTGAGGGGCCATTTCCTGGTCAAGAGATGCAATAAAATCTCCCAAATGTCCTGGTGGGCGGTAAATCAATACCCTGGAGAAGCGGTGCCTAAAACTTCTACTCCTATCATTCCCTCGGGTTTAAATGTCTAACAATTATAGATCTTTTTATAGACCATTGCAACCCCACCCTCTCTCCTTCCCACCCTGTCTAAGTGCTGACACACATATGACTCGGGCAGAGCAAAATGAAGGTCAGGGCAGGAAATCTTGTTAATCCAAGTTTCAGTTAAAAAAAGCACATCCAGGCTCTCAACTTTTGACATATCAAAAATATTCAGTAAGTGTTTATGTAAGGAGCGTACATTTATTGGTGCTACCTTCAACTTCCTTTCTCTTTTATTTGCACCCGCCCTATTGGTGGCCTGCTGGTTTAAGGGGAAAAGACTATGCTTACATCTGCAGTATACCACAGGGCCAACACAGTCTAACAAATCCAGACTACGCCCCATAGGGTCCACCCCTCTCATATCTATTAAATCAGCCGATGTATAGGATTTCCTCAACAAATCTCCCTCTGCAGCGCCAGCATAATGGCTGGTGCTGGCCATGGCCGGGACATGGACAGGCGCAGATGGGCTTGCCTTAGGAATGCTTCAGCCATGCATTTATAGGAGGGGACTCCTCCTGATAGAAACGGAGCACTACAATGTGGCTGACACAATATGGAGTCATTCTATGACATTCTCCAGCCCTCCTCCTAAAAGCCCCGTCTGCGTGCCAGTAGTTTCTCTCATTTCCTGATTAAGTAACTCACAACAACAAAATATTAAAAGAATGCCGGCAAAAAAATCACCAATTCACCATGGGAGGCTAGCCCCCACTGTGCAGGCTTTCTGCCATGTGCACCGTTAATCATGGGCAGCCACTCCCTACTGTGCAGATCCTTTGGTTGTGTGCCACAGAAGTTGGCCATAGACCCTCGCCACTGGGAAGCATCTGTGGCCTAACACACAAGGGGTGTCCATACCTCACTGTGTGCAGGCTTCAGTAAGGACTTTTTCCAGTAGAATCATCCTTGCTCTAGTTGTCATTCCAAAACCAAAACTGTGGATCTTTAAACTTACAAATGTAGATTTTACCCTCAAAAAAAGCTGTGTGAAAAAAATAGAAAAGAATGGAAAATTTATTTTCGATGTTAGTTCCTCTTCTACTTTCTTCAGGTTTGTTTTTAGTGAACCTAGTCTACTTCATAAAAGTAGCAAGTGAATCCCACAACTTGAAACCAACCAACATTAGGCAAGACTCCAATATCCCCATATTACATACTGAAGAAAAATGTTTGTAATGCACTGACTTGGTTGTTCTGATGTTTTGCTGCTGCACTCTGCAGCTTAGATCTTGCTATTACCCCCGTGGCTGGCCGCTGAGCTTCCATCAATTCCGTTCTTTGTGATCTTGGAGGGAATTCCTCTATCCAGGCCCACGCTTCTGGCATTTGAAAGAAGAAAGTCTTATTTTAAAATATTACTTTCAGTTTGGCTGGGAAAAGCAACATATATATTGTATGCAAAGGTTCCTCAGCTTTTCCTTGACGGAGTCAAAGGTTCTTCTCTGTTTCTGGACTTCTCTGGAGTAGTCCGGAAAAAACATTATTTTGGTGTTGTCCAGCCGGACCTCTCCTGCATGCCTCATCTCTCGCAATATCAAGTCTCTGCCCTGGTAGTTTAAAAATCGAGCGATCACTGGCCTGGGAGGAGCCCCCACATGCGGTTGTGAGTTTGGCATCCTGTGGGCTTGTTCAATCACAAAGCAGGCGGAGTACTGAGTATTCAGGAAAGTGTCCTAAAGCCACTTGTAGAGGAAGGATCTTACGTCTGTACCCTCACTAACTTCCGGGAAACCTATAAAACGTAAGTTATTCCGTCTGTGCGGTTTTTCGCATCATCCACTCTCCATGCAGTCTCCCTCATGGAGGCTTTCAGTTGAGTGACCTCTTTCTGCACATTGCGCGATACATCTTCCACCTCTGAGATGCGCTGCTCCACAAGTGCCACTTTCTCTGATACTATGAGGAAATCTTGTCGTAATAAAGTCACATCAGTACGCACTTCCGCTATTCTTCCCTCTAGCACTTCTCTTGATGATTGTATTGCCTGCAGGAGGGTTGCGTTGTCTGGCATGGGTGCTTGGTCGCCCACCGCTACCCGGGGGGCCATCACTTTAGCGTATATGTCAATTTTCCCCTGTGTTTGGGGCTTTGGCTCTTTGTCTCTGCCCATTGGGTATGGATGTGTTATCGAGGGGTCTTGCTGTGTGAGTATGGCTGCTTCTTGCTTCAGTGAGGCAGAGGTCTGCAGCAGCCGCCCCCTTTTCGCAGTGTAAGCAACCTCTATTGCTTGAGTGTCCCCACACGTTCAGGTTGGTCTCCCCCTGCAAGGTATTCCTTCGGGGTTCCGGCAGCAGTCTTCTACCTGTAGTTCCTGCAATAGGGGGAATAATTAACTTCACTTTCCCGGTCACTGCACTTTATGGCCTCCACCCTCTCCTTTGTGTCGCTACCCTGTCGTCTTCCTTCTGATTTCCGTGCTAGGTTTGTCCACCTCGGGGCTTTAAAGCAGGCCCAGTAATTTGCCATGGGGTCCCCTCTTTGTCACACGTGAGAATACATCTGGCCTCCCAGGGGTCTCTCCCGATCTCGTATGCCCCGCTCGGGAGCCCCTCCATCACCTGCGACCGTATGAGCCTCCACTCTGGTGGGTAGCTCCACACCAAAACACAGTCACCAACTGTTCTTTCAGTCCCACTCTGCAGCCTTCTTCCCTATACGGTTCCTGTGATGGGTGGTCCGTATAGGCCTTGTTGCTTCAGGGGACCACACTGACCTTCATATTGTGCGCCCTCTCTTCATCTTCCCCTTCTCGTGCGTAATGAGTTCCCCCTGGAGGCTTCTCTTCTGTGCCCGGTAATTTGCGTAGGGGCCCTCCTGCTGTTGTTGACTTCTTTGTTTAATTCCCCCACCGCCACCTGGGGTGACATGTGCCACTGCCTAGATGGGCCTCCTCCACCTGCTCTCGGTCCCTCCCACACACTTAGTCCTAAGCGGCGGTGGGCCAAGTGCTTCCCCTCTTGGGTTTGCGATGGTTGAGGGCTTAAGGGTGACCAGTGATCCCCGCCCGTCTCATTCGGGCAGTACCCCTGCACCCCACTGGTACCTGATTGCTTCATCCAATGCTTCTGCAGCACCTCTTGTGGTCTCTTTCATCTGGGCCTTCTCCAGTCTCCACCCCACTCCAGTTTTTGATCCAAGGGGCACGGGTTACTTGGGGCTGTGGGGCCACCGTTTCTCATTCGCCGCCAAAGTCAAAGTCAAAAATTCTTTATTGTTTTACTTAGGTAAAACCATAACAATATGCTCGTAAAATTAATTATACTTGTTTTAAAAGAAACATGTATACGTTTTAAAACATCAGTTGTCGATAGTTACACAACTCATTTAAACGTATTGAAAGTGACAAGGTGTGATAAGACTGTAAAACGAGTAGTCTGTTTTGTGAGATGCAGTCATGCAGTCTCGGCGGCGACTGTTGGGCTTACCACCTCAGTGCATTGTACTTATTGGGTGTTGATATGTTACAATAAAATCGAGCGCGGCCGGAAATGGTCCTTTGTATAAGACATGAACTCTAAGGTGCTATTATGTGTCGCCCCTCAGGCCAGCTTTACAAAGATACAAATTTTACTAGGTTACAATTGAGCTGTGGATCATTTGGATCGAAACATTTTAGTATTGCCGATCTACAGGTGCGAATGCCCTTATCTTAAAATGTTTTTTCAGTAACAAAAGACGATATGGTTTTAACATTGGACAAATGCAAATTAGGTGAATGAAGGCCGGCTTCAGGGCTCCACAAAGGCTGCATGATTTCGGGCCTTTGTATTGCTAGCTTGGTTGGTCGGCATTTGATGGAATTGAGCTAAGACGTAGTGCTAAAAACGTTGTTTTTAAATATAGGGAGTACGTCTGACATAAATACGTTGCCGGTTGCAGTTTAGTGTACGATTGCAAGACCATCCATGCATGGGCTCGCTTGCTTAATCTTGTTTTATCTTCCATTAGCGAATGCTTTATGGCTGCTTTCTTTAGTGTTTGCTGAAAAGAAGAAAATGGAAGATTCAATTGCCAAAGTCCTGTAGTATTTGTGAGCTTTACTGATAATGCGCCGCCACCTCTCCATTGTTCGGCGCAGGCCTCAAGTCTTCTCAATACGGCCGGCATGGGTTGGGCCTGCCCAGAGAGTGCCCCACAGCACTGCTTGACTTCACCTCCTGGTAGGGGGGCTAACCCCAAGCCCACGGGCCCACGTGAAGTGAAGGGTCTCTCCCTGCTGCCGACAGACTCAGGCCGTGTCGCCATGGCACACAACAGCCCCCCTCTTCTCTGTGCCAAACGGCAGGTGGGGGCACCCAGGCTGGTTGCCTCCCCGAGCAAGTTTTGCTTATCCGCCCTGGCAGTCAACTCCTCGGTGTACTTCATCGTCACCGGCTGCTGCCCGTGAAAGCCGCCATCTTAGGATCTCGCGTTCGGGGCTAGGGCCGGAATCGTTGTTGGCGAGCTTCCTCTGTATTTTGACGGCACAGGTCCACTTAATTATGATCAATGCACCTCTCTGCACTTTCCCACTCTTCATCCGTGTCGGGATGGCGCTTAGGGGTCAGGATTATGCACAGGATTAATGTTGGGCTGTCGGAGCCTCCGGGCGATGCGTCTACTCCGCCATCACGCTGTAATACCTAATTTTGATACAGACCATTGACAATATTAACCTCGGAAGGTAAAGATGTGCTTCTCAATAGCTGCATCTCTACCTCATTAACTCAGGCTCCATCAATAGTGTGACACATCTGGAAATGGAAAGACACTACAGCTTCTGCAAATCATTTCCCAAAAATTAAGAATGAATGAGTCCCATGTACAATGGTGTTTTGGGTTGCCAATCTGTGATTTGAAAAACACAAGGTTTCCAATCACAAAGCACATTTTTTTTAAAGTATTAAAGCCCTTTTAGAAATCAGAAAATTATTTTCTCTTCTAAAAGATTTTTACTGCCCATTAGGGATCACAAGTAGGAGGTGGTATGAAAGCACCCCTCAATAATTTGGGATGTGCAATGCACTGTATCAATTATCTGCAACAGGCATTGCAGTCCCTAGCTATTGATTAGTTATTGACTGCTGAGCTGGGGTGGTAACTGATTCCCAAAAGTGAAAGTTGGCCCAGCAGGACAGATTGTCCTTTGGGAATCAAGTTTGCTGTCTTGTGGGGAGCATTCAGAGGTTCAGTGAACCGCTGCCTGCTCACGGCGAAGTACTCCCAAAAAATATATTGTTTAAAAGCAGCACATGTACCTTTAATGGACACGGGCTGCTTTATAGAAATAATGTTTCTGATTGGGAATGCAGATGCAAGATGGAGGTCTACTGTTCATTGTGGGCCTCCATCCTGCATATGCAGACAGTTGCTTGAAGTCATAAATTCCAACTTGCATATTTAATTTTCATTAGGCAGGTTGATTTACACCCCCTTGCGAATGGACAATTTCCAATGTAACCGATTAGTATCTAGATCACAGTGCAAATTGCACTCCTATTCCCAACTAGAAAGAAACATGCTTAAGTTGATGGAGGGCATTCTAAAATTGTTATCTTTATTCAAGTGTGAGAATAATCTTTTTATGAGCATAAGCTCTACATTCCCCTAAACAGATATTATTACATGAAACCAAGAGATATAATAAAACATAGTAACAAGTTTATAAGTAGATCAAATAAAATGTCACCTTGAACAAAATGCATTGAATGTAAGAATACAAGAATCACCCGATTCTAAAAATGTTTTACCATAGCCAAATGTACTTTATTAGCCCCTACCTTTGTTCAATTTCTGAGTCCTGTAAATTCTTTGCCAATTTTCTAAAGGATTCTTAGATCAATATAAAAATCTCTATCTTTTCTCTTATCTTTAGTGATACAGGGTTTCCTCTATTATATTCCTAAAAGTAATTGGCTTGTTCTAATCAGGTGTGCCTCAGATAGCCAATCCTGATAGTCAATCTTTTTACATTATTCGGGCAAAGTTCAGCATATGGGGCCCTAGACACAAAGGTAAACGAACATGCGGCTATCTCTCCATGTGTCGATTTTGACCTATAACTACATGTAGCTTGCCTCCTGAATGCAATTCCCCATTTCTGTGCAGAGATCTCCACCTAGATGTAGACTTTGGAGTCTCCATCTCCTCATATGAAGAGCTGGAGACTCTAACAACTAAAATTGCAACCTAGAAGTTATTATCTGTAACTTTCTTGCTGTCCGAGAGATGTCTACCACTGGGGTGGTGCTCTCCCTAAAGTAGATAATAGCCAAATTCAAGAAATATTTTTTAAAATTAAGAATAATTACTTTTTAAAATTTTAAATATTAAAACATATTTCCTTACTATGCTCTTATGATTGCCACAGTAACATGGCACAATATATATGCACTAAAATTAACATATGAATATTTTACATGAATTGAAAATTTTAAAATGGCATTTATATTATTGTTTAGATTAAATTAAACCAAATCAAATGTTAACTTTCCCTCCTCCAGCCCTTACAGTACCATTTGTCACAGTCTTGGATGTAAAATTTGTAGTATGTTACTTGTGATTTCAATTTTTAAATACGTTATCATTACAACATAATATATTGAAATCATATAATGTATATTACAACATTTAAACATGTTAATTATCATAACATTGTGCAATAATAAAATAAAAATATTTTAAATACATTTAATTTAAATTGTTGTTTAATTTAATTTATTTTAAATGTTTTAATATGGTTTGTGTTATTTCTTGCCTCCACTGGTTTCTGAGTGTGTTGTAGTACCAGTTGTGAAACATTTGCAGTGCTTGACTTACTCCAGTGTTGGACTGAAATACATTTAAGCCTGTTAGTCCATAGTACTTTAGAAAATGTATTCATGGATTTTTTCAAAGGGAATTTTTTACTCATTTGTGAGTGTGTTTTTTGTTTTGGCATGCCCCTACATAAACCCTTGCCTAATTTTCTAAATCCCACACATTTTGTATTGTTTATTCACCATTTTTCTAGCACTTTGTCTTGTTCCACCGAGAATGGCGATCTCCATACAGAAATGACTGGAGAGTTGGAGGCAGAGATGTCCAAACAGAGGTTTATGAATTGCAGTCTGGACTATGTAAATTAGTACTAATTTACCTACTCAATAGTAGCTTTTGTCAATATGGCCCATTGCCTTATATAGCCATAGGCAAAGGTTATTTGCAGTCGGTTGGTTTGCAGCTGTGGGTCAGAACATTCCTCCTTGTATTTTTCCCCATAAGTGATAAAGGTTATATTCCTGTACAGGCAAATGTGGGAATCCTTTATTCTTATCCTTTCCAGTCTTTCTTGCAAATGCAATAGAATTCACATGAGCTCTTTCATGCACTGTTTATCATGTCATTAGTTAATGCTATTAAACAGATTAATATACTCCATGCCATTCTGCATTATGCTAGCAGTTTCATATACTCACAAATGTATGAGATTCCTCTGGTGGATCAGAAAACACCACAGAGCACATTCTGCAACAAAAAATAAAATATGATTTCTTGAAGTACTAGAACTCTACTACATCAAAAAACATCCCCTAGTTACCTTTCTATAATGTTACATGAAAAGGTAACCCACACTCCTGTAATAAAACAGGAGTAATGAGCACCCAACAAAGAGTGAAGATAGAGAGTCCAGTAAAAGTCCAGGGATGAAAAGAGTGGCATGAGAAGATCATTCACCATTCGACCAATGCCTAAGTAGTCTTCAATCACTCATCTCCCTTGTTCTCCAGAATGGCTTTACAAATGGTAAGACAATAGATGGGCATTTAATTGAATTCTTTCTCCACACCAGAAGTATTAGTATCCTTTAACCAACCATATCCTTGTTCAAAGTTAACCTATGACACCCCCCCTATATTCAACAGGCATGAGATCAATGAAAGCATATTTAATTCGGGTGGTTTAACTATAATTACACAAACCATTCAAGATAAGCTATGACACCCCCCCAGATTTAACAGGCATGAGATCAATGAAAGCATATTTAATTCTGGTGGTTTAACTATAATTACACAAACAATTCATGAAGTATATGAAACATTGTCTCCAGGCATTAAATACTAATTTAAAGGCTAATGTAAAGATGCATATTGAGGCAGGGCTTGTTACCGGTACATCACAAAAACCATTACACAAAGCCATATAACTCATCTCTGAGGAAAGTGGCGCATATAACTCTGTTGTCCAATAGCAAATTGATGGTGTGCTATAAATTGACATTGTGACCCTTGCCCGTGTCAGTCCATTCACCTCTCCAAATCCATATGGCAAGGAGGTGAACAGGGCTTGAGGGAAAACAATATTTGACAAATCATATAGCTGCAGATATCTGCAATTGATATATTTCATTAATATTACTTGTGGACTCTATGGGCCAGATTATAAGTCAGACAGAGCAACTTTACCACATAGTTTTATGCGATCATTTCACTTCGACCAATAACAAGCTTTCTACATGTGATTTTATTGTGTAAGAAAATTGCATGAAGTAAAACCACATGTGTAAATTGCACATGCGATTTTAACATGTGGTAAAATTGCTTGTGAATCCCTTTGTGACATGAGGAATTAACACCCAAATTTACCATTCGCCCAGAGCAGGTTTTAAATTGTTCAAAACTGAATAAATCCATAATAAATTTTACATATACATAGTAAAATGAAATTCTTTTTTATACTATAACTAATTTTCATGCCATTTTTTACCATTTTTAATGCATAGTTTTATTTTATGCAAACCACTAGCAACAACATTGTTTGACCATAAAGACTTGACTCTAATTAGATACAACCTTTATAAACTCAGACACTACCCATAGGCATTTCTTTTCGTATTTTGATCCTTAATCAAGCACGCTTAGCTCTAGACTTTGCCATTCATGAGGTTCACCTCCTCATTCAGCAGGCCCTCATACAGGTGCAGAAGGAGGAAGATACACAACTTCAAAGGACCAGTTCAAAGTTAAGGCAGAGAACGTATAATCCCTAAACATGTTTCACCCCTTTAAATATGAATGAAGACTATACTTAAACATCCTACAGCCTGAACAGGTCAACCATTACCCGTCTCCTAAATAATATTAGTGCCACATTGGAACATACCGTACTATCCACAAAGCAGTTCAGCCCCTCATGAAATTTTTGTCTTCAGGTTGAGAGCAAAAGTCAATAGGGCACCTTTCCAACCTTTCGCATGATTCTGAGACATGGGATGTGTCTATTACTAACAATTATGCCACAGCATAGCACTTGTCCAATTGATCCTCAGAAAATAAATTCTATCAAGTCTACACAAAACAAATTGCATTAAAAGACATACATCTATACGCCATCAACATAAAGATAGCAATGACCAACAAGAGCAGCATGATGATGACTATCAGACACATTCAATACAAAGGCACCATCAGTAGGGTGTCTATGATCTGGGTATAAGACACAAATTATAATCAATATCTTACAATAAACAATTTTGTTTAAAGAAAATAGAATAGGATTGTTTATCATACATAATTCTACTTATTTTTTAATATGGTGTTACCAAAAGAGGTACCTCCATTTATAGAAGAAAGTATACTTTTATCACACTTAATTTTCAAACAATAATCTAGAAAAGTATTCATGTAAAAAATGTGCAGAAAATTAGTAACACAAACTAAAACTTATACTAAAATATGTTTAGGTGCATTTTTTTGGCAGAGGGAGTCAAAGGGTAAGAAAGTTGAGCCGTATGTGCAGCCCTCCTTCCAGGATGCACTTGGGATACCTGTTGGAATGATGCATAACTTGTGGAAGGAGGCTTACTCAATGTTAGAACTGATTGCAGGTGGCCGCACTTGTGCACTAGTTGCTTCTTATGATTCACTGTTGAATTGCAAGTGTATGTGCATCAATTCAATGTAACAATACTTTTCTCTCTCTAAACATGATGATGAACTCTCGGCCAGCTTGGGTCAATTGACGGATAGATTGTCTTTTGGACATTTGCTCCAATTAATCTTACAATGCCTTTGCATAGACCTCATATCATGTCACATTTGAATGTGATGTTGCACAGCAGATCTTTGCTCTTCGTGTTGTACACTCACCAACTGCCATATGGATTCAGAAACAGATTGCACATGATTAACCCGTGTCTGTATAGCATTTATATAATCTAGTGACTGTGCCTAAAGTGTAACGGAACTTCATTCCATTAGCACCACTCTTCTAGAAATTTGATCTGGAGTCTGAATCACAACGTTGGTGATGGTTGGCACAAATGGGATTTATTCTGCTGCCATTGGATATTCTACATCATTTGATAAATGGTTGCACTCAATGTCACCCCCATGTTCTGCCAGAGGCATATTCATTTCCTTCTCTTCCTCTTGCTCTTGCTTTTTCCCTTCCTCTTCTGCTTCCTCTTTGTGCATTTCAATGATGTTGTGTGACATTAATGCTGATTTTACAGGTGTTGAACACTACAATAGCAGCAGTTGGTATTGCCCTAAACAAAACCTCAATTACAGCTGAAGTGGGCTATGTCACTCACCACATTTAATAATGTGGATGTTGCGGAAGTTGTTTTAGTTGCACAGTCAGGTTTGGTGAGTAGAATAGGAGGTGCTAACTATGAATCA
Organism: Calotriton arnoldi; assembly: GCA_963921515.1. Classification (NCBI taxonomy): domain Eukaryota; kingdom Metazoa; phylum Chordata; class Amphibia; order Caudata; family Salamandridae; genus Calotriton; species Calotriton arnoldi. The sequence goes on along the minus strand of CAWUFW010011784.1, from coordinate 374,981 downwards.
GTTTTTGTGACACCAATGTGTGCAGTTGTTACTGCAGATGGAATAGACATTGTGGTTGAATGTGTATGTTGATCAAGACCCACTAGTGGCAGAAGATTCTTTCAAAGAAGGGGCTTTGAGGCACCTTGATGGTAATGATGGGGGTCGATTACAGCTGGTCAGGGTGGATTCTTCTCCTCTAGTGCTTGTGTCACCTGCAATGATAATAGCATAAGATATTTTCATGTTAATATTTTTATATGTCTATTTTTTATTATCACTTATTTTAATAACACATATTACAGTTGTCTTTAAGTCACAAATATGTTCTCTAACAGTATACAATATATAATACAGATATATATCATGTCATTAGATATTTGGGTAATGCTAACCTATTATCTAATTCTTGAAAATTGATAAGTGTTGTGTATATGTGTGTAGCAAATAACTGGCTCCTCTGTTCCTACAGCTTTAGTTCCACCTTTAATCCCCTCAATGCAGATGAGGGTCATGTATTGTAATTGTATTGTGATTGCATTTATATAGCGCTTACTACCCCTGACGAGGTGTCGAAGCGCTTTTTCGGCGAGTAGCACGCTACTCCGGGACCCATAGAGGATTAGTGTTGAATTAATATAGTGAAACATGCAAGTACATTTTAAGTGGTGGATAGGTTAGTCAGTTATTTGGATTTGGTATGATAGCAGAAGGATAGAGGAGGAAAAAAGGTTTGTATTTATATAGCGCTGATGGGGTGTTGAAGCACGCTACTCTGGAAGCCCATAAAGGATTAGTGGTGAATTAATATGGTGAAATATGAAAGTAGTTTCAGTGGTGGATATTAGTCAGTTATTTGGAGTGAGAAGGATAGCAGAGGGATAAAAAGGGAAGAAAGGTTTGCATTCATATAGCACTTGTTACCCCTGATGGGTTTTGAAGCGCTTTTCTGGCGAGTAGCACGCCACTCCGGAACCCATTAAGGATTAGTGTTGAAAATTAGTATAGTAAAAAATGAAGTAATTTGAGTAGTGGATATGTTATTCAGTTATTTGGGTAGAGAAGGGTAGGTGGCGGGATAGAAGAGGGAAAGAGGTTTGTATTTATAAAGCGCTTGCTACCCCTGATGGGGTTTTGAAGCGCAAGTAGCACGCTACTCTGGAACCCATAAGTATTAGTGTTGAATTAGTATGGTGAAACATGAAAGTAATTTTAGTGGTGGATATGTTAGTCAGTTATTTGGATTGAGAAGGGTTGGGGAGGGTAGAAAGGGAAAAGGTTTGCATTTATATAGCTCTTGTAACCCTGATGGGGTGTTGAGACGCTTTATTGGCGAGTAGCACGCTACTCTGGAACCCATAAAGGATTAGTGGTGAATTAGTATAGTTGAAAATGGAATTTGAGAATTGAACATGTTAGTCTGTTAATTTTGATTGAAAAGGATAGTGGAGGGATAAAAGAGTGAAGGATTTTTTTTTTTTAGGTCTTAGCAGTAGGAGGAGGCTTTTGGATGAGTAAAAGGGAGTTTTGGAGGGGAGGAGTCAGGGAAGAGTTTAGAAAGGTTTGTTTTAGGGGATCGGTATAGTAAAAGAGGTGTCAGATGATGCAAGGAGGGTAGAGTAGGAGAGAGTCTAGAAAGGGTTATTTTGGGGATCATAGTAGTGGTATGGGGTTTGGGATAAATGAGAGTGTGGATGTAGAGGATATATTGATAAATGTATAGGATGAGAGATAGGGTAGTGCATTGGAAAGAGTAGTAGAAAGAAGTTTGAGATGAGTCAGAAGGTTGGGCTAGAAGATATATTGAGATAAGTATAGGCTGAGAACTAGGGTAGTGCCTTGGAAATGCTAAATTAGAAGAAAGTGATAAATATATAGATCCATAAGTACATTGAAAGTATATAGATACATAAAGGAGGTAAGTATATGTAGATTAAAGATATTGATAGAGGCACAGGATGAGAAATAGGGTAGTGCATTGGATATGCGTTTTCAGGAGAAAAGTAACAGAGACACAGATCCAAGTACATGGAAGGTACATAGATGCACAATGGAAGTAAGTACATGTAGACCAAAGATGATATTTATTTATTTATTATTATTATTATTATTTTATTTTATTTTTCTCTCTCAACAACATAATTATTCTACATGTTTATACAAAGCAATACACAAAGATAGGTACATGTCTATAGTGAAAACAAATGCTTATATACAGAGGGATATGCTGTAAATTTCTGTTTGCGTATGGTGCTTATGTGGGGAAGAGCCAATTCTTGAGTAGTTTTCTGAAGTTAAGGTGGTTGTTGGTGGATCTTATGCTGGGGGGTAAAGAGTTCCATAGTTTGGCTGCTTGAACAGAGAAGGATGTGCCACCCATGGTTTTTTTCTTGTATCTTGGGATTTTGAGGCGAGATGCTCATTTAGAGCAGAGGTTCCTCTGTTGAATGCGTTTGGTGATTTTATTCCTGATGAAGAGCGGTCCCATTCCATGTATTGCTTTGTGGGTGATACAAAGCAGCTTGAACGTGGATCTTCTGGCAACCGGTAACCAATGCAGGGCTTTCAAGGCAGGGGAGATGTGGTCTCGCGGTTTGATATGCAAGAGTAGTCTGGCAGCCGAGTTCTGAATCTGTTGTAGTCTTTTCATGGTTGTTAAAGGTGATCCGTGGTAGAGGCTATTGGCGTAATCAAGTTTGGACAGAACAAGGGAGATGGTAGCTTGGACCTTGTGCAGAAATCCCAAATGAGGGAAAATTTGTCGCAGCGTTTTTATAGTGACAAAGCTTGATCTTGCTAGTTTGTCCACTTGGGCATTCATCGACAGCTTGGAGTCCATGGTCATTCCGAGGTTTCTTACTTCCTTCGATACTTTAGGTGGTGATCCCAGTTCATTAGGCCATGTGGCAAGCGGGTTGTAATGTTTCCAATCGCTACACGTGAGTATTTCCGTTTTTGAAGTATTCAATTTGAGATGGCTCCAAATCATCCACTGATCCACGGCTCTGAGACAGCTGCAAATTGGTGATTTTCCAATGTCTTTGGGGCATTCCAGTTGAAGGAGTATTTGCGTGTCATCTGCATAGTTATAGCACGTGAGGTGAAATTGATTGATCAGTACTGGTAATGACTTCATGTAAATATTGAAAAGCATGGGTGAGATGATAGAACCTTGAGGGACCCCTGCTTTTGTGGAGTACGGTTTGGACGAGAAAGGTGGGGTATGGATGACATTAGTTCTGTTTCGAAGGTAGGACGCGATCCAGTCTAGAGCAGTTCCCTCTATGCCGGCTTCATAGAGTCTTTGTTTCAGAGTGTCATGGTCAACCGTGTCAAAGGCAGCCGAGAGGTCCAAGAGGAGTAGCGCAGCAACTCCGTTGCGGTCAACTGTATTTTTCAGGTCATCCCAGATGGCAAGGAGGGCAGATTCAGTGCCTCTCCACGGACGGAATCCCGTTTGGAAGTCTGAAAGTATGTCATTCTCTTCAATGAATTGTGACATCTGGGCGAACGCTGCTCTTTCTATCAGTTTGCCCATGAAAGGTCCATTTGTAATGGGTCTGTAGTTGTCAGGGTTCAGCGGGTCCAAGTTTGTTTTCTTCAGTAAAGGGCGTATGTGTGATTTTTTGAGTTCTTCTGGAAATATTCCGGTAGTGAAGGAATCATTGATGATTCTTCTTACTGGAGTGGCAGCAGAGGTTGTTAAAAGAATTGTCTTGAAAATTTGTGGTGGATAGGGGTCAGAAGGGCTGCCGGCAGGCTGCTTGCTTTGACCAGGTCCATAAATTCATCGTGTGAGATGTGTTGGAAGGAACGGAGAGGCTTGGTTAGAGTATTCTTGGATTGTTGTTTTGTACAAGGGTTAGTGCTGGTGCTTTGTTTCTGTTTTAAGTATGAGTCCAACGTGTCTGCTTTGCCCGTGTAATGATTTGCCAGTTTGTCTGTGAAATCTTGAGTAACAGGATGAGTTCCTTCTAGGCAATTTGGTTTGCGAAATTCATTGAGTATTTTATAGAATTCTTCATTTGCACATTTAGCGTTTTGAATTCTGTCTGAATAGTACCTTTTCTTAGCTTTTTGTTTTTTTTTAGCTTTTTTTTATAGCCGATGTATAATCTGTTAATTTTTTGTAGGTGAAGTTTGTCTTGTTTGGCATTTGTTTTGAGCCAGGTACGTTGCAGCTTTCTAATTTGTTGTTTTATGTCTTTTATTTCTATGTTTCTCCAAGGTGCTTTTTTTCTTTTGTTCTGTTGTGTGGTTTTGAGTGGTATCAGGATGTCAAAAGCTTCTTGTAGCCACTTATATAGTTTTTTAACAGAATTTATTGTTTCTAGATTTGTACTTGATGTTAGTTGTGTTTCTAAGTGTTCCAAATTGAGTTTGTTCCACGGCCGATAGGTGGATGGATGTAAGGTAGTTTTAGGTGAGTCGCTTAGTGTTGTTTTATGTTGAAAAGCAAGCAAGTGGTGGTCTGACCATGTGACTGGAGTTATAGTTTGAAAGGTAACTAGTTCAGTATTAGCAAAAATGACATCTAGGATATGTCCAGCGGTGTGTGTCGGTTTGTGGACAATCTGATGGAGGTTCAGTGCGTCTAGGCCAGTGATTATTGTTTTGGAAGGGTCATATTGGGTTTGTCAAACCAAATGTTGAGGTCACCCAGAACGCATAGGTTGGAGTGTATTGTTATCAGGTTTGAAACTGTGTCTAGAAGTGCGTCTGGGAATGTTGCCTTGCTAGGTGGAGGTCTGTAAAGGAGCAGGAAGTTACAGGAGGAAGACGGTGTAGGATTGCATCTTGTTAGAAGAGCCTCACAATTCTTTATGGAGATGTCGTTAATTTTAGTGATATGTATTGTTTGCCTGAATACCACAGCTAGACCACCTCCTTTTTTGGCTATACGATTTTGGGTGATTGTTTGATAGCCTAGAGGAATGGCTTCATGCAGGACTGGAGCCATATCCTCTCCCAACCATGATTCGGTTATGAATAGTATGTCTGGTTTTGCATCTGTGAGAAGGTCGTAGATGTGATGCTTGTTTTTAGAGAGGGATCGAGCATTTATTAGTAGACAGTTTAGAGAGTGGCCTTTGGTGATAGTGAGACTTTGTTTTGTAGGAATGTGAGAATGGACTTGCTCCACCCATGGTGTGCTCTCACATCTGTGTTTTGAGCACAAATCCCTAACATGACACTTGGAAACATTTCTTCTAGTGTCAATTGGTGGAATAAGAATGCATTGACTTCTGCAATTATTTGTTTCCAGATCTCAGAACTGGTATTAGCACTGGTTCTCCTGGATTAACGTGGACTGTAAATCCGCAAAGTGACTGCCAAGATGCCATTGTATTGCAGATGGAGGTAAAAAAGTAGATGATGCAGAAAGTAACTCATCAAGAATGCAGGGCAAGAATTCAGAGTGCCCTCCTATGATTTTCCAGTCATTTTAGCATGTTTAAATGACATATTTCCCATTTGCTGATGTCATGTCCTATCAAAATTGTATTTCCACACGTGCTTTTTCTGATCAATTTTACCAGCCCGAAAAGGCTGCATGCTGAAAAATCACAATCCATAAAATTGTGTGTGTAAGACTGTTTCTGTGGGACCCAGAAGATACCCGTAAAAGTGATTTTTCAGGCCCTATTGATGGTTTTACCAGCCAGTTGCAGTAAAATCGACTGTGATTTTACCATACATGGTTTACAGCAAACTTGTAGTCAGAGCCGAGGTAGGGCATTATCTCCTGACCCATAAAGAAGAGCCATCAGAACCACGGGGAAGCATCGTGAACACACATATTCTCTAAGTTTATGGATCCTAAGGAGACAATTTGTGTGTTGCAAAATTTGGCTCATTGGCCAGCGAGGAAAAATCTGGCTTTATGAGCAAATATTTCATGACATTTTTCCAAAAGTTGTCAATTCTTTTTTGTGGTGTCCACACAGGAATATATCGGTGAGGGTTTTGTTTCAAACAAGTATTCAACTCTGCATCCTGACTGTAAAGACAATGAGGGGCATATTTACCAGCCCCTATTGCCACCACAACATCACTTTTCTCAAAATTGTGGTGACGAGAGGGGCTTCGCCTTATTCACAAGGCAGCGTTAAGCCACTTAACATGGCTGAACACCACCTTGTGAATAAGGCACCCTTTCACGCTAAACTTAGCATGAAAGGGGCAGGCAATGGGTGTTGTGGTGGGCGTTCCACTGCAAGACCCATCGATTTTGACGCTGCTGCCCAAATTTACAAGGGTGGCATATATATGGGGCAGTGCCAAAATTAAGACCACAGAAAACCTGGTCTTACCCTGGCGCAAAGAGGAGAAATGTTTAATTTCTCCTCGTTTTTGCTGTTTCCATGTGTGCTACGTTGTGCAGCACACATAGAAACAGCAAAACGCCATTGATTGTTTATGTGCTGGAAGGTGTCCTTTCCTGCATATAAACAATCATTTACAAAAATTGATGTTTTGCAACTTCTATATGTGCTGCAATAAGCAGCACACATAGAAGTTTCAAAACGCCATTTAAGATTGTTTATGTGCAGGAAGGGACACCTTCCTGCACATAAACAATCTATCCTCTCAATGCAGGCACCCTTGCACTATGGTGCAAGGGTGCCTGTTTTGGCGCTAGGCAGCTAAATTAGTGCCAGTGCAGGGGGAAATAAGGCTGCACCGTATTCTTGTAAATATGGGGCAGCCCTCTGTTTCAGAAGTGGGGAGCACACCGTTAAGCCAAGGAGTCTAACGTCACGCTCCGCCACTTCCTTTTAAATCTGCCCCTAATTATCCTTGGGTGAGCACAACCTCTACCTATTACAGATGATACCTTACTTTCTACAAACTATGAAGCCTCCCATTCTATTTTTCATCGGAAGGTAGCATAACAACATGAGGGAAACAAAGCAATGCTATATATTTCTCATTCTGCCCTACCTAGAAGATCCATTAAACAGGCACACACCTTAGTTTTTCTAAATGTTTGACCTGTTTTTCAGCCTTCCATTTAGACATTTGCGCTAAGTCTCCATCATCCTGGAAAATGTAAAGGGAGATAGGGAAACCCTGATAGCTGTGTTATGGTCTATGAATGTGTTGATAAGAAATATGAAATTTTTCAGAATTATTTAGACTTTGGTGGATGGGAATTTACTCCATCAAGGTGAAAGAGTGGAGTACTTCCTCACCCTGAGGGAGTGCCCGCCTGACAGATTTAGAGATATTCACTGCCCAAGTGGACATTTCTTAGTCTTATACTTACCACAGTCACAGCGGTTTCTGTAAGTGCTTTGAAAGTTTGATGGACTGGGGCATCAAAATGATAAAGCCATACGTCAAACTTTAAAAAAAATTGTTTTGTTTTAAAAAACAATATTCCAAAGCGGGATTTTTTTTTTTATAAAAAGAATTCAAAGTCCCCGTCGCCAAGCCAGGTTTTACCTGACAATGATGGACAGTGAAAACTTGCCATTTTTCTACCCAATCAAAGTAGGGTGGGCGGACAAATGACAAACCCTCTGACACCTCAAAATAGTAATGGCAGTGCACGTCAGCAGTGGAGACAGAGTAGTCTCCATTGTCGACATGCTGGATTACCGTCTTCGCCATTTCGAAATCAGGCCTAAAGGGTCTCAGGAGATTCAAAATCATAGGCAATGCATGTTTTCATAAACATTTTCAGTGAAACTTCTAAGTTGAATCAACCTATCCAGGACTTGCTAGGAGATACCGAGAGATTTTGCAACAGAGAATAAAGGGCACACTCTTTAAAGGGAAGTTGGTCAGAGAGAAAAGACTTGCATATCTTTAGTAGCATATATTTCGAGCAGTGAAGTTAATATGTTGAAGACTAAAAACTTGCTTCACCTCTCCTTTTTTTTTTGGGGGGGTCTTGGAAATTTGTTAAGGGTGTGCAGTTCTAGGAGTGTTGAAAGTACATAAAAATCAAAACTTTTCCAATGCTTTATTATTGCGTACATCTCTTGACATTTTGGGCCTGATTAATAGAGGTAAGCTTACACATTTGTGTAAGTTTATAATTCTTTTGGTATTTATGGGTTTAATTTTATTAATAGTACTTTTACTATTGTGGTGACTCTGCAGTTGCAGGAGAGAACATGCCTATCTTTTTATGTGCGGAAGCTCTACCCCGATTGCAGAGGCTCAGCAGTCATAAAATTACTATTGGTAAAATTAAACTTGTAGGGCCTGATTCTCAAGGGTAAACCTATTTTTTGTAAGCTTACTCTTTTTCAGATTTCACAAATTACAATTTAATAGTAACTTTATAACTGCAGAGACCCTGCAGTCAGAGTGGAGAACTCTATATATAAAAAGACAGGCCTGCCCTAGTCAGAAAATGCTCCAGTGGCCAATTAGCAGATTTCACCCCTTACCATCAGGGCTTTCCTGGCAGTGACGGGCAATAAAAACTGACCTCTTATTCCACCCATCTAAATTAGGTGACCTGCTTCCAACAGCCCTTACTCCACAAGCCATCGGCGGGGTTTAATTACGGCTGAGATGGAATAATCTATGCTGTGGATAAATCAAAGGTCTGCCCGCATCTAAATCCGGCAGGTGGTCGATTATGTTGGTGGTAAGCATACACTGTTGCAATGGCGTATGTTTACAGCCAATATATAAATGGGCCCTTAATGCCTTGCTATGTGGTTGGGGATGACATAGCTTAGTGCCATGCTACTTATGATATTGTCCTAAATATGGATAGGATAGATTAGGAGACATGGAAGGCAGCTTGTTGGGGGCATATACCTACCTAAGTTAGGATTTCCATCCTGAATCTGGAGGTGTCAGAACAGGATTACTACCCACAAATCAAGTCAGCTATTATTCACATGTTTGGCTTTACTCCTGAAAACATTTGCAGGGAGATTAGGGACACATCAATGGCGTCGCAGCAGTTTTGGAAGGATTTATGTGAATGTGTCATTGAAGGCAGTGAAAAGTTTGTTGAATGGAAACAACGTAAAAGATTATGATAGGCTATATCATTTGTTTATGTGTTCATGAGTCACAGTATTGCACAGTTAAGTCAGCACCTGATTGATTCCAAGCTTACTGATTTCAGGATGCTTTGTAAAGAGATTGACCCTAGGCTCAGCATTGGGATGTGACCACAAGAAGGGTGGGTGGCACCATCAGAAGACTAAAATTGAGAAACCTTTAAGGTTCAAGTGTCTGAAAAGGGGAAAGTGTCTAGCCGCACTTGATGCAAAAATGGAAGATGGAAACCATGGCGCTGGGAGACGAAGCCCCTTGAAAAGCAACTGCTTTGATGAAAAGAGACTTTGCACCAGAAACATACACACTAGAAGGCATTCTTCTGCAATGGATAATTTACCAGTTGGGCAGCAGTGATTCCCAGGAGTGGATAGAGCATACCTTAGTGACCGTTAGTTTGGAAGCTGAACCAGAAGGTAAGCTGATGATCCCAGAGAGTTCTAGGATGTATACTTCCAGAGGGTCACAGTGAATGTGGTTTCTGGCAGTGGTCTCAAGGATACCTATGCCAGCCGGACCCTTATAGTGGATAGGTTGGCCTACCAAAGCATTAACTGCAGAGAGAGATCTGTAGGGTAAGGACTGTCCGTGGGTGAGTATGGCTAATCTATAGGCATGACATCCTTAGAGTTGAGTGGTAGCTGCCCAGGAGAAGGTAACTGTTTGTCTCCACTTACCTATAGATTGCACCTTTGGGAGTGAGCTACCATAGGTGGGAAGAAAAGCAGTTGGTATGAACATACTAGTTGCTCCACTGCTGGTTTTTGATAGTACTGACTATAAGGTGAGAGTGTAAGGGCACAATAGGAAAGTAATGGGTAGGAGGTGGGTGCCTTCTGCAGTGAAAGGTACCATGAGTCAGAGTTAACCTTCTCTTACTGGAGAGTACCCAAAGGCTGGCACTGGTGAGTCTATTTCTCTCTGTAGGTTCAGTGTGTGCTGTCAGAGAGAAAGGAGACAGAAGCTGTGGATAGGGCATACCCATGCATGACAGGGAGCGCCATGTGGTATGTGTGCCACCACTGAAAGTCCTGAACTGCCAGGCATTTGTTCAGTGTCAGCATACAAACCATGAGTTGAAAGGCCATCCCCTAAGATGGTAGGAGTGCACATGGAAGAAAGGTGTCTGCAGCTTGATGATGTAGCCCATACTTTGAAGGCCACAAAAACCTGTAGGTAATACTTGGCATACACAGGCTGGAACTGAAGCCTAATCAAGGCATTCGTTTTGAGGATTTGCCTGTGAATGGATAGCCAAGGTCCTGGTACAATAAACGGTCACCTGTCTCTGCTTGTTGCTTGCCCTGTGGCCAAATACAACCCTAGCTAAGGGATAGAGAGCTGACTCAGGAGGCAGAATTGACCATATAACCTGGATGGCCAAGCTGGTACTGTTCACATACTAGAAAACATTTATGAATGGTTAAAGGCTGGTTGCTTTGCATGTGTGGTCTGCAGATGAGAAGAAAGGATTCCCCATAAGCAGAGTCAGTGGTTAGGGCAGGTACTAATATAATATAATTGATAGATCTAAAGGGCATAAAACAGACAAGTTCCACTGTGATGGTGGCAAAATGTCCTGAGCAGAGAAGTCAATCCAAGAACTGGTTATCCTTCGCTGGGTCTGGGCAACGGCCAGCATGTTTAGAAAATCTGCTTTTCTGCATGGTCTCCCCTAATTTTCTCCTTTTTTTGGGAGCTACTTTGCTGCTATTGGGACTCTTTAAAATGTGATATTGAGTTGGCAATGACTGCAACCGTGCATATGTCCTGTTCTTGAAATGAAACTGCCAAAATTAGTTTCACCCAAATGGTATATTTAACTTTCTAGCAAGGCCAGGTAAGTTGGTATACAAAAATAATAAATGATATTGAAGTTAAATGTCCTATGTAGGCTGCAGAGTGTATTTACACTAATCATGTATGTGACAAAAAATAACAAAAATACATGCTGCATGTATCATCAATGTATTCTTGCTGGGCTGTGGTTTAAAAGCACCACAGCAACACATGTTAAAGAAATTGGATTTTGTGATATACAAATATCTATTTTTATATTAATAAGTCACACACTCAAGTGTCAAGTGTGTATTGGAAGCCCACAGCGCTGACTGCTCAGTCTGTAAAACAGTTGTACAGTATATATGAAGAATAGGCCTTGGTGTGATTAAAATCATTATTTCACACCTCCTCTTGGGAAAATACTAGAAAAAATATTCAAAGATCACTTAGTTTTACTTTCTAACAATAACTACTTAATTACAAATTATTAACTACAGTCAATTGATCAGTTAAATGTTGCTAACAATTAGCACTGAATTTTCCAATGCTTTGATCCTCAAATTCCTAAGTCTTGCTTGCCTAGTCATATGAATTAAGTTTGTGACAAGTAGAGGGGCAGATTTGCTAAAATTTATACAACATACCACAGGAACCAAAGTTGCGGCACAACATTGCATCAAAGGGTGAGAGGAAAACACCACCATAGCTAGTAAGATATGGCATACTTTAGACTGACATGCTCCAACATATACACCTTTGCACCATAATGCAAAGGTATGAACCTTATGTCAAGCATAGATTCTGTGCTGGAATGAAAATCTTCCAGGACATAAAATATGCTTTAATATTTCTACCGCAAACATGCAAAGTTGAAAAAATGTGGAGATTTTCAAAAGTTGCTGCACTGTTTCACCTAAGTCGAGGGGATGTAGTTTTTTTGGCACAAATTACTTTCTACTTATGGAAGTAAATAGAGATTTGCATTAAAATCCTTAGGTGGTTGCATGGAAATGTCCATTGACCACCCACGGTACATCCCTTGATGCAAAGTAGCCCAAAGTAGCACATAGCACTACTTTGCGAACTTTTATGGAACTTTCCATTGCCACATCAGCACTTTGCGCCGGGTTTGTGTCAATTTTGAATGCAAATTTGGCAATCGCCACTGAGCAACCGTTGATTATCAATTCCACCTACACGTTTTGATAACAAGAGGCTAACAACCTTATCAAATGGTAAGGGTAGCCAAAGGCATCTAACACCAAAAAAAAAAAAAAAACAGAAAATGCAATCAAATGTCTTCTTAACATCAAGAAACACTACTACAGCAGGGATGTGTAAAATCAATTATCCCCACTAAAAATGGATATTGCTAGAAAGCTGTTATCCAGGAATAAACTTTGTAAAAACATGGGTCATTAGTTGAGAAGGATGTGCGTTCTTCTCAAGTAATAAGCCTCCAATCTTCTATCAATTGGGAACCAATTATCACATGGTAAAAGGCAGTGGTAGGAGCAACTAACAGAGATCCCTATACTCTAGCGCCTCAGTGCTAAAAACTCCATCTCCAGGAACACTTGAATCATGGAATTTCTCTTGGGGTCACCAATTTGACCACCTAGGAAACTTGGGGTGCCATTTAGGATCTTTCTGGGCACCACATGCTTAACATGCAATACGGGTGGACTCAGTGCCATTTGGGGCAGGTGTTTGCCTTCAGGCTATGCTTCCTTTTTAACCGCAGCCTTGCGCTGCAACCACATATTTTCTTTTTCACTTCTCGTGCTCTATGACCCTTTTTTTGGAGACTACCAACTACCCAATTGGGGCACTACAGTCTGCATTGTTTATTTGTGTTTTGAGAGCTTCAAGGGATCTCCAGAGCCCCCGTGGCCCCACACCGCTCCCTGCACTGGCATGGCTCTTAAGAGTCAGTGCAGGAGCCACCCTCTTAACTTTTTTGCCCATGCATGATTCCTGCTGGTGGGAATCTGAGACTATGTGTGCCCTGCCCCTGCAGACATGGACTTGGGGTGGTAAGAGCACATGTTGTGGTTCTGTCATGCTTGGGTCTCCGGGGAGGTTGGATCCCCAGGGACAGATGAGAAAAGAACACGCTACCACTCACACCATTGTTTACTCAGTTTCCTTTCTGTGGTCAGTCTTAGCTCCTAAGGAGATGATGGCCCTCAACGGCATCTAGACTAACCAAAATGCCTGCAGCATTTTCATCTGTTTTTATTCTGGGGAGATAGGGGCCCCTCGAGCATTTCCCAGACCATGTTTGAGTATGCAAAGTGTGCATGATCCTGGAAGGTTCTCTTGGGGAACCGATCTTCCTCCTTTGTTTTCTCAGGCCCCGGGGGACTAATTTTGATAGGGAAGGTCTTGTTTTAATCCTGGTTGCAAGCTTTTAAGGCCTGGTTGCTTCTAAATGTTTTGATTCCCTTGGAGAGTTTACTTTTTCAATATTTTAGCTCCATGCTCAGGACCTGTCTTCTTACCAGCATCTATTGTTCACCTCAGCCTGGGCTCTGCACCAGGAACACAATCACAGCCCTTCAGGTAGAGTACCCTCCATGGCTTCAGTCATTTGGTCCTATAAACTCTTTGGCCACTTAAAGGGCATCCCTTTCTTCTTTCTCCAGGCAGATTTCAACGTGGATCCCTTTATCCAGGTCCCCTCTCCACAGCAGGATCGTCATGCCGAGGATTATGACCCTGTTTACTGCGATCTACTGTTGAGTCCTTTTCAAACCATATACCAATTGCCAGGACTGCCCAAATATGGGCTGAACCCCGGTAATGGGTATATGGTATTTTTCCACATATATCATGCATATGTGCGCATCTGACACATCTGCAGTAGAAATGCACACACAGGCATCAATATATTTGTGGTCAACTTGCCATACATCGGTCTTTGGACCACTAGCCCTGTGGGCTGCTTGCGGGGGTGGGCATGGTCCTACGGTAGTCAGGCCACCAAACTCGTAATAAGGCCCTTAAAGTTGTGGACCCTTCTTCCACAGAAGTCATAGTGTCAGGATCCATAATGGGCGATATTGTTTATGTTTATGTTTATGAGTTTTGTAGAGCGCATAGCTGCCCAGGGGCTTCCCAGCGCTTCGGAGCAAGAGCGAGCATGAGCCATTGATTCAGCATGGGAATAGCCAAGTCTTCAGTTTTTTTCTGAACGCCATCTCGTCTGTGAGGAGTCTTAACTCTGTGGGCATGGAGTTCCTGAGTTTTGGTGCTAAATGCATGAACGATCTTCCTCCCCATCTAGCTCGCCTGGTCCTAGTGGTTTTGGCCAAGCGATCTGAAGAAGATCTTAGGCCTCTTTCTGGTGTATAGGGTGTGATCAGTGCCCTTAGTAAAGTTGGCCCTTTTCCGTTTAGGGCTCTGTGTGCTATGCACAGAACTTTGAACTTGATTCTGGCCCGCACAGGCAGCCAGTGGAGTGTTTTCACGCCTTTTCCGCTGATTCATGTTTCAAGGTAGTCTGGCTGCCACATCTTGTACCACCTGTAATCTATTCAGCACATATTTGGGTGACCCCAGGAAGAGAGAGTTCCCGTAGTCCAGGCGCGAGACCACCAAAGCCTGTATCACCGTTCTCTGGGCCTCCTCTGGAATGAGGTCCAGAATTTTTCAGAGCATCCTCAAGATTCCAAAGCAGGTGGCTGCCAGTTTCTAGGCTTGGGTTTCCATAGTGAGGTTGTAGTCTAGCCACACTCCTAGGTTCTTTGTGGAGTTTTTATTAACCCTGGGCGTAGTTTGCGTAGTAGCACTACACGTAGCTACGCGAAGAACATTTCGAACTACACGTAGCTATGCAAATTGCATAGTGCATAGCTGTGTGCTTGACTGCACTGTACAATAATTGCCAAAGGCATCTTGCACAGTGCAAGTTAAAATAAAATAAATATCTCTGTCTTTATATGCTAAAAATGCATATAGTCATTTCACAAAAGTGAAAACAATAAATTAACAAGCAGTGAGAGAGGTGACGATTTTGGGATCCTCCCTAACCTAGGGAGAGAACCAAGCAGATGCCTTGAAAACAAAAAGCACATCTTTTGAATGATGCAGTGGTGGTCCCATCCTCTTAGGACCACCCCAAGCACAGTTATTGGCAAAAATACAATCCCAACCAAAGGCCCTGCAAAGCATTATGGGACGAGATTAGCAGTGGGCAGTGAATATTATAGTATCCAATATCAAAATAATTCTACAAAGAGCTGCAGTTCCACTAGTCGTTACTAGATGTCCCTCACGAGTCAAATGCAAAAGCTTCATGAAAGGGTTTCAATGCTTTTGCATTTGACTCGTGAGGGACATCTAGTAACGACTGGTTGAACTGCAGCTCTTTGTAGAATGATTTTGATATTGGACACTATAATATTCACTGCCCACTGCTAATCTCGTCCATAATGCTTTGCAAGGCCTTGGTTGGGATTATATTTTGCCCATAACTGATGCTTGGGGTGGTCCTAGGAGGAAGGGACCACCACTGAATCGTTCACATGATATGCTTTTAGTGTTCAAGGCATCTGCTTGGTCCTCCCCCTAGGTTAGGGGGGACCCCAAAATCATCACTTCTCTCATTGCTTGATATTTTATTGTCAAAGTTCACTTTTGTGAATTGGTTATATGCATTTTAGCATAGAAAATTGCTTTATCAAAGCATTTGTAGGTGTTTATTGTACTGCTGCTATGCTATGTCAACTAGCACAGGTTTTCACTATGCTACGTGCAATTTGCATAGTGCGTGGTAGCACAAACTTTGCATGCTCTGTGAGCATAGCAAAGTATTATGCCCAGGGTTAGTTCTTAAGCACCGGTGGGAGTCTTGATTCTTTTGGCCAGTTCATGGTGATTTGAGGTGGCAGCTTGTTACCTTGGAACATGAGTGCTGTTTTGTCCCCATTTAGTCTAAGCTTGCTGCTTGTCATCCAGCTGGCTACCTTTTCCATGCAGGGAGACACTAGGGGGCGATTCCGATCTCGGGCGGTAGGGCTCCGAATCGGATTTGGCTTAACCGGATCCGATTCGGAGCCCTATTTCCCGACCGATTCGTACGCGCGTCCGGGCGAGCGAGTACGATGCGAAATCGCCGACCGACTCGTCCGGGCGTCCCGACCGCTCCGACCGACTCGTTCCCGGGTCGAACCGCACCGACCGACTCGCTCGGACACGACTCGCACCGCGCAATGGAGACGTTCCCCGGCCGGGTAAGTACGATGCGCGCCGCGAACAGTCCGACCGAGCCGCGCACTCCGGCTTGAAAGAGCAGTCGGAGCCATACTTTGGGGGTCCGTGTCGGACCCCCCTATACGCGTAGCCGCGCGAGTCGCACACAGGGGGGACCCATGGGTCCCCCCTACCTGTGCGTGTACGGCGCGAGTCGCTTCGCCGCATACACGCTGTAGGGGGCGCCCTTGTTTGCCTCGCACCCATTGAGTCATTGGGAGCCTGCGTATGCGTTGTACGACAGGCTCCCATTGACTTCAATGGGAGTCCGACCGACTCGAGTCCGATGCCATACGTGCGCATCGTACTCGTTCGGTCGGGCTGCACGGGTCCGATTCAGTCGGAAATCTCTCCGGGTCCGGCTCGGTCGGAGAGATTTCTGGCCCGAATCGGAATCGGCCCCTAGGTTGTATTTGGAGTCGGAGTTCCCAGTTACTGAGACTACCATTGGGTGTCATCTGCGTATGTTATGATTGACAACCCAAATTCCTGGACAATCTCGGCCAGAGGTTGCAAGTACAGGTTGAACAACGTGGGGCTGAGCGAGGAGCCTTGTGGAACACTACAAGTGACCTTGAAGCTGTCCGAGAAAAGTCAGCATTCTGTGGTTTGAAAGGATTTGTCCTGACACTATACAGCTTAACGCGTAGTCTTGGATCCCTGCTCTCTCTAGCCTAAGAATGAGTGTTTTGTGAACCACTGTGTCGAAGGCTGCACTCAAGTCGAGCAGCAGGATGGCAGCGGCACCCCCTTGGTCAATGATTCCCTTCAGGTTTTCTGTGACAAGCAGTAATGCGGATTCGGTGCTGTGTGCTGGTCTAAAACCCATTTGGGGCTGGTGTAGTATCTCATTCTCCTCTAAGAACTGGGACAGCTTAAGATTAACATGTTTTTCAGCCATCTTTCCTAAGATGGGTAGGAGTGATATGGGGCGAAAATTCCCCAGGTCTTTTGGGTTTAAGTGTGGCTTTTTGAGCAAAGGACGGACTATGGCGTGTTTCCAGGATTTTGGCACTTTCCCTTGTCTGAGCGATAAAGTGAGTAACTCTGTGACGGTTGTCAGGATGGTGTCTCCCCCCTGTAACAGAATGTAGGGGGGAATTGGATCTAAAGGGGACCCTTATTTGATGCCTTGTAAGATCTTGGTGTCTATATTTATTGCTGGGCATGCCTTTAGAATGGGTCTCACTGTAAGCTCTGTAGCTTCCATGTTGCCTTGAGGGTCTGGACTAAACTCATTCTCTGTCATGGAGTTGTAGATGTTTTCGACCTTATTTTTTAAAAAGGCTGCAAGTTCATTGCATCTCTCCTTAGAGGAGGATTGTGGAGAGGAATCTGGTTTTATTGAAGTGAGGGATTTAACCACCTTACAGAGTTACCAGGAAGAGTTATTGGCTGACTTTATTTTTTCCTGGAAATATCTGGCTTGGGCTATCTTGATTTCATTATGGTAATGTCTGATCTCTTTCTTGTATTGTCCTTTTAGTGTAATATCATATGATTTCCACCAGGTTCTTTCGTTTTTTTTGCAGGCTCTTTTTAAAGAAGCCAAATGGTTGTTAAACCAAGTTGGGGGCATATTATCAACGGCCAGCGATAATTATCGCTGGCCGTACATAGCGATAGAAATATTATCGCTGGCTATCGCTGAATATTATCGCCATGATAACGCTATATTTACAACGCATAGCGCTATGGCGATAATATTTCAGCGATAGCGGTGTTTTCAATGGAACATCACTGGTTTTCCAGCGATGTTCCATTGAAAACAGCGATAACATTGCTGATACGACCCTGTGGTCGTATCAGCATAATCCATCTCCCATTAAAAGTATGCCTTAGTCAGGAATTTAACAGACGTTAAATTCCTGAGTTAAGGCTGAGGTAGCGCGATTTTTTATCGCTGCACCTCCTTGTTAATATCGCGAAGCTGCCTTCACGATATTAACATGTGTTGTTTTCACAGCCACGCCTTCTTTGCATCTCATTAGCGATGCGAGGCGAGGCTGTGAAAAGCGGGCTCTACATCAAGGAAACACGCGCTAGCGTGTCCTTGATGATATTGCGATATAATTATCGCCGCTTTTCGCCCAAAAACGGACGCTAAAGCGGCGATAATTATATCGCCAGCCCTTGCTAATATGCCCCTTGGTTTCCTTTGTGTCTGGTTTGGTCCTGTCCTCTCTTTTTTGCCACAGGGCTCTGCCGCTTTCCTGAGCCAGTCGTCCCAGATTGAGTCTGCAGCCTCTACCTCCCCGGTCATTTCCGGGGTATGTCCCTTTAAGGATTCTTTCAGTTGTTCTGGGATGACTCTCGTCCAGTTCCCACCCAATTTGGGTGCAGTGTGTTCTGTTTTCTGAGGGTGCGTGATGGTCAGTGATAAGGGGATGTAGAAAAAGTCTGACCAGGGCACTGGTGTGGGAGAGGCTGTTTTTAAGTTAGGGTCGTTGTTGAATATTGCGTCTAGAATATGCCCTTTTTCATGTGTTGCGGCCTGCACCCTCTGGCTCAGCTGCATGGCGTCCATGTCTTGAATAAATCTATGGGTGGTAGGGTCATTCTTTTTATCTAGGTGGATGTTAAAGCCCCCTAAAATGGTTGTTGCACTTTTGGAAATTATACTCTCTGTAATGAGGTCTGGGAAGATTTCCAGGAAGGTGTTGCGGGGCCCCGGTGGTCGATAAATGAGGATCCCTGAGAAGGTTTGGGTGGATGATAGCCTGATGCTAAACGACATAGTGTCACAGTTCAGGAGGGGTTTCGGTATGATACTACAGCTGTGTGTGTCTTTATATATAATAGCTATTCCTCCTCCGGTTTTTCCCACTCTGTCCTGTCTATTTATATTGTATCCTGGTGGGAGGGTCATTAAAAGGTCTGGTGTAGACCATTCTTTGAGCCATGTCTCAGTTACGAATAAGACATCCAGTTGTTCTTCCTCAATTAAACCTCTAATCTCGATTTTATGTGCTGGGATGGACCTGGAGTTTATTAGTCCCATTTTCCATCTTGGTTTTTCTTTTGCGTCCGTCAGGAGCCCCTTTGAGTAATCACTTTCCACCCTCACTGACCATTTGCAGTGTGTGCATATGATCTCTTTGCCTGTCAGGTTTTGCGGCGCGATTGAGTGTCTACATAATGGGCTGGGGGCTGGTCTTAGCTCTTTCAAATCTTGTATGTTATATCTTATTGCTCCCTGAGTGTCTGGTTTGTGACAGACAGGATTCGTGGCCCCTGGCCCCGGCCGGACGCATTAAACTATGATTTATGTTTTCAGGAGGATCATGCCACAATTTGCCCATGGGCTCTAATTCCTCAAATTTTGTGATCACAAATGCCTTGTCTGTTAATATCTGTTTTGTCTATGCCTGCATCAACCTTTATGTGATTATTCCAATTTATGAGTGATAACTTTCTGTTCTGCCCTTTGCAGAGTAACTTGCATTTGGGTCAGTTGATTTCTGTCTATCTTTCTCTGAATGTTGTCATTGATATGCCCATTGATAGTTGCCTCATATTAGAAGGTGTAATTCTGCATTTCTCATTAAAAAGCATGATATTATCATAAGCATGACTAATATATTCTTTTTTGTGAAGGTAATTCTGCTACACCTGTCATCCTAGGTGTGATCTTCCCACAAACTGTTTCTCTTCTCCACTCCTGTTTTCGTAATTTTGTTTTGTTTGCATTAAGAGTCTGTGCACTTTACTACTGCTAACCAGTGCTAGAGTTGTTGTACTCTCTCCCTAAAGCATGGTACAATTGGTGTATACCTCATTGGCATATTGTGTTTACTTATAAGTCCCCAGTACATGGTACTACATGTATGCAGGGCCTGTAAATTAAATGCTACTAGTGGGCCTGCAGCACTCATTGTCCCACCCACTTAAGAAACATGTCTCAGGCCTGCCTTTGCAGCCTGTAGTGCAGTTTTAAAATTGCCATTTAAACCTGGCAAAATAAATCATTTCCTAGGCATAAACCTTTCTTTTAAATACATATAAGTCACTTCTAGGGCATGCCCTAGTAGCCCATTGGGAAGGGTGCATTTTCTTTAAAAAGTAGGACATATGTTTTAAAGTTTTGTATTTGCAAAAGAAACAATTGATGGACGGAATGCTGGACATTGCAAACATTTACCTCCAGTCACAAGGATCTGGGTTAAATCCATCATTCTTTTGCTCACCACACCACCCCAGTTTGGACCCAGCCATATGCAAATCAGTCTTGACCCTGTTCCTTGTGGAAACAGTCCAGCCCGAACTGCCAAGCCAGGTCCTCCCTGGACTGGAAACAAGCATCCTTGGACCGGTTTCAGGGCATCACCCTTAATCAGCTAGGCTAGCTTGAATCCAGTGGTGTAGTGAGCACGGGACCCACGTCTGGCCATACCCTTCCCACTTAGGGTGAAATATGCAAAAGAAACAATTGATGGACAGAATGATGGACAATGAAATCATTCACCCCAGTAACAAGGATCTGGGTTAAATACATCATTCTTTTGCTCACCACACCACCACAGTTTGCACACAGCCATATGCAAATCAGTCTTGACTCTGTTCCTTGTGGAAACAGTCCAGCCCGAACTGCCAAGCCAGGTCCTCCCTGGACCGGAAACAAGCATCCTGGGACCGGTTTCAAAGCATCACCCTTAATCAGCTAGGCCAACTTGATTCCAGTGGTGTAGTGAGCACGGGACCCACGTCTGGGCATACCCTTCCCACTTAGGGTGACATATGCAAAAGAAACAATTGATGGACGGAATGCTGGACAATGCAAACATTCACCACCAGTCACAAGGATCTGGGTTAAATCCATCATTCTTTTGCTCACCACACCACCCCAGTTTGGACCCAGCCATATGCAAATCAGTCTTGACCCTGTTCCTTGTGGAAACAGTCCAGCCCAAACTGTCAAGCCAGGTCCTCCCTGGACCGGAAACAAGCATCCTGGGACCGGTTTCAGGGCATCACCCTTCATCAGCCAGGCTAGCTTGAATCCAGTGGTGTAGTGAGCAAGGGACCCACGTCTGGGCATACCCTTCCCACTTAGGGTGACATATGCAAAAGAAACAATGGATGGACTGAATGCTGTACAATGCAAATATTCACCCCCAGTCACAAGGATCTGGGTTAAATCCATCATTCTTTTGCTCACCACACCACCCCAGTTTGGACCCAGCCATATGCAAATCAGTCTTCACCCTGTTCATTGTGGAAACAGTCCAGCTCAAACTGCCAAGCCAGGTCCTCCCTGGACCGGAAACAAGCATCCTGGGACCGGTTTCAGGGCATCACCCTTCATCAGCCAGGCTAGCTTGAATCCAGTGGTGTAGTGAGCACGGGTCCCACGTCTGGCCATACCCTTCCCACTTAGGGTGAAATATGCAAAAGAAACAATTGATGGACAGAATGATGGACAATGCAAACATTCACCCCAGTAACAAGGATCTGGGTTAAATCCATCATTCTTTTGCTCACCACACCACCCCAGTTTGCCCCCAGCCATATACAAATCAGTCTTGACCCTGTTCCTTGTGGAAACAGTCCAGCCCGAACTGCCAAGCCAGGTCCTCCCTGGACCGGAAACAAGCATCCTGGGACCGGTTTCAAAGCATCACCCTTAATCAGCCAGGCTAGCTTGAATGCAGTGGTGTAGTGAGCACGGGACCCACATCTGGGCATACCCTTCTCACTTAGGGTGACATATGCAAAAGAAACAATGGATGGAGGGAATGCTGTACAATGCAAATATTCACCCCCAGTCACAAGGATCTGGGTTAAATCCATCATTCTTTTGCTCACCACCCCACCCCAGTTTAGACCCAGCCATATGCAAATCATTCTTGACCCTGTTCCTTGTGGAAACAGTCCAGCCGAACTGCCAAGCCAGGTCCTCCCTGGACCGGAAACAAGCTTCCTGGGACCGGTTTCAGGGCATCACCCTTCATCAGCCAGGCTAGCTTGAATCCAGTGGTGCAGTGAGCACGGGACCCACGTCTGGGTATACCCTTCCCACTTAGGGTGACATATGCAAAAGAAACTATTAATGAACGGCATGCTGGACACTGCAAACATTCACCCCTAGTCACAAGGATCTGGGTTAAATCCATCATTCTTTTGCTCACCACCCCAGTTTGGACCCAGCCATATGCAAATCAGTCTTGACCCTGTTCCTTTTGGAAACAGTCCAGCCCGAACTGCCAAGCCAGGTCCTCCCTGAACCGGGGAGAAACAACCTCGGACCGGTTTCAGGGCATCACCCTTCATCAGCCAGGCTAGCTTGAATCCAGTGGTGTGGTGAGCACGGGACCCACGTCTGGGCATACCCTTCCCACTTAGGGCGACATATGCAAAAGAAACAATTGATGGACGGAATGCTGGACAATGCAAATATTCACCCCCAATCACAAGGATCTGGGTTAAATCCATCATTCTCCAGCATTGTTCAGCATTCCATCCATCAATTGTTTCTTTTGCATATGTTGCCCTAAGTGGGAAGAGTATGCCCAGATGTGGGTCCCGTGCTCACCACACCACTGGATTCAAGCTAGCCTGGCTGATGAAGGGTGATGCCCTGAAACCGGTCCCAGGATGCTTGTTTCCATTCCAGGGAGGACCTGGCTTGGCAGTTCGGGCTGGACTGTTCCCATAAGGAGCAGCGTCAAGACTGATTTGCATATGTCTGGGTCCAAACTGGGGTGGTGTGGTGAGCAAAAGAATGATGGATTAAACCCAGATCCTTGTGACTGGGGGTGAATGTTTGCATTGTCCAGCATTCTGTCCATCAATTGTTTCTTTTGCATATATCGCCCTAAGTGGGAAGGGCATGCCCAGACGTGGATCCCATGCTCACTACACTACTGGATTCAAGCTAGCCTGGCTGATGAAGGGTGATGCCCTAAAACCGGTCCCGGGATGCTTGTTTCCAGTCCAGGGAGGACCTGGCTTGGCAGTTCGGGATGGACTGTTCACATAAGGAACAGGGTCAAGACTGATTTGCATATGTCTGGGTCCAATCTGGGGTGGTGTGGTGAGCAAAAGAATGATGGATTAAACCCAGATCCTTGTGACTGGGGGTGAATGTTTGCATTGTCCAGCATTCCGTCCATCAATTGTTTCTTTTGCACACTTAAAGTTTTGTATGCCCTGGTAATGACAAACTCCAAAATTCATTTTTCGCTACTGTGAAGTCGATCTCTCCCATTAGATAACATTGGGTTACCTTATTGCATTGAGTAACTGCGACCTATTGATTAGGAGCAAGTAGAAATATCATGTTTGGACTCAAATGCATTTACACATGAAATTTAAATGACTTTTTAATAGTAATATCGCTTAAATATGAATTTACCTTTATAAAATAATATACAAGATGTGTTTGTCCAAACAGGAGCAATTGATTTAATTAAACACAGCAGCCAGGAGAGCAGACAACAGAGTCGGTGTCTGAAAACTGTCTCAAAGCACATTGGTTTCGCCCATGACTTTATACATTACATGAAGCGTCATGAAATGATTTATGCATACCTTTGGAGACAGAAATTTGGGCCTAATCACCGGCCATAAATGTGGTCATTTGATAAGAAACACAGGTGGGCCTCAATGTGAACACAATGTGAGGCCAGTGGGTATGTATCTAGATGTCCGGCATGGGGAGCGCATAATCACTGCATGAAATGTGCTTGCTGTGTTCTGATTGGCTGTGTGTTCCTAACTTAGTGTGTCATCTGACATTATGGTGTTTTTGGGAATGCGCACCCCTCCGGCCAAATGTGTTTTATTGGGGTCAATCTCCTGAGACTATTGTGGTGTCGCTGCGTAACTGTGGGATCGATCTCAGTTTTCCTGTTTGCGCGTTAGTCTAAGGGTTTCGTGTCCCCTCACCTGTGATCTGTCAATCAGTTGCATCAGACTTGGTCGCAGGCCCTGCCTGACCATGTATTTCTGGCTTGGGGTTGAGGGGGAGGTCATATCAGGTGAATTCAACAAACAGAAATGCGAGTGTGTTATTATACGTACAGATATCATGGTGTAAATCAACATTGTATTTTTCAATATTAACAGTACAGTCAGATTTGAAGTGATGATTCTGAAAATGCCACTTTTAGAAAGTTGGCATTTTCTTGCCCTAACTGTTTGGTGTCTTCTGCCAGTGTCCTCGGTCACGACTTTGAATGGCTTAGCTGTTGGGCTTTGTGTATGCCTCCCAGACAGTTAGACAAAGATATACACCTTGTGTATCTGACCTGTGCTTCATTGCTGCCGGCCTTAATGTTTGACTTTGCCACATCTCTCCTGCTACTAGATACCTGCGGTTGGCGCTTTGATCTTTTAGGCACTATTTTTCCCTAAAAGATTAAAAACTTTAAAACTCCGGTTTTACTGATTATATTTTATTTGTTTTGGTGTCATTACATTTATTAATTTGTTCGTTATTTGTTTAAATTGGGGTGGGATTTTTCTTGTGATGTGTTTTCACTTGGTTACTGTCTGTGTGCTGCAATAATACTTTACACATTGCCTCTAAGTTAAGTCTGACTGCTTTTGTGCCAAGCTTCCAAAGGTTTAGGCACAGGCTAATTTAGTGACTTTTGCGGTACACCCTGACAAGTTTGTGGTTATTGCTTGATTATGGTTATTACCCTTTCAATCAATAAACCAATGTCTTACAAATTCTATTTATTAAGTGCTGGCAGGATGGGCCATCCTGCCAGGATGGTTGGGGACGATGCTGTTCCCTGCCCCACTTTCATTTCAGAGGGCTTCCCTCCAGCACAACACAAACAAACTTGACACTGGTCTTTTGTCTTCCTGGACTTGTTGGTGCCTTGGCAGGGGAAGGGAAGAACTTTCAAAACCAGATGTTGGGGTAGCAAGAATATCCCCGCACTTTGAAGGCTGGCACCAGGTATACATATTGGACCTTCAGAACAATACTTCAGTACACTCCTGGAACTGTGGAAGAATTTAGAAGGACTGCCTGGTCCCCCAGAGGACTGCTCTGCCTTGTTTATTGAACCCAAGACTACCAGAGTGACTCTAAGGTCTGCTCTTCTGTGTGAGCTGTAGGGACATAACAACCTCCAGGGACCTTGATCCCTGCGCCTGGCATCCACTGGAGTGAGTCCTAACCACCCATGAGGTGACCTTCAGATACTGGACATTAGATGTAGTGATAGAGTTGCTGTTCTTGCCTATCCCTAAAAGTTGGGACTTGGGAACATATTTACCATAAAATGCCAGAAAAACTGACAGAAGACCGGGACTTACCTGCAAGCCGATCTGCCCAAGGTGCATCTCCGTTCATCCTGACTGTGCGAATGCTACCACAATGTTCTCCTTTACAGCAGCAAATCGTGTTCAGCGGTACCTCCCAGCAAAGGTAAGTGGCCTCATGGAGCCCTTGTCGGCTAAAGACTGTAGCTTTGTCTGGCTGCAGATTTTCTTTTTCCAAAAAAGTGACAATATGCGCAGGTAGAAATCTTCACAGCGACTCCATCCAGTGGCTCCCCAACAACAACACATCCTCCACAGACACCGCCAGCTGGTTTGACCAGCTGAGCTCTACCTTCATTGAACTTTTCTGCAAAATTTCTTCTAAGCCAAGACCAGCCCCTATCCACCTCATGTATCCGATCTGCGCTTCATCGCGGTCGGCCTTAACTTTTGACTTTGCCTTTTCTCCTGCTACTATATACCCACTGTTGGTGCTTTGATCTTTTAGGTGCTAATTTTTACTTGAAGATAGAAAACTTAAAAACTCTGTTTCAAATGATTATATTTTAGTTGTTTTGGTGTCATATTATTTAATAATTTGTTTTGTATTTGTTTAAATTGGAGTGGGATTTTTCATTTATTGTGTTTTCGCTTGATTACATTTGTATGCTGCAAAATTACTTTACACATTGCCCCTAAGTTTAGCCTGAATGCTTTTGTGGCAAGCAGCCAGAGGGGTTAGGCACAGGCTAATTTAGTGACTTTTGTAGTTCATCCTGACAAGTTTGTGGTTTTTGCTTGATTAGGGCATTGTCCCACCCAATCAATAAACCAATGTCTAACAAATTTTACCTATCAGTCATCTGAACTAAAGTTTATATTGAACATCTATTAAAAGAACCATAGTGCTAACTAGATTATAAAAAGAAATGGAAGAGAGATAGGAGATTTGGGGATTTGTTAGCTGGTTCTCTATCAGGTGGTAATCAGTTCCTGAAATGGATCTATTCATGGCCAAGATACACAAATATCATCCAGGGCATGTATTTTTTAGGCATGATCGCCATTAACCCAAAATCGGCAATTACATTTTTAAATGCAAATGTTGTACATCATTCATTTTTTACAAAAGAGAGATTAATTGTATTCAAAATAATGTCTTGAATATAATTAAAGTCACTATCTATTACAGTATGATCTCTGGATTGTTATATGATTCAGCCAAGCTCATTTAAAGATGAGGAATTGTCTCCTTCTGGACTATGATAGTTGGCAAAATTGTAACAATAACCATGCTTATGCACTGGAATAGTAATCCATCTAACATGTTGATTTGCAAAGCATGATCAGACTTTACCATGTCTTGTTTTAGAAGGAATAACAATCACTCCTCTGTGCCCAGCAGATTTTTTTCTTGGCTTTGTTGAAAGTGGATTTCTTGCTGGTTCCTATACAATTTAAATGTTAAATTTCATGTATGCTTTTTATTAATGCCATGGAAATTTAAATATAAAAGCGTTATACTCATTTTCTACCCACGCCTTAGTTTTAGGCTGAACCAATTAATTCTCAATTGCCTTAAGATTCCTTACATTTGTTTGCAATTGTCTCCCTCTTCTGAAACTCTTTTCCCTTGTATAGCTCCTCCACATGTTTGGCCCCCCTTTTGCCCCCTCCATTCCCACTCTTCATTCATCCAAGTCAGCCTACCTATACCATTCAAGACAGTCATTGACTGACCATCCTTTATGCAGGTTTGCTATGTTTTCCCACATGTTGCAGCTTGATGAATACAAAGAGCGCAGCCTTCCCGACCACTCAACTTTCACTTGCTAATCAGTCATGTACACTGGTAAATAATGTCAGCACGTTAAATAAATACTAAAATATGGATTTAATACATGTCATTCTAAACATCAAATTTGATTTCTCAATTCAAAATATTAAAGGGTTTTTCATTTTTTGTACTGAGAAGTCAAACTTCTGTATTGGTAATATTGTTTTTTGAAATATAAACAAATTTGCCATGCGGGTGCTTTAAGTATAGCTGCCACTTATTAAACCTTCAGTGGTGGCTACCTTCTCAGCAAAGGGATCCCTGCCAGTCATGCGAGTCCTCAGGCAGGCCAGCATTCTTATGATCTATAGATAGCCATGTCGCCTGGTGGATTAAAAATAGAACGACATTTGCACAATGTGTTTTGAGGCCTTGTACATGGTGTTCAAGGAGTCGTGATAATGATCTCGCGAACTTGAATCTGTAAACAAAGCAGTTTCAGAGAAACTAATCCAGCATTGTCATGCATGCAAATGTGTGGCAAAGGTTATTGTTTGAAAGGGAAGGTAACTTAAGAAACGTGTACATGGTGAAAGATGGCAGCGTTTCTTCATGGGCCTAACTAAGATACATGACATCATAAAACTGAGACGCAGCTCATCTGTGGAAAATTGGCTGACCCTCAACAACCCATTTTGAAAATCAAAGCAACTGAGGAGAATGGGGCAACAGAACGAATGAAAGGAGAAGGAAACATAGAACTGAATGTAGCAATAATGAGTGGCAAACATCTTAGTAAAGTCAAAGAGTGGCTAAACTACATGCATAGTGAAAACTAAAATAAATGAATAAGTGAAAGTGTACATGTAAGCTACAAGTGCAGCAGTGCAAATAAGAATAAAATTAGTTTCACTAAATTCAGAAATGTCAATAATTAGAAAAGACAAAAAATAATTTCACAGTCCAAGAACCATTACTAGTTATTTCTAGAGCTCAAAATCATGAATTTTGGAGGAGCGGGATGGCTGTGCTGGCTGTGCTGAAGTATTCACTGAAAAGGTAGAGGGGCGCTTGAGGGCGCACAGCAAGATGGCTGCGATGTAGAGCAGCTCCGCAGGCCGAATTCATGATCCTGCTTTTCCCGACAACATCCACTGCCTGCAAATACAGGACGACGCAGTGAAAGTGCGGCGGAAGACTTGGGGGTGAAAATATTAAAGTAAGCTGCCCTGCTTCATGGAAAATCTGCCTGTGACAACGTGGGCCCGAAATGACAACATGGCGGCCTGGCGAGCCCACTGAGCATTGGACTGCAGCAGACTGCAGGCGGAGGTATCCGCGACCAGTGGTCACAGACGGGGGCTCGCGCTGTTACCTTCGCGGTCCCTGCTCATCGAGACGGCCGGTGAGTGAGAGACCCATCAGACTGCACAGTGCTGCCTGAATCGTGTGCATTTACTCCCTGCCGGCTGGGGTGAGGGACCTGTGGAGGACGGCGGCGGAGGTGCAGCCCCCTCCTGTGGGCCAGAGCGATGATCGGAGCCGTGCCACTGCTGCTGGCGGACATTGCTGCAGGCTTGCAGTGCGCAGGGTGAGTGCTGGGGCGCGGGTGTGGGGCGACGCGGGTGGCCTGTGCTGTCGGCGCCCGTGCTCGGGCCTCACCTGTGCCGCCAAGGCGAGGCCTGCCCTCAGTTAACAGGCACACTGTGGGCAGTGAGCAACGGCTCGAGTTACACCCCTGAGGCGAGTCTGCGGTCTTGGCACGGACACATCGCGATTGGAGAGCGTATCCAAATTAATGAGCTACAACGGAGAATGCTCCCCATCGCATAGCATTACTGGCCAGATGCCTCTGCTAGATTGCTGATTTCCTGGGTGGATTGTAAGCGGCCCTCCACAGCTTTTATGATTCGCATTGAGAAGCCCACACAATAGTAGGGGAGCTGACGCGGTGGACTTCCTGGGGCCCTTATGGTAACGAGGGTCTGCTAACCAGTTTGCAGCGTCTTCCTGCGAGAGAGCCCAGACTGGGGAGGTGCGACGAGGTACCGCTGTACTCTGCAGCACTGCAGGAAAAGAGAGAACATTTTACACTCAAGGGCCTACCACATGCCCCAGAATATTGCTCAAAAGGCTGGTTGTACGCAAAAACTGTCGCTGAGGCTCAGAATTGGTGGGACTGCTGTGTAGAGGTGGTGCCAGGCACTTCCTATATCACACCCAGGGTACTGAACATGTCGTGCAACGGTTGAGATTTACGGAACAGATCTACTATGGCACGCTCTCCGGACAGGGCTGAGACTTCGGGCTGAGAGCAGTAAGTTCTGATACTGGTGAGACAACGTACTCCTGTTTAGGAGTGGGACCTTTATATACAGCAGCCGTGCCCAGGGGTGCTAACATGGAGAAGATGGAACGGAGTCAATCACGCCTCACGTTTGAGCCACGGAAAACTAGCAAATCGCAACAACGAGCCACTTCTGATTCAGAGCTGGAGTCCCCCAGTGACAGTCGAACCTCTATTGAAAAAACGCTCCTAGCCGTGCAGTCCAGCCTGCAGTCTATTGATGGCAAAATAGATAATTTAAACCTACGGATGGATCATATGTCCACGAAGCTGGATAAGCATGCAGTAAGACTGAGCGAAGCGGAAACACGCATATCGGATGCGGAAGACGGCTTGCAGCAAATGGCCTATAAGACACTCGTCATGGAAGAAGTGCTTGCTGATATACAAGCCAAAAATGAAGACTTGGAGGCCAGATCCAGGCGCAATAATTTACGGATCACTGGCCTACCGGAATCCACAAACACTGGTCGACTGTAAACCTACATAGAGGAACTACTGCATGAGATCTTTGGGGTGGAACAATTATCAAAGGTACTGATTGTAGAGCGGGCGCACCATTCTCTGGCTGCTCGTCCTCCCCCGGGTGCCCCTCCGCACCCCATAATCGCACGCCTGTTGAATTACAGGGATCGAGACACTATTCTTTCCATGGCGAGAGAAAAAGGAGCTATAAATCATAAAGGAAACAATTTGGCTTTCTACCCGGACTTCACCGCCACAGTCCAAGCGGCAAGGAAAGAATACCAACCTGTCAAGAAACTCTTAATGGCTGAGAGGGTTCCCTACGCCATGCTCTACCCAGCGCGGCTGCGCATTGAGGTGGGGGGACAATCGAGAATTTTTACCACTCCAAAATCCGCAATGGATTATGCCAAGACCCTCAAGCGAAGGAATCAAGAGTCCTCTGGCGCAGCAGCAGACGAGCGTTGTGAATCTCAAAATGCTACAGCGAATGGATAAACTGACTGTTTGGGAGGTCGATTCTGGCTTTCGAGTAATCGCTTGTGGTTCCTTTGAAGAAACGCAATGTGATACGGACTTTCACTACTCAGATAAAATTTCAACTTAGTGTTTACACTACTGTTACCCACTGCATTTCTCTCATTTGTATTGTGATAAGGTTGGGAAATTTTATTATTGACGTTTGGCCGCCTCCCTTTGCATCTGGGAGGTTATCTGTGCTCCAGCGTTCCCCCAATGGGTGATCCCCACAGTTACTTGCAGATCTGTTTTTGCATTTGGGAGTTGTGGTGGGAGGTATGGCATGGCTTTAGCAAGTTGGGGTTGCTGAAGTGGGTGGGGGGTGGCGTTGGGAGGATGGGGATGGGGGAATGTTTCTATGTGGCTAAATATGACTCAGGGATCAAAATGGTTATCATTTATGTGCCTCAAACCTCAGTTACAACACGCATAACTTACAGTATGTTTATATGCCACAACTAGATAGCACAACAATCAACTGCTTGATGTGGAATGTTCGTGGGTTGAACTCACCAAAAAAAATAAGACAGGTGTTAGCGTATTTAGATCGACATGATATAAAAATAGGCCTCATTCAAGGAACACACTTGACGAAACACTCTGAGGCAAGAATTGGTGCGCAATGGGCCGGTTATAGACTGGCGTCCTCATACTCCACGTATACTAGAGGGGTGATCACACTAAAAAAAAAAAATCTCCCTTTTACTATGATCAAAATCTGCATAGATAACAACAGCCGTTATGCAATCATACATGGCAAACTAGCAGGTACACTGCTGACTATTGTGAATGGTTACGGCCCTAACACAGATGAGCCAGGCCTGTTTGAGAACATAATATCTATATTGCGGGATTGGCCCGTAGCTGAAATATTATGGGGCAGAGACCGTAATACACATTTGGACCCTAGTAGGGATAAATCGAGCGGGAGAGGAGGGCACTCCCCCAAAGCAGCTCAGGTTATCAATGTGGGGATGGCCGAGCTGGGCCTAATAGACATATGGCGCTTGTGCAATGCGGAGAGGCTACAAGGCACACACACTTTCACAGTACGTGGTAGCTGGTCACGTCTGGATTACTGGCTGCTGAGTGAGAGCGCGAATGCCTGGGTTTCTGTGATTGAAGTGTTGCCCAAAACGTTATCAGATCATAGCCCCGTTAAGATTGTGTTGCGCATTCCACAAACTATACACCGTCAATTCACATTGCGTTTTCGCTCTGAAGCACTACTAGATCCATTATACATTACCGCGGTACGAGAGTCCATCATACAATATTTCGATCAGAATAAGGGCTCTGTTGACAGTGCTGCGACTTTATGGGAGGTCTTTAAGGTCACTATAAGGGGCAAATGTATCGGTACATTAGCAGGAATACTAAAGGACATTCGGGGTCAGTTATCCAAAGTTGAAGACACCCTGTCTCGTCTTGAGCGGGAGATTTGGGTACAACCTCGCTACCAAAATCAAAACTCGAGCAGAGAGGCACACAATCACTAAGATAACGTATGGGACGGGAAAGGATCACTAGGCCACATGAGATATTGTCACACAGTTCAGAAATACCTATGCAGAATTATACACTTCAAAGGGTGGGACAGGCATCTCGGAACTGGATGACTATTTATCGGACGTTGCCATAGCGTGGCTGTCTGATGGACAGAGAGAGTACCTAAGTCAACCAATTGCAGAAGCTGACATTCGCGAGGCGATCCGATCGCTCCCCAATAAAAAAGCACCAGGCCCGGACGGCCTGACTTGCGAATTTTATAAGGAATTTGCAGACGAAGTGATTCCCGATCTACTGGAGATGTACGACGAAGCCTATGAATCGGGTAAACTTCCATCAACACTTAGGGAAGCCTTGATAATCACCCTTTTGAAAAAAGATAAGCCGCCTTCCCGATGCGACTCGTATCGGCCATTGTCGCTTATTAATAGCGATGCAAAAATTCTAGCTAAAATTCTGGCCACCAGACTCCAGCCACTGATGCCGAATCTGGTTCTTCCCGAGCAGTCTGGATTCATTCCTGATAGGTCAACATCATATAACTTGAAAACGATATTTGCAATGTTCCACATACTAGATTCCGACTTACAGGCCGCTGCAGTAATGCTTGTTGAGGCCAAAGCCTTTGACTCCATAGAGTGGAGTTATTTATTTCATCTACTACAGCGGATGGGGTTCCCTCCCATCTTTAGCAATTGGGTGCGGCTGCTGTATACTGACCCCACAGCACGAATTTGTGTGGAGGGCACCACTTCGGACCCCATTCAGATAGGCAGAGGAACCAGGCAGGGCTGTCCCCTTTCACCACTCCTTTTCGCCTTGACACTGGAGCCTCTCGCCTGCATCATCAGACAGCAGCATAGAGCTGCGGCATTACGATTTGTGCACCGACCTGTGAGCATATCACTCTACGCGGATGATATGCTGCTTTTTATCAGGGAACCGTGGACCCACATGGCGCCGGTACCACGAGAATATATCCAGTTCGGACTATTCTCGGGAATAAGCATTAATTGGACCAAATCTGTGGTAGTGCCGCTGACTGAGAGAACATCCCCACATACTCTGGAGTTTCCTCTTTTATGGTCAACGGAACCTGTAAAATATTTAGGCGTATGGGTCCATAGGGATCCTGACAAAGTAATACGGGAGAATTATGGCACTGCATGCACAGTGTTGGAGCAACAAGTGGCCAGGTGGTCAACGCTACCTCTCTCGCTGGCAGACCGCATAGCCCTCATCAAGATGGTTGTATTGCCGACATTTTTGTACCTATTCAGCAATATACCAGTAAAATGACCAAAGAAATGTTTTAAAACGGTGAGGTCGCTGCTGATTCGGCTGGCCTGGGGGGGTAAGCTGGCCCGAGTGAGCTGGGAGAGCCTTATATTAGACTACAATAGGGGGGGTTTTAGCGTTCCTGAAATATATTTATATTATCTTTGTGCTCAAGCACAGTATGCACACTACTGGTACAATACTCATGACTTCATCCCAGATGTCGCGGTCGAAGACGGTGATGCACACCTCGTCCCACTGCGATCAATATTAACACACTCCCGTAGGGGCACACCCAAAAATGAAATAAACATGATAGACACCATGATAGCGGCATGGCAGGCGCTAGGTCAGATGGCCGTGAAGCTACCACTATATGCACCCCTGTTACCAATTGCGCATCATGCGGAATTGTCTGTGACACAGGAAACAGGTGCTATGCGCACCTTGACTCTGGCAGGGATAGACAAGTTGCAGGACGTATACACCAACTGTGTTTTTCTCACGGAAGACGACTTGAGCTATGAACAGAACAGGGCCCCGCTCTTTGTCTTTATCTTTCACCGACTGAAAAAGGCAATGCAGGCACAAGACAACACATTTCCCGCCGAACCACCGGCATCACAGACCCTTCAGACTCTGCTGGTTAGCCCTACAAGACACAAATTGGTCACCAAATTGCATCGAGTAGCTAGAGAGGAGAAACTCACGATCCACAATAGGAGCCTGGAACAGTGGAACGCGAGACTTGATCCACAGCTGACACAGAAAGAGTGGGAGCACTGCTGTAAGCTCACCAATGCACTCACGTCAAAAGGAAATGTACGTATAATTCACTTCAAATATCTCCACCAGGCTTATCACACACCACACAAACTGTTTAAATATGGTCTTAGAGATAACGATGCATGTAAACGATGCGGGACGCTGGGAGCTGACTTCTAGCACCTGGCCTGGGAGTGCAGGCGGGTGGCGGAGTTCTGGATTGAAGTGACACGCAGGCTGCATGTTATGACTAACATTGAAATTGAATGCACTCCACAAATATGTTTACTGAGCCTCACGCCGTTCCTGAAGGGTGGCATGGGTAAATTTGTGAGAATCGCTTTGTTGTTAGCCAAGAGGTGGGTGGCGATGAAATGGGAGAGCATGACTGCCCCGATCCCTGATCACTGGATAAAGGATCTTGTATACTGTCGGGAAAATCTTGTATAATATGCAGAGCTGCTACCTGCCCCCTCAAGGCCCAAAGATATCTGGGAACCTCTATTGCAATACCTACGATCCACTGCGCTGGACACGTCATCTGAAAATGAAGAGCAGTAGTACTGTATATGTACGTTGCATGTATGACACTTTATTGCACTGCAAAAATGATTACCTGAGGACGAACGATTCCATGTAAAGCCACGTATTGTTTCTATTGTCATGTCTCAACTGCAATTAATACGCATTTTGACTCTGTACATTAAGTATGCATAAAACCTAATAAAACATTTTTTTTGAAAAGTATTCACTGAAAAGGTTAAAATGTCGCTGACCATAAGTAAATTTGCCAGGAAAGTCATATTCTGACTGGTCATGGAGTGGCCAGCTGCCAGGGCAGAGACATATATAGATATATATGCACTGCTGTGAATGCTAAGTTTTAGATCATCTGCAAATGTATACAAGAATGAGAGGGAAACCCAAGCAAATAGTATTGCAAGAGCAAAAAACATAAAAGTAAGAGCAAGCATTCAAATTGCATTGTTTCAATGTAAAGAAACATGGCATGATGTTTAAACACCACTCCACTTCAAGAAGACAGTGAGAAAAAGATAAGAAGTGGACTGTTGCTTGCAGAAGGGGAAGGAAAATCAATTCTTAAAGACTTGTAATAACTTTCCTATAGTTAAAATACATGCCTGGAATAGCTTACAAATGTCTTAGACAGACCTACCAGGATATTGCGGCATGGAATAGTAAATTGTGCAGCACAAATTTGGAAATTTTGCAGTATTAATTTGGGAATTTTGCGCCATTTTTGCAGAACTACATTATTCTATTCTGCATAAAATAATGCCCCCAGTGCCCTCTGCGTGCCTCATTGGCGGCGGGCCCTAAATTAAAAAAAAATTAAATTTCCACTGTGTCCTCTGCCTGCCCCTTGGACCCGAAACTCCATAAAATAATGACCCCCTGGGACCTCCGCGTGCCTAATGGGCAGTGGGCCCTAGTTTTAAGACTTTCCTGACAGGTATAGAATCACTGTATAACGCCGTCCGTGGGGTCGCCTCTTTCAACATGTGCGTGGGTATCATGTCCTACTGACTTTATACATTATGCTTTACTTCTGCAGCACCTTACGAATTTAGGAGCATATTAACAAGGGCCGGCGATAAATATCGCAAAGCGCGCTTAGCGCATGCATGTTTATCGCCGGCTATCTCTGTAATTTATCGCCCGGTTAGCGCGTTATTAACAACGCGCATCGCCGAGGCGATAAAAATTTCAGAGATAGCGTGGATATCGCCGTTTTCCATGTGGAAAACGGCGATATCCTAGATGATAGGGCCTGTGGTCTTAGCCACAGAATCCACCCCCCATGTTAAGTATGCCTTAGTCAGGAATTTAACAGACGTTAAATTCCTGCGTTAAGGCATACTTAACGCGATTAAAATAATCGCTTCCCCGCATTGTAAATATCGCGAAGCTGCCTTCGCGATATTTACCCATGTTGTTTCCACAGACACGCCTACTTTGCATCTCATTATCGATGCGAAGTCAGGCGTGCTGGAAGCGGGAGCAAAATCAGCAAAATACGCGATAGCGTGTCTTTTGCTGATAAGGCGATATAATTATCGCCGCTTTTCCGCCGAAAACGGCCGCAAAAGCGGCGATAATTGTTTATCGCCGCCTTGTTAATATGCCCCAAACTGAATAAAGAAATCCTCAAAGACTCCTCTCCACAGAATGGAAAGGAGCTGCCCAACTCAGAAAATGCTAAGGTGGCTAATGGATAAGGAATTTCATGGAAAAAGCTATACAAATATAATTTTACTCACTTTGCACACTACTGATAAAATGGTAATTTCAACATTTTACATACAAGATGTCAGTCCACCAACATCCTAGAATTGCCAAAAGACAGAAAAGCAAACCTCAAAACATGAACTTCCAAAAAGTATAGCAAAGCATTCACATCAATGCAAAGATATTCAATGGAAGAAATATGAAATTCCTTGTCAGTCATACATCAACTGAGGGTTCTAGTTGGGACCTGGAAGAAATGTGGGCTGCAGGGTCCCAGGCCTGACAAGGGGTGCTCTGCCCCAATTATGATGACTGGGGTCTGTCGCTGCAGGTGTCCTGAGGCCCCTGTACTATAGACCCCAAAGTAGGAGCTAGGTCCTCATTTTTAGCACTTAACTCTCACAGCAGAGTAGTCCAATCTTTAATTAAAGACAAGACTGTGGGATAGAGTCTCAGAACTCAGCACCGCAATTGTCACACACAATACTAAACACTATATACAAATTAGCGAATATTACAAAATTGCAGGGGAAATACCTAGTGTGGTACCACATAGAGCCTCAAAACCTACAGGAAACACACGCTAAAGAAAGGTCACAGAAGTTACGTAACCCCGTAAACGTACCCTGGAACACCTGCCATTGAACCACATCTATCAGGCAGCACACCAGCAAGTCCTAACCAATAGAAACACAATGCCCTGCATGTGTTTAACACCATATGAGGGGGGCATTAGTGGCAAGTCAGGATTACTGACCTTATCAGGATGTCACCAAACAGCCAAATTGAAAACTAGCCTTTCCATCATAACAGCTTAGCTCTTATAACCTTGCAAGATGATAAAGCCTTTCTCTGACACCATAATTATGCATTAGGTGTAAGTTTCATTTTTACATGTCAATAATGCGGTCAATATTTGAACATTTCAACGTTCAAGTCTTTTTTTCTGCATTTAACTATGTCTGTCAAGCAAACCACAAATCTGCCAATAAGGGTTCATGCACCAAGAGTCTCAAGACAAATGTTCCAGGTCCAGGAGTGTTTGTCAATCTCACAAATGTCACCTTCCATTACTAAGGAGACTTAGGGTGTTGACAGGGGTAACTGTACGACGAGCTGCTGGAGGCCTTCTGTTGCTCCTGGCAGCTTCTGATGCCCTCAAAGCTACTCACTGTGGTTTCTTTGCCTTCCTGGGGTACCCCAAGAGGCTGGATAATAATTTTCAAGGGCCCTCTCGCAGCCTTATGCACCAGTTTTGATTTCCTTTCTATATTTTGTTTTAGTGCCCAATTTAAAGTGCCCGTTTGGTCTATCTCTGCAGATAACTATGTATAATGTATCATGAATCTTGGAACGTGCTTTCTTTTATGTTTCTCAGAACCTCTTTAACATATAGGTATTCAGAGGGTTGAAGGTGTGCAGAGTGTGAGCACTGCCTGGAAAGAAGCTTTGCAACCTTGATGCATGAGCTATGCTAAAAACATGAGTGGAGACAAAAAGGACTACATGTCTCATAGAGCCTCAGGACTTTCATGAGACTTGCAAATCATGGAAACTATCTCCAATGCTTGTAGTATAAGTCCCTCAAAGGCAATCAAGATACATTGTTGCTACTATAGGACATTGTTCTCAGAATTGTGTAAACCTTGCAAACTGTTATTTTTTGCAAGTCGATAAAGGACTGAACTGGTTTCTTGACACTTCTCTTTGGTGACACAGACTTTGCAGCACAGGCCTCTATTTTCAGGAGTCCTCTATTAAGGAATATGGACTCTTATATTTGTAGTTGTATATTTCAAATATAGGAGAGAAAAAAGCACTTGTTTTGCACTGACTCTGGAAAGCCTTTTTAGGGACACATATGATATTAAGGCATTGCTTTAGATGGAGAATTGATGGTGGATGTTTAGTGACCCATATGCTATTAATTAGGCCTGGGCCAAACTGCGCAGAGTTTGGCTCTGAGGAATTCCGTTAAGTTCCAAAAAAGACTGTGAGATTCCGCAGAACTGCGCAAATGGGCGGGTGAATGCTCGGCCACCCGTTCGTGCTGCTTTTTCCTGCCAGTAGCATGTTACATGCTGAAAAATCAGCACAAACGGCACCACGAAGTCCGCATGGGTGTGGCCATCTTGTTTCACCTGCTTCCTGTTCTATGCATGGAGCTGGGTCTGATTTTTCAATCCAATCGAATATATTTAAATCCTCACTCTATCCCACTCATCCACTCCTCATTTACTTTTATTTATTCAGTGTGTGTCTTTGTGTTTGTCTATTTTACGTTTTTGTGCTTTTTTCATTTCATTACTTTTTGTACTTTTTTAAAATTTTCCATTTACTTCCTAGTTTTTTCTTCTCTTACTTCCTAGTTCCTTCCTACTTCTCCAATTCCAGCTTTTTTCCCACCCAGCGCTATATCAGAGCAGCAAAAGAGTGGAAGCAGCAGCGCCAGTGTGGCTGCTAGCCGCACACCTTGAGGTCACCAGCATCACCAGAGGATACAGCCCAGCCACATTTTTCTGAGGTGGAGGTGGCTGCACTTATTTTTCATGTACAGCACTACCTCCCCTCCTTGCTGGCAGTAGGTGGCAGGCCTGGGAGGTGGTACACCCTGCAGTAGCATCGGCTACTGGGAGTACAGTGTGCCGGTGTGTGCGCCGGTGCACTGGGCAGTCATCATTGACCGCAAACAAGACCTGCTTGACCTGCTGGGCATCAAGGTTGCGGGGCTTGGTGAGTAATTATTTACTTGTTGTGTTCTACAATGCTAATATGTTTTTTTTCAAATAGCATACTGCTCACACTCATAGGTAAGTTAAGTTTACGTTACAAATATTATGTGATCCAGTTTGAGCTAGCCAGGTGCTCGGCGCTATCTAATCATACTCAGCGGTGGCATCGATCGCTTGGGCTGATTATTTAAGAAGTTATGCAGACTCTGTCCTATCACTAAGATAGTGGTAGTAGTAATATCAGTGAGTTAGGATTCTCTGTGCCTTTCTTTATGTAAATCATACAGTCTCTATCTGCCAGTGATGTGTAGTATGCATCTATCCATTGAAAAGGGAGACTGAGTTGGCCCATCAAAGGGGGTTGAGAAGCAAACATCAATTGTTGCAATTAATTAGTAGTTCCAAACGCAGTTTAGGTTGAGGAAATTAGGAATATAGCTTAGGTTTACGAATTTAGGAATAGGTCAACTCAATATTAGTACTATAGGTGATATGTTTTAGAGAAGTACAATGTTACTGCATTTGCCTGTCAAAATATTTTTGGGGTGATTAACTGTACCACTAATCTATTGTTTTTATCTTCTTTATGTCTGACATCAGCACCCAAGGCAAGGGCTAGAAGAGAGCACCATCACAGGAGGGTCAGGAGGATGAAGGGGCTGTCACCATCAGTGCCACGGCGGATGGAAGTACCACCATCATCACGAGTGCATGGCCAATGGCTCTGCTGGCCCCAGTAAGTCATGTCATTATTATTATTGTTTCACTAACTTTTACCTCTCCCCGCTATTAGAATAATTTTACCTTGTTTATTTTTGATACTGTCTCCTTTTCTTTTTAAAACCTTCTTCTATATAATGTTTGGTAAATTCTTGTTACTCTTGCATCATCCTTTTTTTCTGTATTTCACATTTTTGTAGCTGACTTCCTCCTGTCTGTACTAGTCTGTAGCTTTCTTCTGCTTTGTTGGTAAGCTTTCCCTCTCCCCTTGCATATCTTGAGGACTGGTATTGTAAGACTAAGAGAACAGATTTTAGGTACTCTACTGTGAAGTTTGCAGGCCCAAGTAAGTTATTTTTGTCTATGAATGGTTGTTGAGAAGGCTTTATTTTTCTTGCTCTTGCTCAAACAGTAAAATGAGACCATGGCCATGGTCATGGTGGACCCTCTCCCCCATGTTGTGGTGTGCTATCATTCATTTTATACCAGCAGCTTCCATAACAGTGCAGAATGGCAGAAAAGTAGTATTTGATCCCATTGCATTTGCCAATTAAGACCATATGTCCTTGACCAATTTATTCCACCCCTTCATTGTGCTTCAATAACGCAGAGTCATCATAGCTCCGCCTCTCATTACAAATAGTTTTTGGTTGGCTTCACTGCCTAGCTTTTCAACCAACAAAATGCCCAAAGTGATATATTTGATAGAAAATACTGCTAACTGAACTGTAGTGATGTATTGCAGTTGTATTTTGTTGCAAACAAATAATAAGGGGAGACGTACCTGGTATCTAAGATTTGTAATGTTTTACTAGCCACCCAGACCGCCAGTGCCAGGGTCAGTGGCAGCGCCAGTGTGCCAGACGTGGCAGCGGAGGCAGTTGGAGAGGGAATACCAGCGGCGGCAAGGACAGGCGGTGGTATGTCACATTGTTTGCTTATTGACAAAATATTAGTATACTCACTGTATTTGTTAAACGAAGCAGTTATGTATCCCACCCATCATGACTCATCACTTCCCTGCCCATGGCATTTCACCACCTATGACCTAGCTACAGCATGGTTCAATTAGGCCCTGCAGTGTTGGCTGTGCAATGTGCGTCAACTTCAGTTAGTGCGGCATTTACAAAGTTTTCAATGCTTTACAAACCAATAACAAGGTGTGTTTCCCTCCCAGTGCTCACACAGTTACCTCCTAGTACTTCACTCCTTTATGTTTTCTGTCTAGGGTTCTGTCTGAGCCTACAAAAAAATTGCAAAATCCATTCTGGCATGTGCCACATTTTCTGTCCAAGTGATTTTATGTACATATATTTCACTGTTTCCATAATAGATTTGCACCTGTTCAATTTTTCCCCTTTCAGCATTTGTCAAGTACAGTGACTGACTAAGCCAAAGCTTAGAACATGATGATCAGTGACACCCCACTATTCTATTGGTAAACCTCTGACTACCCAGCCTAATCCCTCTAACTTACCCTGCAGTAGAGTAAGTTAAGCTTCCTTTCCTTACAGCCAAGCGAATGTATTTGTTGAAAATTATTTGTGGTGGTTGGCAAAGCCAGTAAGTATAGTGCCTGGTTTCAAGTTTTGCAGATAGGATACTCAGTAACAAATGTGCCAAATAAAATCTATATCCTGTTCCTTTCTTTGTACTGCAGTGCATCGTTTTCCCACTGTCTACTCATGGCAGGCAGGGTAGCCACATTTTATACCTGACATGTGTGATGTAGTATCATTATTATTCATCTGTCTCTTTGAAGTCAGGGTAAAATTGAAAGGCATTTGGAGTAGAGCAGGGCAATTGGAACGTAAGTAAGAAACGTGTTCATTACAGCTGCCCCATCTACAGACTGCAGAGAGTAGCAAAGTACCAGACGCGGTAGCATGCCTCCATTAATATAGAACAACAAGAATACTTGTACTGCACAGTGCACAATGCCTTACTCACTAATGAGAGGTAATTTATTTTTATTTTTACACACAAAGGGGTCGATTCCGACTCGGATCCGGAAATTATACCGACCGACACGTACCTGTGGCGCCCGACACGCCAAGTACGATGCAAGGCGTGCAAAATCCGACCGACACGTACTGAACCCAAGTCGAACGACCGAGCCGCACGGAAAACAGCAATCCGGTCGGAAAAACACGCGAATCCAACCGACCGACACGCACCCGGAACAAATCCGACCGAAACGTACACGCGAACTCCAAACCGCAAAGTACGATGCAAGGGGCGAAAACCACGAGCGAGTCGGACGGAGGACAAGCCGTACGACCGACACGCATACAAAACCGACCCGAAGTAACACCAAACACCGCGACCGATGCGTACGCAGCATAGAAAACTGCACAAACACAGCGTGAACGAAACGGAGAAGACCGTACGAGACAAATGCAGGGTCCGACTCGGTCACAAGAACGTTTCCAACATGCACAGACAGTACAAAGGAAAAATCACACAAAAAAAGGCCAAACAAGCAATTACTAAGCCAATAAATACTGGGGGGTGGGGACAGAGAACAAAGACACACCCACAACTCCACCCATATAAAGGACACAAATCACAACCATGATCCTTTGCAAATGCCATTCCACTGCCAGCACCCAAGAGAAAGCAACCACACACCCACAGCTCATCCCTCACACAAGCCACACACCATCAGCACACCAACAAATACCTACCTCACATACACCCAGCAAAACACACACTCACACACCCTCACCTGCACACCAACACACACATCACTCACCATCACCACCCATCACCATGCCCCCCAAGAAGAATCCCAAGTTCCTAGATTGTGAATTGGAAGTCATGGTAGAGCGAGATCCTCAGGGTAGAGCCACAGCTGTTTGGCACACTGGTCCAACAGACCCCCATCTCCCAGAAAACCAAGATGTGGGAGAGGATCATCAACAGGGTGAACGCACAATCACCATGTCGGCGCACAAAGAGCGACATCCAGAACAGGTGGTATGAGGTGCGCAGGAGGGTACGGGACCTGCTCAAGAAAGACTACATCAACAGCCAATACACCGGCAGTGGCCCTCCTGCCAAGCCAATATACCTCAGGCCCTGGGAGGAGAAGGTGCAGGCCATCCTTCCGCCAGTGAGCATATATGGACTAGAGGACATCCCAGAGCCTGGTGAGTACACAACAAATGTACACAATATACTGCCACAAAACACACACACATCACTGTCAAGGGAGAGTCAAACCATGCACTCATAGCAATTACACAGCAACCAGAACAGAATCATCCCAAAATGAGTATGTCAGTCAGATAAACACAACACATGCCATCAAAAAAGTCACATCCAACTGTGCCATCACATGTACAAACACAACTACAACTACAGCTAGGCAGTGGCACAAATAGAACTAACAAACACATCCAGATATGTAGCCACCACAACAACACCAACACACAGTGAAGACCACTCAAAGGAAGGAATTCTGTGTATGCTGGCCAAGTCAGTGTAGCCAATAGCATCATGGGAGTCGCAGTCACACATATTGCCCCCCCCACAACTGTCCCATCAACACCACCATGAACCATGCGCACATCACAGGGAATGGAGAAGGACTCACAAGATGGCTGACACTGGCAATTGCTGTGGGGAGCACAAGGCCCTGCTGGCAACTGTGCACCAACAAAC
The DNA here is from genome assembly GCA_963921515.1 of Calotriton arnoldi. Taxonomy (NCBI): domain Eukaryota; kingdom Metazoa; phylum Chordata; class Amphibia; order Caudata; family Salamandridae; genus Calotriton; species Calotriton arnoldi. Next base: position 331,684 of record CAWUFW010011784.1, on the reverse strand, counting down.
AGCAGGACACCACTGACTGACATCCTGAGAGACAACTTCCACTCCCTGCAATGCAAGCACGTACCATGGTGGGATATCTGGCTGGCTGGGTGGGAAGGAGGACTTGCAGCACTGACCATAGTCACAAGTACCTCCCCTCACACCCCCCCTCAACACAAACTCCACAGAACCCACCTGGTAGAATGCAATGCCCCCCATCCTAACACAAGATCCCACAAAGAACCACCATCCTGGGTTATGTTGTGTGAAGCACAGGGACACTCTTGGGACTCTTAGCCAAACAACTGCCAGGACAACACTCCCAGCCATCCTGTCAGCACAGCCAGCCCACCCCACAGGGAAGCAGAGTCAAAAGGAAGGAAGCATGGGCATGCTGGGAAGGGGGTGGAGGCAATAGCATGATGGGAGTTGTAGTCACTGATATTGGTCACCCCCACAACTGTCCCATCAACACCACCCTGAACCATGCTCACATCACAGGAAGTGGAGAAGGACTCACAAGATGGCTGACACTGGCTACTGCTGTGGGGAGCACAAGGCCCTGCTGGCAACTGTGCACCAACAAACAGCAGGACACCACTGACTGACATCCTGAGAGACAACTTCCACTCCCTGCAATGCAAGCACGTACCATGGTGGGATATCTGGCTGGCTGGGTGGGAAGGAGGACTTGCAGCACTGACCATAGTCACAAGCACCTCCCCTCACACCCCCTCAACACAAACTCCACAGAACCCACCTGGTAGAAAGCAATGCCCCCCATCCTAACAAAAGATCCCACAAAGAACCACCACCCTGGGTTATGTTGTGTGAAGCACAGGGACACTCTTGGGACTCTTAGCCAAACAACTGCCAGGACAACACTCCCAGCCATCCTGTCAGCACAGCCAGCCCACCCCACAGGGAAGCAGAGTCAAAAGGAAGGAAGCATGGGCATGCTGGGAAGGGGGTGGAGGCAATAGCATGATGGGAGTCGTAGTCACAGCTCTACATCCCCCACCACATGGCCCAGCAAGCTCACACTCACGCATACACATCCCACAGAGAGTGGAAAGGCCCATCAAAGATGTCTGACACTGTTGCTGTGTCGTGGGGAGCACAAGGGCATGCTGGGAACTGCACACCAACCAACAGCAGGACACCACTGTCAGCCATCTTGCCATTGCTCTCACACCCACACACACTGAACTCCCCACAAAAGCAAGTAAGTATGGGAATGCTGGGAAGTGGGGTGGAGGCAATAGCATGATGGGAGTCATAGTCACAGACATAGCTCACCCCCACAACTGTCCCATCAACACCACCCTGAACCGTGCTCACATCACAGGGAGTGGAAAACAACTGGCAAGATGGCTGACACTGGCAACTCCTGTGGGGAGCACAAGGCCCTGCTGGCAACTGTGCACCAACAAACAGCAGGACACCACTGACTGACATCCTGAGAGACAACTTCCACTCCCTGCAATGCAAGCACGTTCCATGGTGGGATATCTGGCTGGCTGGGTGGGAAGGAGGACTTGCAGCACTGACCATAGTCACAAGCACCTCCCCTCACACACCCCCCAACACAAACTCCACAGAACCCACCTGGTAGAATGCAATGCCCCCATCCTAACACAAGATCCCACAAAGAACCACCACCCTGGGTTATGTTGTGTGAAGCACAGGGACACTCTTGGGACTCTTAGCCAAACAACTGCCAGGACAACACTCCCAGCCATCCTGTCAGCACAGCCAGCCCACCCCACAGGGAAGCAGAATCAAAAGGAAGGAAGCATGGGCATGCTGGGAAGGGGGTGGAGGCAATAGCATGATGGGAGTCGTAGTCACTGATATTGGTCACCCCCACAACTGTCCCATCAACACCACCCTGAACCATGCTCACATCACAGGGAGTGGAGAAGGACTCACAAGATGGCTGACACTGGCTACTGCTGTGGGGAGCACAAGGCCCTGCTGGCAACTGTGCACCAACAAACAGCAGGACACCACTGACTGACATCCTGAGAGACAACTTCCACTCCCTGCAATGCAAGCACGTTCCATGGTGGGATAACTGGCTGGCTGAGTGGGTGGGAAGGAGGACTTGCAGCACTGACCATAGTCACAAGCACCTCTCCTCACACACTCCCCAACACAAACTCCACAGAACCCACCTGGTAGAATGCAATGCCCCCATCCTAACACAAGATCCCACAAAGAATCACCACCCTGTGTTATGTTGTGTGAAGCACAGGGACACTCTTGGGACTTTTAGCCAAACAACTGCCAGGACAACACTCCCAGCCATCCTGTCAGCACAGCCAGCCCACCCCACAGGGAAGCAGAGTCAAAAGGAAAGAAGCATGGGCATGCTGGGAAGGGGGTGGAGGCAATAGCATGATGGGAGTCGTAGTCACTGATATTGGTCACCCCCACAACTGTCCCATCAACACCACCCTGAACCATGCTCACATCACAGGAAGTGGAGAAGGACTCACAAGATGGCTGACACTGGCTACTGCTGTGGGGAGCACAAGGCCCTGCTGGCAACTGTGCACCAACAAACAGCAGGACACCACTGACTGACATCCTGAGAGACAACTTCCACTCCCTACAATGCAAGCACGTTCCATGGTGGGATATCTGGCTGGCTGGGTGGGAAGGAGGACTTGCAGCACTGACCATAGTCACAAGCACCTCCCCTCACACACCCCCCAACACAAACTCCACAGAACCCACCTGGTAGAATGCAATGCCCCCCATCCTAACACAAGATCCCACAAAGAACCACCACCCTGGGTTATGTTGTGTGAAGCACAGGGACACTCTTGGGACTCTTAGCCAAACAACTGCCAGGACAACACTCCCAGCCATCCTGTCAGCACAGCCAGCCCACCCCACAGGGAAGCAGAATCAAAAGGAAGGAAGCATGGGCATGCTGGGAAGGGGGGTGGAGGCAATAGCATGATGGGAGTCGTAGTCACTGATATTGGTCACCCCCACAACTGTCCCATCAACACCACCCTGAACCATGCTCACATCACAGGAAGTGGAGAAGGACTCACAAGATGGCTGACACTGGCTACTGCTGTGGGGAGCACAAGGCCCTGCTGGCAACTGTGCACCAACAAACAGCAGGACACCACTGACTGACATCCTGAGAGACAACTTCCACTCCCTACAATGCAAGCACGTTCCATGGTGGGATATCTGGCTGGCTGGGTGGGAAGGAGGACTTGCAGCACTGACCATTGTCACAAGCACCTCCCCTCACACACCCCCCAACACAAACTCCACAGAACCCACCTGGTAGAATGCAATGCCCCCATCCTAACACAAGATCCCACAAAGAACCACCACCCTGGGTTATGTTGTGTGAAGCACAGGGACACTCTTGGGACTCTTAGCCAAACAACTGCCAGGACAACACTCCCAGCCATCCTGTCAGCACAGCCAGCCCACCCCACAGGGAAGCAGAATCAAAAGGAAGGAAGCATGGGCATGCTGGGAAGGGGGTGGAGGCAATAGCATGATGGGAGTCGTAGTCACTGATATTGGTCACCCCCACAACTGTCCCATCAACACCACCCTGAACCATGCTCACATCACAGGAAGTGGAGAAGGACTCACAAGATGGCTGACACTGGCTACTGCTGTGGGGAGCACAAGGCCCTGCTGGCAACTGTGCACAAACAAACAGCAGGACACCACTGACTGACATCCTGAGAGACAACTTCCACTCCCTGCAATGCAAGCACAGTCCATGGTGGGATAACTGACTGGCTGGGTGGGTGGGAAGGAGGGCCGGCTGTCAACCAAACACAACCAATGCAGACCATGTTCACACCCCAAAAATACATAGAAATGCCCAAATAATGCAGGACAATGTGCCACACCAATATCAACCCCTGACTGTGACGACTTAGGACAATGCAATGTACAGGCCCGCACCCAGAGGCACAGTCACAACTGTCATGTGTGTCAACCATTGATGCCTGCAGAAACATAACATACATTGTGTGTGTCTCCCAAAAACAGGTGATGATGGGGACACAGCAGCAGATGCTGAGGAGTCCCAGTCCCAGGCTCAAGAGGATGCAGAGCTCACTGGCGTCGTACAGCCTCTGCCCTCCTCGGACGAAGAAGACCAACCTGGCACATCCGGTGCAAGTCTACATGCAGCACCAGCAGGACCACCAGCTGCAGCACCAGCAGGACCACCAGCTGCACCCCTGCACCCACCCCTCCAACGACTGTCACCACAAATACCATCCCTGCCGACATGGACAGAACAAGGAGCAACACCAGCACAGGGACCCTGGACCAACCTGGGGCCATGGACACCACCACCAACCCCCAAGGTGGACCAGGGTCATCTGTGCGTGCCACTGCACGCACTGCACATGTCAGCAGGGGTGGTGGGAGGGGTGGGAGACAGAGGTCGCTGCTTGCAGAGGTTGCTGGTGTGCATGATGACCCACAACTGGTACGCATAGCTGATGCGTACCAGTCCAGCACCGGAGACCTCAGCCAGGTAGTGGGGCTCCTCAGAGACATGAAAAAGCAGCAGGCTGCCCATCATGCCCGCTTGGACTCTCACATGTCCCACGTGGAGTCACACATGTCCCGCGTGGACTCACACATGTCCGCGTGGAGTCCAAGTGGGATGCACTGCATGAGATGACGGCGGTGCACAGGGACATTTTACAATGCCTCCGCCAGATGAACAGCAACCAGTCCACACCTCCCTGTGTGCCAACAACATCTGGTGCCGAACAAACTGCAACTGCCACAGGGAGGGAGGATGACTCTGGCGGAGAGTCCCCTGCACCGCAGCAGCCTGTACTTGAGGGCCCCCCCCAAGAAGAGGGGTCATCCGAGGAGGGGCAAGTGAGAGGCCGATGGCCAAGCGCAACTCCCAGGAAGCCTGAACCTGTTCTGGATGTTCACCTTTGTGCACAGACTGTTCACCCTGTTGACGGCAACACTACTCCCACACATTGCATGGGGAGTACAAGTTGGACCAATGTGTCAGACAACTGTGGCCCCGATACTGGGGATTCTGTCTACCAGGACTTTCAATTCACCTAGGAACTTCTGATTGCAAGATTTATGTACATCACTACCCATCCTATGCACTATTCACACAAATGTATCACAATAAACACACTAATACACCATACTTGCCTCTGTTGTGATTCCAATGTGGGTGCTGTTATGGGGATGATGAACTGCAAAATTACACTGTGTATGCGAACTGCAACAGCAAGGACAACACAGGCATGTGAGTAAAGGCAACGTGACACATATGAGGGAGACACACCACCAGGGCTACACAACACATACACACCTAGGCCATCTGACTCATTGCCTACACTGATGTTGCCAGGGAAGACGGTGCAATGCACAGACACCACACCCATTCCCAGTTGTAGTCAAGTAGCCCACAGGTGCAGTAAGGAAATGGCAGTCAAATGTGTGACCACAGACAACGCACATCACAAAGTGAAGCACAGGTTTATTATACAGTTGCAACATGTCGTAACCACTACAGATGCAAGGTAATCCCACCTGGCAGCGGGCACACAGTCAACAACTGTAGACGGAAGGAAGTCCATGGGTGTGGCGCACATCACCTGTAGGGACACAACAGCTACCAGCCTGGAAGTGCAATCACGTCGTCGGTGGACACAGTTGACCAAACGAATCTGAAAGTACCCTGTGAAGGACAGAAATGACACACAGTCAAAAGCAATGGAGTACAGGACAGAACAGCAAAACTCATGCGCAATACATGTTACAAGATACCCACCCAGAACCAAGTTAGCATGTCAACACTGTTGGGGAGTACAGCCCACCTGTAAGCACACATCGCAACACACATCCAGTCAAGTAGCCCATGGACACACTCCAACAGCACCAGAGCACCACCTACACATCATGCCAACTCACATCATTGACATGACACCTCAGGATACTCACATTCAGCTAAAGAAGTTGGTGATGAGCTGTGTGCAGACATCACCCTCATCATCATCATCATCATCGTCACTGGCATCGTGGTCCAGGCCAGGATCCTCCACAGGTGGCGGATGTTGGTCATTGTCATCCTGGATGAGAGGCAACTCCTTCCGCACTGCCAGGTTGTGGAGCATGCAGCAGATGATGATAATCTTGCACACTTTCGCAGGGGCATATGGGAGGGACCCTCCGGTCTTGTCCAGGCAGCGGAAGCGGCTCTTCAGGAGACCAAATGTCCGCTCAATCACTCTCCTGGTCCGACCATGTGCCTCATTGTAGCGCATCTGGGCTGGTGTCACAGGGTTCCTGAGGGGTGTCAGCAACCACGGCATGTTGGGGTATCCCGAGTCACCCACGGACAGACAAGTGCACATTAGCTGACTTGGAAAAGTGGGCGGAATACTACAGATCAGATCACACACAATGGCACAAAGTCAGTACACACCGACAAGCCAGGCACGCTGGTTCTGCATCTGTGCCATCATCCTGGGGATGCGACTACTCCTCATCACAAAGTCATCGTGTGCTGAACCAGGGAAACGGGCACACACGTGTGTGATGGTCATGTCTGCAAGACACACCACCAGTGCATTGACCGAGTGGTAGTGCTTGCGGTTCCTGTAGGCCTGCTCCTGGGCCTGTGGTGGTACCAAAGCCATATGTGTCCCATCAATGGAGCCAATGACATGCGGCATCCTCCCCAGGGCATAAAAGTCACTCTTCACGTCAGTGAGTCGTCGCAGTCTAGGGAAATAGATGTACCGGTTCAGGAATAGCAACATTGCCGCCAAAACATCGCGGAGCACACGGCTCAACATGGTCTGTGACATCCCACCAGCAGTCGCCACAGTATGTTGGAAGGTACCGGTGGCAAAGAAGTGTAGGGCTGCCATCACCTTCACCTTGGGGGTCAGCGCTGTAGGATACGGCCGGCCAGGCTGCAAATGTGGGGACAACTGCACTGCCAAATCCTCAATCAGCTGCCTGGTGAAGCGGTACCGTCGGATGCTGTCCCGTTCCACCATCGTTGCCAGGTCTGGGAATGGTCGATGGACAGCAGGAGCCCTGCAGTGCAGAGGAGAAGTAAGCAAAATTGTCAGTCAGCCCACATATGCGGCATTGAACACACTCAATATCCCAACACACATCATTATGAGGCACAACTACATGAAGTGTGCAGTTCCGTAAGGACATGTATGGTACATACATGGCCAACATCTGTCAACACGGTCCTACAGGTGGCATCAATTAGTCCCAGGTTGGCCCATTGGATATCATGAGGCCGTGTCACAGTTCCCATCTCCTGCTGCCGTGTCACAATCACCCCCCACAGTGACATGTGAGGACAGATGTGCCCCAGGCACCACAGCTCAACGACAGGTACATTCCCAGGGACCCTGTATTGCCACATGGACACTGGCATTACATGGAGTATCATGTATACACCACAGCAAAACAACCATGACCCCCACAGGTAGTGGTCCCACTTGCCACGGCAGGACAGACATGGACGTCTGTGACACACATACGCACAACATCAAAGTCCAGGCACACACAACGTGGATGTGGAGACTGTCTCCCATTGTGCACATGAAATCAGAGACATTGTAAACACTACATGCACAAAGACTGTGGAGGACCATCACTATTGTGCCACTGGGACACCCTGGCTCAAACATACCGTCCCACATGGGACTCACGGGGTATGTGACATGACATACACATACACCACCGTGAAATGTGACCATGGCACATGCACAGATATGAACAGTTGCACATCACAGTGGTCATGTACACGTAACACCCAGGATCCTGTCCCCATGAACACGTGCACAGCCTGGGGGTGGCTGCCCACAGGTGAAACCCACAGGACAACATGTACACCAACATACACACAATAGGAAATGCAGCCTTACATGCCTTATGATAAAGTTTGGACAGGCTGTCGTGATGTAGGTGTGCCCCTCACTCCCTGGGAGCTATCTGTGGCTGGCATATGTACATCTGAGACAGGCATTCTGACATATGCTAGTCACATGTACAGTGATGCGTTGAACAGCAATGGACCGATCGGTGCCCCCGGCCGGCCCATTGCATTCAATGTGTGCGGGTACGCGTTGTACCCCTGTACGCGTTGAACTGAAATGGACCGATCGGTGCCCCCTGCCGGCCCATTGCATTCAATGTGTGCGGGTACGCGTTGTACCCCTGTATGCGTTGAACTGCAATGGACCGATCGGTGCCCCCGGCCGGCCCATTGCATTCAATGTTTGCGGGTTCGCGTTGTACCCCTGTACGCGTTGTACCGCAATGGACCGATCGGTGCCCCCGGCCGGCCCATTGCATTCAATGTGTGCGGGTACGCGTTGTACCCCTGTATGCACCGATCGGTGCCCCCGGCCGGCCCATTGCATTCAATGTGTGCGGAGTACGCGTTGTACCCCTGTACGCGTTGTACCGCAATGGACCGATCGGTGCCCCGGCCGGCCCATTGCATTCAATGTGTGTGGGTACGCGTTGTACCCCTGTACGCGTTGAACTGCAATGGACCGATCGGTGCCCCCGGCCGGCCCATTGCATTCAATGTGTGTGGGTACGCGTTGTACCCCTGTACGAGCGGAACTGCAATGGACCGATCGGTGCCCCCGGCCGGCCCATTGCATTCAATGTGTGCAGGTACGCGTTGTACCCTGTACGCGTTGAACTGCAATGGACCGATCAGTGCCCCCGGCCGGCCCATTGCATTCAATGTGTGCGGGTACGCGTTGTACCCCTGTACGCGTTGTACCGCAATGGACCGATCGGTGCCCCGGCCGGCCCATTGCATTCAATGTGTGCGGGTACGCATTGTACCCCTGTACGCGTTGTACCGCAATGGACCGATCGGTGCCCCGGCCGGCCCATTGCATTCAATGTGTGCGGGTACGCGTTGTACCCCTGTACGCGTTGAACTGCAATGGACCGATCGGTGCCCCGGCCGGCCCATTGCATTCAATGTGTGCGGGTACGCGTTGTACCCCTGTACGCGTTGTACCGCAATGGACCGATCGGTGCCCCGGCCGGCCCATTGCATTCAATGTGTGCGGGTACGCGTTGTACCCCTGTACGCGTTGTACCGCAATGGACCGATCGGTGCCCCGGCCGGCCCATTGCATTCAATGTGTGCGGGTACGCGTTGTACCCCTGTACGCGTTGAACCGCAATGGACCGATCGGTGCCCCGGCCGGCCCATTGCATTCAATGTGTGCGGGTACGCGTTGTACCCCTGTACGCGTTGTACCGCAATGGACCGATCGGTGCCCCCGGCCGGCCCATTGCATTCAATGTGTGCGGGTACGCATTGTACCCCTGTACGCGTTGAACTGCAATGGACCGATCGGTGCCCCCGGCCGGCCCATTGCATTCAATGTGTGCGGGTATGCGTTGTACCCCTGTACGCGTTGTACCGCAATGGACCGATCGGTGCGCACCCATTGACAATGGCCTTGCCTGGCAACGGACGCGTTTTCGAATTTCGAACGAGTCGGTTGCTGGAAATTCAGTTGGTCACCCACAACAATGTTGCAAAATCATGTATGTCATGAAGTTGAAGATTTGAAGGATGCTGTGGGCGTGTTTTGGTGCTGCTATTCCATGGATTGGCCAGATTCAGAAGATGCAAACGACTTGGACCTATCACTTTGGACACAAGGGACAGTATCTGCCTCTCCAGCACATATATATTGCTGGCTGTTCCCCTGAGAGCTCACTTGCCTGCACTACATGCTCCAGGACGACATCTGCCACTGCACTGCTGCTGTCTCTGCCCCTCTGGACCCTGCAATGGCACGTACTGTGGAGAGAGCCCCAGCCTTCAGCCTTGAGGAGAACCAGGCCCTGCTGGACAGCCTACTTCCACAGTACAGCAAGCTGTATGGGACACCAGGGGAGCAGGTGAGTGTTCTGTGCACTGCCTTTCTGAATGTGCATATTGTCTGACTAGCAAGGCTGAAAGTCTGCACGCCACTGGCTAGCAGGCTCAATGAGTAGTTGTCACCCCCCCGTAGTGTGTAGTGACATGCACTGGACAGGTATGGTGCAGTGACAGTGCATTTGAACAAGGTTTTACTTCCCATGCAATGATACCATGTAGTGACGTCTGGCAAACTGTCCATGGGCAGCTTTGCACTGCCTGTGTACATCATGTGCCCCTGTGATTGAGACATGTATATACAACTGTGTCATGCACGGATATGTTGCATGTGTAGTAATGACCTTTTCACTTTGTCATCCTGACAGGTTAATGCCCATCGGAAGCAGGAGATCTGGAAGGACATCGTCCGGGCTGTCCGGTCCGTGGGGGTCTACAAGCGCCGGATCCGCAACTGCCAGAAGAGGTGGCAGGACCTTCGGGGCTGGACCCGGAGGATTGCACGGGTCCAGCTGAAGCTGTCGCCTCCTCGCAGGAGGGGCGGAACACGGACCCTGACCCCCCACATGCTCCAGATCCTGGCGGTGGTGTTTCCAGACCTGGATGGGCAGCTGAAGGCCAGACAGCAGCAAGGAGGGGGTGAGTCAAAGACTGCACTGTGAACTCTGTATTACATGCTGTGTGCCCTCCTCTGGCCTGGTTCAACTGCCACAGTGCAGCAGTCATGTTGTCCAGGAGCCATGTCCCTCTATTGTGCACTGCCCACTGCTCATCTGATACCCAGGTGTGGCCCTTACATTCAGGGAATTGTGTCACTTGGAACTGTGTCCTTGCAGTTTGCTTCACTAAAGGTGGGGGACAGCATCTGTTTCCCTAACTCTGTTGTGGGCATCATGGGTGGGTCCATTGTTCACACTACGCCTGTGTTCGGACATGTAATCTGCGTGTTGCTTTGATATGCGGTCCACTTGCTGTGCTGAGCCACCACATGTGCCTGGGGTATGTGGCACACGCCCATGCAGCGGGTGGGAACAATGTTTGGGCCCCAGGAGTGTGCAGATTACGTGTGTCACACATACATAGCCAGCTATCCACTGTCCAGGGCTCATCCCTCATTCATGTGGAGCAGGACAGTCATGCCTACTCCAGGCCATGCAATGCACTCTGTACTCCCACTCCCGTGTATCAGCTGACACATTGTGTGCAGTGATTTGACCCCTCAGGTGTCTGCCTCTGTGTCAGTGTGCTGTGGATTAGTTGACAGGACTGCTGGGGTGTTTCTTGGTAGGGGCTCAGCATGCCCCTGGAGATGTGACCATAGGAGACGATACTTGTGTGTCACATAGGTGTTTGATCAGCTGCCCGTGCAGACTGGGGTATGCGAATGTGAAGTTCAGGCAGCTGTTCCCCATTCACAGCAGATTGTGAGGGGCTCAGGTTCAGAGGGTAGTGTCACAGGTCTCCCATATGTCCAATAGGTATGACCTGGACAGATGAGGGTTAAGATGATGTGTTGTGTGGGGGATGTACATGTGCACTTGTGCAGCTCCAGGACTTGCATTCCCCATGACCTACTATTGTGACACAGTGCATAGTGTTGTTGTCTGGCTGCCAAGTCATACATCACTGAGACAGTGATGTATGACTTAGCAGTCATGCCTCTGCCATGGCATGTGTCTACTTATTGGTGGTCTTGCAGGGGAGTGACATGTGCTACATGCACACCATTGTGGCGATGGCTATCAGGACATGGGTGCATCATGGTGTCTGTCGCTGGTATGCATCACATGCATTTCCTATTTGACTCTGGGCATCCCTTTCATCCAGAAACCTGTACTGACTCAGTGGCAAGAGCTGTGATGTGTGCATGTCCACATGCCACACCGTGTCCTCTGCACTGTCCAACTACTGTGTACTTGGTGCATGTGTCCACACTGGGGTGTTGCAATCCAACAGACACCAGACAGATGGGTGCAAGGCCATGTGGGATGTGAGTGCCATGCTTGGCATCAGACTGACAATTGGCTTCTCCTGTTCAGTTAGGGCACTTTTAGCAATGTACAACTAATGATGCCAGGGCTTGCTCTGTAATATGCTGTGCTCACAGTGGTGTGTGCGTTTGGTGCAGGTGACTGATGTCTGTCTGTTTCCCCATTGTTTGCAGATACATCCACGGCCATGGAAGGGGACAGCTCCATGGACCAGGAGGAGCCAGAGAGCCAGACTGGGTCAGCAGCCGAGGAGTGGTCGGAGGGACCCAGTGGCACGGAGGGCGAGGGGAGCCACACCGAGGAGTCCTCAGCACCATCCACCTCAGCTGAGGACCAGAGCAACTTGGAGGATGACTCCCTTATGGAGGTGGGTGTCAGCAGCCACCACACCCCAGCTAGTGTTGCTGTCCCCGCCACCACCAGCACCACCACCGCCCTCCCATCGGCTCCCATTCCCCAGGTCCGTGGAGGCTCCCATGTTCGGGAGCGTGTCTCCTTTGGGCCAGGCACCGCACCCCCTGCCCCTGTGTCCCCTGCTGCCCTGAGTGAGGAGTCTGTGTACCTCCTTTGCCAGCTCCATGTAGGGCAGACAGCCATGCTGAGTGTCCTCCATGCGCACACCGCTCTGTTGACTCAGCTGGTGTCGTTCATGGAGGGCATCTCATCGGGCATGTCTGACCTACAGAGGGGCAATAGGTCCATGGACTCCTCCCTGACGGCAGCAGTGTCCCTCCTCAGACAGTCCCTCACCCCTCCTGCCTCTGCTCCATCCACACTCCCCAGCACCTTACCCGTCCCAAGCACACACACACCGGCACAGGCACACACCAGCACACACACGTCCAGCACACAGACACACACGCCACAAACAAAACGCACACACACGCACAGTCAGGGGACTGAAACCAGACTCACAGGGGATGGGGCCCTGGTACACACACACGCATCCACGGGCACTGCGCAGTCCTCAGTTGCCTCTCCCTCCAAAACACCCTCCCTTGCCTCACCTGCAACCCCAAAGACCCAGCGCCTCTTCCTCAGTGACCTCGGCCTCTTCCCCTCCGATCCAGCTGCTCCAGCATCCAGGGGGAAGAGGAAGCCCCCCACATGGAGCAGAGTGCCCCTCGCCCCTGGACACCCTCCCCCAGGCGCAGACAGACTGAGGCCCCCACCCGCAAGTCCCCCGGAGTGGTAAGAGCAAGACCCCGCCGCCGCCCTGCAGCTCAAGCACCAGGTCTCCTTCCTCCATCCCTCAGGCCCCCACTCCAAAGGTGCCCCCACCACATCCTGCCCCAGGTTCCCCCACCCACAGATATACCATCCCCAAGAGGATCCGGCCTTCTCCCCCTGCCACTTGCTCTCCCGGCACCACACCCCCCGCTGCGCTTGTCTGTGCCACTGATGTGGTGAGGGTGTCCTCCCCTCTGTCCAGCCCACCTTGCCTGTTCCCCATTCTCCTCCCCTGGTGGTAGGCACTGCAGTGGAGTCCACTACCACCCTGTCTGACTTGGGCACTGCAGTGGCGGACCTGTCCACTCCATCTGCAGGGTCCACTGCAGTCGTGCCAGCACCCACAACATCTGAGTCATGCCCCCCAGTTGTGCTGGCACACACCATGTCAGACACCTCCACTGCAGTTGTCAGTGGCTCTCCAGGACCCACCACCCCTTCCCTGCTTCCTCCTGGTGAGCCCTGATCCTGTCCCTGTGGTGCCTGGCCTACCCCCGGTTGCCCCTCCTAGTGGATTGTCCCTGGTTTTGTGCAGGCATGTGTAGGGTGGCATCTGCCACTGTCACCCACTTGTGACTTTGTTGATGGACTGGCCATTGGCCTTTGTTTATTTTCTACCGGACTTCTACTTTTAATGCCACATATGCTGAATAAAGCAACTTTCTGTTCTCTAGTGCTTTTGCTTCTGATGTACATGATGTTGATGATGCTAACCATGCCCTTGCTGCAGTGATGGTGATATTTGGTCTCATGATAATGAAGTGTTACTGTGCAGGAACCCATGTGGTCCAGGGGGAATGTGTCCTATCCTGTGGTGTATCCATGTCATCCATAGCAGCATCTGAGGGTGTCATGTGTTCAGTATTTGGCAATGGGATTTCCTACTTAGATTGCCTATTTCACATCTGTGGCTTCCACCCCTGCACATCTGTTGTGCCTGCCATTGTTCAATTCGTCTACTTCCCTGACCGTGTGGCCATCTCTAGTGGACATGCAGGTTTGGGCATCAATGGGGAAGGACTCATCTGTGTTGTCAGTGCAACATTGCTATACAAGTGTGTTGGATCTGTGCTGATGATTCCGTTGGCACTTCCATGACCAGGCTGATGTTATGGGAGCCCTCATTTGGTGCTAATTGTTGATTGTGTGACCAAGTGCTCAGCTGACATGATGGGGCCCTACTGAGGCAACATATGGCACAGCTTTCCTCACACAGGAGTGGAGTCCCCTCATGGCAGTGTGTACTCCTGTGACATTGCCTGCGCCCAAGGTGTGTGTTGTATGTGCATGTCTGTGTGTTCACTTCCGTTTAGCTGTGCATGCTGTGATCCCTAGTGTTGTACCTGTTTGTGATGCTAGCTGAGTTGAGCTATGTTCCCCCAAAGTCTTCTCCCTGGGTTCTCTGTGATGTGGGTGCATGGCACATTACTGGTCATCAGGGTGTCACCCATAGGTGTGTTTGCTGTCAGGGCTGAGTTTGTGTGCAGACACAGATGGGTCACAGTCAGGTTTCCCCTTGGCACTTGTTGTTTGCCCCTGTCATGTGATTTCCAGTTTGTGTTATCTTTCAGTGATTGTGACACGTTGTGTGTGTGACTGCTGGCACTCCTCAGGGTCCGGGCTGCAATGTTGGTTGTTGTCTATGTGTGTTCTTTGTGGGTGACCTTGGCTTCTTCATTGGTGTGTGACTGTGGCTGGGATCCCATTGGTTGGTGTGGTATTGCCGTCATGTCCATGTACAGCGTAGTGTGCAGTGTGTCAGACATTCAGGAGTCTTGTTGAGTGGCCATGTGTGATGTGTTTCTGCACCTTGGTTCCCACCCACCACCCTGGAATAGTCATGGGTGCATGTGCAATGTCACCAGTGCATGTGTACTTCACTGCTGCACATTGTTGGAGGTCGAGGGGTGTGGTGTTGAGTGTGTGCAGATGAGAGTTGTTGCCCGGCTAGGCCCCTGCCTCCATGTTGGCCTTGGCTTACTGGCCATGCTGTTTGATTTGTGCTTGTGTAGGTGTGATGGTAGTTAGTTGCTCAGGACACATGACTGTGGTTCACAGTGTGAACCACATTAAGCTTTGTCATCACAGTGGGATTGTAATGCAGCCCAGGGTCACCACATTGTGGGGGCCCTGGGGGTGGTGCTGTGGTGTGTCTGTGTCTTGCTGTGTCAGTTGCTGTCCCTACGTGCCTGTGTGACATGTGTGATTTGTGCTCCCTCTCATCTGACCATGCCTGCTTGACCACATAGGGGATTTGGATCCATGAGTTACCTTTGTGTGGCACTGTATGCACATCTGTATGATTGGTATTCAGGTCTCCTCATGTGTTGTGTGGTTGCCTGGGGACACTGGCACCCCCCCTCACCTGTTCTGTATGATGTGCAGTGTGGGTCTGCCTGTTTGTGTTTGTGCATCTGCACCACTGCATTGGCATATCTTGGGTGTGCCATTGGCTGTATGTAGTTTGGTGGGTTTCCCCTGCTGTCCCTGGGACTCCTAGGTCATCGGTCAGCACAATGATCATGGTTTGTGTGTCCCATTGCTGCCATGGTATGGTATCTGTTCACCTCACATCTGCAGTCTCCACAGGGTATCTGCATTTGTGTGCCCATTGGTGCAAATATGTGGGTCTGCATTCTGATGGTCACTTCTGTCATTGTGTCATTGATGATTGTTGACGGTGTCAGCCCCCATGGGTGTTGTTTGTCTGCACATGGCCAAAGGTATGTCTTATTTGCACTGCAGTATTTGGCTCCCCCAATTTATGTTGCAATGGGACACATACACTACTTTGCCACTGATGTGTTTGTTGTTCTGTGACCAGGAATCATCCATGCAGTTTGGCAGTTGCACCTCTTTCTTTGTCAACACTTACATTTTGGTCACTGTGGTGATGGGGATTTAGACCCCATTGCCACAATGTTCAAGATGTGCTTCAGCTATGGACCCCACACTTACATTTTGGTCACTGTGATGATGGGGGTTTGGACCCCATTGCCACAATGTTCAAAATGTGCTTCAGCTATGGACCCCACACTTACCTTTTGTTCACTGTGGTGATGGGGGTTTAGACCCCATTGCCACAATGTTCAAAATGTGCTTCAGCTATGGACCCCACACTTACCTTTTGGTCACTGTGGTGATGGGGGTTTGGACCCCATTGCCACAATGGTCATGGCCTGCTTGCATTGTGGGTGCCACACACATATATGTGTGGCACATGTGCTAGGGGGTCACATTGTATGTTCAAAGTCATGTTCGGTGTTGTAGGCATTTGACACAGTCTACACACGCTTGTCATGGTGTTGGGGGATGTCTTCTTCTTGCATTCCCTAGGTTGTGGTGTGCTGGTTGTGTCATGCATTGTCCATCCTATGAGTGGGGGTGGTAGTAGTGGTAGGCATCCAGCCCCCCTGGGTGTGGGTGGTAGTAGTGGTAGGCATCCAGCCCCCCTGGCTAAGGGTGGTAGTAGTGGTAGGCATCCAGCCCCCCTGGCTCAGGGTGGTAGTAGTGGTAGGCATCCAGCCTCCCTGGCTCAGGGTGGTAGTAGTGGTAGGCATCCAGCCCCCTGGGTGAGGGTGGTAGTAGTGGTAGGCATCCAGCCCCCTGGCTAAGGGTGGTGGTAGGCATCCAGCCCCCTGGCTGAGGGTGGTAGTAGTGGTAGGCATCCAGCCCCCCTGGCTAAGGGTGGTAGTAGTGGTAGGCATCCAGCCCCCTGGCTAAGGGTGGTGGTAGGCATCCAGCCCCCCCTGGCTGAGGGTGGTAGTAGTGGTAGGCATCCAGCCCCCCCAGGCTAAGGGTGGTAGTAGTGGTAGGCATCCAGCCCACCCTGGCTCAGGGTGGTAGTAGTGGTAGGCATCCAGCCCCCCCTGGCTCAGGGTGGTAGTAGTGGTAGGCATCCAGCCCCCCCTGGCTAAGGGTGGTGGTAGGCATCCAGCCCCCCCTGGCTGAGGGTGGTAGTAGTGGTAGGCATCCAGCCCCCCCCTGGCTAAGGGTGGTAGTAGTGGTAGGCCTCCAGCCCACCCTGGCTCAGGGTGGTAGTAGTGGTAGGCATCCAGCCCCCCTGGCTAAGGGTGGTGGTAGGCATCAAGCCCCCTGGCTGAGGGTGGTAGTAGTGGTAGGCATCCAGCCCCCTGGCTAAGGGTGGTAGTAGTGGTAGGCATCCAGCCCACCCTGGCTCAGGGTGGTAGTAGTGGTAGGCATCCAGCCCCCCTGGCTCAGGGTGGTAGTAGTGGTAGGCATCCAGCCCCCTGGCTAAGGGTGGTGGTAGGCATCCAGCCCCCCTTGCTGAGGGTGGTAGTAGTGGTAGGCATCCAGCCCCCCCTGGCTAAGGGTGGTAGTAGTGGTAGGCACCCAGCCCACCCTGGCTTAGGGTGGTAGTAGTGGTAGGCATCCAGCCCCCCCTGGCTCAGGGTGGTAGTAGTGGTAGGCATCCAGCCCCCCCTGGCTAAGGGTGGTGGTAGGCATCCAGCCCCCCCTGGCTAAGGGTGGTGGTAGGCATCCAGCCCCCCCTGGCTAAGGGTGGTAGTAGTGGTAGGCATCCAGCCCCCCTGGCTAAGGGTGGTAGTAGTGGTAGGCATCCAGCCCCCCCTGGCTCAGGGTGGTAGTAGTGGTAGGCATCCAGCCCACCCTGGCTCAGGATGGTAGTAGTGGTAGGCATCCAGCCCCCCCTGGCTAAGGGTGGTAGTAGTGGTAGGCATCCAGCCCCCCCTGGCTAAGGGTGGTGGTAGGCATCCAGCCCCCCCTGGCTAAGGGTGGTAGTAGTGGTAGGCATCCAGCCCTTCCTGGCTCAGGGTGGTAGTAGTGGTAGCCATCCAGCCCCCCTGGCTAAGGGTGGTGGTAGGCATCCAGCCCCCCCTGGCTAAGGATGGTAGTAGTGGTAGGCATCCAGCCCCCCCTGGCTAAGGGTGGTGGTAGGCATCCAGCCCCCCTGGCTAAGGGTGGTAGTAGTGGTAGGCATCCAGCCCCCCTGGCTAAGGGTGGTAGTAGTGGTAGGCATCCAGCCCCCTGGCTAAGGGTGGTAGTAGTGGTAGGCATCCAGCCCCCTGGCTCAGGGTGGTAGTAGTGGTAGGCATCCAGCCCACCCTGGCTCAGGGTGGTAGTAGTGGTAGGCATCCAGCCCCCCTGGCTCAGGGTGGTAGTAGTGGTAGGCATCCAGCCCCCCTGGCTAAGGGTGGTGGTAGGCATCCAGCCCCCCTGGCTGAGGGTGGTAGTAGTGGTAGGCATCCAGCCCCCTGGCTAAGGGTGGTAGTAGTGGTAGGCATCCAGCCCACCCTGGCTCAGGGTGGTAGTAGTGGTAGGCATCCAGCCCCCCCTGGCTCAGGGTGGTAGTAGAGGTAGGCATCCAGCCCCCCCTGGCTAAGGGTGGTGGTAGGCATCCAGCCCCCCCTGGCTAAGGGTGGTAGTAGTGGTAGGCATCCAGCCCCCCCTGGCTAAGGGTGGTGGTAGGCATCCAGCCCCCTGGCTAAGGGAGGTAGTAGTGGTAGGCATCCAGCCCCCCTGGCTAAGGGTGGTAGTAGTGGTAGGCATCCAGCCCCCTGGCTCAGGGTGGTAGTAGTGGTAGGCATCCAGCCCCCTGGCTCAGGGTGGTAGTAGTGGTAGGCATCCAGCACCCCCTGGCTAAGGGTGGTAGTAGTGGTAGGCATCCTGCCCCCCCTGGCTCAGGGTGGTAGTAGTGGTAGGCATCCAGCACCCCCTGCCTAAGGGTGGTAGTAGTGGTAGGCATCCTGCCCCCCCCTGGGTAGGGGTGGTGGTGCGCATTCAGGCCCCTGTGTGCATATGTGGCATTGGTGATGGGCATCCCGCCCCTATGGTGCTGCTGTTGCTGGTGTAAGTATATTCTGCATCCCTCTGTGTGTGTGTGATGTGTCGTGTATGTGATGTATGTGTTTTGTGGTTGGTGTCTGACTTACCTTCTGCGCCGTACATGTCCGTGCCTGTTCCGGTAGTAAATGTAGAATATTGGTATGATCGGGACGAAGGGATTCATGGTTGGTTCGTGTCGTTCGTCCTTCTCGTTGCTTCGCGTCATCCTCGTCGCTTCGCGTCGTCCTTGTCGCTGGCGTGTTCGTCTCGTAGCCGTGGATCGTGTTGTGGCGCGAATCGGAGCTTATGTGCGCCTCTCCCGGATGCTTTGACGTGCCGTGCGTAGCGACGGGTTCGGCGCGTACGGAAAGCACATCTTACTCGTTCGGCCGGACGGAGCTGCATTTTTCCTTCCGTGCGACTCGATTCGGCGTTTCCGGATTCGACACGGTCGGGGAACAGGACCTGGTTTGGGTGAGTACGGCTCGGCCGGATTCTGTGCTGTTGTGCGCATCGTACTTACTCGTTCGGTGTGCTGTACGGATCGGTCGGGAAACAGGCTTTCGCATGGCTTTTTCCCGACCGAATGGTATTGGGTGCGCCTCCGACCGAGATCGGAATCGGCCCCTAAGTGTCTTTAGATTTTTACTAGTAAATCCTTTAAAGAAAAGAAAAAACCTTAGTTTTTTTAATCGGATGGTATTCTGGATTAAGTTAATTCTTTGCAGCCAGTCAGTGCTTTTATGTGAGGCATGTTTCGGTACAAAATGGCCTTGTGACTAACCCTGGGCGTAGTTCGCGTAGTAGCGCTACGCGTAGCTACGCGAAGTGCACTTCGCACTACGCGAGCTACGCGTAGCACTACGCGAACTGCGTAGTGCGGTAGGAAATGCTGTTCGCAATGATTGCACAGTGCCGGATGCTTGTCCGCACTGTGCAATCATTGCAAACGGCATCTTGCACAGTGCAAGCAGTCGTTTTCTGCCGCTCGAGTAGATTTGTGCTCGAGCAGCAGTTTTCTCAACGCGGACTGGTAGTTTCTCATTGCGAGCGGTCGCGAGCATACGCGACCACTCGCAATGAGAAACCTGACCTCCCCGTGTTGAGAATCTCGCCGGGAGGTTTATTTTCCACGCTTGCGATCAGCAACTTGATGTTGCTGATCGCGAACGAGGAAAAAGTCTCGCCAGGATGTCATTTTGCTCGCTCGCGGTCGCCAACTTGACGTTGAGGACCGCGAGCAAGCAAAAAATGCCTGCTACGCTAAGCGTTTTTGCACTGTGCTACGTGCAATTTGCGTAGCGCGTAGTTGCGCAAACTACGCAAACTACGCAAGCGTAGCGTAGTTTTCCGCCCAGGCCTACTTGTGACTCCTAATCATATCAAATTCCAAAGGCCCTAGCGGGCCATCAATGTACTACTACTATACTGTGCCACTAGATATAACATTAAATAAGTGTTTGCGCAGAGCATTGTTTTTCTTTCTTAATATAGCTACTCCTGCTGGTCCATGAGCACCACCTACATGGCAGGAGATAGCAGCCTGACTGTGGCATCAGAGGATGGAGACCATCCAGGCTGAACACCATCAGCTACTGGATCTGGAGGAGGAGGAGGAGGAGGCTGAGGCGGCATCTGCCTCTGCCCAGGCCTCTATCCAACATTGCTGGGGTGACCAGCTGTGTCCCACCCAAACCACTGCTGCCCCCCTCATACCCAGACCGCTACCAACGCTGTGCGATGGTGCAGATTTACCATTAGGTGACAAGCCTTGAGGAAGAATTCGGAAGACTTTGCACCCACAGCAATGATGCCCTCTTCCATGCCCTTTTTTATTTGTTGTTTTGGTGGGAGGGACTTTTGTTGTGGGTGGAATGGGTGGGAGTTGGGAAGGGAACAGGAATTTGAAGTCGGAATTTCTTTGAAAAGTTTTGGGACTTTGGCTGGGGATGGGGTGATTCATTTAGGGAGAAAGGTGGGCATGTTGTGGGTGGAGATGTTGAGTTTATTTATGTTGATCTGAAGTAATGGGAAGAATTGTTCTTATACTTTGTGGCTAAAATAGTTTGTGTTTTACTTTTACTTTGCTTTACTGCCTTTTTGTGCAGCATGTTGTTTTTAATTCCGCTTATCAAAGTGTATTACTTTTAGTTATTTATACCCTTGCACTACTATTCTCTGTAACTATTATATTGACCTTTAGGGGGGTATGCTGCCATTGCCTATAATGCCTACAACAACCTAGATAAACATGAAACAATTTACTTATCTGCAGTTGAGGTTAGTTACTTACTAACTGCTTACTAACTAAACTAGTTCACTTCACTCCATAGTTCTCTTACCTGAATAGATGAAGCGATGGCTGCTACATTTCTCAATCTTCCAAAACCTTACTGCAGGGTTTCCCAAGGTGCCTTCTTAATGGTAGTGGTAGAAGTAACAGGTTAGTGTGCTACCAGGGAAGGCATCACAAGTGAGGCCCTGCTCCCACCTAGGTGATCTCAAACTGTGGATTAATCAAAAGGATTATCCACCACAAGCAACTAAATTGAAAGAAAACACAAAAAGTTAATGTGTTATATTTATATTATATCTTTACAAAGATTGAGACCAGTCTACCACCATGACACAACAAAGAATACCTGATATTATAATGAAAACTGGCAATCGTAACTTCTTCTGAGCAATGGGGAGCTAGTATTTAATTGAAATGAAATGAAGGTTTTGTAAAGCGCCTGTATGCCGAGGCATCTTAATGTTAGCTGTCATTGGAACTAGACCAGAGGGAGATGGTAGGGGCTATTGCTTGGGTGCAAACAGCCATGTTTTTAGTGATTTCCTAAACAATTGTCTGTTGGCTTGACTTCTCAAAGTAACAGGCAGAGTATTCCACAGTTTAGAGTCCAAATGGAAGAAACTTCTGCCACCCCATTTTATGGTCTTCGCCCTAGGAACGACCAGTAGAGAGGCAGTCGATGACCTGAGGTTGCGTTGTGGGACGTGCCATCTGATATGCTTGCTAAGATAGGCAGGTCAAGCCCTGTGAAGTGTCTTGTGCACAATGCACATTGATATAAATTGGATCCTTGCCTGGATCGGAAGGTCTTGAATACTGTGGGATACTGGACTGAATTTTGGAATTTTGAGCAGTAATCGTGCAGCCGCATTTTGTAGTAACTGCAGCTTGCATAAAGTCCTCTTGTTTGCCCCTAAGTAGAGGGCATTGCAATAGTCGATTTTTGATGGCACCAAAGCAACGATTACTGTTTTCCCTAGGTCCATGGGGATGAAAGGTAAAAATGTTCATAGGATCTTCAGCATAAAAAAGCATGACGATGTAATGCAATTGACCTGGTCCGATAATGATAACTGGTCATCTAAAGTAACACCTAGATTTTTTACCTTTTTTACTGGCGACGGGAAGGCCCAGCTGCTTCTGGCCACCATGAAGTGTTCCAAAAATATGTATCCTTGCCGAATAGTATCATTTCGGTTTTGTCAGCATTTAACTTTAAACAATTGACCCGCATCCACCTAAAGATGTGAACCATACAGTCGTTAAATTTAGCTGCCACGTCCTCCAGCTTTGAGGATAAAGACACCACTATTTGAGTGTCGTCTGCGTAGCAAATGGCAGTAAAGCCGTGAGAGCAAATAAGTTTGGCCAATGGGGTAACATAGACATTGAACAAGGAAGGAGATAGTGAGGATCCCTGAGGCATCCCGCACAGCAGGGCGTAGGGATGAGATTTATGTTCTCCCATTACTATGGTTTGTTCTCTGTCCATTAAAAAAGGTCTTAATATGTGAGAGGATTCGCCTGTGATCCCTATTTTGAATAGGCGCTGGATGAGTACTTGGTGATTAACCGTATTGAATGCGGCCGAGAGGTCCAGCAAAATCAGTATTGCCTTCCCTCCGCCATCTAATTGACACGGATCTCCTCAGTGGCAGCAACCAGTGCTGACTCTGTACTATGTAAGGGCTGAAATCCATGTTGTGCAGGGTCCAGTTTATCATTAGACTCTAGAAAAAGAAGCAGGTCTTCGTTAAGGGCTTTTTCAAAAAATTTGTATGGAAACGGCAGACAGGAGATAGGCCGATAATTGTTAACCTCTGTGGGATCATGGGAGGGTTTTTTCAAAATGGGCTGTACTAGGGATTTTTTCCAGGTAAACTAAAAATAAACTTACACAATCCTGGAGTCAAGAACAGTGGACTCAGAGTCAGGAGTGGAAAAGGTTAAGCATTTATGCAACATAAGGCCTGAATAAAGATGTTGATGAATTACACATATCTAAAATATGGATCCCTTTTATGCGTGGGTGTGCAAGTGGGGCTGGCATGGGCTAGTGCTCAGGTAATAGAATATCCTGCAGTGAGTTGGTGTCTCTTTCACTATGTCCGCCCCACCAAGCATGTGATCCATTTATGGTGGAAATTACGTCACACCTCAATAAATCACACTGCCTGGGGGAAGAGGGCTGAGTTTTGACAAATGTATAGGAAAGAGGATTTGGGGAAAGGTGTGACAAAGGCATACACTACACAACAACAATAGTCATCAGGGTGATGAGCAGCACAACATCATAAATCTGTTGTGGAAGGAAATGAAGGAATGAATGACACAGTTCAGTTAAATGCATTGCAAACAGTCCTTCAGCCCCAAAGACCCAAGTTATTATATATATAAATGTTCTGTCATCTAGGTTTGAAAATACAAATTATGGGGGAGTGAACCCATGTAGTTCTAAAAATGATGATTGTCAATAGAAAAATGATACTGTATTGCCAAATTATTGGGTGGTGCATCTGAATTCTTCTCAGAACGTCCATCTTGGGTGCCTGGCTGGATGGGTCCGTAAGGTAAGTAGGAGTGTTATGGAGTTTCGCCTTTCATGCAGCAAAAGAGAAGGTCTGTGGATTGGAAAACAGAAATGATATTGTAGAGTCAAGGAGAAGGTCGGAAGGTAAGAGGAGTGTACCAGCTACAAAGACTCAGAGGCAGATACAGAGCATAGGCTGCTGCAATCAGTCATTTTATGTCTTTAATGATCGATTAACTGAGAGCAATTTACACCCAATCATGGACAAGTAGCTGCATGTACCGGGCTGATCAATCTCACAACTGTCATCATAACATTTAGCCAAGTGCGTGCATCATGTGATGATGATTATGTGTCATCACAAGTCTGTCTCCAGTAACAAGCAATAGCCCCCCCGACCACAACCACATAAGAGGAGTTTCACATCTGAGCCAGCACAAACACTCAGCAGCACTTCAAAAATCAATACACCTCTCTTCAGTCCACAGAGTTGAGTGGGCCTCAGAGGCATTATCATGTTGGTTTCCCTTTGAGGTCGATAACTTCCTGCTTCTGGCTGTTGAGGTAGTCCCACACTGAGTCCTTCCATCTGCGTCCTGACTCTGAGTAATGAATCAGTCCAACTCCGACCCGAGCAAAATAGATCTGTTGTCCACTGCTGTTGATGAACAAGAAGAGAAACATTATTTGAGCAATTTTTTGTGTAGATTTGTGTTTGTTAACTAAACTGACTGATCTGGTTTCTGAAGATTGAGAACTAGAAAAAAGGAATGGACCCTTCAACTAAATCTCGCTAAGTGTGAATGGCCAATCACCTTCAGGAAAAAATGATCACCCAAAATGGCCCCAAACATTGCAAATCATTGAAATCAAGTTTAAAAATTACTTGAACACCCTACTTCATTGTCTGCCACCACATGAATCACAAATCATCACTCACAATCACTCAATAATATATCATTCATTGGTGCAGTAGTTACTGGTCCCAATTCAAGTACGGTGGTAGGTACACAATTGTATCTCCTCTTTAATGCAAGCAACACATTGGAATTTGGCAGTTTTGTTAATCAAATTATCTTTACGGGGGCTGCTCTTCTAGGTGATGAAAAAAAGAAGGCCGGGCATGGGAGGGAGGCAGGCATTGTCTCCAATGTCCTGAAGGGAATGGGGAGGCTTCTACACTGCACACTGGTCCAACTCCAACCCAGCCATACATGTGCCTAAAATGGTGGTGCTGCATAAACCAGACATAAACATTATACTAGCTACATCCATGTTTTTGTGAAAGCAGCTTGATGATAAATAATTAAAAAGTTCTATGGTGGTCTACTCAGTCAGTGAAGTAGAATTTGTTCTCAAACTCAGGTGGTTCACCCAGAAGTTGTTCAGCTAACACACTTGAATCTGACCAATCACCCTCCTCCTCCTCCTATGGTTCAGGAACAGTGTAATTGTGTGGTCTGAAGTGTTCACTCATTTAGATCATGTTTAATCTCTCAATGTTTTGAGATGAGAGACTGGTCCTTCCCACTGTGACAACTGCACCAGCTGCACTACTCAACAGAAACACTGGCTACCGGACAAGCCAAATACTTTATTACCAGCCTGCTGAGCTGTGGCCATTGAAGCATCTTTCCATACTAATACACCAATGTTTTTTAATCTACACAGACCTCACTTGGGTCATCCAGATAGTCCTGGAACATCCTCGTAATGATCATTGGCGCTGCCACTCACTCGATCTCTCTTGCCTTCGCCTCTACACTGGACTTAGGCCCTGCAACTTGAAACCAAGCCAATGCAGAGATTAGGGCAGATTCTTCTCTTCCTGTTGTTGGGGCTGTTGCCGTTGTTCTTGTTGCTGGTGTTGGCTACTGTGAAGCAACAGAACTGCCCTCCCCAGAATTTGAAGGTGGCACCCCAGAACTTCTGCCCGGGAGTGAGACTCTAATTTCCAGCCATTCTTCTTTCAGGTCTCTGGCTTGATCAACAATCAATGTCTTGTATTGTGAAACATCTCTTTCTGTAAAAGGAATGTAAGTGTTCAGTATTTTTTTGTATCATGGATTAAGTATTGTGGCACAGATGTACTCTTTGGACAACACAATGTCTCTCTACAGCCTTGAACTAACAGGCAAGAGAAGGATTAAGGTCTAAACCAAGCCATGTGCGTCTGCATTTTCATTCAAATTTGTAAACCTTTCAGATACCTTTTTCTCAATTGGTCTTGTAGCAGATAAACAAACAACAGGATAGCTTGGCCTATCGTACTCCTCTCCTTGCTAACTCCCCGTATGAAAACCTCAAAAGGAAGTAGGACCTGTGTCAGGCATTTGACTAGGCCCCATTTGTCCATCTCCATGGTCATGCTTTTCCCAGTTGCATCCCCTCCTCTTTGAATGGCAGAGTCATTGATCGGTTTTGTACTGATCAAACAGACGTTGCAACATGTAATAGGTTGAGTTCCAATGTGTTGGCACCTCCTGTATGAGGACTTTAACTGGTACTCTGTTAGCACACCGAATGATCCACAACTGCTTCTGGGGTTTGAAAGGATGGCTGAAATGAGTGCAGATTCTTCTGCAGGTTGTCATGAAGTTGCTAACACAAGGAGATGATGGACGGAGTGTTGAAACTTTTCAGACACTCACCCCCAGTCACAGATCTGGGTTGAATCCATCATCATTCTTTAGCTCACTTTGCCACCTCAGTTCGGACCCAGCTATATGCAAATCAGTCTTGACCCTGTGCCTCATGGGATCAGCCCAGCCCGAACTGCCAAGCCAGGACTTTCCTGAACCGGAAACAAGCATCCTGGGACCGGATTCTGGGTAACGCCCTTCATCAGCCAGGCTAGCTTGAATCCAGTGGCAAAGTGAGCAAGGGACCCACGTCTGGGCATACCGTGCCAACTTAGGGCGAACAAAGCAAACACAAGGAGATGATGGACGGAGTGCTGAAACTTTTCAGACACCCCCAGTCACAGATCTGGGTTGAATCCATCATCATTCTTTAGCTCACTTCGCCACCTCAGTTCAGACCCAGCTATATGCAAATCAGTCTTGACCCTGTGCCTCATGGGAACTGTCCAGCCAGAACTGCCAAGCCAGGTCATTCCTGAACTGGAAACAAGCATCCTGGGACCGGTTTCTGGGTAACACCCTTCATCAGCCAGGCTAGCTTGAATCCAGTGGCAAAGTGAGCAAGGGACCCACAACTGGGCATACCCTGCCAACTTAGGGCGAACAAAGCAAATACAAGTTGCTGACTATGTTTTCTCTTTTGAGAAAGTCCTGCACAATCAAAGTGATGCAATGTGCAAACACAGGACCCTGAAATAGCCGCCATCTGCCATGGCCTTAACTATGATCCTGCAACTGTCTGTGGCAACAAATCTAATTCTGAGACCTCTGGGTCACAGCCATTCAAACACCTTGCTGTTAAAGTCTTCCATGATGTTTGCAGCTGTATGGGATTTCGCCATGGCAAACATGGATACTGTTGCATGCCACCGAATGCCCTTAAAAGTGTCTTCAGTGCTAGGACCTGTAGATAGCTTTTGCCTAACCCCCACAAAAGAGATCCAGCGTGCATTAATTAGGCCTGGGTCAAGTACACAAATCCCCTCAGCTATGCAGAGTTCAGCAAGCGATGGAGTGCATTAGGTTGCACCGTTCATGATGATATTTACTGCTGAGTGTTTGGCTCACAGTGGAAAATCAGCACGACCTGCACCATGTGCAGTAAAAGAGGGCACTGCTATTTTCTGCCGCTCAAGTAGATGTTCTACTCGAGCAGCAGCTTCCTCAATGCAAATGGAAGGTTTCTCAACACAAGCGGGAGCGTTCATCCGCAACTGCCCGTGTTGAGAAATCTTGCCGGGAGGTGGTCTGAAGTAAGATTTTCCTTGCTCTCACTCGCCAACTTAAATGTGGAGAGTGTGAGGGAGGAAATAAGTCTGCTCCGAAGCGCGGAGTGAGAAAAACTCTGCAAACTCTGCGACCAGAGTAGAATCTTATGCCGGCCTAGCAGTGATGCACATGCAATCAGTGGCTTGACCAACTGGTCCGCATGTCTGTCATCAGGTGGAAAGTGTGATCAGCACTGCTGCAAAGCTTGTCTAACCGATTGCAGCACATTGTGATGGAGGTCTGGAACAGCAACTCTATCAAAATAGGTCTGGCTAGAAAACTTCCACTTTGGGCAGATGACCACCACAAATTTTAAAAAACCAACTCCTTTCACAAAAGAAAAAGGGAGGAGGAGGAGGCCAGCTTATTATTATACAAATGTGTCATTGGGTGGTTGCGTTCGTAGGACCACTCCTACCTAAACACACCCTTAATAGTAGCCTGGATTTTTTTCTTTTCTGGTGCCATTGATGCAGGCGGCTTTCGGAGAGAAGAACCAGAAGGTGGTAGGCTCAATGTGCATCTTGTGGCAGTCACTGTATGGTGTTTCCATCTGACTATTGTGCCATTTACAGGTTGCTGATTCTGATGCACTGGTGGGGATAGGGAATATACTCATAAAGATGTCACTCACTTCTTTCTCATCACCTTACCCTCCCACCATGATCAGAGCTAATTCCCCGCTCTCATCACCTTTACCACCTCCACCTGCAGATATTTTTTATGGTGCGCTGCCCAGTGAATTGCGTGATGTCATTTAGCCTCCAGTACCACAGTGTGAACTAGGCTTACCTGGGCGAGCACTTGTGAGGCAAATGAAGCATATTGCAATGTTATCCTCCAGCTTGCTAATCGTAAAGAAGTCCCAAACTGGGGGGTGAACTTTTCAGTGGGCCACAGGTGCTACGTACAGTGCCCAAAGAACTGGAGGTAGGTGGGTGTGCTGATGATTGCCTCTCTACTGTACGTACTGCTGCTGAGGCAGTGGTGGATGCAGGTCTCAGCGGAGGCCTAACAAATATGAAAGCTGCCGCTGTCAGTGGTAGTGGTATCAGTGCCACATCCCTCAGAGCAGATAGAATAAGAGGGGTAATGTCAGCCTCCTCTGGGTCAGCTTCCATGGCAATGACTGGCTCATCATCCTCATCCCCTTCCATAATTGTAAGGCTTTCAGGACATTTCCTTTCCCCTTGCTGCTCCTGATGTGCCTCATACTCCGCCGGGGTCTAATCCACATCCAGGACATCAGAAGGCGGGCTTGGAGAAGATGGTGGAGTACCCTTCCTTTTTCTTGCTGGAAATCTTGAAGCCAATGGTTCTAAAAGAGGAGGTTCTTGCCCAGCAGGAAGCTCAACCTCCTGTTCTGCTCCTACTTCTGGAAGATCTACTATTGCTGGCTGCGGGTGTTGTCCACTTTGCTCAGTTTCTTGCAACAATTGGATAGTAATTTGTGATAAAGACAAATTCCACTCTTAGTCACTACTCATCAGTGTCTCCATGATTGCAATGGCTGCTTTGCAGAGAGACATTGATGCGGGAGTGCTGCTCCAAGCGTGCTCCCAGGAGGCCAGTGCAGCAGGCACACGACTCCTGAAAAAGGTGTGGGCCGCCATGCCAGTGGTAAAAATCTGTTTCTTATTCTCCTCACTAGCCACTTTCTTGCAGCACCTTTCTTTGGAGACATTTTTAAACTGTCAGTTGGCAGTGGCACTTAGCTGCACAATTGGAAACACTGGGGGACTCACGACACATGTTGTACGGCCAAGTCCCTTTGTACGGACCTGCTTACTGGCATTATTGTGTGTGATGTCTCTTGTGCACCTAAAAGAAAATAAGCAAGACAAACATTTAGTGAAATGTGGCATTGATGCAGTTTGAATTAGTACAGACAATATAATGTAGTGCTGTCACTTAAGTTTCCTAAATAATTAACAACGATAGTGTATCCATTCCAAAGTCAAACCATTCCACCATAACATAATATTTTATTTTTAATCAGTATAACAACATACAGATGTAACTGTTTGCTTTATGTACATCTAAGGGTAGACACCTGTGGCAGTTGGGGAAGTGCAGGGGAAAATGGAATAATCCTTAAAAAATGAATGCTGGTGTGTGTGTGTACCTATGGCAGTCAGGGGTTCAAGGGGGAAATGGAATAATAATTCTTAAAAAATGAGTGCTGGTATGTGCACCTATGGCAGGCAAGGGGGCCCATGGGGAAATGGAATAATACTTAAATGAATGCCAGTGTGTTTGCACCTACGGCAGGCAGGGGGTCCAGGGTAAACTGAAATAATACGGCTGTGTGGCTATGACAGACAAGGGGTGGATGGATGGATGGAGGGAAAATGTAAAATTAATTAATTAATTAAAGAATGTAAAAATGTTTTTACATTTTTTGTTAAAAATTAAGGAAAACTAATAATAATGAAAAAAAAAATGAATTGGTTGTGTACTATGGGCCTATGAGAACCATATTTGGAGGCAAGGAGGTGCAGGGATAAAATGCAAAAGAAATGAATATATCATAAAAAAACATATATATATATAATTCACTGAAAAAACCATAAGTTTCAGGGACGTTATAGTTAGTTGGACATTTCACTAGTACAAAACCAGAGAAATTCGCCCGTTATAGTTAGTTGAGCTAACTATAACTCGCGCCCCCGCAATGCACTGCTGATGACGTCACATATTACATCATTCATGACATGGTCAGTGACATCACTGATGACATCTCAAATGACATCACTGATGACATCACTGATGACATCATCCATGTGATAATCTGATGCACCTCCTCACACCCTAATATAACCTTTGATACACCCACTCTAAAATGCAGACTACCATTTTCGAAACCGTAGACACACCAATACCAGTTACTACATACCCACTCACTGATTCCTAGGTCTACACACATGTCCACTCATTCATCCATACAGTTACTCATACATGCAGTCACTCATCAATACAGCACTATCATATGCACTCATACACCTATACAGACACTCACACACCACCACTCACCCATAGAGTTACTCACACACCTAGTCAGTCATGCAAAGAATCAATCCCACTCCCATTTACTCACCTATACAGTTATACACACACCACTTCACTTATTCATACAGATACTAACACATACTTACTCTCTTCTACAATCACTGACACAAGCACACACTCATCCATACAGCCACTCTCACAATCACTCACTCTCACATATATTCATTTATATACTCCAACACTCATATATACTGCCTTTCACATATGTAGTTACTCACACATGTACCACTGAGACATCCATTCACTCACCAACACACCCATACACACACTCACGCACCCATACAGCCCTTCACAGATACACTCTTGAACCCATACACCCAGTGAATCACCTACTCACACATCTATGCACATAGTCACACACCCCCCACCCACCCACAGAGACACTCAGGCACCCATACAGATACTCAGACAACCAATCAATAACCCAAATAGACACACATGTAGCTACTCATCAACCCATGCAGCCGCTTACACACCAACTGACAGACTAATACAGACATTCACACAGTTTAGTCACTAACCCATGCATTCAGTAAGACATGATTAATCACTCACTTATACAGTCAGTCACGCAACTACTAAATCATCTATTCAGACATTTATACACCCACTCATTCTTCAATACACCAATATATATATATATATATATAACATATTTAAACTTTACAGAAACACATAGTCACTGGATGATCATCAGTGATGTCATTTGAGATGTCATCAGTGATGTCTCTGACCATGTCATGAATGATGTAATATGTGTCGTCATCAGCAGTGCATTGCACTATAACGTCACTGAAACCTATGGTTTTTTCAGTGAATTTCAAAGGTTTTTTTAAATGTTAATTTCTAACTATAACGTCCCTGAAACCTATGTTTTTTTCAGTGAATTCCAAAGGTTTTTTAAATGCTAATTGAAGTGATGAAAGAGGCAAGAGAGGTACAGAAAGAAGCAAGAGAAGTGCAGAAAGAAGCAAGAGAGGCACAGAAAGAAGCAAGAGAGTTGCAAAAAGAAGAGAGTGAGGTGCAGAAAGAGGAAGAAATGCGCAGAAAGAGGCAAGTGAGGTGCAGAAAGAGGCAAGAGAGGTGCAGAAAGAGACAAGAGAGGTGCAGAAAGAGGCAAGAGAGGTGCAGAAAGAGGCAAGAGAGGTCCAGAAAGAGGAAGAAAGGTGCAGAAAGAGGCAAGAAAAAGGAAGAAAAAGGAAGAAAGGTACAGAAAGAAGCAAGAGAAGCGCAGAAAGAAGCAAGAGAGGAGCAGAAAGAAGCAAGAGAGGTGCAGAAAGAAGAGAGTGAGGTGCAGAAAGAGGCAAGACAGGTGCAGAAAGAGGCAAGAGAAGTGGAGAAAGAGGCAAGAGAGGTGCAGAAAGAGGCAAGAGTGGAGTAGAAAGCCAAGAGAGGTACAGATAGAGGCAAGAGAGGTAAAGAAAGAGGAAAGAGAGGTGCAGAAAGAGGCAAGAGTGGTACAGAAAAAGGCAAGAGAGGTATAGAAAGAGACAAGACTGGTGCAGAAAGAGGCAAGAGATGTGCAGAAAGAGGCAAGAGAGGTGCAGAAAGAGACAAGAGAGGTGCATAAAGAGGCAAGAGGGGTGCAGAAAGAAGAGAGTGAGCTACAGAAAGAGGGAAGAGAGGTGTAGAAAGAGGCAAGAGAGGTGCAGAAAGAAGAGGGTGAGCTGCAGAAAGAGGCGAGAGGTGCAGAAAGAGGCAAGACAGGTGCAGAAAGAGGTAAGAGGTGTAGAAAGAGTCAAGAGAGGTACAGAAAGAGGAAGAAAGGTGCAGAAAGAAGCAAGTGAGCTGCATAAAGAGGCAAGAGAAGAGCAAAAAGAGTCAAGAGAGGTGCATCAAGAGGCAAGAGAGGTGCAGAAAGAGGAAGAAATGTTCAGAAAGAGGCAAGAGAGGTGCAGAAAGAGGCAGGAGAGGTGCAGAAAGAAGAGAGTGAGTTGCAGAAAGAAGCAAGAGAGGTGCAGAAAGAGGCAAGAGAGGTACAGAACGAAGCAAGAGAGGTACTGAAAGAAGAGAGTGAGCTGCAGAAAGAACCAAGAGAAGTGCAGAAAGAGGCATGAGAGGTGCAGAAAGAGGCAAGAGAGGTGCAGAAAGAGGCAAGAGAGGTGCAGAAGGAGGCAAGAGAGGTGGAGAAAGAAGAGAGTGAGCTACAGAAAGGGGGAAGAGAGGTGCAGAATGAGGCAAGGGAAGTGCAGAAAGAAGAGAGTGAGCTGCAGAAATAAGCAAGAGAAGTGCAGACAGAGGCAAGAGAGGTGCATAAAGAGGCAACAGAGGTGCAGAAAGAGGCAAGAGAGGTACAGAAAGAAGAGAGGTGTAGAAAGAGGCAAGAGAGGTGCAGAAGAGGCAAGAGAGGTACAGAAAGATGCAAGAAAGGTATAAAAAGAGGCGAGAGAGGTGCAGAAAGAGGGAAGAGATGTGCAGGAAGAGGTAAGAGAGGTGCAGAAAGAAGCAAGAGAGGTACAGATAGAAGAGAGTGAGCTGCAGAAAGAGGAAGAAATGCACAGAAAGAGGCAAGTGAGGTGCAGAAAGAGGCAAGAGAGGTGCAGAAAGAGACAAGAGAGGTGCAGAAAGAGGCAAGTGAGGTGCAGAAAGAGGCAAGAGAGGTCCAGAAAGAGGAAGAAAGGTGCAGAAAGAGGCAAGAAAAAGGAAGAAAAAGGAAGAAAGGTACAGAAAGAAGCAAGAGAAGCGCAGAAAGAAGCAAGAGAGGAGCAGAAAGAAGCAAGAGAGGTGCAGAAAGAAGAGAGTGAGGTGCAGAAAGAGGCAAGACAGGTGCAGAAAGAGGCAAGAGAAGTGGAGAAAGAGGCAAGAGAGGTGCAGAAAGAGGCAAGAGTGGAGTAGAAAGCCAAGAGAGGTGCAGATAGAGGCAAGAGAGGTAAAGAAAGAGGAAAGAGAGCTGCAGAAAGAGGCAAGAGAGGTACAGAAAGAGGCAAGAGAGGTGTAGAAAGAGACAACACTGGTGCAGAAAGAGGCAAGAGATGTGCAGAAAGAGGCAAGAGAGGTGCAGAAAGAAGAGGGTGAGCTACAGAAAGAGGGAAGAGAGGTGTAGAAAGAGCCAAGAGAGGTGCAGAAAGAAGAGGGTGAGCTACAGAAAGAGGGAAGAGAGGTGTAGAAAGAGCCAAGAGAGGTGCAGAAAGAAGAGGGTGAGCTGCAGAAAGAGGCAAGAGGTGCAGAAAGAGGCAAGACAGGTGCAGAAAGAGGTAAGAGGTGTAGAAAGAGTCAAGAGAGGTACAGAAAGAGGAAGAAAGGTGCAGAAAGAAGCAAGTGAGCTGCATAAAGAGGCAAGAGAAGAGCAAAAAGAGTCAAGAGAGGTGCATCAAGAGGCAAGAGAGGTGCAGAAAGGAAGAAATGTTCAGAAAGAGGCAAGAGAGGTGCAGAAAGAGGCAGGAGAGGTGCAGAAAGAAGAGAGTGAGTTGCAGAAAGAAGCAAGAGAGGTGCAGAAAGAGGCAAGAGAGGTACAGAACGAAGCAAGAGAGGTACAGAAAGAAGAGAGTGAGCTGCAGAAAGAACCAAGAGAAGTGCAGAAAGAGGCATGAGAGGTGCAGAAAGAGGCAAGAGTGGTGCAGAAAGAGGCAAGAGAGGTGCAGAAGGAGGCAAGAGAGGTGGAGAAAGAAGAGTGTGAGCTACATAAAGGGGGAAGAGAGGTGCAGAATGAGGCAAGGGAAGTGCAGAAAGAAGAGAGTGAGCTACAGAAAGAGGCACGAGAGGTGCAGAAAGAGGCAAGAGAGGTGCAGAAAGAAGAGAGTGAGCTGCAGAAATAAGCAAGAGAAGTGCAGACAGAGGCAAGAGAGGTGCATAAAGAGGCAACAGAGGTGCAGAAAGAGGCAAGAGAGGTACAGAAAGAAGAGAGGTGTAGAAAGAGGCAAGAGAGGTGCAGAAGAGGCAAGAGAGGTACAGAAAGATGCAAGAAAGGTGTAAAAAGAGGCGAGAGTGGTGCAGAGGGAAGAGATGTGCAGAAAGAGGTAAGAGAGGTGCAGAAAGAGGCAAGAGAGGTACAGATAGAAGAGAGTGAGCTGCAGAATGAGGGCAGAGAGGTGCAGAAAGAGGCAAGAGAGGTGCAGAAAGAAGAGAGTGAGCTGCAGAAAGAGGCAAGAGAGGTGCAGAAAGAGTCAAGAGATGTGCAGAAAGAGACAAGAGACAACGAGATTGCTAACATTCTATATTTATTACAAAAGTGTGGCACGCCTGACGTCATCTTGATGTAATCAAAACTGTAATACCTAAAGCATTTCCTTTAGAAATTATAGAAATGAGAGGGTCTTAATTGCATAGAAATTATGGTTAGTGCTCTAAAAAACTAAAAAGAGGACATATTTTCTGAGTTCTCAAATAGCGACAAAGCACTTTTAAATTATTTGTTATCTTTATGTTTTTTTATCCAGTTGACCACTTGATTAAATGTTACGCTTAGGGGAGAGAATGTGGTGTTACTACCAGAGCTGCAGACTTTGCAACTGGGGAACCAAGTTGGAGTTTCTGCTTCAGCTCGACATTCTGTGATTCTGGTCAAATCACTTAATCTCCCCATGCCTACAACCAAAAGGAGTTTGTCCTTGTATGATGTAACCAATGCTCATGTAAAGCTCTCCAATATCTGAACAGCCTGCACTATATAAAACTGCAAAAACAAAGGATAAAAAGTGTTTTCCACACTTCTGTCATTGGGCTATAAGTGGGCTACATCTGGGTGATATTTGTGCTACATTTGGGCTCCTTTTTCTCTGGTGGCCATATTGGGAGACTTCAATTAAATTCATTAAACTTTATTCGATCTGATTTAGAAACATAGATCATAAAAGTGTACATAAAAACAGTAAATCCTCTTTCTTAATACAATACAGTGAGAATTAATTAAAACCAGTAGGTAAAAACGGGTGTTACAAAGCCCGGTTCAGAGCAACTTCAGGTTAACAGAATAGTAAAGTTCAATGTTTCGCAAGATCAATCTCATGTACTCCATGCAAAATACGCAATAAGGGGTCCAAGTTCGAGCAACGCTCCAATACCTGACCAGTCTGCACTATACAAAACTGCAAAAAAACAAAAAATAAAAAGTGTTTTGCATACTTCTGTCATTGGGCTATATGTGGGCTACATCTGGGTGATATTTGTGCTACATTTGGGCTCTTTTTCTCTGGTGGCCATCTTGGGAGACTTATTTGTTATCAAGTTTCCTAATTTCCTCATTTACTCCAGTCTCCTCAGTAGGAAATGCTTTCAGTTTTTTACTTTGATTCCATCAAGAAGGCATTCAGATGTGTCACACATTTTCCATAAATTCAGAATGTTAGCACTCTAGTTGCTCATTAGATCGCTGTAGTAAAGCTACTGCTCACCAGGGAGTTAACTGGAAGTCTACTGCTGGTATTGAAAGTTATTGTTTCAGTCTGCATGTCAGAATTTTCTAATGAAATAGAAGAGGATTTGAGATCTCACTTAAAA
The DNA here is from genome assembly GCA_963921515.1 of Calotriton arnoldi. Taxonomy (NCBI): domain Eukaryota; kingdom Metazoa; phylum Chordata; class Amphibia; order Caudata; family Salamandridae; genus Calotriton; species Calotriton arnoldi. The sequence continues at coordinate 295,503 of CAWUFW010011784.1, read as the reverse complement.
CATGCCCTAATTTTTCTTTCTGCAGCACTAACCATCATTTCTATGGCAAAATGAACCCCTCATTTTGTTCCTTTTAAATTAAATGTTTTAAGTGTTACCAGTTTATTCCAATCAAGATGGCTTCAGGTGTGCCATAATTTTGTCATAAGTAAGACTGTTAGCGCTCTAGTTGTTCTTTAGAACACTCTGGGAAGCTGCAGTAGAACACAAAGGAATCAACTGACAGGCTGCTCCTGTCGAAATATAACAGGAAGATATTTGAGATCTCACTTAAAACATGTCCTAATTTTTCGATCTACAGCACTAACCATAATTTCTATAACATAATGAACCCCCTTATTTTGTACCTTTTTTAATTAAATGTTTTAAGTGTTACCAGTTTATTCCAATCAAGATGGCTTCAGGTGTGCCATAATTTTGTCATAAGTAAGACTGTTAGCGCTCTAGTTGTTTTTTAGAACACTCTGGGAAGCTGCAGTAGAACACAAAGGAATCAACTGACAGGCTGCTCCTGTCGAAATATAACAGGAAGATATTTGAGATCTCACTTAAAACATGTCCTAATTTTTCTTTCTACAGCACTAACCATAATTTCTATGACAAAATGAACCCCATCATTTTGTTCCTATTTAAATTAAATGTTTTAAGTGTTTCTAGTTTATTCCAATCAAGATGGCTTCAGGTGAGCCATAATTTTGTCATAAGTAAGGCTGTTAGTGCTCTAGTTGTTCTTTAGAACACTCTGGGAAGCTGCAGTGGAACACAAAGGAATCAATTGACAGTCTCTGCCCTTGTTGGACGTACATGTTTTACTGAGAATGTCAGACTTCATTCTCACATGACTGAGAAAGATAATGTGAATTTACAGAAAATATGCTCTCATTTGAGCTTCTGGAGCACCTTCCAAACCTCTATGGGACAAGCATGAGAAAATAGGTTTCTCTCAAACATGATTCATGATATCCCAGCAGAAGGTTTTTCAGAGGGTAAAATCACCTTAGAACACACCACAATTCCTAAAATTAGTATGGTACCATCAACAAATGAATTCTAATGTAACTAAAGTCTTTTATCACCCTTAATAGTTCTCCTTTTGGTGACCCTCAAAACCTTCCTTTCACTATCATGTATATTGGTCCCAAGATGGCTGCCAGCAATTCCAGGATGAAGTGCTGACAGCCAATCAGATCTCACAATGAGAAGTGTGGTTAGGCCACGCCCAGATATCGATATTTTTTTATTTTTGAATTTCTTAGAAACTACTGAATGGATTGACACCATTTAAGAAAAAGGTCGCTTTCTGAACCAAGAGCTACCTTTTGCCAAATTTGGTGTAATTCCATTCAGCAGTTCGGGCTGTAGCCGTGTCTAAAGTTTCCTATGGAAATTAACTTGGGAAAATGTGTTTTGGGACAGCCCCTTTTTTCTCGGCCCCCGCTTGATGAATCAGCCCGAAACTTTCAAGACAGAAGCTGACTGGAGTGGGCCATTGGTTTTGAAAATTTCGCAAAGATTCGTCAAATGGCACCAAAGATATTGGCAAAAGAAAAAGCGCTTTTGAATAGAAACAAGGTCCTAACTATAACTACCTACTGGCGACCGCCAGTAGGTAAAATATATATATATATATATTTATATATATATATATATATATATATATATATATATATATGTATATGATCCTCAAGCATATTATTAACCTGATCAGAGAAAAGTAAAACAAGTAATGAACAAAAACAAACAGACATAGACCTCTCCTATCAATTTCTCTGGAAAATGGCTTTGAAAACTGGAAGAAAGGGTGGCTACACAAAATGACCACTGGCCACATGGTCAATCAACAACAACAAGCAACGAGGCATGGCCACAACAAAGAAGAACACAATCAGGCCTATTGCAAACACACTGGCTGGCTACACAAAATGGCCATGGGCCACATGGTCAAACAACAACAGCAAGCACGGAGGCATGGCGACAACAAAGAACACATGCAGGCCTATTACAAAAGCACACTTGCTGGCTGGCTGGCTACACAAAATGGCCACATGGTCAAACAACAACAGCAAGCAAGGAGGCATGGCCACAACAAAGAACACATGCAGGCCTATGACGAAAGTACACTGGCTGGATACACAAAATGGTTGCCAGCCACATGGTCAAACAACAAGCAAGGGAGGCATGGACAACAATGAACACATGCAGCCTTATGGACCATGAGTACACAAAATAGCCCCCGGCCACCTGGCATTGAGATCAAAGACAAATGGTGGCCTATGGCAAACACACCCACACACACGGTGGCCAGAAAATGGAGGCATGGAAACAGTGAAGAAAACACTACCATTAATTCAGCAATGGCAAAAATGAAAATTAAGTGAACTATAAAAAATTTACAACAACACACATCCTCCAAAGGCATCAAATATTACTCCACCAAAATACACTTTTTACAGAAAAAAAACATGGGATAGAAAAATAAATCCCACATGTTTAATTTAATCCAATGCAATTGCTGCCCTAAATGATGTTTTAGAACAACATATACCATAGAAACAGTTGTTTCTTGTACCCATGACTGATACTGGGCCTACTAGCTGGATTGCCCATTGGCAGACTAGGCCACATAGTAAAATAAATGAATAGTGCAAATTTAACAAAGATGGAGAAAATGTACTGAGCTTTGCAACCTTTTTTCCTTTACAAAAGATAAAGGGTGAAGTGCAAATAAATAACTAGGCCCCTACTAAAACTCCAGTCCACCCACCAAAATAAAATTTAAAAATTGAATAAAAGTACAATTAAATACTGGTGCATGCTTCTATTAAACAAACAACACCCTTATACAATATTTTTTGAATCCTTGTGATAACACAAAAACAAAGTCCTTAAATCCAATGGTATGAATGCAGCAGACAAAGAGAATGATCCTTTCATCTCAAAATCCAAATGGAAAGTGACCAGTATATGGACAAGGCACTGGAAGGAGCCTTCTGGACAGGAGCAGGAAGTTGAAATCTCTGGGGCACTGCATTCCTGTTGAAAGAAAAAGAAAATTAAAAAAAGGCTCCTTGCACTAAAAAACTATCTGAGTAGAATATGAACTTGAAAACATCTTTTTGAGTAGATTTAGCTGCTTCTCGAGTAGAGAATCTGCTCGAGATGCAGCTGCAGTCTCTCACCCTCACCAGCGGCATGAAAATGGTGCTGGAACGTGTTGTGGCAACTGGAAGCTGCCCTAGCGGTTCAGCAAATCTCATGTGCATGCGTTAATGGCCAGTAAGTCTAGTCACACTTGCTAGGATGCACCAAAACAAGTCATGCGCACGCCAACAGAAAAAGATTTCCACCACACACCGGATGCCGGAATTTAGTGGGAACTCCGCATTACACGCGCAGCTCAAAGTTCCCGAATTTCACCAACTCCGCTTGTGAAATTATTTTTCCATCCAGGAATACTATTAATGTACATGTATTATGTTTCAGTTAATGAACCAATCACATTGAAAGTATTCACACCAAAGAATGGTATTGCTTAACTTTGATAGCTATCTTTAGCAAACAGTACATAAAATGACTAAGTATTTTAACATATGTTTCATAAAATCTAATTGTGTTTCAACTCCAGGAAGACACAGAGTTTCTTTCATCCATAGAGAGTTGGAAATACAGGCACTATCAAAAGGGATATAATATACAGAATCAGAAGTTAGGTGATGAAGTCAGTACAATAGGAATACTACTAGTCTCCTCTTGTCTTAAAATAAAAATGCTCCTCAATTGCAGACTAAGCCCAGCAGTGCAACCAGGTAGTGCAACGACATCTCACCAACATATTGCCAGTGTATTGTTAACAGTTGGTTAGGAGTAGGCCCAAGTGACATTTGCATTATGCTGGCATAATTAGTGCAATTTTATTTTATTCTTGCTATGCAAAATTTCTGAAATTATGCTATTATGTCACATCATGTAATTATGCGCCATTTGTGATAAATATTTACAGTAAATGTGCTGTTTCCCATACAAACTTAACGTGAATGCAAGGAACAATCCAAACCACAGATCACAAGCGGCTGTTTTTCGCAAAGCTTTTGTTTTTTGCCACTATTTGTTTGTGAAAAATGCACCTAAAGTGAATGTGAGGACTCATTTTGTGCTAAAATACAGAACTAAATGCCAGTTTTGTATTTTGGGTAATAACATGTAATCCTGCATGAATTTTCTGAAATTTCACATAATTATACAAAAGCAAATTATGTGAATTCATCCCCTAATTAGGAGGCGTGTGGAAGCACACAGCGCACATGTTGAGTTTGTATTGCAAGGTTAGTGCATCTTGACACCCTGCTCTCCTTTGTGGTAACCACATGGTCTCATTGGTCTGAGTGGTGAGCTTCAAGGTGCACGGTCGTTAGTTTCTCCACTGGCCAGCACTGCACTGCGGCACTGGAATGGAAAACTATAGGTCTTCGCCTTGTGCCACTCAGCTTTATCCTGGTGCAGGAGTCAAGAGAGCAGTTTGTACTTATTGTGCCTGGGGGAGCCCCCTGCTGGGGGTGAAAGTGAATATTATATCTGATGCATAGGGAACACTATGGTCCTCCGTGACACTGTCCATCCCTGAAGTTTAACTGTAAATTCATGAGACTCTGTAATGATTTTTTCACTGGTGGCCTCGATAATCCCAGAGCAGCCTGCAAATGAGCAAGCTAAGGAAATTCTGATATCTTCTGGTCCATTGGGCCTAAACAGATTGGATTGGCTTCTTTCTGCTCCTGGCAGTAGTCTCTAGCCACAAAGTGTGTTAATTTTTCACCTCCTTGCCTCTAAAGGTTAGCAATTTTAGAGATGGAGCTTTATTCTTCTTAGCCTGTTCTTCATTATTTGCAAAACACACAAGATGATGGACGGAATGTTGCACAATGGCAAACATTCACCCCCAGTCACAGATCTGGGTTTAATCCATCGTTATTTTGCTTCACCACGCCACCCCAGTTCAGACATGGCCATATGCAAATCAGTCTTGACCCTGTGCCTTATGGGAACAGTCCAGACTGAACTGTCAAGCCATGTCTTCCCTGGACCGGAATCAAGCATCCTAGGACCGGTTTCGGGCATTCAGCCCTCATCAGCCAGGATAGCCTGACTCCAGTGGCGCAGTGAGCACGGGACCCACGTCTGGGCATACCCTTCCCACTTGGGGCAAATTGCAAAACACACAAGATGATGGACGGAATGTTGCACAATGGCAAACATTCACCCCCAGTCACAGATCTGGGTTTAATCCATCGTTATTTTGCTTCACCACGCCACCCCAGTTCAGACATGGCCATATGCAAATCAGTCTTGACCCTGTGCCTTATGGGAACAGTCCAGACTGAACTGTCAAGCCATGTCTTCCCTGGACCGGAATCAAGCATCCTAGGACCGGTTTCGGGCATTCAGCCCTCATCAGCCAGGATAGCCTGACTCCAGTGGCGCAGTGAGCACGGGACCCACGTCTGGGCATACCCTTCCCACTTGGGGCAAATTGCAAAACACACAAGATGATGGACGGAATGTTGCACAATGGCAAACATTCACCCCCAGTCACAGATCTGGGTTTAATCCATCGTTATTTTGCTTCACCACGCCACCCCAGTTCAGACATGGCCATATGCAAATCAGTCTTGACCCTGTGCCTTATGGGAACAGTCCAGACTGAACTGTCAAGCCATGTCTTCCCTGGACCGGAATCAAGCATCCTAGGACCGGTTTCGGGCATTCAGCCCTCATCAGCCAGGATAGCCTGACTCCAGTGGCGCAGTGAGCACGGGACCCACGTCTGGGCATACCCTTCCCACTTGGGGCAAATTGCAAAACACACAAGATGATGGACGGAATGTTGCACAATGGCAAACATTCACCCCCAGTCACAGATCTGGGTTTAATCCATCGTTATTTTGCTTCACCACGCCACCCCAGTTCAGACATGGCCATATGCAAATCAGTCTTGACCCTGTGCCTTATGGGAACAGTCCAGACTGAACTGTCAAGCCATGTCTTCCCTGGACCGGAATCAAGCATCCTAGGACCGGTTTCGGGCATTCAGCCCTCATCAGCCAGGATAGCCTGACTCCAGTGGCGCAGTGAGCACGGGACCCACGTCTGGGCATACCCTTCCCACTTGGGGCAAATTGCAAAACACACAAGATGATGGACGGAATGTTGCACAATGGCAAACATTCACCCCCAGTCACAGATCTGGGTTTAATCCATCGTTATTTTGCTTCACCACGCCACCCCAGTTCAGACATGGCCATATGCAAATCAGTCTTGACCCTGTGCCTTATGGGAACAGTCCAGACTGAACTGTCAAGCCATGTCTTCCCTGGACCGGAATCAAGCATCCTAGGACCGGTTTCGGGCATTCAGCCCTCATCAGCCAGGATAGCCTGACTCCAGTGGCGCAGTGAGCACGGGACCCACGTCTGGGCATACCCTTCCCACTTGGGGCAAATTGCAAAACACACAAGATGATGGACGGAATGTTGCACAATGGCAAACATTCACCCCCAGTCACAGATCTGGGTTTAATCCATCGTTATTTTGCTTCACCACGCCACCCCAGTTCAGACATGGCCATATGCAAATCAGTCTTGACCCTGTGCCTTATGGGAACAGTCCAGACTGAACTGTCAAGCCATGTCTTCCCTGGACCGGAATCAAGCATCCTAGGACCGGTTTCGGGCATTCAGCCCTCATCAGCCAGGATAGCCTGACTCCAGTGGCGCAGTGAGCACGGGACCCACGTCTGGGCATACCCTTCCCACTTGGGGCAAATTGCAAAACACACAAGATGATGGACGGAATGTTGCACAATGGCAAACATTCACCCCCAGTCACAGATCTGGGTTTAATCCATCGTTATTTTGCTTCACCACGCCACTCCCAGTTCAGACATGGCCATATGCAAATCAGTCTTGACCCTGTGCCTTATGGGAACAGTCCAGACTGAACTGTCAAGCCATGTCTTCCCTGGACCGGAATCAAGCATCCTAGGACCGGTTTCGGGCATTCAGCCCTCATCAGCCAGGATAGCCTGACTCCAGTGGCGCAGTGAGCACGGGACCCACGTCTGGGCATACCCTTCCCACTTGGGGCAAATTGCAAAACACACAAGATGATGGACGGAATGTTGCACAATGGCAAACATTCACCCCCAGTCACAGATCTGGGTTTAATCCATCGTTATTTTGCTTCACCACGCCACCCCAGTTCAGACATGGCCATATGCAAATCAGTCTTGACCCTGTGCCTTATGGGAACAGTCCAGACTGAACTGTCAAGCCATGTCTTCCCTGGACCGGAATCAAGCATCCTAGGACCGGTTTCGGGCATTCAGCCCTCATCAGCCAGGATAGCCTGACTCCAGTGGCGCAGTGAGCACGGGACCCACGTCTGGGCATACCCTTCCCACTTGGGGCAAATTGCAAAACACACAAGATGATGGACGGAATGTTGCACAATGGCAAACATTCACCCCCAGTCACAGATCTGGGTTTAATCCATCGTTATTTTGCTTCACCACGCCACCCCAGTTCAGACATGGCCATATGCAAATCAGTCTTGACCCTGTGCCTTATGGGAACAGTCCAGACTGAACTGTCAAGCCATGTCTTCCCTGGACCGGAATCAAGCATCCTAGGACCGGTTTCGGGCATTCAGCCCTCATCAGCCAGGATAGCCTGACTCCAGTGGCGCAGTGAGCACGGGACCCACGTCTGGGCATACCCTTCCCACTTGGGGCAAATTGCAAAACACACAAGATGATGGACGGAATGTTGCACAATGGCAAACATTCACCCCCAGTCACAGATCTGGGTTTAATCCATCGTTATTTTGCTTCACCACGCCACCCCAGTTCAGACATGGCCATATGCAAATCAGTCTTGACCCTGTGCCTTATGGGAACAGTCCAGACTGAACTGTCAAGCCATGTCTTCCCTGGACCGGAATCAAGCATCCTAGGACCGGTTTCGGGCATTCAGCCCTCATCAGCCAGGATAGCCTGACTCCAGTGGCGCAGTGAGCACGGGACCCACGTCTGGGCATACCCTTCCCACTTGGGGCAAATTGCAAAACACACAAGATGATGGACGGAATGTTGCACAATGGCAAACATTCACCCCCAGTCACAGATCTGGGTTTAATCCATCGTTATTTTGCTTCACCACGCCACCCCAGTTCAGACATGGCCATATGCAAATCAGTCTTGACCCTGTGCCTTATGGGAACAGTCCAGACTGAACTGTCAAGCCATGTCTTCCCTGGACCGGAATCAAGCATCCTAGGACCGGTTTCGGGCATTCAGCCCTCATCAGCCAGGATAGCCTGACTCCAGTGGCGCAGTGAGCACGGGACCCACGTCTGGGCATACCCTTCCCACTTGGGGCAAATTGCAAAACACACAAGATGATGGACGGAATGTTGCACAATGGCAAACATTCACCCCCAGTCACAGATCTGGGTTTAATCCATCGTTATTTTGCTTCACCACGCCACCCCAGTTCAGACATGGCCATATGCAAATCAGTCTTGACCCTGTGCCTTATGGGAACAGTCCAGACTGAACTGTCAAGCCATGTCTTCCCTGGACCGGAATCAAGCATCCTAGGACCGGTTTCGGGCATTCAGCCCTCATCAGCCAGGATAGCCTGACTCCAGTGGCGCAGTGAGCACGGGACCCACGTCTGGGCATACCCTTCCCACTTGGGGCAAATTGCAAAACACACAAGATGATGGACGGAATGTTGCACAATGGCAAACATTCACCCCCAGTCACAGATCTGGGTTTAATCCATCGTTATTTTGCTTCACCACGCCACCCCAGTTCAGACATGGCCATATGCAAATCAGTCTTGACCCTGTGCCTTATGGGAACAGTCCAGACTGAACTGTCAAGCCATGTCTTCCTGGACCGGAATCAAGCATCCTAGGACCGGTTTCGGGCATTCAGCCCTCATCAGCCAGGATAGCCTGACTCCAGTGGCGCAGTGAGCACGGGACCCACGTCTGGGCATACCCTTCCCACTTGGGGCAAATTGCAAAACACACAAGATGATGGACGGAATGTTGCACAATGGCAAACATTCACCCCCAGTCACAGATCTGGGTTTAATCCATCGTTATTTTGCTTCACCACGCCACCCCAGTTCAGACATGGCCATATGCAAATCAGTCTTGACCCTGTGCCTTATGGGAACAGTCCAGACTGAACTGTCAAGCCATGTCTTCCCTGGACCGGAATCAAGCATCCTAGGACCGGTTTCGGGCATTCAGCCCTCATCAGCCAGGATAGCCTGACTCCAGTGGCGCAGTGAGCACGGGACCCACGTCTGGGCATACCCTTCCCACTTGGGGCAAATTGCAAAACACACAAGATGATGGACGGAATGTTGCACAATGGCAAACATTCACCCCAGTCACAGATCTGGGTTTAATCCATCGTTATTTTGCTTCACCACGCCACCCCAGTTCAGACATGGCCATATGCAAATCAGTCTTGACCCTGTGCCTTATGGGAACAGTCCAGACTGAACTGTCAAGCCATGTCTTCCCTGGACTGGAATCAAGCATCCTAGGGCCGGTTTCGGGCATTCAGCCCTCATCAGCCAGGATAGCCTGACTCCAGTGGCGCAGTGAGCACGGGACCCACGTCTGGGCATACCCTTCCCACTTGGGGCAAATTGCAAAACACACAAGATGATGGACGGAATGTTGCACAATGGCAAACATTCACCCCCAGTCACAGATCTGGGTTTAATCCATCGTTATTTTGCTTCACCACGCCACCCCAGTTCAGACATGGCCATATGCAAATCAGTCTTGACCCTGTGCCTTATGGGAACAGTCCAGACTGAACTGTCAAGCCATGTCTTCCCTGGACCGGAATCAAGCATCCTAGGACCGGTTTCGGGCATTCAGCCCTCATCAGCCAGGATAGCCTGACTCCAGTGGCGCAGTGAGCACGGGACCCACGTCTGGGCATACCCTTCCCACTTGGGGCAAATTGCAAAACACACAAGATGATGGACGGAATGTTGCACAATGGCAAACATTCACCCCCAGTCACAGATCTGGGTTTAATCCATCGTTATTTTGCTTCACCACGCCACCCCAGTTCAGACATGGCCATATGCAAATCAGTCTTGACCCTGTGCCTTATGGGAACAGTCCAGACTGAACTGTCAAGCCATGTCTTCCCTGGACCGGAATCAAGCATCCTAGGACCGGTTTCGGGCATTCAGCCCTCATCAGCCAGGATAGCCTGACTCCAGTGGCGCAGTGAGCACGGGACCCACGTCTGGGCATACCCTTCCCACTTGGGGCAAATTGCAAAACACACAAGATGATGGACGGAATGTTGCACAATGGCAAACATTCACTCCCAGTCACAGATCTGGGTTTAATCCATCGTTATTTTGCTTCACCACGCCACCCCAGTTCAGACATGGCCATATGCAAATCAGTCTTGACCCTGTGCCTTATGGGAACAGTCCAGACTGAACTGTCAAGCCATGTCTTCCCTGGACCGGAATCAAGCATCCTAGGACCGGTTTCGGGCATTCAGCCCTCATCAGCCAGGATAGCCTGACTCCAGTGGCGCAGTGAGCACGGGACCCACGTCTGGGCATACCCTTCCCACTTGGGGCAAATTGCAAAACACACAAGATGATGGACGGAATGTTGCACAATGGCAAACATTCACCCCCAGTCACAGATCTGGGTTTAATCCATCGTTATTTTGCTTCACCACGCCACCCCAGTTCAGACATGGCCATATGCAAATCAGTCTTGACCCTGTGCCTTATGGGAACAGTCCAGACTGAACTGTCAAGCCATGTCTTCCCTGGACCGGAATCAAGCATCCTAGGACCGGTTTCGGGCATTCAGCCCTCATCAGCCAGGATAGCCTGACTCCAGTGGCGCAGTCCGGGGAGGACCTGGCTTGGCAGTTCGGGCTGGACTGTTCCCATGAGGCACAGGGTCAAGACTGATTTGCATATGGCTGGGTTCAAACTGGAATGGCATGGTGAGCAAAAAAACGATGGATTTAGGCCCAGATCTCTGTACTGGGGTGAATGTATGACATTGTTCAGCATTCTGTCCATCAACTGTTGTTTTTGCATTTGTCACCCCGAGTGGGACGGGTATGCCCAGACGTGGGTCCCGTGCTCTCCATGCCACTGGAATCAAGCTATCCTGGCTGAAGAGGGGTGAAACCCCGAAACCGGTCCTAGGATGCTTGTTTCCAGTCCGGGGAGGACCTGGCTTGGCAGTTCGGGCTGGACTGTTCCCATGAGGCACAGGGTCAAGACTGATTTGCATATGGCTGGGTTCAAACTGGAATGGCATGGTGAGCAAAAAACGATGGATTTAGGCCCAGATCTCTGTACTGGGGTGAATGTATGACATTGTTCAGCATTCTGTCCATCAACTGTTGTTTTTGCATTTGTCACCCCGAGTGGGACGGGTATGCCCAGACGTGGGTCCCGTGCTCTCCATGCCACTGGAATCAAGCTATCCTGGCTGAAGAGGGGTGAAACCCCGAAACCGGTCCTAGGATGCTTGTTTCCAGTCCGGGGAGGACCTGGCTTGGCAGTTCGGGCTGGACTGTTCCCATGAGGCACAGGGTCAAGACTGATTTGCATATGGCTGGGTTCAAACTGGAATGGCATGGTGAGCAAAAAACGATGGATTTAGGCCCAGATCTCTGTACTGGGGTGAATGTATGACATTGTTCAGCATTCTGTCCATCAACTGTTGTTTTTGCATTTGTCACCCCGAGTGGGACGGGTATGCCCAGACGTGGGTCCCGTGCTCTCCATGCCACTGGAATCAAGCTATCCTGGCTGAAGAGGGTGAAACCCGAAACCGGTCCTAGGATGCTTGTTTCCAGTCCGGGGAGGACCTGGCTTGGCAGTTCGGGCTGGACTGTTCCCATGAGGCACAGGGTCAAGACTGATTTGCATATGGCTGGGTTCAAACTGGAATGGCATGGTGAGCAAAAAACGATGGATTTAGGCCCAGATCTCTGTACTGGGGTGAATGTATGACATTGTTCAGCATTCTGTCCATCAACTGTTGTTTTTGCATTTGTCACCCGAGTGGGACGGGTATGCCCAGACGTGGGTCCCGTGCTCTCCATGCCACTGGAATCAAGCTATCCTGGCTGAAGAGGGGTGAAACCCGAAACCGGTCCTAGGATGCTTGTTTCCAGTCCGGGGAGGACCTGGCTTGGCAGTTCGGGCTGGACTGTTCCCATGAGGCACAGGGTCAAGACTGATTTGCATATGGCTGGGTTCAAACTGGAATGGCATGGTGAGCAAAAACGATGGATTTAGGCCCAGATCTCTGTACTGGGGTGAATGTATGACATTGTTCAGCATTCTGTCCATCAACTGTTGTTTTTGCATTTGTCACCCCGAGTGGGACGGGTATGCCCAGACGTGGGTCCCGTGCTCTCCATGCCACTGGAATCAAGCTATCCTGGCTGAAGAGGGGTGAAACCCGAAACCGGTCCTAGGATGCTTGTTTCCAGTCCGGGGAGGACCTGGCTTGGCAGTTCGGGCTGGACTGTTCCCATGAGGCACAGGGTCAAGACTGATTTGCATATGGCTGGGTTCAAACTGGAATGGCATGGTGAGCAAAAACGATGGATTTAGGCCCAGATCTCTGTACTGGGGTGAATGTATGACATTGTTCAGCATTCTGTCCATCAACTGTTGTTTTTGCATTTGTCACCCCGAGTGGGACGGGTATGCCCAGACGTGGGTCCCGTGCTCTCCATGCCACTGGAATCAAGCTATCCTGGCTGAAGAGGGGTGAAACCCCGAAACCGGTCCTAGGATGCTTGTTTCCAGTCCGGGGAGGACCTGGCTTGGCAGTTCGGGCTGGACTGTTCCCATGAGGCACAGGGTCAAGACTGATTTGCATATGGCTGGGTTCAAACTGGAATGGCATGGTGAGCAAAAAACGATGGATTTAGGCCCAGATCTCTGTACTGGGGTGAATGTATGACATTGTTCAGCATTCTGTCCATCAACTGTTGTTTTTGCATTTGTCACCCCGAGTGGGACGGGTATGCCCAGACGTGGGTCCCGTGCTCTCCATGCCACTGGAATCAAGCTATCCTGGCTGAAGAGGGGTGAAACCCGAAACCGGTCCTAGGATGCTTGTTTCCAGTCCGGGGAGGACCTGGCTTGGCAGTTCGGGCTGGACTGTTCCCATGAGGCACAGGGTCAAGACTGATTTGCATATGGCTGGGTTCAAACTGGAATGGCATGGTGAGCAAAAAACGATGGATTTAGGCCCAGATCTCTGTACTGGGGTGAATGTATGACATTGTTCAGCATTCTGTCCATCAACTGTTGTTTTTGCATTTGTCACCCCGAGTGGGACGGGTATGCCCAGACGTGGGTCCCGTGCTCTCCATGCCACTGGAATCAAGCTATCCTGGCTGAAGAGGGGTGAAACCCCGAAACCGGTCCTAGGATGCTTGTTTCCAGTCCGGGGAGGACCTGGCTTGGCAGTTCGGGCTGGACTGTTCCCATGAGGCACAGGGTCAAGACTGATTTGCATATGGCTGGGTTCAAACTGGAATGGCATGGTGAGCAAAAACGATGGATTTAGGCCCAGATCTCTGTACTGGGGTGAATGTATGACATTGTTCAGCATTCTGTCCATCAACTGTTGTTTTTGCATTTGTTCTTCATTATTTAGCCTACCGTCCTGCCATTTCAGCTCCTAGCAGTGTCCTTATCCTGGGGGCTCTTAGCAACAGTTCCCAGTGCCCACAAGGTAAACCACGGTGCCTGTCTGTACACCTCAGGCCCAGGGCCTTCTGCCCATTTTCAGGACACCTGTGTGCCTTTACCGCATTTTGGGGTATCCTTTCCTTGGGAACATCCACCAGCACATGGTCATCAGATGTTCCAGGGAAACCCTCTGCTCCAGGATCCTTAGCAAGTACACCATTCAAAGTTCTCCAAAGGGAGGGCAGAGGCCAGTGTCACTAGCCCTGGAGACAGGGTCCAAAAGAGTCCAAGAAAGTACAAGTTCAAAGTGTCCCATCAATCTAGAGATAGGGATTTTGGCTATTTGGGGTAGTTTGCGCTTAGGCCCCTGAAACTTTTTGACCACATAAGGTATCCACGCCAAATTTGCGTCCTTGTCTTACAACATCATGGGGATTCTAAATGTAGCCAGGGTTTGTGTATTCCCCTGGAGGGGACCCATAAATTAGCCAAAATACAGCTAAATTTTGTTTTTTTTGGGAAAAAATGGGAAAAAGTGCTGCAAATGAAAGCGTCTGATTTTTTCCCTACAAATGGTATCAACAAAGAGTTTGTGGGGCTGAAATCACCATTTTCCCAGCTTTTAGGGACTGACAGACTTTTGTCAGAAAACCAACATTTTTTACACAGTTTTGGCATTTTACTGGGATATAGCCTATTTTTGCTATTTTTTGTGCTTTTAACCTTCTTCCAGTTAATGGTAGAAACGGGTATGAAAGCAATAATGGATCCTGGAAAGCTATACATTTTAGAAAAGTAAACAAAATTCTGAATTCAGCAAGGGGTCATTTGTGTAGATCCTTCAAGGTTTTATATAGAAACTAACAGTTGAATATAGGAAAAAGTGAAAATTAGTTGAACAAAACAGCCATTTGTGCCAACGTTTTCACCTGTAACTTCTTCTAATTGTGACAGCTGTTTGAAAGCAATATACCGTTACATCTGCTGGATCTTTCTGGTTGTGAGGATATATAGGACTTGTAGGTTCACCAAGAATCCGACGAACCCAGAGCCAATAACTGAGCAGCGTCTTGCAATGATTTTTTATTATGTACCGGGTATATAGCAATTAATTTGGGAAAATATATACATGGAAAAATCAGTATGAAAGACACCTATGTATTTCTGAAATTAGAACAAAATATAGAGTTTCGAAACAGTAGATATTTGCACATTTCCGAAATTGTGAGTACCCGTACTAGCATGAGAATTATAGGTCATTTTTCAAAATGACTTATTTTTTACACATTGTCTTTCATTTGGAAGGCAGACATGCATCGAAAGTCAATAAGTCATAACAGTTTCTCTACAATTCTGTGTTACCCTAAGTCTGTCGATAAAAATGGTACCTCACTTGTGTGGGTAGGCCTAGTGCCCGCGGCAGGAAACGGCTCAAAATGCTACGTGGACACACTTTATTTTTACAGTGAAAACTGACCCTTTTTTTGCAAAGTGCCTAGCTGTAGATTTTGAACCCTAGCTCTGCCGGCACCTAGGGAAACCTAGCAAACCTATACATTTTTGAAAACTAGACACACAGGGCAATCCAGGATGTTGTGACTTGACTGGATCTCACCAGGTTCTATTACCCAGAATCCCTTGCAAACCTAAAAATTTGTAAAAAATCACATTTTACTCACATTTCTGTGGTGGAAAGTTCTGGAATCTGTGTGGATCCTCAAAATTCCACCCACCCCGCATTCCCCAAAGTCTTCCAAGAAAAATGGTACCTCACTTGTGTGGGTAGGCCTAGTGCCCGCAACAGGAAACGGCCCAAAACGCAAAGTGGACACACCACATTTTCACAGTGAAAACGGACCCTTTTTTTGCAAAGTGCCTAGCTGTAGAGTTTGAACCATAGCTCTGCCGGCACCTGGGGAAACCTAGCAAAACTATACATTTTTGAGAACTAGACACACAGGGAAATCCAGGATGGGGTGACTTGACTGGCTCTCACCAGGTTCTGTTACCCAGAATCCCTTGCAAACCTAAAAATTTGTACAAAAAACACATTTTCCTAACATTTCTGTGGTGGAAAGTTCTGGAATCTGCGTGGATCCACAAAATTCCACGCACCCTGCGTTTCCCAAAGTCTTCCGAGAAAAATGGTACCTCACTTGTGTGGGTAGGCCTAGTGCCCGCAACAGGAAACGGCCCAAAACGCAACTTGGACACACCACATTTTCACAGTGAAAATGGACCATTTTTTTGCAAAGTGCCTAGCTGTAGATTTTTAACCCTAACTCTGCCACCACCTAGGGAAACCTAGCAAACCTATACATTTTTGAAAACTAGACACCCAGGGGAATCCAGGATGGGGTGACTTGACTGGCTCTCACCAGGTTCTGTTACCCAGAATCCCTTGCAAACCTAACAATTTATCAAAACAAACACATTTTCCTCACATTTCTGTGGTGGAAAGTTCTGGAATCTGCGTGGATTCACAAAATTCCACCCACCCCGCGTTTCCCAAAGTCTTCCAAGAAAAATGGTATCTCACTTGTGTGGTTAGGCCTAATGCCCGCGACAGTAAACGGCCCAAAACGCAAAGTGGACACACCACATTTTCACAGTGAAAACTGACCCTTTTTTTGCAAAGTGCCTAGCTGTAGATTTTGAACCCTAACTCTGCCAGCACCTAGGGAAACCTAGCAAACCTATACATTTTTGACAACTAGACATCCAGGGGAATCCAGGATGGGGAGACTTGACTGGCTCTCACCAGGTTTTGTTACCCAGACTCCCTTGCAAACCTAAACATTTGTCCAAAAAAACACATTTTCCTCACATTTCTGTGGTGGAAAGTTCTGGAATCTGCGTGGATACACAAAATTCCACACACTCCGCGTTCCCCAAAGTTTTCCGAGAAACATGGTACCTCACTTGTGTGGGTAGGCCTAGTGCCCACGACAGGAAACGGCCCAAAACGCAAAGTGGACACACCACTTTTTCACAGTGAAAACGGACCCTTTTTTTGCAAAGTGCCTAGCTGTAGATTTTGAACCCTAACTGTGCCAGCACCTAGGGAAACCTAGCAAACCTATACAAATATTGAAAACTAGACACTCAGGGGAATCCAGGATGGGGTGACTTGACTGGGTCCAAAACGTATTGAGGAGAAATCAAAATGACCTATCACAAAACAACCTGGTTTTGCAAAGGGGGTCACCTGGGTTTTTGGCCCGGGCTCGGCGACCATCTAGGGAAACCTACCAAACCCACACATTTCTGAAAACTAGACACCCGGGGAAGTCCAGAAAGGTATGACTTGCGTGGGTCCCCCAACATTTCCCTTACCCAGAATCCCCTGCAAACCTCAAATGTTGTTGAAAAAATCAATTATTTCTCACATTTCTGTGTGGGAAAGTTGTAGGATCACAGGCCTGACACAAATTTCCTACCACCCAACGTTCCCGCAGGTCTCCCGATAAAAATGGTACCTCACTTGTGTGGGTAGGCATAGTGGCTGCAAAAGGAAAAGGCCCAAATCGTACTGTGGAGACTTAAAAATTACCTCTAATAAAACTAACTGGTTTTGGGGGGGGCACCTGGGGTTTTGGTCCCGGGCTCGCTGCCATCTAGGGAAACCTACCAAACCAACACATTTCTGAAAACTAGACACCCTAGGGAGTCCAATGAGGTATGGCTTGCGTGGATCCCCCAATGTTTCCCTACCCAGAATCCCCTGCAAACCTCAAATTTAGCTGAAATAACCACATTTTCCACATATTTTTGTGTGGAATCACCATGGCAGCACAAATGTCCTACCCCACAGTGTTCTCCTTAGTGTCCCGAGTAAAATGATACCTTACTTGTGTGGGTGTCCAATGCAGAATTGGCTAAAAACTTATTTTTTTAAAAATGTAGCGCTTAGAATTCTCGGTGCTATACCCTTATTCCCTATGTTTTGGGCTCTTCCCAGTCACAGGCCCTTGTCCCACCCACACAAATGAGGTATCATTTTACTCGGGAGACTGAGGGGAATGCAGTGGGGTAGGACATTTGTGCCGGCACGGTGATTCCACCCAAAAATATGTGGAAAATGTGTTTTTTTCAGCTAAATTTGAGGTTTGCAGGGCATTCTGGGTAGGAAAACGGGGGATCCACGCAAGCCATACCTCGCTGGACTCCCGCGGGTGTCTAGTTTTCAGAAATGTGTGGGTTTGGTAGTTTTCCAAGATGGCCGCCGAGCCAGGGGCAAAAACCCAGGTGACCCCTTGCAAAACCAGGTTGTTTTGTGATAGGTAATTTTGATGTATCCTCAATACGTTTTGGGCCCTTGCCTGTCGTGGGTACTTGACCCACCCACGCTAGTGAGGTATCATTTTTATCAGGAGACCTGGGGTGACGCTGGGTGGTAGGAAATTTGTTGAACCACGTAGATTCCAGAACTTTCCCACTCAGAAATTTGAGAAAAAAGTGATTTTTTCAGCTAAATTTGAGGTTTGCAGGGGATTCTGGGTAGGAAAACGTTGGGGGACCCACGCAAGCCATACCTCCCTGGACTCCCCCGGGTGTCTAGGTTTCAGAAATGTGTGGGTTTGGTAGGTTTTCCTTGAAGGCCGCCGAGCCTGGGGCCAAAAACCCAGGTGACTCCCCTGGCAAAACAAGGTTGTTTTGTGATAGGTCATTTTGATGTCTCCTCAGTATGTTTTGGGCCCTTCCCTGTCGCGGGTACTTGACCCACCCACGCGAGTGAGGTATCATTTTTATCGGGAGATCTGGGGAACGCTGGGTGATAGGAAATTTGTGGATCCACGTAGATTCCAGAACTTTCCCACACAAAAATTTGAGAAACAAGTGATTTTTTCAGCTAAATTTGAAGTTTGCAGGGGATTCTGGGTAGGAAAACGTTGGGGGACCCACACAAGCCATACCTCCCTGGACTCCCCTGGGTGTCTAGTTTTCAGAAATGTGAGGGTTTGATAGGTTTCCCAAGAAGGCCGCCGAGCCCGGGGCCAAAAACCCAGGTGACTCCCCTTGCAAAACCAGGTTGTTTTGTGATAGGTCATTTTGATGTCTCCTCAATACTTTTTGGGCCCTTGCCTGTCACGGGTACTCAACCCACCCACGTGAGTAAGGCATCATTTTTATCAAGAGACCTGGGGGAACACTGGGTGGTAGGAAATTTGTGGATCCACGTAGATTCCAGAACTTTCCCACACAGAAATTTGAGAAAAAAGTGATTTTTTTCAGCTAAAATTGAGGTTTGCAGGGGATTCTGGGTAGGAAAACGTTGGGGGACCGACGCAAGCCATACCTTCCTGGACTCCCCCGGGTTGCTAGTTTTCAGAAATGTGTGGGTTTGGTAGGTTTCCCAAGAAGGCTGCTGACCCCGGGACCAAAAACTCAGATGCCCCCTATATATCCGAAAATGACCTGGGCTTGGCGGCCATCTAGGGAAACCTACCAAACCCACACCTTTCTGAAAATTAGAGACCCGGGGGATTCCAGGAAGGTATGGCTTGCGAGGATCCCCCAATGTTTCTCTACCCAGAATCCCCTGCAAACCTCAGATATTGATGAAAAAATCACTTTTTTCTCAAATTTCTGTGTGGGAAAGTTCTGGAATCTACATGGATCCACAAATTTCCTACCTCCCAGCGTTCCCCCAGGTCTCCCGATAAAAATGATACCTCACTCGCGTGGGTGGGTCAAGTACCCGCGACAGGCAAGGGCCCAAAACTTATTGAGGAGACATCAAAATGACCTATCACAAAACAACCTGGTTTTGCAAGGGGAGTCACCTGGGTTTTTGGCCCCGGGCTCGGCGGCCGTCTTGGGAAACTACCAAACCCACACATTTAAAAAAAGTAGACACCCGGGGGAGCCCAGGGAGGTATGGCTTGCGTTGGTCCCCCAACGTTTTCCTACCCAGAATCCCCTGCAAACCTCAAATTTAGCTTAACAAATCACTTTTTTCTCACATTTCTGTGTGGTAAAGTTCTGGAATCTACGTGGATCCACAAATTTCCTACCACCCAGCGTTCCCCCACGTTTCCCGATAAAAATGATACCTCACTCGCGTGGGTAGGTCAAGTACCCGCGACAGGCAAGGGCCCAAAACGTATTGAGGAGACATCAAAATTACCTATCACAAAACAACCTGGTTTTGCAAGCGGGGTCACCTGGGTTTTTGGCCCCGGGCTCGGCGGCCATCTTGGAAAACTACCAAACCCACACATTTCTGAAAACTAGACACCCGGGGGAGTCCAGCGAGATATTTCTTGTGTGGATCGCCCAACGTTTTCCTACCCAGAATGCCCTGCAAACCTCAAATTTAGCTGAAAAAAACACGGGGCATATTAGCAAGAACATGCGATAAATATCGCAAACCTTGCTTAGCGCGCCTTTTTTTATCGCCGGCTATCGCTGGATATTACCGCGGAAATAACATGCTATTAGCAAGGTTTATCTCCATTGCGATAAAATATCCAGCGATAGCGGCGAAACCCAGCTTTAACGCGAGAAATCCAGCGATAAAATCCTATCGCTAATTCTGGGGACTTAACCTTACAATCCACCTCCCATTGACTTTCATTGCTAAGTCATGTTTATATCAGTTCTAAAAAACAAGCGCTAATCGGGGTTAGCGCGCGTTTTTTTATCGCTTCGCGGGTATTGCTAATAGGCGATAGGTATGTAAGCAACTGTTTTCTGTCGCTTTTAGTTGGGAACGCCTACCTTGCATGTCATTAGCGATAATTATCGCTGACATGCAAGGCGATGTAAACCCGGCCGCTATCGCCGGAAAGCTGTCGCTAACGCCTGTTAGCGACAGCTTGCTAATAGGGCGTTAAAAATATCGCTGCTTTAGCGGCAAAAAGTGCCGCTAAAGCGGCGATAAAGCCCTTGATAATATGCCCCCACATTTTCCACATATTTTTGGGTGGAATCACTGTGCCGGCACAAATGTCCTTCCCCTCAGCGTTCCCCTCAGTCTTCCGAGTAAAATGATACCTCACTTGTTTGGGTGGGGCAAGGGCCTGTGACTGGGAAGAGCCCAAAACATAGGGAATAAGGGTATAGCACAGAGAATACTAAGCGCTACATTTTTTTTAAAATATGTTTTTAGCCAATTCTGCATTGGACACCCACACAAGGGAGGTATCATTTTACTCGGGACACTAAGGAGAACGCTGTGGGGTAGGACATTTGTGCCGCCATGGTGATTCCACGCAAAAACATGTGGAAAATGTGTTTTTTTCAGCTAAATTTGAGGTTTGCAGGGGATTCTGGGTAGGGAAACGTTGGGGGATCCACGCAAGCCATACCTCATTGGACTCCCAAGGTTGTCTAATTTTTTGAAATGTGTGGGTTTGGTAGGTTTCCTTAGATGACGGCGAGCCTGGGGCCACAACCCCAGGTGCCCCCTCAAAACCAGGTAGTTTTGTTATAGGTAATTTTGAAGTCTCCACAGTACGATTTGGGCCATTTCCTGTTGCAGCCACTATGCCTACCCACACAAGTGAGGTACCATTTTTATCAGAAGACCTAGCGGAACGCTGGGTGGTAGGAAATTTGTGTCAGGCCGGTGATCCTACAACTTTTCCACACAGAAATGTGAGAAAAAATTGATTTTTTCAACAAAATTTGAGGTTTGCAGGGGATTCTGGGTGGGGAAATGTTGGGGGACCCACGGAAGCCGTACCTTGCTGGACTCCCCCAGGTGTCTAGTTTTCAGAAATGTGTGGGTTTGGTAGGTTTTCCTAGATGGCCGCCGAGCACGGGGCCAAAAACTAATGGGACCCCATTTGCAAAACCAGGTTGCTTTGTGATAGGTAATTTTGACGTCGCCTCAATAGGTTTTGGGCTCTTACCTGTCGCGGGTACTTGACCTACCCACGCGAGTGAGGCACCATTTTTATCGGGAGACCTGGGGGAACGCTCGGTGGTAGGAAATTTGTGGATCCACGCAGATTCCAGAACTATCCCAGACAGAAATTTGAGAAAAAAGTGATTTTTTCCAACTAAATTTGAGGTTTGGAGGGGATTCTGGGTAGGGAAATGTTGGGGGACACACGCAAGCCATACCTTGCTGGTCTCCCCCGGTTGTCTGGTTTTCAGAAATGTGTGGCTTTGGTAGGTTTCCCTAGATGGCCGCCGAGCCCGGGGTCAAAAACTCATGGGACCCCCCCTTGAAAAACCAGGTTGTTTTGTGATAGGTTTTTTTGATGTCGCCTCAATAGGTTTTGGGCCCTTGTCTGTCTCGGGTACTTGACCCACCCACACAAGTGAGGTACCATTTTTCTCGGAAGACTTTGGGGAATGTGGGGTGGGTGGAATTTTGTGGATACACACAGATTCCAGAACTTTCCACCACAGAAATGTGAGGTAAATGTGTTTTTTTTTTACAAATTTTGAGGTTTGCAAGAGATTCTGGGTAACAGAACCTGGTGAGAGCCAAACAAGTCACCCCATCCTGGATTCCCCTTGGTGTCTAGTTTTCAAAAATGTAAAGGTTTGCTAGGTTTCCCTAGGTGCCGGCAGAGCTAGGGTTCAAAATCTACAGCTAGGCACTTTGCAAAAAAAGGGTCCGTTTTCACTGTGAAAATGTGGTGTGTCCACGTTGCGTTTTGGGCCATTTCCTGTCGTGGACATTAGGCCTACCCACACAAGTGAGGTACCATTTTTCTCGGAAGACTTTGGGGAATGCGGGGTGGGTGGATATTTGTGGATCCACGCACATTCCAGATCTTTCCACCACAGAAATGTGAGGAAAATGTGTTTTTTTGGACAAATTTTGAGGTTTGCAAGGGATTCTGGGTAACAGAACCTGGTGAGAGCCAGACAAGTCACCGCATTCTGGATTCCCCTGGGTGTCTAGTTTTCAAAAATGTATAGGTTTGCTAGGTTTCCCTAGGTGCCTGCAGAGCTAGGGTTCAAAATCTACAGCTAGGCACATTGCAAAATAGTGTCAGTTTTCATTGTAAAATATTGTGTGTCCACGTTGCGTTTTGGGCCGTTTTCTGTCGCGGGCACTAGGTCTACCCACACAAGTGAGGTACCATTTTTCTCGTAAGACTTTGGGGAATGCGGGGTGGGTGGAATATTGTGGATCCACGCAAATTCCAGAACTTTCCACCACAGAAATGTGAGGAAAATGTGTTTTTTTGGCACATTTTGAGGTTTGCAAGGGATTCTGGGTAACAGAACCTGGTGAGAGCCAGTCAAGTCACCCCATCCTGGATTCCCCTGGGTGTCTAGTTTTTAAAAATGTATAGGTTTTCTAGGTTTCCCTAGGTGCCGGCAGAGCTAGGGTTCAAAATCTACAGCTAGGCACTTTGCAAATAAAGTGTCCGTTTTCACTGTGAAAATATGGTGTGTCCACGTTGCATTTTGGGACGTTTCCTGTCGCGGGCACTAGGCCTACCCACACAAGTGAGGTACCATTTTTCTCAGAAGACTTTGGGGAATGCGGGTGGGTGGAATTTTGTGGATCCACGCAAATCCCAGAACTTTCCATCACAGAAATGTGAGGAAAATGTGTTTTTTTTAAACTGTTTGAGGTTTGCAAGGGATTCTGGGTAACAGAACCTGGTGAGAGGCACACAAGTTACCCCATCCTGGATTCCCCTTGGTGTCTAGTTTAAAAAAATGTACAGGTTTGCTAGGTTTCCCTATGTGCTGGCTGCGCTAGGGCCCAAAATCCACAGGTAGGCACTTTGCTAAAAACAAGTCAGTGCCTAGTGGGCCTTCTGCCGCCCTGGAGGGGAATCGGGGGAGGGGGGGTTTGCCCCATCCGCCCCCGGGGGGCATAAAGACTGTGGCATTTTTGGGGGGAGGTGTGGGCATTGGCATGCCCATCCTGGGCTGACCTCACCCCTGAATTAAAAATATATATATTTCCTGAGGCCTAGTGGGCTTTCTGCCCCCCGACTGTGGTAATTGTTTTTGGGGTGGGGGCATTATGCCCATTCTGGGCAGCCCCCACCCCTACATCATAAAAAAAATCCCTGGTGCCTAGTGGGCTTTCTGCCCCCCCGGGGGCAGATTAGGGGCTACTGCCCCCATCTGCCCCTGGGGGGAACAGAAAGACTGTTGCATTTTTTTTGGGGGTGGGGGCATTGGCCTGCCCATATTGGTTTCCCTGGTTTCTAATGGACTTTCTGCCCCCCGGGGGCAAATTGGGGCCTACTGCCCCCATCTGGCCCCTGGGGGGGGTAGAAAGACTGGAATTTCACTGGGGGTGGGGGCATTGTCATGCCCATTTTGGGCAGCCCCCACCCCAACATCAATAAAAAAATCCCTGGTTTCTAGTGGGCTTTCTGCCCCCCTGGGGGGCAGATTTGGGGGCTACTGCCCCCGTCTGCCCCCTGGGGGGGCAGAAAGACTGACATTTCTCAGGGGCAAATAGTCAAAAATGTGTCTAGAGGAAATAGGAATATTCCTTTCTGGATGCCCAAATGAATTATGAGCCTTGCATACAGGAGATAACCAATTTACTCAAGGTCCTAATTCTGACTTGTTTAAGTTACACAGTAGTACAACGTTCTCAGCCTACACATGTGCAACATGTGTACATGTGCTCAGGTGCAACCAGAACAATGCTACTTACCCTAGCTAAGCAACCGGGTTACTTATTTTAATAGGAGGGAACTGGTGATTAGCACTCTTCCGATTTTACAGAAGCTTAAAGAAAGTGAGAGAGATTAGTGAAGTTAACTGCAGACATTCTAAAGTCCAGGTGTTACAAAATCAAAGACTCTAGGAGGATTTATGCAGGTCAGAACCCATTTCTTCACAAGATTACTGCCAGTGACTAGAACTTACAGACACATGAATATAACTGTAAGCGGGCCATGTGAAACAGTTCAGTGTAAATGTATATATTAGGAAAGCACAACTGAGTGAAGATATGACCAAACATAGTTTATGTTTCCTAACCTAAACCTAAGTTGCAAAGTGACCTTTTACCTACATTTGTCCTACCTTGCTCTGCATAACGTTTCTACCACTGACCTTTTACTCAGTCATGTGCTGAATAAATGTTGATTGGTTTCCTTGAAACAAGCCTCATTTATTATGCATGAGGATTCTTAGTAAAATACCCTGCGCATGAGTCATCGCTATCTTCATCCTACGGCGACAGGGCTACTTTGCATAGTTACAATTATTGATTTAGGCTCATCCACATAATCTTACAAACAACATATCGATTGTGGTAGAACCCTGAGGCTACATTTTTGGTATAAAAGAACAGCACCTTCACTAGGTAACTAGAGGAGACGCTTCCATGCTGACACAAGACATGGAGGTCCCTGCAGACTGAAGCTTCAACACACAGTGGTCTGACATCCCTTGAGGGGTGTCCAACTCATGACCAAGACAGGGTCCGTCATTCTCTCCCATCAGGTAATGGGGTTGGCTCTTTCCTAGGGGGTTCTTGGCTTCACACCCACATACATGCTAGGTACACTTAGGTACACTTAGGCAGGGTCTGCAAGGTAGTAGTACGCTTGATTACTGTCATGTTTATATGCCTGCATATATTCACTGTTTTAGCGTCATGGTAGGATTCTACCTTCTATTTACTCTGTTGGTGCTTGTAATCTCTTATGTGAGCTTCTGTCTATTAATTGTCGCAACAAACATGTTTTATATTAGAATGACGCTGGTTCAATAAATGCTTATTGAAAATGTCCCCAACGTTTATTCTGTGTATCTCTCTGAGACTAAGTGAGCACGATTGATTGAGCGAAAAGTTCTGTACTGTTTCCACAAACCCTGAAGGGTCAAGGGTTGTCATGTTCAATGGTTGAAAGAAAATATTCACTCCTTGGTAGGGTTCGGGGGCTTATAGTGGCACTGTGAGCTAGCTGGTATATAGGGTAACATATCCTGTGGGGGTGTCCTGAATCATCTAGACACCAATCCCTTCGTTTACGTTGTCCAACAAATGCGCAAATCCTATGTATTTTTAGGAACTACACACCAACAGGTAGGAGTAACCCTTTCCTACCCCATGTTGTGTGGTATTTGAGGACAAGTGTCTCTGGCCTGAGGACTTTGCCAGACACTTAAGGCCCAAACAGGCAGCACTCTTATCCAGTTGGTCTTTTCATGGGGATCAGAGCTGGGTGCATGGTCTGGACGGAGCAGCAATTGGCAGTGTTAGCAGAAATGGTCACATAACCCGGTTGTAGGAGAGTAGGATCTGCCTCTTATGTTGCCCCCACTTTTTTTCTGATGTTTACACTGGTTTCTGGCTATAGTCTGGCTGGGACCCTGCCAATCAGGGCCCCAGCCTCTCTGTTCTCTCTAAACGATTTGGAGTGCACTCTAGGTGCACTAGTGATTGGATACTGTGGTACCTTATGAGTCCCTAGTATATGGTACCTTAGGTACCAAGGGCATAGGTACTTCACAGGCCTACCAGGGGCTGAAGCATGTATTATGCCACCCCTGGGAAGCAGACTAAATCTGACACCACAGGCCTGCTACTGCAGCCTGGGTGAGGAAGTGCTAGCACCCTCACTGAGATATAGGTCCCCTATATCTCTCCTGCACACACATTGAGACTTATCAGTCACCCCTAAAGCAGGCCCTATCAATCCTGAGGGCAGGGTGCTTAGTTTCCATGTGAGGGGGTGCCTCTGCCTGAGCAGGGCCCCTCTGCAGCTCTCAGAGTCCATTCTCTGGGGCTGTTTGTGGATGCGGTTAAACCATATACTTTTAAGTGCATTATATCCTCGCGGTAGAATGCTAACTTTGGAATGGCTGCATCGAAACATGTCGTGTTTGGTGTCAAACATCTTGGAATACTACCCCCCGCCAGTCCTGGCGGCGGGGGTAGCATTCCACCCTTCTAGAGGGATAGACATGTACCTACTGTGGAAACGCGGTAGAATCCTGCAGAGCCCTGGCATCACAAAATGGATGCCACCAGTCACAGACACTGGGCTGCCCTCCTGCTGATGACCAACACTCGCAGTGGAGGAAGCCCAACAATAGATATCCTGTCCCAAGGGGGTGTGACCACCTTCCAGACAGGGTTTAGTGTATTGGGGCTGGGTGGGTGCACTCTTAGAGTGCTTTGAAGTCCTGCACTGGGGGAGCAGAAGGCTCCTCTGTGCATACCCCAGTTCAAACCGGCTCAGGGGCTACCTGCCCCTGCTCTGGCGTGAAACTGGACAAAGGGAAGTGGGTGTAGCCACCCACTCCCCTGACCCTCCCATAGGTAGGGTCATAGAGCTAGTCCCTCCCTTTCTTTTAGTATAAGAGGGGGAACCTGTGCATTGCAAACTAGATTTCCCTGGACGACGCTCTGAAGAAGAATCCCGGACCTTCGACGTTCCACTACCTTTGGAAGACTGAAGAATCTCCCTTGGAGTCAAGGAGTGACTCCCTGCTTGGCAGGCACCAAAAACTACAAACAACGGTCGCAAACTACGCCGCTCCCGCCGGAGTCCGAAGTCCCTGCAGCCCAAGAAGTAGATTTCCTGACTTCTAAAAGGCCATCGTGAGTCCCCAGCAAAGCTGAGGCCAGTGGACCCCAAGAGTGACGAGGAACCGCGACCCCTGGGTACCGTGCACTATTGTCGAGTGCAACCCCTTCACAACGTTCCACAAACTTGTGCTTTAAAACACGTATGGTCCTTGCCTCCAGTAGGAACCTTCTGAAGATCAGAGGCCTATCCCCGTCCCGAGTGACCGTGGGCCCCTATTGAGCGAATCCTCCCGAGGCGTCTTTCCGATCCCTTGCCAGCCAGCTTGTGGGTCCCCAGAAGACTTTCTAAAGAAACCAAAGGGCTCCCCTGGTTGCTCCAGGCCTGCCCTGACTTACCCTCGCTGGGTGAGTCCCACAGACCTTGCTGGTCTGCGCCATTGCCTCTTTACACTTTCCCCAAGACTTGCTGTTACCAAGGCTTGTTGGCTCCAATCGAGTCGCCGATACCGCAGTAAGCTGCAGACATCGTGGGACACGCCGAATCCAGCTCCTGGTCATCGTCGACGCCTCCTGGACCTCGTGGCTGAAGAGTCAAGGCACCCGCGAACGACCTGAATCTTGCGACGACGGTGGGCATCCATCTTCCTTGCCCCGAGTCACTGCCAAGTGACTTTGAACACTGTCCCCTCTGCTTTCAGGTCTTCCATCTTCTGAATCCAGGCTTGGATTCCTCCGGACACTTCTCCTGTCGCCGCAAGCAGCAAGTCTTCACTGGCTCCCATTGAAAACGACGCCGCGACCCGACACCAAAGAACACCTATGCACCCGGCTCCCCTGGGTGAGGTAACTTCAGCACTACGGTGCTCCTGTGGGTGTGGGCCCTAGAACTACTTACCCTGTAAGTGACTTGCTTGTAGCTTCCTAGAAGTGCCCTAAAACTCTTATTTTCTAAGTGCGACAATTGCGCTGACTCGTACAGGGTTCGCGTCTGTGTTAGACACATCGCGTCCATCTCCTTTGTAACACTATCTAGAACTGTGTCCTTCGACTCGTACTGAGTCCGATCGGTGTTCGCCTCGAACACACAAGGGGCCTGTAACATTGAGATCTCCATTGCGCTGACTCGCACAAGGTTTGCGTCTGTGTTAGACACAGCGCGTCCATCTCCCTTGCAACTCTATCTGTAACCGCGTCCTTCGACTCGTACAAGGACCGATCGGTGTGTTCGCCTCGAACACGCAAGGGACCTTTAACATTGAAATCTCAATCGCGTCTGTGCGCATAGACTCGTACAGGACTCGCACCGGTGCCAGGACACCGCGTCCGTCCCCTGTGGGTCTCCTACAACTACCTGGGGTGGTTCTTGGGGGTCCTCGATTCTAGATGCCCTAGACCTAGGTCTAGCCAAACTAAGATTGTGATATTCGATTGTGCTAAACTTATTTTGATAACATTTGACTTGTACATATGTTCCTGACTTCTAATCTCATAAAGAGATTAGTAGAGAGTGTTTATTAATAAATACATATATATTTGATATATATACCTGTGTGGTGTCTTTTCATTTGGTGATTCAAGAGATTGTGTGGTAAAACAAGCTGCTTTACATTCCTTCAAGACTTAGCCTGAAGGCTGCTCTCCACAGCTACCACTAGGATAGCTTTCTATAAAGGTTGTCTTAAACCTATCTACCATAAGAGTCGAATTGTTCTGGTGCAAGGTGTCCACTTTAATTAGTGAACAGCATATACCAGGCCAACTTCTCACATTGGTGGGCAGCGTGTGGGATTCCAGCTTGCTATTGTTTTACCAGAAAATCTCTATTTGAATTACTAACTGAAAACCACTATAGGTACTTAAGGTACATATAAAGTCAAGGTTAGTATCAATAAGTTCTACTGAACTTAGAGCTGTGTGCCAAGGGATAGCACACCCTTTCTACAGCTCAAGCTAGTATCAGTAGGCCACAAACTAGTGTAGGTAGTACAACACTGCACAACACTAGAATGTCCTTAAAGGGTGGAACCAGTGGATCCACTCAGCCTCAGTATAAGGACATGGCTTTCTCTGACTTGAGAGCCATGTGTGTTGAAAGACACCTGAAGCTAGGACAGAGTCCCTCCACACTACACCTGATAGATCTGCTGACAGCAGATGATCTTAGATTGGCTCTAGGAGCTAATGGGTCTGAATCAGTGAGTGGGTCAATTACAGTATCTGGGTCAGATGATGAAAATCAGAATGACCAAGACTCTGTGATTGAAGGGCCAGGCCTCAAGGGGCCTGAAAAGGACAGAGGAATTCTCCCTAAGAGAGCTGACAGAGTGGAGGAGAGGCATAGGTCCCCTTCCAGGGAATCTGACCACTCTTATCACTCTGGCAGAGAATTTGTCCACCAGAGGAACTCATACTTTCCCATAAGAGAGACCTCCTCTGAAAGAATGTGCAAACTGCTGCAGTATGAGGAAGCAAGAGTTGCCCTCAGAACCAAGCAGTTGGCACTGGATAGAGAAGCCCTGGAGATCCAGAGAGCTTCTAGAAGAGAGGGGTTAGAACCCCTTGGTGGCAGCAACAGTGTCCCTAGAGGCAGAGAATCTATTCCAGACCATAGGAACCTGAGCAAGGTTGTTCCTCCCTACCAGAGTGGGGATGATATCCACAAGTGGATAACTGCTATGGAGAGGGCCTGTAGAGTACAGCAGGTCCCCCAAAAGCAGTGGGCAGCAATCTTGTGGCTCTCCTTTTCAGACAAAGGTAGAGACAAGCTCCTCACTGTTAGAGAAGAGGATGCTGATAATTATGAAGTCCTGAAGAGTGCACTGATAGATGGGTTTGGCTTAACCACTGAGCAGTACAGGTTAAAGTTCAGAGACACCCAGAAGGCACAGACTCAGGACTGGACTGACTTTTGTAGATTGTGCAACCAAGGCTCTGGAGGGTTGGCTGGTTGGCAGTAGGGTTACTGATTTCAAGGGATTGTATAATCTGATGATGAGAGAACAGATCCTTAATAATTGCCAGAACCAGTTGTTGCATCAATACCTGGTGGACTCAGATCTGACCTCTCCCCAAGAATTGGGAAAGAAGGCAGACAAATGGGTCAGAACCAGGGTAAGGCAGAAACCCCAGAACCAAGGGGGTGACACCAAGAAGCAAGATCCTAAGGGCTCTGAGAAAGGTGGGGATAAGTCAAAAGACAAGAAGTCTTCACAAGGGCCCCAAAAATCTGCATCTGGTGGGGAGTCACAATCCAACAAGGGGAAAGGCCAAAAGAAGCCCTGGTGCAAATTCTGTAAACAGAAAGGGCACTGGACTTCTGATTGTAACAAGTCCAAAGACCAAACCACCACCACTCCTGCCCCTAAGGCAACTGTTCCCCTAGCTCAGCTACTGGTGGAGGTGGTACACAGAATAAGGGTGTAGTAGGGTTGACCCTGGGTTCTGAAGTGGACTCTGACCTAGTCAGAGTGCCCACTCAGGCAATGCTGATTTGTGAGGGAGACCTTAATATGTCCTTCCTAGTAAGTCCCAGTAATCTGGGCAAATACAAACAGCAGCCTGTAATAAATGGCAAACAGGCTTTGGCATTTAGGGACACAGGTGCTAGTGTCACCATGGTGGCAGAGGATCTTGTGGACCCTGGACAGATCATCCTGGGCGAAATGTACCAGGTGACCAATGCAAGCAATGTCAGGACCAACCATAGTCTGGCAGTTGTGAATTTCTCCTGGGGAGGGGTAACTGGCCTCAAGAAGGTTGTAGTCAGTGCAGACCTCCCTGTCGAATGTCTATTGGGCAATGATCTAGAGACTTCAGCCTGGTCTGAAGTAGAGTTATGGACTCATGCTGAGATGTTGGGCATCCCTGCAGAGGTATTTGCTGTGACCAGGTCACAAGCAAGAATGCATAACACTGAACCAGCTCTGGATCCTGGAACAATGGACCAGATGCTTCCCAAGAGGAGGAGCAGTAGGGTAAAGGCAGTGCCTTCCCCTCTGTCTCAGATCACAGATTCACCCCCAGAGGGAGGTGAAGCAGATCCTGAAGAAGGAACTGCCCCAGAGGGACTTGAGCCTGATCAGGTTGAGTTCTTGGGGGCAGGAGGCCCTTCTAGGGAAGATCTGAGTAAGGAGCAACAGTGCTGCCCCTCTCTTGAACCCCTCAGACAGCAGGCTGCTGCTGAGGCTGCTGGGAGTGCTAGTGGGTCCCATAAGGTTTATTGGGATGAGGGATTCCTATATTCTGAGGGTAGAGATCCAGCCCCTGGAGCCACCAGGAGGATGGTAATACCTCAGAAGTTTAGGGGGTTCCTCTAGACCCTAGCACATGATATCCCTTTGGCAGGTCACTTGGGCCAAAACAAGACCTGGGACAGGCTTGTCCCACATTTTCATTGGCCACATATGTCAGAGGACACAAAGGAGTTTTGTCGCTCCTGTGTCACATGCCAAGCCAGTGGTAAGGCAGGTGGCACAACAAAGGCCCCCTGATACCACTACCTGTGGTGGGGGTACCCTTTGAAAGGGTAGGGATTGACATTGTTGGTCCCCTTGACCCTCAAACTGCATCTGGGCACAGGTTTATCCTGGTGGTAGTGGATCATGCCACCAGGTACCCAGAAGCAATTCCTCTGAGGACCACCACAGCCCCTGTGGTGGCAAGAGCCCTCATTGGAGTCTTCTCCAGAGTGGGTTTCCCAAAGGAGGTCATTTCTGACAGAGGTACCAACTTCATGTCAGGATATCTGAAAGCAATGTGGAAGGAGTGTGGTGTAACTTATAAGTTCACCACCCCTATCACCCACAATGCAATGGTTTAGTTGAACGCTTCAACAAAACCTTGAAAGGAATGATTAAAGGACTCCCAGAGAAGCTTAGGTGGAAATGGGACCTTCTTCTTCCTTGCCTGTTGTTTGCATACAGAGAGGTTCCACAGAAGGGGGTTGGTTACAGCCCATTTGAGCTTCTGTTTGGGCATCCTGTGAGAGGTCCATTGTGTTTGGTAAAAGAGGGCTGGGAGTTACCTCTCAAGCCCCCCAAACAAGATGTGATGGACTATGTACTTGGTCTCCGCTCCCGGATGGCTGAGTACATGAAAAAGGCAACCAAAACCTGGAGGCCAGCCAAGAATTACAAAAAGCTTGGCATGACCAAAGGCTGTACTGACTGTATACCAGCCAGGACAGAAGGTGTGGGTATTGGAGCCTGTGGCCCCAGCAGCCCTCCAGGACAAGTGGAGTGGCCCCCATACAATAGTTGAACAGAAGGGAGAAGTCACCTACCTGGTGAATCTTGGAACTCCCAGGAGCCCCCTGAGGGTGCTCCATGTCAACAGATTAAAGCCATATGTTGACAGGGCTGACATGGGCTTGCTCATGGCAACTGATGAGGAACAGGAGGAGGAGAGTGACCCTCTCCCTGACCTGCTCTCTCAGAACCCTGATGATGGGTCAGTAGATGGTGTTGCTTTGGCAAGCAGCCTCACTGACCATCAGCAAACTGAGTGCAGACAAGTTCTGCAACAGTATAGACATATGTTTAGCCTGACCCCTAGTCAGACTTCCTGGTGCACCCATGAGGTGGACACTGGAGACAGTCTGCCTGTCAAGAATAAAATCTACAGGCAACCTGACCATGTCAGGGACTGTATCAGGACTGAAGTCCAGAAAATGTTGGAGCTAGGTGTAATTGAGCCTTCAGATAGCCCTTGGGCTAGCCCAGTAGTCCTGGTACCCAAGCCTCATACCCAGGGTGGTAAGAAAGAAATGAGGTTTTGTGTAGACTACAGAGGCCTCAATGCAGTCACTAGGACTGATGCCTATCCCATACCAAGGGCAGATGAGCTGATTGATACTTTGGCCTCAGCCAAGTATCTAAGCACGTTTGACCTGACAGCTGGCTACTGGCAGATCAGGTTAGCTGATGATGCAAAAGCCAAAACAGCATTTTCGACTCCTGGTGGGCACTACCACTTTGTGGTGATGCCCTTTGGATTGAAAAATGCACCTGCCACTTTTCAGAGGTTGGTGAATAAAGTTCTGACAGGGATGGAAACTTATTGCTCAGCTTATCTAGATGATATTGCTGTCTTTAGTTCCTCCTGGCAGGATCACCTGGTCCACCTCAGGAATGTTTTGGAGGCCCTGCAGAAAGCAGGCCTCACTATCAAGGCCACTAAGTGCCAGATAGGGCAGAGTCAGGTTGTATACCTGGGCCACCTTGTAGGTGGAGGCCAGGTTCAGCCTTTACAGAGCAAAATCCAAACCATAATGGAATGGGTTGCTCCAACCACCCAGACACAGGTGAGAGCCTTCTTAGGCCTGACTGGGTACTATAGGAGGTTTGTCAAGGGATATGGATCTATAGTGACCCCCTTGAATGATCTGACCTCAAAGAAAATGCCAAAAAAGGTTCAGTGGACAGCTAGCTGTCAGAAGGCATTTGAAGACCTAAAGCAGGCCATGTGCACTGCCCCCATCTTACAGAGTCCAGACTACACCAACAAGTTCATTGTCCAAACAGATGCTTCTGAGCTGGGTGTGGGAGCTGTACTGTCTCAACTGAATGATGAAGGTCAAGACCAGCCAGTAGCTTTTATTAGCAGAAGGCTGACCCCTAGAGAGAAACGTTGGTCAGCTATAGAGAGGGAGGCCTTTGCTGTGGTGTGGGCCCTGAAGAAGCTGAGGCCATACTTGTTTGGCACTCACTTCATAGTTCAGACTGACCACAAGCCCCTCCTATGGCTTAAACAGATGAAAGGTGAAAACCCAAAACTTTTGAGGTGGTCCATTTCCCTACAGGGGATGGACTATACAGTGGAACATAGACCTGGGACCCAACATGCCAATGCAGATGGACTCTCAAGGTATTTCCACTTTGAACACGAAGACTCAACTGGTCAAGGTTAGTTTAGTGTCCCTGCGTTTGGGGGGTTGTGTAGGAGAGTAGGATCTGCCTCTTATGTTGCCCCCACTTTTTTTCTGATGTTTACACTGGTTTCTGGCTATAGTCTGGCTGGGACCCTGCCAATCAGGGCCCCAGCCTCTCTGTTCTCTCTAAACGATTTGGAGTGCACTCTAGGTGCACTAGTGATTGGATACTGTGGTACCTTATGAGTCCCTAGTATATGGTACCTTAGGTACCAAGGGCATAGGTACTTCACAGGCCTACCAGGGGCTGAAGCATGGTAGGATTCTACCTTCTATTTACTCTGTTGGTGCTTGTAATCTCTTATGTGAGCTTCTGTCTATTAATTGTCGCAACAAACATGTTTTATATTAGAATGACGCTGGTTCAATAAATGCTTATTGAAAATGTCCCCAACGTTTATTCTGTGTATCTCTCTGAGACTAAGTGAGCACGATTGATTGAGCGAAAAGTTCTGTACTGTTTCCACAAACCCTGAAGGGTCAAGGGTTGTCATGTTCAATGGTTGAAAGAAAATATTCACTCCTTGGTAGGGTTCGGGGGCTTATAGTGGCACTGTGAGCTAGCTGGTATATAGGCTAACATATCCTGTGGGGGTGTCCTGAATCAGTCTAGACACCAATCCCTTAGTTTATGTTGTCCAACAAATGCGCAAATCCTATGTATTTTTAGGAACTACACACAAACAGGTAGGAGTAACCCTTTCCTACCCCATGTTGTGTGGTATTTGAGGACAAGTGTCTCTGGCCTGAGGACTTTGCCAGACACTTAAGGCCCAAACAGGCAGCACTCTTATCCAGTTGGTCTTTTCATGTGGATCAGAGCTGGGTGCATGGTCTGGACGGAGCAGCAATTGGCAGTGTTAGCAGAAATGGTCACATAACCCGGTTGTAGGAGTGTAGGATCTGCCTCTTATGTTGCCCCCACTTTTTTTCTGATGTTTACACTGGTTTCTGGCTAGTAGTCTGGCTGGGACCCTGCCAATCAGGGCCCCAGCCTCTCTGTTCTCTCTAAACGATTTGGAGTGCACTCTAGGTGCACTAGTGATTGGATACTGTGGTACCTTATGAGTCCCTAGTATATGGTACCTTAGGTACCAAGGGCATAGGTACTTCACAGGCCTACCAGGGGCTGAAGCATGTATTATGCCACCCCTGGGAAGCAGACTAAATCTGACACCACAGGCCTGCTACTGCAGCCTGGGTGAGGAAGTGCTAGCACCTCTCACTGAGATATAGGTCCCCTATATCTCTCCTGCACACACATTGAGACTTATCAGTCACCCCTAAAGCAGGCCCTATCAATCCTGGAGGGCAGGGTGCTTAGTTTCCATGTGAGGGGGTGCCTCTGCCTGAGCAGGGCCCCTCTGCAGCTCTCAGAGTCCATTCTCTGGGGCTGTTTGTGGATGCGGTTAAACCATATACTTTTAAGTGCATTATATCCTCGCGGTAGAATGCTAACTTTGGAATGGCTGCATCGAAACATGTCGTGTTTGGTGTCAAACATCTTGGAATACTACCCCCCGCCAGTCCTGGCGGCGGGGTAGCATTCCACCCTTCTAGAGGGATAGACATGTACCTACTGTGGAAACGCGATAGAATCCTGCAGAGCCCTGGCATCACAAAATGGATGCCACCAGTCAGAGACACTGGGCTGCCCTCCTGCTGATGACCAACACTCGCAGTGGAGGAAGCCCAACAATAGATATCCTGTCCCACGGGGGTGTGACCACCTTCCAGACAGGGTTTAGTGTATTGGGGCTGGGTGGGTGCACTCTTAGAGTGCTTTGAAGTCCTGCACTGGGGGAGCAGAAGGCTCCTCTGTGCATACCCCAGTTCAAACCGGCTCAGGGGCTACCTGCCCCTGCTCTGGCACGAAACTGGACAAAGGGAAGTGGGTGTAGCCACCCACTCCCCTGACCCTCCCATAGGTAGGGTCATAGAGCTAGTCCCTCCCTTTCTTTTAGTATAAGAGGGGGAACCTGTGCATTGCAAACTAGATTTCCCTGGACGAAGCTCTGAAGAAGAATCCCGGACCTTCGACGTTCCACTACCTTTGGAAGACTGAAGAATCTCCCTTGGAGTCAAGGAGTGACTCCCCTGCTTGGCAGGCACCAAAAACTACAAACTACAGTCGCAAACTACGCCGCTCCCGCCGGAGTCCGAAGTCCCTGCAGCCCAAGAAGTGGATTTCCTGACTTCTCTAAGGCCATCGTGAGTCTCCAGCAAAGCTGAGACCAGTGGACCCCAAGAGTGACGAGGAACCGCGACCCCTGGGTACCGTGCACTATTGTCAAGTGCAACCCCTTCACAACGTTCCACGAACTTCTGCTTTGGACCACGTGTGGTCCTAGCCTCCAGCAGGAATCCCTTTGAAGATCAGAGGCCTACCATGTCTCGAGTGACCGTGGGCCCCTGTTGAGTGAATCCTCCCGAGGCGTCTTTGCAATCCCTTGCCAGCCGGCTTGTGGGTCCTCAGAAGACTTTCTAAAGAAACCAAAGGGCTCCCCTGATTGCTCCAGGCCTGCCCTGACTTACCCTTGCTGTGTGAGTCCCACAGACCTTGCTGGTCTGCGCCATTGCCTTTTTACACTTTCCCCAAGACTTGCTGTTACCAAGGCTTGTTGGCTCCAATCGAGTTGCCGACACTGCAGTAAGCTGCAGACATCGTGGGACACGCCGAATCCAGCTCCTGGTCATCGTCGATGCCTCCTGGACCTCATGGCTGAAGAGTCAAGGCACCTGCGAACGACCTGAATCTTGCGACGACGGTGGGCATCCATCTTCCTTGCCCCGAGTCACTGCCAAGTGACTTTGAACACTGTCTCCTCTGCTTTCAGGTCTTCCATCTTCTGAATCCAGGCTTGGATTCCTCCGGACACTTCTCCTGTCGCCGCAAGCAGCAAGTCTTCACTGGCTCCCATTGAAAACGACGCCGCGACCCGACACCAAAGAATACCTATGCACCCGGCTCCCCTGGGTGAGGTAACTTCAGCACTACGGTGCTCCTGTGGGTGTGGGCCCTAGAACTACTTACCCTGTAAGTGACTTGCTTGTAGCTTCCCTAGAAGTGCCCTAAAACTCTTATTCTCTAAGTGTGACAATTGCGCTGACTCGTACAGGGTTCGCGTCTGTGTTAGACACATCGCGTCCAACTCCTTTGTAACACTATCTAGAACTGTGTCCTTCGACTCGTACTGAGTCCGATCGGTGTTCGCCTCGAACACACAAGGGGCCTGTAACATTGAGATCTCCATTGCGCTGACTCGCACAAGGTTCGCGTCCATCTCCCTTGCAACTCTATCTTTAACCGCGTCCTTCGACTCGTACAAGGACCGATCGGTGTGTTCGCCTCGAACACGCAAGGGACCTTTAACATTGAAATCTCAATCGCGTCTGTGCGCATAGACTCGTACAGGACTCGCACCGGTGCCAGGACACCGCGTCCGTCCCCTGTGGGTCTCCTACAACTACCTGGGGTGGTTCTTGGGGGTCCCTCGATTCTAGATGCCCTAGACCTAGGTCTAGCCAAACTAAGATTGTGATATTCGATTGTGCTAAACTTATTTTGATAACATTTGACTTGTGCATATAGTCTCTGACTTCTAATCTCATAAAGAGATTAGTAGAGAGTGTTTATTAATAAATACATATATATTTGATATATATACCTGTGTGGTGTCTTTTCATTTGGTGATTCAAGAGATTGTGTGGTAAAACAAGCTGCTTTACATTCCTTCAAGACTTAGC
Source organism: Calotriton arnoldi (assembly GCA_963921515.1). Lineage (NCBI taxonomy): Eukaryota > Metazoa > Chordata > Amphibia > Caudata > Salamandridae > Calotriton > Calotriton arnoldi. The sequence continues at coordinate 257,603 of CAWUFW010011784.1, read as the reverse complement.
CTGAAGGCTGCTCTCCACAGCTACCACTAGGATAGCTTTCTATAAAGGTTGTCTTAAACCTATCTACCATAAGAGTCGAATTGTTCTGGTGCAAGGTGTCCACTTTAATTAGTGAACAGCATATACCAGGCCAACTTCTCACACCGGTATCCTCGGCATGGCACAGACTGGGTGACGGCTGTCATGGGTCTAACAACAACTCACACTACACAAATATATCTTACCTCAGGCAAGGCTAAAACCTAGTTGTTAATAAACCATAGTTGCTGGGAACAAGGAAAGAAATCCTGGGGGATAAAGGAGCCACGAGTACATGAAGCACAAATCAGATCTTTCAAAAGTACTTTCACCTATGTTGTACAATTATGTTGGGCCTGGCCCTTATTGCAGGTCTTTCCCCAGATTTTTGCCTTCTGTGTCTGAATACGTTTATGCTGCCTTTAATACTTTGTACACTTTACTAATGTTAACAAGTGCTAAAGTGTTTGTACCCTAAAGCATGGTACAATTGACTGATACCTGATTGGCATATTTAATTTACTTATAAGTCCCTAGTATATGGTACTACATGTACCCAGGGACTGTAAATTAAATGCTACTACTGGGCCTGCATCACTTATTGTATCACCCACTTAAGTAGCCCCTGAAAACATTTTTCAGGCCTGCTATTGTAGGCTGTAGTGCAGTTTTAAACTGCCATTTCGAACAGGCAAAAATAAACCTTTTGTCAGACCTAAACCTTCCCTTTTCATACTTATAAGTCACCCCTAAGGTAGGCCCTAAAGGCTCATAGGGCAGGATGCATTGCATTTAAATAGTAGGAGATGTGGGTTTAGGTTTTGCATGTCCTAACAGTGCAACACTCCCAAAGTCATTTTTCACTGGTACAAGGACTATCTCTCCCATTGACTTACACTGGGTTACCTTATCATCTTTAATGAGTGCTAATTTTTTATTTGGAGCAGATAGAGTTATGGTGTTTACACTCAAATGAATGGCAATTCAAAATCCTCTTTAATGATAAAGTCGGATTTTAAGTCACAATTCTGAAAATTATACTTTTAGTTGGCATATTCGTGTACTAACTATATGTGCGTTTTGCCAGTATCCTAGGTCACATGACTGTGAATTGCTCTGCTGTTGACACTTCAAAGGACCTGCCTCAAGCACACACAAATAAACCTGACACTAGTCTTTTGTCTCTCCAGACAACTTGGAGTCTTGAAAAGGGAAGCCAGATGTGGGAGTAGTCTAGGGAATCCCCCCACTTCAAAGGCTTGCAGCAGGTATAAAAATGGACATCCAGAGCCATTCTTCAGTACACTCCTGGACCTGTGGACATTATAGAAGAAGGACACCCTTGTTTCCCAAAGGACTGCCCTGCTGCTTGAGGCCTGCACTGCTGCTTGAGGACTGCTTTGAACCCAAGAAGGCTGCCCTGATGCTTGAAGACTGCCCTATTCTCTGAGATCGAAGACTTTACCTGCTCCCTTTTTCCTAGGCTACCTGGGTGACTGCAAGGTTCAGTTGGCTGACTACCTATCTGATCTACAAGGACACAACAAGCTCCAGAGGCTTTCCTGCAACTCCCCAGCTAACCTACTGCACTGGACCTGCCTGGACATGCAACTGGACCTGCCTGAGCCCCGCTGCCCACTGCTGGAGTGAGTTGCTGATCCCCAAGAGGGGCCTCCCCAGGTCCTGGACCCTTGGCTGGTGTCAGCTTAGTTCCTATTGTGAAGAAAGGTGAATCTCTGGTCTCAGTGACAACGTCAAAATGTGATCTGCATTTTGTGCTACAGCAACAACAGTCCACTGTGGCCACCAACACAAAGCTCCAACAATGACCACCTGTGACACCCAACCATATAGGCACGGTACACAGATGACTGCCTGTGATGTCAGGCTTGCTCTTCATGCTACCTCAGCAACCGTCCATGATGCTCTCCCTTCTCCTCACAGCCTCCTCCACCGCAAACTGAACTCTTTCCACCGGAGTTTGAGAAAGTAACTTTTTCAGCAGGACTAACCTAGTTCCTGTATCTGGCCCACACTCCATCGAGGTCAGACTGACCTTGTGACTTTCCTCTGATCTGGCCAAATGACATGACAGCAAGTGACACTTTGTGATTTTAGGCGCTATACCTAAAATTTGGAATTCTCAGGTTCTATTGATTGGATTTTTGTTGTTCCAGTTTCATTTTATTTTTTAACACGTAGTCTATTTTTCTCTAATTCTCTATTTTTCTAAATTGGTTTGGGATTATTCTTGTGTTGTTTTTTTACTTTATTACTGTTCGTGCCCTGCATAAATCCTTTAAACTTTGCCTTTAAGATGAGCCTCCCTGTTTTTGTGCCAAGCTACCACATGGCTAAGCACATGTTAATTTAGTGGCTTTAGTGGTTCACCCTGACAAGGATTGTGGCTGTTGACTGAGTTGGGCTTCCACCGCCCTCAACCAATATGTATTTAAATAGAAATTAAATAGAAAATGCCTTAGTACATTACGATCTTTCACAGCATTTTTTAATATGCATTGCAGTTGCGGGTACATTTTTCGAAACACTACAGCCTTTAGGAGTGTTAATTTGACCTTAATACTCTCAGTGTTACTTAGTCTTAGCAGTCATGTCCTGTGCACATTCACTCACCTGCTTTCGGTCTCTCCTCTGCAGTGCCCACCGCAGCCATATTTGCCCTATTATTTTCATTCTTCATTACACTATTGCCAGTTGGTTCTTCATTGTACTTTTCCCGACTTAGATGCAATTCAAGATCATAGCCTGTTGTTCAGTATCTAAAAAATTTATTTCTTCACTCCAATTGATGTTATGTTGTCATTCCTTCTGTCAATATATGGTTGTCGATTTGCATAAAGCCAGAAAGCTCCAGGGGTCCTAGATGTGATATGAAGATATGTGTGTACGTGAGGCTATCATTTAAATATCATGCAAGGTTTTACTTCAAATCTGAATCAGAGTTTTTGCAAATGTGTAACTGCAATCATTTTATGCTATACAAATGTATAGGTTTCCCATCACATAACATGGTTCATTTCTTTATCCACAATATTGTTTCTTCTAAGAAAGCCTATTAAGCAAGTGAATGTGTTTGAAAGATCAATTAAATACAGGATTCCAAAGTTTGACTTGCAGACCTGGTACCATATGACCTCTATGGCTTCTGTTGACTCAAATTGCAGCAGTAGCGTTAACTGGAAGAGTGGCATCATTGCTATCTGCCCTTCTAAGAGCTTCGGTATTTGGAGAGAATAGTGTTTCATCCCAAGTCGATGATGAATTGGCCCCATTAGCTATTCCATGGAACAGCAACACAAATAATTCAGACTTGACTCGTGCACAAATTAACCTCATTTTGCATTGCTTCTTCACAGGCTCTAAGTGAAGAGAAACACCAATGTTTTTTCATTAAATGGGCTTAATCAGGATCATCATTACTAAGACAATTTAATGTAGGTCGGCTTGTGATCTTTAAACTTGTCACAGGCGGTAATAAAGGATGCCTTAATCTTGTGAGTCTGTAAAGACCACTTTGTTATTTCTCAGAGGACTCGAAGTGATAGTAGCCATTATAGTGCCTTCTCTGCAGCGTGAGTACTACAAAAAGTGATTACGCTTGCCACCATTGTTTTATGTGACAGAATGGATCGCGCTGCATTTTTCTAAAATCATTACGGAATTTTAACTGGTGAAATTGATGTGAGAAAAAAAAGTGTAGTACAAATTGTAGTACTGTTTTTGTGTCATAATCACGTACAAATTATAATTCCATTTTCCATTGCTCAAAGGATAAGGTACTTCAGGGGAGATTTACAAACATTTTGCGCTCGGTTAGAGTCACAAAAGTGACTCTAACCAGCGCAAAATGTTTTTTTGCTATTTACTTTCCTTTTGCGCTGGAAAGCACCCTCAAAAAGTAGCGCAAAGCAGCTCAAAGCACTGCTTTGCATTAATTAGCGCAGAGGGAGCGTTACATGGGTAAAACATGGTCATTCCCATGCAACCACCCATGCCTTTTGATGCAAATCATATTTACAAATATTTGTAGACATGGTTTTGCTCCAAAAGTTGACACCTTTTCAAAGGAGGTGCTAACAGGAGAAATGCTTTCATTTCTTTGTGCTTTTCCGACTTTGCATGCGTACTGCACTGTGCAGCTTGCATACAAAGTGGGAAAAGCTTTCCATTGCATCTAGACATGGGGGGCATATTAGTAAGAAATGGCGATAACTATCGCTAACCTAGGTTAGCGCTAGTTTTTCTATCGCCGTTGATCCCTGCAAGTCATCGCCCTGTTAGCAATGTATTAGCAACGTTTTGCTAACAGGCGATAGCTGCAGGGATAAGCTGTGAAAACCGTCGCTAACATTAACGCGACGGCGTTAATGGAACCGGCGATAGAGGGTGGAATCCAGCGATAAGCCCTTAGCGATAGAAAAAGGCACGCTAACCCGCAATTTCTGACTTAGCCTATCTGGCCACCTCCAACATAAAAGATGCACCAAAAAAAAGGATTAATGCAGATTTGAGCAGCCAGGGCATAGTGCAGCACACACCAATAACCCCCCTCAAGCCACCCAACATCCTGGTTGACAGGATGAGATCCTGGTTCCCATGCAGGACCTGCATCTGGTTCCTGGATCCCTCGCTGGACCTGCGTCTGGTTCCTGGATCCCTCGCTGGAGCTGCGTCTGGTTCCTGGATCCCTCGCTGGACCTGCGTCTGGTTCCTGGATCCCTCGCTGGAGCTGCGTCTGGTTCCTGGATCCCTCGCTGGACCTGCGTCTGGTTCCTGCATCCCTTGCTGGACCTGCGTCTGGTTCCTGGATCCCTCGCTGGACCTGCGTCTGGTTCCTGGATCCCTTGCTGGACCTGCGTCTGGTTCCTGGATCCCTTGCTGGACCTGCATCTGGTTCCTGGATCCCTCGCTGGAGCTGCGTCTGGTTCCTGGATCCCTCGCTGGAGCTGCGTCTGGTTCCTGGATCCCTCGCTGGACCTGCGTCTGGTTCCTGCATCCCTTGCTGGACCTGCGTCTGGTTCCTGGATCCCTCGCTGGACCTGCGTCTGGTTCCTGGATCCCTCGCTGGAGCTGCGTCTGGTTCCTGGATCCCTCGCTGGACCTGCGTCTGTGGCCTGGAGTGGAATGTGGAGTAGATGTGGAGTTGATGAGCCATGGTGAGAGACATTGATGTGCGACGATCACCCGTACCTGGTGGTGAAGTCTGGCAGGTCGCATGGAGACACGTTGCTGACCTGTGTGAGAAGCCCGCCTTCCGCACCTTGGTGCAGTCAATGGTAGAGGTGATCCTGCGCACCAACGTAGTGATGTCCGCTTTGCATACTATGATCCACCACTACACCGGGGTGCACGGAGGGGATTACCAATGGTGGGTGCCGTCTCCCTGCATCACAGGACGGATGATGTTTGGCTGGCCGGACGCCCTGGAGGGTGAGGCCCCTGTGCGACATCAAACTTGTGTGGACTGAGCGCTGCAACTACACGCCTAAGGGAGCCCTGCTGCATCAACTGCATTGGGCGGTCCACCAGCCGACTATGCGGTGACTGCTGTACCCAGCCCAGTGAAAGCACACCTGTCTCAGGCTCCTGCTGGCTGAGTCACAGATGTGGAGAAAGTGCAGTGGATTGCGCTACGGGGTCAATGTCCAGGTAAGGAGAAGGTGGGACACGTAGCGCAGGAGGGCCGGGGGGAGTCGCTCATACCTATCACACGTAGATGACGCACCCCCAGTGGCGGGTCTACCGCTATGTTGGAAGAGCGTTGCCCCACCACCTCAAGCAGTGCAGAAGAGGAACAATCATCACATGATGATAACTCAATCAATCAATCACTCAGGGGAATTGTAAGCACGCCACACACCCGTGAGGGTCGCAAGGCACTGAGGAGTGGGGGTCCGCAGATCTGTAAGCCGAAGAGCCAGGTCTTGAGGGTCTTCCTGAAGGTGTTCAGGGAGGGGGCACCTCTGATGTCTGCTGGTAGCTCGTTCCAGGTATTGGATGGAATGTGGGAGAAGGATCTCCCGCCTGCTTTGGCTCTTTGGATGCGCTGCGTTTCGGACAATGCGAGGTTGGAAGATCGGATGTCTCATTTGTGTACGTGGAAGTTGATTCTGTTGTTGAGATATTTGGTTACGTTGTTGTGTAGGCATTCGGAGGCGTGAGTGATGATTTTGAAGGTGACTCTTATCACCACGGGGAGACACTGGAGTCTACGTAGGTGTCGGCTGATGTGTTAGTGCTGGGGGATGCCGAGGACGAGTCTGGCGGCATTGTACTGTAATGTCGGTAGTTTGCGGAGTATGGACTTGTAAATGGCGGAGTATCCATTTGAAGGTCTTGCGGAGGATGCGGAGGGTGTTGAAGCAGCTGGAGGTGACGGCGTAGACCTGTCTGTTCATGGTGAGGGATGGGTCGAGTACGATGTCGAGGTTTCTGGCGTGGTCCGAGGGTGTAGGTGGGTTTCCGAGGGCGAAGGCCAACAGGTGTTGTCCCATGCTGAAGGTGTGGTTCCAAGGACAAGGACTCCTGTCTACCAGGCGTTGAGCTCCAGGCAGCTGTTGGTCATCCAGACTGCGACGTCCTGCATTCTGTTCTGGAAGTTGAGTCTGGCGGTGGTGGTCTTTTTGGTGAGGGGGAGGATGAGCTGTGTGTCATCAGCGTAGGATACGATGTTGAGGCCGTGTTGTTGGACGTTAGCGTCGAGGGTGCCATGTAGATGTTGAAGATGGTCGGGCTCAGAGATGAACCCTCTGGGACTCCGCAGGTGATTTACGTGGGAATGGAGAGGAAGGTTGGCAGTCTGATCCTTTGGCTTCTCCTGGGATGGAATGATCGGATCCAGTCGAGGCCTGTTCCTTGAATGCCAGCGTCGTGTAGTCTTGCGACAAGTGTGTGGTGGGAGACGGTGTTGAAGGCCGCTGAAAGGACAGCATCTGCCATTAAGTAGGGGAGGGCGGAGGAACGATCAGCTGGGAGGTGGGAATGTGCAAGGACAGGGGCGCGGGGCCACAGGGGCAGCGGCGGGAAGCGTGTAGTGCGGGCTCAGAGAAGCCAATGAAACAGTTAAAAAAGGGACAAACAAGAGATAAATAACGGATGCAATCATGCTATGTATCCTCAAGGGTTGGGCGGGTCGGTAGGACTGCTCCAAACACGGAGGAGGGAATGTGCGGATTGGCATGCACTCTCAAGTGCGCAATGACTGTTTGGTCGGCCCACTCCGGCTGCCCAATGCAGACATGTGCACTTCTCTGTTCGCAATGCAGGCTGCATTGCAGCCTACATAGAGAACATGCCCACCCCTCCGGCCCCTGGCTGCATGACTTGTCCTGTTGCCAAATTACAATACCACCGCCACATCGCAGCGTTGTGAATGACTCATGCGAGGGAGCCTGGCTGCCTACTTCCTTTTCCTGGAAGCAGACGCAGGAGAGCAGGAACTACATAGACACGAGACACGGCTTAGAGATGAGACTTCCCTCAATAAATTCTTAACTACTCATGCTCACACACACATCCCCGCGGCCACGCAGCATCCAGTGTTCATTACAGGGTTTACCACCTCACAGCTGTTCAGACACCCCCCTCCGCACTTCTCAATGGTGGGCGCCGTGCGCCCATGCACAGCGGGCGTACCACTCGTGTGCCAAAGGCACATACGTAGTTGCGATGCATGCCATGACATCGCATTCCATTCTAATACATACTAATACTAGGCACATTGCAACAGTAGAGTAGGTGTTGCATAGCTGAGACATGACGATCACTGTTTCCACTACAGTGAGTGCGACCCAAGAATAACCTTTGCACTACAGACCCAACTGTGAACCCTGGAATTAATTTCTGAACCCCCAAAAGAGACCCAAAAGATCACATTTGAGACAAATGCACCCCCCAAATTTCTCTTTATTTTGGCACAAAACACACCCAGGATTTAGAAATTTGACCCCAAAAAATACACACAAAAATTCAAAAATGTAACCCAAAAAACACCCCATTTTTCATATTTTACACCAAAAACACCCCATTTTTCATATTTTACCCCAAAAAAAACCGCATTTTTCATATTTTACCCCCAAAAACACCGCATTTTTCATATTTTTCTCCACAAAACACCCCATTTTTCATATTTTACCCCAAAAACACCCCATTTTTCATATTTTACATCCAATACCCATGCACACCTGAAAAAGTTGTAATTACCCCATTACTGACCTCACAATGCATTGTATTCAAATGCGATGTTAAGGCACCTGCGTTGTCAGAGTTGCGTTGTTAACGATGTACTGCCTGCATTGTAATGGTCGTCTCCCGTGCCAAAGGCAACCCATAGGCTACGCCGTTTGCGTCCGTCTGCCCCTGGACCGCGCTCAGCACCAAGGAGCATTCCTCTTGGACACTCCACCGATACGACGCCAGCAGCCTCCTCGCCATCAACCCTGGACACCACCTCGCCTGGCAGGACCAGCCTCTCCTCCGGACCGGACATTGCCATCACCATCACTGACCGCTGCAGTATCACCCGCAAGGAGCACCCCAACCGTCAGGGAGGAGGCATTGCCATCACCTACAGAAGCACACTCCGACTGACCACGCACTCTAATGACCCAAGGGTGACCATGGACCACGTCAATTCCAAGATCCGGACCAGGCACAGGTGCATCCTCTGCGGCACCCTCATGTGCAGGCCCCCCGGGCCATGGCCCCCATTCTCCAATACCATTTTAGACCTCATTGCACCCCAAGATCTCCCATCCACCAACGACATCCTACTCGGCGACCTCAAGTTCCACCTGGAGAACCCCAGTGACCAGGACACCACCCCCTCATGGGGAAGGTCCCCTACATCAGACGCAAGCAGCAAGTCACTGCAACAAGCCACATAGCAGGACACATGGTCGAGCACGTCACCTCCGCCAGCGTGAACTTCAAGTGCAGCAACAACGCCGGACTTTCCTGGACCGACCATCATTGGTAACATCACGTCTGCAGCTTGCCCACCGGACGCCACCGCCATCATTGCACCCCCTCGCAGCTGGATCAAGGCCACCGAAGAACATCTCATCAACTCCCTCCGCACCAACACTCCACCAATGCTTCCAAACGATGACACCGCAGCGCCCAACCACCACCAATGTATCTCCTACTGCGCCGACATTCGGGCACCCCTCATGAACAGCACTGTGTCAGTACCTTCCGCCTGCCTGATGGCAGGCGTGAGGGTGAGGCAGTGCCACAGGGATAGACTGGCCCCATGCATTGCTGGAGTTGCGTCATGGTTGTGACACGACTGCAGCAATGCGTGACTTTAGCGCAGACAGATACGTCAGGATTCCAGACATATCTGTCATTAATTGCGTCATGGAGCGCTGTACAGTGAGTACAACGCATCCATGCTGTTGCAAGGAGGGCGTAATGAGAAGTGTTGCAACGCTGTCTTGTCGCAGCGCAGCAACACTTTTCATGTCTGGGGCCCAGGAATGCGCACTATCTTATTGATGGTGCGCATTCCTGCACTGTATTTTTGTCGCAGGAGGCACTGCAACATTGCTTGCAGCGCTGTCCAGCACCAAAAACATGCATGGATGTGGGCCCAAGACTTATTCCCCTTTTTAAGACCAGCTATTTTCTGGTCTTAAGTTCCTGCAGCTAATGGGCCTTAGCGCAACTTTTTTTATCTCTTCGCGGGTCCGGCTTATCCTTGCTAATAGGGCGAAGTGCGGTTAGAGGAAGTTTTTGCTGGATTTAGAACGTAACGCCTACCTTGCATGTCATAAGCGATAAATATCACTGGCATGCAAGGCGATAGAAAAAATGGGTGCTATTGCCGGAAAGCTGTCGCTAACGCCTGTTAGCGACAGCTTGCTAATAGGGCGATAAAAATATCGCCACTTTAGCTTCAAAAAAGTGCTGCTAAAGTGGCGATGAGCCCTTGATAATATGACCCATAGTATTTTGTACAAGAAGGGTACCCTTCCTGTACAAAACCTATGCTAGACTCATGCACACACCATAGCGCTATGGCACTAAGGTGTGTGCATGGCACACAGCCACTGAAATCAGCGCCGACGCAAAGGAAAGGGGAGGAGAGAGCCATATCTCTGAAGATATGGAGCTCTCCTGCTCCCCCCCTGTCGCGCAATGCAGTGCAGCCTCGCAGGAGGCTGCACTGCGTGACTTTTTTGTAAATCCCCCCCTTCATCTGTTGCCCTATCTTTTACTCGAAAACCTTTGCGCCGCATAAAGTTTACTCATTGCATGCTGCTCATTCAGAGAATTTACTTGTGACACAGTGAGATAAATAAGTTGTTGCAAGTACACTTATTTCAAGTCCTTGCTACTGTTTACGTTAGTGATACAGAAGGGGTCTACATGATGGGTCTCCATTGTACAGAGCCTACATCTACTGCTATGCCATTTTCTCTGATTACTTTATTTCTATGTGCACAGTGGCGAGTTTCCACTCCTATATAGCTCTCAACTCTAGTGCCTGGGGAAATAAGTTGCATACTGAATGCCTCAAGCACCATCATTCTATTCAAGATTCACCGCATGTGCTTTGTGACATCTTCCGACAGAAAAGAAGACAGTTAAGGTATGTTACCTGTATCAAAATAGGAACCAAATAGTTAATTTCTGAATCGCTCAGTCAGTTCTGTCAGAGAAAACTCTTGGCTTGCATCAGAATATAGAAATCCTTGTTGTCTTTGAATAATTTCCCATGGATACCACCTCTTTGACACAATCGGGCCACAGAGTACAAGAAACAGGGAACATGTTACTCAAGGTAATCACAAATGGGGAGGGAGGACACTGCCTGGAATTCTAGCACACAGTACGCCCAGGCACTTTCTGGTAAATGCAGTGCTTGATAAGAGTCACTTGAGTTGAAAGTCTTTAGTATTTACCATTGTGGGTGCCGTCAGTGCTGAGTATCTCTGGACGTGTTTTAGTGTATTTGTCCTTCTTCAGAAGAGAGTAACACTTTAATCTTGGGGATCCTGGCAATACCGCAGTTTTCTCAGGTTTCTGTACCTCTCCCAGAGCGCAAGTGCATCCCAATGAACTTGTCAGCCCAATACCTCAAAGAAGCCAATCACAAAAAGGGGGAGAGAGCACACTGCCAGGCATTCCAGCACACACTTCACCCAGATGCATTGTGGTAAATGCAGTGCTTGATAACACTCACTTAAGTTGAAAGTACTTAGCATTTATCATAGTTAGTGCTCACTCAAGGTAATGTTGTTCCTGGTGGCCACCTCTATAGCATATAAAAAAGGAAACATAATCTGAAAAAGCCACTTGATTAACCTCTGTTACTGGGACTCAAGTACATGTATGATATCACATATCCGTTGATGGCTTGTCTTGCTGAAGCATGCATTGAAAGATACACAAACTTAAATTCCAATGCATCATAACTTAGAATGTAACATAATGCCTTTGAGGGCCATTAGAAAAGTTTACGTTTTTATATTTTTTTCGGAATTACTACAAATGCAGAGTTGGGTTTGCTTTAAAGCAGGGCATGCAAAAGTATTTGTTATCTGACATTGCACACACAATATTGCTGCAGGTATTTGATGCAGTATCAGCTCCTACAAAACCAAAAACCAAAGTCCTCTATCTAAGCCATTCACAAAATATGGGAGATGAATCCCAGCTGGACTTGATTTTATGTACACGAGGGTGATGCACACTTAGAAATGAATTGAGAAAGACATTTAAAAGTACTTGTAGAAGTTCTGCTGTAGTACTACTCCATATAGTCATATACTTGTATACCATTTAAAAAGGTACAAGAAAAGCTCTCCACCTATACCTGTTTTATCCCTCGTATGTAGTGTTCTCCACCTCGTGTGCAGAACTCCACACACATAATTATACTTCATAGGTGTAATTCTGGGAGTGGCAAGAGGGGAGTGGCTGGAAAATGGGGGCTCTTTACTACAAGTTGGAGGAGGAAAAGAAAAATAGGGAAAATGGAGAAGGGCATAAGGAGAGACATGTAAATACATAACCACACTTCCAAAAGGATGTCAGTTCCAAATCAGGAAAGTGACATTGATATCTACTCTAATAGTACTACTGGTCTAACAGACTCAAATGTACTCCAGGCAAACATTGGAGTGAAGCACAAACAACACGTGGCCACTCAAAGTTACTGGAAGTTGGAGGAGGAAAAGAAAAATAGGGAAAATGGAGAAGGGCATAAGGAGAGACATGTAACTACATAACCACACCTCCAAAAGGATAAGTCAGTTCCAAATCAGGAAAGTGACACTAAGATCTAATCTAATAGTACTACTGGTCTAACAGACTCAAATGTATTCCAGGAAAACATTGGAGTGAAGCACAAACAACACATGGCCACTCAAAGTTACTGGAAGGGAATCAAATAGAAATTAATAGAGGCAGGGAACACAAAGCTTTGCACCTAAAAACAATAAGGAGTATAAGAAGAAAATGGTGAAATTGCTTTACATACTGTAAATACCCAAAACATCTTATTGTAAAACTGCTACAAATATTGAGAAAATCAGATTCACATATATACATATATAAATTATTAGTGAATTATATAAAAATGGCTCACATCTAAAACTGCTCTACTGCCACTCAAAGATGTGGCATAACAAACTGCATATCCCAAACAAAAACATACATACACAAACACAGCTCAACAGTATCTGATGTCTTACTCCATAACCTCCCACGGGACAAGGGGAAGAGTGCAGAACCAGGCTGTGGGCTATATATATGTGCTCCCAATAGTACTGTATGTCAGGTGTGTGTTACTTTCCTGATGTGATACTTATTTTTCTATCCTATTCAATTTGTAGCTCTACATAACATATGCTTTATAAAGCTGTTTTGGCATATTTCTACCTAACAAATGGCTGTAAAGTTACCACTTGTATCTTTAAGGTTGTATTTTGTGTTGTGCATGTCCCCACACCATCATATGAGGGGTTGGGTGTTGTGTACTCCTACTATGAGGTGTAAATCTCCGTCAGGAGGTTCTGAATTTTATTAATGCAGAGATTTACATCCAGGCATTGGTATAAATCTATGTGCACAATATAGATGCCCTTCTTTTATTCGGCTCTTTGTCTGTAACCTGTTTGTCAGAAACTGAATGAGGATATAGTGATGACTGGACATATCTTCCAGCATCATTCTCTCCCTAACCAGAAGAAAGCTGTTCTTCTGCAATCTTTTCCTCTTACCCTTGCCTCCAGGATTGTACCTAGCACAATGAGGCATTTTCATTGTGAATTAATGAGGTTTTGAGGCCCACACTTTTTACGTGTTGGCTTCTTACATTTTTGTAGGTAAACCAGGTAAGCCATGCCATGTTTCTATTTTCCTGTAAAACAAACATGTGACATTCTTGATAGCTCAAATTTTTAGGTGACATACATGACTCAGCTGAGAAAACTATGCATTTCAAGTTATTATCTTTATCAAGTTCTATCAGGAGGCAAAAGGGAAAAAAAAACTGTTAATATATTTGGGCATAAACCTACACTGAAAATATTGGAAACATTGTATACATTATTTAATACATTTATTTCAACTTTGCAATCAGTGCTGCAGTTTACATTCATGCCCAGTAGAAGCATTTCTTTACCTCTGAAACATAAGGAATACAGTGTAAATTTCCATACATTTAGCAGTGGCCCCTTGCTGCTAGCCAAGAGTATCCACCCACCTCAATATCCCAGATTTACTGACCTGGGGTGTCAATGCTTTTGGTCCACCCTCACCTATGAGATTTATTTCCTTCATATCATCAAGCTGGATGGCCCTATACAGGAATTCCATGTCTGAGGTCCACTTGTTGTCAAAGAAGACTGCCAACCTTGGACCACAAATGGAGGCAGTAGCGTATGTGTTTGTGCATTGAGTTGGGGGGTTTTCTACCTCCAAGAAACTCTTTTCTGGGAAGTCTCAGGGCCAAACAGTATCCTCCCCTATGATGAACTTCCTGCACATCCTGTCTAGCTCAGTTTAAAAATCATTAGGCTCAGTGAAAAGGTGTATAGCCGTTGGGATGGTCTCGTATTGGGTCAGATTCAATACCACTCTGTGGGGCTCTACCTTGCTGGGTTGGATTTTGGCCCTAATTCTGCATAGGTATAAATGAAGAAGGCATTTTGCTTTTTCAGGGTCCACTTCTTGGGACAAGTAAAGTTTATCTGCACCTACTGCAAGCGGTATCAGTGAACAGATGTAACACGACCTGACTGATGATTTAGAGACCACAGCGGTCATGTGCTGATACCACATGTTTTGTAAAAGGGTGCTGTGAAGTGCATGTGGAATGCTAGTGTTTGGATTGGTGTAATTGTAAGTGACATGCGAGAGATCCCTGCACCAGCACTGTGATAGTTTTTGAACAGACTCCATTTGACCAGGAGGTTCTCTAGCAATTAATAGGCATGGCAGCACCCAAAACAGACAGAGGGGATACAGACATGCAACAATACATAACTTGTCATTGAACATTGCAGATCTTGGATATGGATCCAGGGGAGGTGTCCTTGGTCCTCTAGTGATTGGGTTTTCTCATTTAACAGTTCAATTAAAAGGTTCACAATGCAGTTCATAATCTTTATTTGCGCTCTTTAGATACATGTTGAGGTGTGGGAGTGGCAGTTGAAAAAGTGGTACACTTGGAGGTTTGATTGTAGATCTGTTGGGTAAGAGCTTGGTTCATTTTGTTAATTCAGAAAACATTGCATGTGCCATTGTCAATGATTTTTCTTCAGGGTTCCTCTACTTCCCTTTAAGGGTGTGTTCTCCACACTTCATTTAAGCAATCTTTAGTGAGGCACCAGAAGGTGGCCGTGATCGTGGTATCTTTTTGATAGTTAAAATGCTTAAAGGTGGCTTGTTGGTAATCAGGCAAATTGATCTATTTTATGATCAATTAAACCCCCTCCACTTTTTTGTCATACCTAGCTTGGTGCTTGGATTAGTGCAAAATGTTTATGGAGTGGCCTTGTGATCATAGAGATGGATTGCATCAGTTTTTATCTAGAGTTTTATGGGCTCAGTCAGTTTTCAGAGACCCTGTCTCTCCTGGTGTGTGCATACTGATCACCATTGGTGTGGGCTGCCTTCCACCTACACTTGTGTGGGACTGTGCGAGGAGGGGGCTTGTTGTTGCGAAGTGTTGTTGGTGGTTGCAACATGCTGAGAGATGACGTGTGTGTATTCTTCTCCATTCTCGGCATGGGGAGTGCAACGTGCCCCTCACCTGTGGTGCCAGATATCTCGATTCCACCCTTTCTCTACAGACTTTTTTTGCGCTAACGTTGGGATCCTTCTGTTGGGTTTTGGGTGCTTACCTAGGTCTCAGGTAATCTATTTCACTTATCAGGAGGCAGAGGGGGTCGGAAAGTTTTTCTGTGGCCCCCCATGTGCCCCTGATCATGCTGTCTTGTGGTGTCCGAGGTTGGGGCTTACTGCTTTCTCTGGATGGTGTATGTGAGGCATGGTGCATTGGTTAATTGCAAGGCCTGATACAGGGTTAAGAGCATTCTGCATCCTACTCTTGCTTGGAGCTTTGATGGACTTTGCAGACTCCCCTCTCCCAGGCACCCCCTCTCCCTTGGTCCATGTCTTTTCAGTGCATTTGGATCTGGGGTTCCTGGCTTGTGGCTAGGGACATCTAGCTAGCGGGCATACTCCTGTGGCTATTTTGGAAGGGTAGGGCATGGCGACCAGACTTGGAGATTTGAAAAACCCAAAAGAAAAAAAAGAAAACACAGCTGGGATCATAAGCATGTGGGAAACTGGGGCACAAGCCAAGAACCCTTGCTGAACTTTGCCTAGGGATGATGACTGGACAGGGACTGCCCTGCAATTCTGGGATGCCATACAGGCATCCATCAACTTATTGATTCTTATGAATGGGCTGTGGAGGTTATGGGATCTTCACTATCCAGGCGTACAGGAATCCTGGCTCCTGTAACTTGAAGATAGCTTAATTTTAGAACTGAAAGGGGGCCTCCATTTGGCCAGAGGCTTCTAGTTATTTGGGGGTGTTGTTGGGGCTTCACGCCATGAAGGAAATATAGGTTTCAGGCTGGATGCCGAGAATGGGGACTTTTTGATTTGGTAATTGGAACCCATCCACATTGACTTTGGACACAAGGACCTGAGTGCCTGGTTTTTAGGTACTTTGTCTGGGAGCGGCCTGCCCCCTCATCAGCCTTCCCTTCCCCTGGGGTGTGGCCAGCCAACTCCACCCTGGGGGATCAGCAGTTGAGTGGGGCCTTGGCTCCCACAGGCGCCCTTAATGGCAAACGTTAGTGAGGTTACCCGACAGAACACATACAGCAGCCCTGAATCCCCAGATGTAAGTAAAACTTGTATTTCCAATGTTGTCTCATTGGTCCTTCTTTTGATTTTGGTACAGTTAATTTTTTAGGTGTGAGTGAATGGGTGGCATTTACTCTGGGGGTTTATTTCACTGCACATTTGGACTCTGTGGTTGTGTGAAGGCATTACCTACCCAGACAGTTACCCCTCTCTTTAAAGGCTGTGGCCCTAGTCCCTGTTTGGCTGAGTTCCCCCTTCTGTGGTTGCTGTTGCCACGTATTTGTCCAACTACCTGATCCCTGTTGCAGTGGTGCAGCAGCTAATTAACCTCCTTGCGGCTGAATGTAAAGTGCATTCGAGTTTCCCTGGGCTTGGTATTGTGGATGAGGATTTTGTGGTGGCTAGCCCTGGCCCATCAATCCCTGTTCATGGTATGCTTTTAACCTGCATCTGTCTGCCAGATGGTCTATCCTGTGGCAATAGTAACATTCCCTAGGGTCTTGTTGTTGCCAATTTCCCTGCCTCTGCCGCTATAGCTAGGTTGAAACCCTCTGGGGTTCTGCGGTGTAGCTCCCTTCAAGACTGGTGCCATTTGCACACTCGCTGCCAAAGCGGCCCACTCGAGGAGGGTCTTTTTCAATATATGTTGGACCAATTTAGCAGTGTCTCTCCTGTCTTGCTCCTGTTTTTCTCTTTCCTTCTCTTGCTTCGTTTTGTGGTAATGGAATATATGGGCTTATATCTCCCTGCAGGGTTTGGTGTATAACACCACCACGCTGTCTAATCCACTTTGTATCTCAGTGAGCAGCCCCTTTTTGAGAACATTGTAAAATAATGTGACTTGTGGGCCTGTATCAGTCCACGGCTGTTCTGCCTCTTGTCCCCATTGTTCCCTTATTCTATCCAGAAAATCAGTTATAGTCTCCCCTGGCTTCATAATCTCTGCCATTAACCCTCCTACATCAGAGTGGTGAGGGAACATCTCCCTCAGGGCCATTCATATTTGGTGCCTGTATGAATTGAATGTGGCCCCAACATCATAATTGCTGGTATGCGAGCTCAGGCGAACACCGTGTTAGTCTGCTCTCTGATTAGACTACTTAGCAGACTTTTGATATTGCTAGGTTTATTCCCTTCTGTAGTAGCGGGTACATTCTTAGTTTTGGTGGCTCTACTGGTTTCTCCCTAACATGGCTTTCCCATCTTTTCGGGCATTCATGCATGTAGGGAAAGTTGGGATCTCGACCTCCATGTCGGATGCAGTCTTCTGCTATGGCTATATCCTTTGGTTCGAAGGATCCTTCATCCGACCAAAGTCTATTGTACTGGTCTTTTCTCTCAGTCAAGTGGGCTAGCAGAAGGCAGAATGGCCACGCAAAGGTCTCACCTTCCTCTCTGGCCACTATCTCCCTTGGGGTCAGTCCATCTATTCCGTACATTCAGGTAAAGCAGCGTATGCCTTCGTTGCTGGTCTCCTTGTGTGCATGCAAAGGTGCCATCTTTTTTTCCTATGTCTTGATTGGATCAGCACCAGGCTTCCTTGGTCTTTTGTTTCCTGGTCAGCCCCTTTCCTACATTGAAAATTTGGTGAGGGTCAGAGCCCAGACAGAAGCCTCTCATCTAAATCTACCTCAGATTCTTCCTCGATCAGTGTCCTGTACCTACCCTCACTCTCCTCATGTGGGGGGCTCGCTGCTCTGTTTTCTCACTGTACTTCCTGGGTGCGAGCTCTTTCTCACTCCCTCCTTAGCTCACGCCTTTCTTCCACATCCCGTCTGGGTTGCTTCCTTCGCTCTGAGCTATGTGCTGTTCTTTTTGGTCGGGCTTTTCCCTCATATTCACTCTCTGTTATTTCCTCGGCTACCTGACCAAATCCTGTAGCTCCACCCTCGTCATCGGATCCCAGGGGTCGGGGCACCCTTCCTCACTCCTGGTAGCTGTATCACTGTCTGGAACCATCACAAATCTTTCTGTCACTCGTGTGTTCGCCTAAACCAATATGAGTGTGTGTTTTCTGCGCCACTGGGGTTCTATGTGTCAGGTGCGATGGACGTGGGGTAGAGCTTCTGGTAGCACTTGCACCAGACTGGGGGTTGTGCTGGGATTGCCTGGGTCTGCTGGTCTGTTAGTCTCTCATGACTGGGCCTAACCGTTTGTTGTTCGGTAGGGGGCCCGCCAACTTCTTCAACTGGCTGATTGGAGTCTCCTAATGTGGGGAGAGCGGGCGAGAGCACCTCCATACCTGCATATGGTGGAGGATGTGCTGATGCCTTGCTTGCTATCTGTAGTGCAGGACTGGCGATCTGGGCTTCCTTGAAGATGGCCCATACATCTAATAATGCCTCTTTTCTGTCTTTCTTTTGACCTGTGTATTTGGCTTGTATATGTGTTCTCATGTGTTCAATTGAGTTAGTGACAAAAGTTCCCTCCTGCCAGGTAAATGTGTGTGCCATTCTTGCAAAACTTTATAAATTTTTTAGCCTGTGTGGGGAACCTGGTTTGCATGTGTTTTAATGTCTACTCCATTATAGGATTGGTAGTTTCAGAGGACAAGATACACCTTAGGCTCTCTGTTTTTAGTGAATTTTTGGTTTTGATCTAATCGTAGGGAAAATATACGCAGGGGTTACTGCTTATAATTATGTTACTCCAATCTCAGCTCTATCTACATATCCATCAACAATTACATATGAACATTTGATAAACACAAATAACAATGCATATGAAAGGTTGCAATAAAAACAGTATCTGAACGATATTGACTCTTGGCATCAAATACAGTTTGTGAGAAATAGAAGCACCCTCATATGAAACATTGGGTACTCAACAAAAACACAATACTTAAGACAAGTGCAGTACTTAACAGCACCACCACATCACATATACCTTACATCAATCTCAAAAGTAAAAAAAACAGACAGAGAAAAAATGATGACTGTCAAAAATCCCTTAGCCCGCCCCTAGCCCATGCTATCCTGGGACCAGGGGAAGCTCGTCTGGTTACACGGAACTAAGTGAGCTTGATAATCTGTCAATATCGGCTCTGGGACAAAGATAATAACAATACTTCACAGGAACAAGGGAATTACTTGAAAAACCACAGGCCCCTCTTGGGCAAACACAAGTTACACCTAATCTCCCAGGTCCAAATCTTTTCCTTAACTGTCCAAATCGCACCCTGTGTCACACCCAGGGGCCAAGAATACCATCTGTGTCATGCCCAGTGGTCCAAGTGACCAACACCTCTCACTCCTTTCAGATACCAACAGTGTTAAGAAACCGGCGGCACTGAGAAACCTTTTTAGACTAAAAAATAAGACTGAGGTGCCAGAAGGATAGCTTGAAGGATAGCTTTATCACAAAAATAGTGCCCTGGGAGCCATAAAGGGCTATACAACAAATACAATAAATATTCACCTTTCTTAGCATGCTGACTATCGAAGAAAGCTGACTTCTACAGGATATTCCCTGAGGCTGCCTTACGACTACTCAGCTAGGACATATATTATAGGCAATATGCTAGATTTCTGTCAGTGGCAGGGTGCTCAGGTTTTCTTTTTACATTTCTCCCTAGTTTGCCATATGCCACATGCTTTACTAAGGTTGTGATGTAGTCTCTTACCCTCTGTGATGGCTGCTTCACGACATATCTCTGCCCTGTGAATTCAGCAGAACTTCCAATCAATTGCAGTATCTGATCACCTTCCTTGATGTGCAAGTGTGAATCAGTCTGGGCGGGGTCTCCTTTCTTTGGCTGGAGTCAGGTTCGAGGTACCAATCAGCTCCAATGGTGGCTCACCAAAATGTTGCTTGAACATGAAATACCTTGAAAAACAAGAGACGTTTGGAAAAACAGGAACAGTTAGTTTAATTAAACAGTGCGGCTGGGAAAACAGTTACAGACATAGGGTCTGAGGACTGTCTCAACTTACAATCAATCTGACATGGGTTTTTATACTATTCATTGAATGCCATAAAATAGTTCTGATGATCCTTTTTTAGTTAGGAATGTAAACCGCTGTCTTTATAGCCATAAATTCATGTATTAAATGAGGAACCATGCGTGGACATAATTCGGCCAGTGTGTAATGTGTTCATATATCTGGCTTGGGGAGCACATGATCACTGCATGTACTGTGTGTGCTGTGTCCTGATTGGCTATGTGTTCCTAACGTCCTGTGGTATCTGACTTTATGGTGTTTTGGGAACACGCATACCCCTCCGGTCAAGTATGCTTTATTGGAACCTATCTCCCTGGACCATTGTGGTGTCGCTGCACCTATCTGTGCAATTGATCTGGGGTTTCCTGTTCACTTGTTTGTCTGCTGGCTCCGTGCCACCCCTCCTGTGACCTATCAATCAGTGACCTTGGGCCTGGGTATCAGCGCCTACCTGACTACGTATTTCTGAGTTGGGGTTGACGTGGAGTTCATAACGGGTAAAATAATCAATAAAGATGCTTTTTTATACATGAATGTATTGTTATTCCTATTCACGTTGACTTTCTCAATATTAACACTTATAAGCCTCGAACAATTGATCTACATACATCTGACTATTCATGGGTAAACCGTTAAAGATCACAGAAATCAGCCTGCCACTGATCTCCTCTATTCCCACCCAGAGATGCACAGGCACAGATGCACCTATGCACAAGAACTGAAACTCACTTACTTCCTGATACTCTCTCTTCAACTAGCAAACCTTTGGGTATTTCTATTAAACTTTTTCTGAACACAAACATTCTGACTTTAAACCGTTCTCTGGTGGACTACATCCCATCTATATTTTGTCATTCAATATTAATAATAATGTCCACAAATATTCCTCTAGTGCATGTATATACATTTGGGAAATCATTTTTTATTGCAGTGGTCTAGAAACGTATATTGCACAGAGACATATGAAATATGGAAGATATTTCATAGGTCACTGTGACATATCAGTTTCATCATCTTAATGACAGCCCTCGACCCACACTGCAGAGCTCTGGCATTGTCAAAGCCAGTAGGATTAGGATGCAATGGAAGAAAAAATTATCAGGCAGGGTTATTGAAATTATAAGAAATGGAATATTATGCAGCAAAATGGGGCACATTTTCTGACATTAGCCACCCATTGCCATCCTTTGCTTGTTACCACTCCCAAATGCAATGGGGTACAAGTTGATGCAATCACCCACTCAACCCACCTT
Organism: Calotriton arnoldi; assembly: GCA_963921515.1. Taxonomy (NCBI): domain Eukaryota; kingdom Metazoa; phylum Chordata; class Amphibia; order Caudata; family Salamandridae; genus Calotriton; species Calotriton arnoldi. The sequence continues at coordinate 236,038 of CAWUFW010011784.1, read as the reverse complement.
TATATTTTCTCAAAAGACATTCCCAGATTTATTCATTGAAGAGCAACCTACATTTTGGTATGCCAAAGACTAATACGGTTTAGCAATCAGGCCAAATATATGCCTTCGTTAGAGCAAAAACTATGGGACTATCAACAGTAAATGACAGTAACATTTCCACATCTGAAACTTTCTTAGCATGATTACATGGAAACACATATGTATATGCATGGTTATGCCAATCATCCATTGTTTACCTAATCATAACAATAGCCATAACTGGGAATTTCAGAGGTTTTTGGGTTTTGTCTTGTAACTGTGATTCCACCTTTATCTTTTGCTCTTTAGATACAGACTTATACTTCATATGCCTTTAGAAAATGGTGCACTAAGCATGATGGGAGGCATGAGTTCTGGTGTGTGTTGTGTGTTGCATACCATAACTGGCGAATTTCAGGGCTTTTCTGTTTTTTCAGAGTGTGCTGCATTTAGCTATTGTGTACCCATTCAGTGGTGGGCATTCCCTTTAGATGCATGCGGTGCGAACCGGTCACTAGCATGCAAATTCTACTGTGCATTGCTTTTGGCTCTGTGCATCAGGGGTTGCCACAAGTCCTGGGCTTTTACAAGGCCTACACCCTAATTCTCTGGCTTGCCAACAGTTCTGCTCACTGTCTTTGGCCTGTGTAGTGAAGGGTGAACTCAGAGCTTAGCCTTTAGCCAGGTCCTGGACCCAACCTAGCATTGGTGGCCAGCCTCTTCTGCGCATGGCCATTAGCCATGTGCTGTGGGTTTTTGCTCAATAAATAGAGTTTTAGGTCTCTTTTTTATTAGGATTTTCTGGAGGGTTTATAGAACCTGTGGCTAGCATAAGAACCTTAAAGTGATTTTGGGTTCATGAACCTGGATGCAGGGTGTTCAAATACCTTGATTAAAAAAACATTTTGTTTATAAATTTTAATCCCTGAGGGGACAATTTGAAACCTTTGCCACATGATTTTTGGGGTCAGAGGATGCCCTCCCAGTCCCCACATGGCTCTCTAAATTTATTTCTGCACATGGGTACAGAGCTCCCTTTCCTTTAATGGCAGCAATAAGAGAACATTTCGATTGCAGCCAGGTTGGGGTCAAAGACCCTAAGTGGATGAAGGGTAAAAATTCTCCCTTGTCCAATCACTTTCCTTTCTTTTTGGAATTTGCACCCTAAAACTCCCTATGCATCATGGCAGTTAGTTTTATTTTGTTTTTGAGAAACAAACTCCAACTTTGGAAGTTTGTTTCTTGAAAAAAAATCTTTGCTCATTGATCGCGTCAGCCATACTACCCATTTGTCAAACTTCACAGCCGAGAGATACCTGACACGAAGGTCGGACCTGTAGATATGGTAGGAGATACTCCAACAGAGGATCGAGAACATCTCTCCTCTAATCTAAGCAGATGGCGGGACACTCACAAATGGTTAAATAGGCCCCTTAATTTGATAAAAGACCTGGATGCTACAACCATCAACATTTACTGAACAGCACAGTTAAAGGAACATAAGTTCCAAACCAGAGTTGACTGCAAATGCGAAGAAATCTTGAAATAATTAACACTAAACTATGAACCATGAAGGAGGTGAAATCGGGTTCTCCTGCCCGTTTTTATTTTCTCAAAGCTAGCCCCCATTTTAAGTCCATATATTACCTGGCTGTTCAAGTCTTCCTTAAAAAATATTGATGTCCCAGTGAGTTGGAAACATGCACTACTACTGACACTAAAGTTAAAGAAGGCTGGAGCAGAACGTGCCGTCCTTTCCAACTACTGCCCTATCTCTCTTTTGCCCTACATGGCAGAAGTGTTGGAAAGACTAGTCAATGCTCATCTTTTGCAGTTTCTGGAAGACAATGACTTCTTGGAGGTGTCTCAAACTGACTTTAGAACCAGCAATTGTACGGAATCCTCCCTGTTGGCGGTAGTGAACAGAATCAGATCAGAGGCTGATCAAGATAGGGCAGTTAGCCACTAGGCTACATGAAGCAGGTCTGCACTTTACCGCCTTACAGTGGTTTGGAGAGTTTTTGTCCAACATATCTCATTCTGTTTACTTGGCTCCATTTAAATTGACTCCCCTTCAGCCTAACTGCGGGGTCTCTCAGGTGTCTTCCCTCAGCCCATCATTGTTCAATGTCTATGTTGTCCCCTGGGCAAGCATTGTTAAGTCCTGGGCCTTCGAGACATCCTCCTACGTGAACGATACCCAGCTTATCATCTCCATCGAAGAGAGTCAGCTGGGAATTCCCATGAATCTTCTGGGATATCTGTCTGACATTGTTAGCTGGATGAAATCACTCTGTTTGAAGCTGAATGCAGAAAAAAATTAGATTGTGCTGTTTTCAGGGACTGACAAAGTATGGAATGACACTTGGTGGCCCACCTGTCTTGGTGTGGCTCCATCACTCAAAAGAGCTGCCAAGAATTTGGGAGTCATATTAGATGACTCCCTCTCGATGCAAGACCAGGTAAACTCAGTGTGTGGGAGACATTGTGGTCTTCCACGCATGCTGAGAAAGCTATTTAGACGAATCCCTTTAGCCTGGTGGAGGACAGTTACCCAGACTCTCATTTTGATCAGGCTGGACTATGGTAATGCCCTTTATTTGGGGATGGATAATTGTTTGTTCAGCCATCTGCAGCTCATACAGAATAAGGCTGCCAGACTATTTCTGTAACAGCCCAAAAAGGAGCTCAGTATCAGCCTGTCTTATTCAGCTGCTTTAGCTCCCAGTGCGGTAAAGAGCCAGATTTAAATTACTCTGTTCCATTCATTAGTCACTTCATGAGGCATGAGTAGCGATTTTGAATGGGAAAGTGACATTTTAACAACCTAGCTGGGCGTTGTGCCCCTCCCATTTAGCCTTGATCCACAGCACTCGAATCAGAAAAGCCAGAATGGGTGGCCGCTCGTTTGGTCATCCAGCTGCACTATACTGGAATTCTTTGCCTATGGAAATGTAACTTATGGAGTATCTCTTTCTATTTCGTAAGCACTTGAAGACCTGGCTTTACCCTCTCTACTGGTACTGAATTTGCAGAGATTCTGTGTGTTTGACCCAGCATTGAGATGTTCCTTTAGGGATGATGGCTTCAGTTTATAAATAATTAAAATAAAAGCTGTTGAAAAAATAAAATGCAGACAAATATAACAAAATAACCCAAATCAATTTTAATTAAAATCAGTTGTACTAACTGTAATATTCAAAGTCAATGAAGGTCACTTGTCCCAACATTAAATCCACTAAGAAACTTTAATGACTGGTTTCAGAATTTATGAAAGTCAGGTCTCATAAGTGGAACATGGTTAGGGAGAGACACCTAGGAACTTGGACAGCACTTGCAAAATTCTTCACAGTGTATTGTTTGATCAGATAAAACACATTTGGTTAGGAAGCTTCCTTGACTGAGATTGCACATTTTTTTGATCAGCATAGGGGTAGTAGCAGTGGAGATCCGTGGAACTGGAATCCTCTGTTTAGTGTTTTCTCTGCAAGGATTTAAATGAATAATTGTCCTACAGACAAGGTAAACATCAAATTAGGCTCATGGCAGAGATACCCTCTTTCCCCCAGGTTCTGTAATCTTTTTATAGAACCCGTTGCTCACCAAGTAGGAGTGGAATAAGAAAGCCCCCCGTTTATCTCTCAAGGGTTAAGGGAAAAAAAATCGACTTTATGCAGATTATTTAATTTATTTATAAGTCATCTGGATTGTGCAATTGAGGGATTTCAGCAGATAGCTTCTAAATTTGGATCAATCTCTGGCTATTATATAAATAAGGATAAAACAGAGATTATGAATTAGAACACTATAAACTCGATTATACAAGTAAGTGAAAGGATGAGATACTTAGGTATCGACATATACCTTGTATTATTACTAATGTCAAGGCTGAATCTAGAGAAAATAAGTGGGGAAGTCAGAGAAACTGTTCCGAAAATGGCTTAACCTCCCAATGACCCTATATGGATTGGCTAATTTGGTCAAAATATGTATGCTTCTCAAGAATACTGTTTTATTTAATTATATCCCCCGAATTTCTGAATCTGCTTCCCTCCAGAAAATGCAGAGTTGCATAAGTGGCTTTCTCTGGGTCAATAAGGGTATAAGTATCTATTGGAAGGAACTAAGGAGGTCTCTAAATAAGAGAGGCCTTTTTCTCTCAAATATACAGTTTTATTGCAGGGCCTTCCAGCTGAAAACATTTAGGATGCTCCTTCAGACTCCGGGGAACTTCTAGCTTAGACTATCGTTTTTGGCATTGATACATAGTTCTAAGGCATCCGTGGTTTCTTATATAATTTGAGTCCCAAAAGTATTTTGCGAAAGTCACATTTAGAGTCTTGAGGGCAGGAGTGCAATTATGGTATAATCTGAGGCAGAAATGGGCCTTCCATACTATGGTGCATATGCCCCAATCTGGGATTCCCTTAGAACTCCGGACTGTCTAAAGGACATCCTAAACTTTCCCTTTGAGGCAGCTAATTTTATTAAGTGAGGGGTCGTCATAGATGATAAAGGCTTGGAATCCTGGAATGACATATTGGCTGGAAACCAGGGAGGCTTGTCAAAATTCATTTATCTTCAACTCTCTTCATGCTTCTCAACAATTAACTGGGAGAGGGACTCCAAAAGAATGAGCATTGAAAAAGGAGATAGCAACATGGTATGGATTTCTGTGCAAACTGGATGACGACAAGAGCATTCCACCATACCAAACTAGGAGGTGATGCTTGCTGGAGGAGGACCTGGAAAAACTTTGGTAAATATCCTTTCAGTTATTTAATTCATCCGTTATCCCAGCCTTCCTTAAGAAAAATAATCTCTTTACAGTCCACAGGACTGTTTGGACCTAAAAAGGATGGCTTTATGGAAGAATGTGGGTGAAAGTTGCTGTAAGAAGTGCAGAAGTACTGAAGCTGATGACATGCAAATATTTTTGAGGTGCACTGCACTGAAAAGTTACTGGAATGCTATATATTGGATTATTTCAAATGTCACAAAAAACAGCTGTAGGTAAGACTAACCTTAATCATTTTTGGAGTTGACAAAATAGTTGGAGATTATCCCGAGAAAAGAGTACTAAATTAACCTTTCATTTATTTCTGCGCGCTAGATATCTAAGCTGTAAAACCTGGCTTGATAATTTTCCACAAAGAGTAGGAGACTGGTAGTATCCGATTGATAAAACTTGTAAACAGGAAAGAGTATGTTCCAAAGGTAAGAAATCAGAGTTTTGGCTTCCCCTATGGACTTGGCTGGATGCAAACTGGGTCCTGTCAATGTCCAATGATTATGCAATTAACCTGTTCAATGTTAACTCTTAATGGACTTCAAAGTGATTCTTTTTTCTGAAGGAGAGTTTGAGAGCAGAACAGAGATGCCACACTTAAGGTGTGGTTTTGCACTCCTCACCTGCTTTGGATACAGGAACTCCAAAGTCTGCATCAAAATGGTATGGTGATGAGGATCAAAGTAAAAAACAGCATCTAGTTCATACATTATCTTTGCTGCTATAAGCGCAACCAGACATCTCACCAACATGCATCATTGTATTCATTTGCAAGACTTTAATATTCCCATCATCTTCCCAGATCTTACATTGTTTGCCAGAACAGCCTCCTCTACTATTCTAAATAAACTTAAATGGATGCACACATAGTCATTCAATCAATCAATCAATCAATCAATCAGAGGTTTGTTAAGCGCGACTACTCACCCGTAAGGGTCTCAAGGCGCTAGGGGTAGGGGGGGTGCAGGATCCATACCATCAAGGAATGGGTCTGTCGAAGAGCCAGGTTTTGAGGTTTCTTGTGAAGATGGGGAGCGATGTTGTCTGTCTGAGGTGGAGCGGAAGGGCGTTCCAGGCTTTTGCCGCGAGGAAGGAGAAGGAGCGGCCTCCTGATCTGGTCTTTCTGGTGTGAGAGACCACGGCGTAGGAGAGCTGGGCTGATCGTAGCGTCCTTTGGGGGTGCGTCGAATTTAAGTTGGCTGTTCAGATATGCTGGTCCGGTGCCGTGGAGGGCCTTGTGTGCATGGGTGAGTATCTTGAAGGTGATTCTCGCCTCTACGGGGAGCCAGTGGAGTGTGCGCAGGTGCTGGGAGATGTGGCAGTGTTTTGGCAGGTTGAGGACCAGTCTCGCAGCGGCGTTCTGGATGTTCTGTAGCTTGCGGGTGAGGTTTTTGTTTATTCCGGCGAAGAGTGCGTTGCCGTAGTCGAGTCTGCTGGTGACCAGGGCGTAAGTGACGGTCTTTCTGTGTTCTAGGGGGATCCATTTGAAGGACTTACGAAGGAGGCGGAGGGTGTGGAAGCAGGAAGACGAGACGGAGTTGATTTGGCTGTCCATTTTGAGCTCGGAGTCCAGGATGATTCCCAGGTTGCGTGCGTGGTCCGTAGGGGTTGGTGGGTTTCCGAGGGCGGGGGGCCACCAGGTGTTACTCCAGGCGTCGGGGTTTGGGCCCATGATGAGTACTTCTGTTTTGTTGGTGTTTAGTTGTAGGCAGCTGTTTTTCATCCATTTGGCGACGGCTTCTATGCCCTCTCGAAAGTTGTGTCTGGCGGTGTTGGGTTCGTTGGATAGGGAGAGGATGAAGTGGGTGTCGTCTGCGTACGGCACAATGTTGAGTCCGTAGGTTCTGACGATGGGGGCGAGTGGAGCCATGTAGACGGTTGAAGAGCGTCGGGCTGAGGGAGGATCCCTGGGGGACTCCGCAGGTGGTAGGTGTAGGGTCCGAGAGGAAAGGGGGGAGTCTGACCCGGTGCGTTCTGCCAGAGAGGAAGGAGCGGATCCAGTCGAGGGCTTTGTCCTGGATTGCTGCATCGTGTAGTCTGCTTATTAGGGTGGAGTGAGAGACTGTGTCGAACGCCGCTGAGAGGTCGAGGAGGATGAGGGCTACTGTTTCTCCTTTGTCCAGTAGGGTGCAGATGTCGTCTGTTGCGGCGAGGAGGGCGGTTTCCGTACTGTGGTTTTTTCTGAAGCCGAATTGGGAGGAGTCGAGGATGTTGTGCTCTTCGATGAATGTGGCGAGTTGGCTGTTGATGGCTTTCTCGATGACTTTCGCTGGGAACGGGAGCAGGAAGATGGGTCTGTACTTTTTTAGGTCAGTGGGCTCCGCCGAGGGTTCCTTCAGGATGGGGTTGACCTTGGCGTGTTTCCAGTCGTCAGGGAACGAGGTGGTCGCCAGGGAGCAGTTGATGGTGTGGCGGAGCATGGGAGCGATGGTGTCGGCGGCTCTGTTGAAGATGTGGTGGGGGCAGGGTCCGTGGGGGCCCCTGAGTGGATTGACTTAATTGTCTTCAGTGTGTCTTCGGTGGTGAGGGCTGTCCAGTTGTCAATCGCTGGTTTCCGGGTGTCGGGGGTGGTTGGTGAGGGTTCAGTGTGTTAGTTGTCTTCGTCGAAGTTGTCGTAGATGCTCTTGATTTTGTGGTGGAAAAAGGTGCTGAGTTTGTCGCAGAGGTCTTGTGAGGGAGGGATGTCGGTAGACTCACTGGTGGGTTGGGCGAACTCATTGATGATGTTGAAGAGTTCCTTGCTGTTGTGGCCGTGCGTGGAGATTCTGTCTTCAATCGCTTTTTTCCTCATTTCTTTGATGAGTTGGTGGTGGGCGTTGGTGGCGGCTCTGAAGTTGTTGTGGGCTTCTGTGGATTTGGTGTTCCTCCATGCCTTTTCGAGGCGGTGGCAAGTGCGTCTGGACTCTCGAAGTTCGGTGGTAAACCATCTGGCTTTCTTGGCTCGGGTATTTTTTTTTTCTTGAGGGTGGCTATGGAGTTGGCGCTGTCCGAGATCCATCTATGCAGGGTTCGGGCTGCGGTGTTGGGGTCATCGTTTTCCTCGATGGTTGGGGTGGAGTTGTTAAGTGAGGAGGTGAGCTGGTCGTCGGTGATTTTGGTCCAGTTTCTTCGTAGGAGCAGGTGCTGGTGTCTGTGGATGGTGGGTGTTCTGAAGGTGAATTGGACGCAACGATGGTCGGTCCATGGGAGTTCGGTGGTGTGGCTGAAGGTGATGGAGTTTCCTGTAGTGAAGAAGGGGTCGAGGGTGTGTCCTGCTGAGTGCGTGGGCTCGGTCACGATCTGGCGAAGTCCAATGTTGTGGAGGTTGTCCAGGAGGGATGCGGTGTTGGGGTCCAGTTGGTTGTCAAGGTGGAAGTTGAGGTCTCCCAGCAGGGTGTAGTTGGTGGATGTGATGGCCTGCGGGGAGATGATGTCCGTGCTGGAGTTGGCGAAGGGTCCGCGGAGTCCAGGGGGTCAGTAGATGAGGGTTCCTCGGAGGGTGGTGATGGGCCTGGCCAGTATCTTGAAGTGAAGGTGTTCCATCAGGTCTGTGTGCTCGACGGGGAGTGTGCTCAGGCGGAGGGTGGATTTGTGGACGATGGCGATTCCTCCTGACAATCAATTCAATGAGGGCAGAGCAATACATTTTTTGATGGCTCTTACTGAGTGGTGAGAAATGAAAAAGACTAATTCAACCATTGATTCAAGCTATAACTTTGAAATGAGCAATGTTGTCAGTCTGCAATGGAAGCCTCCATTTCATAATAAGAACAAGAAGATGCCTCTCATCACTATCCTTAGTTTCATTCTCATGCTGAGCTGACAGGGAAGATTTAAAAGACTGCAATGTGTTGTGTTGTGTTTCGCTTCCCTCTGAAAGAGAGACACATAGATATATGAATGGACTTCACATGGATCAGGTAACTTGCATCAATGAATACCAAATGATGATTCATGTAATGGCTGGATGGGTTTTGTAACCTAATTTGAAATAAAATATTTGGATGATCTTTGTTTGTCTTTCATGTGTAATTGAGATAGCTACTTTGCTGGATTGTCATGTCATTAACTTAAGTCCATTATCTCTAGGTTCTTCTGAAACCAGTTTACCTAGACCAAATTAATACTCACTTTCTTTTCATTTTCTTGCTCATCAGGTTGATCTCTTTTTGGATCAAATCCTAAAGTACAGCTGACAACAGTCAGAAGAAGGACAAATACCTATCTACTTCTATGGGAAACAAGAGGACTCAAATAGACCTACCCCTGTGGACAGAAGAGAGGTGCAAAGGTTACAGTTCCAAGTTTCAATTTTGGTTTATTACGTTTGATTTTATGCCAAAACGGCAAAGCAAACATTTTACAAAGTTCAAATAATATTCCTAGACAATTTTCATACATTCATATTTTAAAAGAAATAACTATATTTCACTATTTACCATGAACCACTCAACAATTAAACTACAAGCAATCCACCTAAAATATCCCAATATTTAGCAACATTAAAACAGTTTTTGTATATTCATGCATACAGCACATTAGCCCCACGGCAAAGTGCTTGATTTAGCTAACAGGATCCAAAGGATTTAAAAACATCATTATCACAGTTGTTTTCATAAATATGTATATATGAAAAATTACAATCCCCCCTTCATAATACAAAAAACACAAACTTCAGTTAAGCTAATATTATTCTAAATAGTTAAAATATTATAAAATATGCATAAAAGGTCGTCAAATAAAGGCTCCTAACTATAAAGTGCAACAGTGATCTAGCAGCATGCCATAACAATTCCAAACTCCAAATATTCCAAATATTATTAAACTGTGCATATAGGAACCTAACATAAGAGCTTCTGACTATAAAGTTCATTAGTGATCCAGAAACATGACATAGTAAATCTAAACTCTAAGTGCCTTAATGGTACCTCAACAACTTATAGTTATTTTAGTTGCAACTTTACATCAATACAAAGAGTCACCGACTCATTCCTCAGCCTTAAACCTGAGTTATTTTACCTAAACGTTGTCTAAATCTGAAACACAGCCTTATATTTGAACATTTTGTTGCCATATTAAGCAATGAAACAAGGGTCCTAGTCCCAAAAGCTTTAAAATCTGTTGTAAAATGGCTGTACAGAAAACCAATAAATGACACAATGACCATGTTCCAGCTGTAAAAATGGGCAGTTTCTAACAAACTGTTGAGTTTGTGTATTTTTGGATATTGTCCAGACTATAAATTCCATCTTATGTCTTTTAAATATTGCCTCATTTTACCTATACCAGCAGAGTCCAACATATGTGCACCCAGTTTTCGGAACACTCTTCCTTTGGACATAAGAACTTGTACTGAATTCACAAGGTTCCGTAGGCTTCTTAAGACTTGGCTATTCACCCAAGCTTACAACTAGTTCTTCAGACAATTGAATACAGGGGCTCCAACAATTCCTTAAGTTCAGCGCCAAGAAACCAATTGGTGTATGTGCGCTTTATAAGAAATTTTAACATAACATAACATAACAAGTCAGGGACATTGACCACAGTCCGTGTAGTCACTTAACGTGGCTGCTTTTTAAACAAGCATTTCATTGTTTTCTCCCTATTAAGCTTTAGGCAAGAATCTTTATCTAAACTCCCCTTATTTTCCTCAGGTTTACCATCCATGGTATTATGGACTCTCTCTCAAAGTTAGACTTCAGTATGTACCTAACTGCACCATTTGCTGCTTTTGCAGTTCTCTCAAAATAATTTAGGAGTCTGTGAAATATTTCAAATTTCATACTTATAAAACCCAACTCTACGCATAATGCTGAGTTGACTGACTCCCGTGGGAGACCCAAACATGACTTCCAAATATTCATTTCAATTACTTCCAAACATTGGATGTATTTCTCAACCAAAGTTTTGACTCATAAAGTAGTACATTTGTAATTTTCAGGTTGTATGTCTGTCTCAACACCTCTACTGAGTTATGTCCCAGTTCCTTGTCTATTCTGCCCAGTGCACCTACCACTGCTTTACTCCTCTGTTCCTGCAATTTTAAGTGGGTTTTAAAGCTGAGATTCCTTTTAAACTTCATGCCCAAATACATGTACAAAATTGACCATGTGCCCATTTAGCCACAGTTTATTCTTAAATGTTTTGGGCTGTGCTAACACAAAACAATATTTTAAAAAACAAAAAAGACACACAGATGATGGATGGAATGCAGAGCAAATCAAACATTCACCTCCAGTCAATAGATCTGGGTTAAATCCATCGTTCTTTTGCTCACCATGCCACCCAAGTTTGGAACCAGCCATATGCAAATCAGTCTTGACCCTGTGCCTCATGGGAACAGTCCAGACCGAACTGCCAAGCCAGGTCCTCCCTGGACCGGAAACACGCATCCTGGGACTGGTTTTGGGGCATCACCCCTCATCAGCCAGGCTAGCTTGAATCCAGTGGCACAGTGAGCCCAGGACCCACGTTTGGGCATACCTGGCACACTTAGGACGAGAAAGCAAAAGACACATAGATGATGGAAGGAATGCAGAGCAAATCAAAGATTCACCCCCAGTCAATAGATATGGGTTAAATCCATCGTTCCTTTGCTCACCATGCCACCCCAGTTTAGCCCCAGCCAAATGCAAATCAGTCTTGACCCTGTGCTTCAAGGGAACAGTCCATACCGACTGCCAAGCCAGGTCCTCCCTGGACCAGAAACAAGCATCCTGGGACCGGTTTCGGGGCATCACCCCTCATCAGCCAGGCTAGCTTGAATCCAGTGGCACAGTGAGCCCAGGACCCACGTCTGGGCATACCCAGCGCACTTAGGGCGAGAAAGCAAATGACACACAGATGATGGACGGAATGCAGAGCTTTAGTTTTTGACACATTAATTATCTGGTCATTCTCAGCACACTAGTCTGCTAAAGCCCCAAGCAGGCAGCCTCTGCATGCCCACTGTCGTAAGATCCATAATAATTGTATCATCTGTGTAAAATAAATACGGTTTTTAGGAAGGACCTCATTTTCATGATAAAACCCAGAAAAGCTCCTATATAGATAGAAAGGGAGCCAGTATACAGCCTTTCCATAAACCATTTGGGGTTTCAATATTTTTGAAAGAGGGCTTCATTACTCTCTAGCTCTATTTGTGTTATGAACTTTCGCGCAGTTTGAGTATCAGAGCAGGTAAACACTCTGGAATCCCCCAACAAACCATCTTTTTCCACATCCTTTGTCATTTAACAGTATCAAAGGCATATGACAAATCAATGCATGTCACATATAGCACATGATGCTTATATCGAGAACATTTCTCTGCCAGCAACTTTAGTGTAAGACAGCCATCAAGACAGCCATCAATTGTAGACTGAAACTTTCTAAAACGAATCTGCGTAATAGGCAATATGTTTTTCTCCTCAACCCAATCTTCTAGATACTTCCACTGCAATTTGGCAAAGATCTTAGGGGTCCATTACGATGACTGGCGGATGCACCTCCGCGATGCTGGCGGTGGGAGAAAATGCTGTTTTCCGCCCGTGAGCAGCGGTGCCCCCGTCCGCCATATTACAATGGCCAAACACAGCCCATTGTCCGCCCGCCGCGGTGCAACTCGCACCGTAATCAAAACGCGCCCGCGGCCGCGGTGGAGACAACCAATCCAGAGCCACCACCGTACGCAATGACGTCCCTCCCACCTTACAAATTAGGATGCGCAAAACAGCCAGGCACACCGCAGCGGAGAAACCGGCCATTCAGAGCATACGGAAGCACCACAGTGGAGCGCGAAATCGAGAACCGGAGCCGAACGCCATGGACCCGGCACTACACGTCTTCCCGGCGCTGTACATGATCCACCTACAGCAAGCCATGGACCGTCGCGGACGCAGGTACGCCATCACACAACTCCGCTAACAAACACAATCCACAAATCCATGTCCGATGTAAGGTGCCTGCCCCCACCACACACCCTTGTGGGGACAGGAACACAACCACAGGTGTAGCCACACATGTCCCACCTGCCACTAGTCCATCCCTCCAAACCCCGGCCACCATGTCCGCGATCCTGAAATAATGCCCAGTTCACGTGACCGCAGCGTTGAATGCGCGAGTAAAAATGCACACAATGTAGTAGCCTGGGCCAGCGCAAGGCAGGGGCAGTGCCCAAAGTACACAGGGCAACACCTCCCCACTCCACACACTAGGCCCACCCACACCATGAAGGGACATGCCATGTGATCTCCCTGTGCCCCCACATGGCCAAAAAGCAGCCAGGTGAACACACACACACTGCACCACACAACAAACAACTAGGGAGACAGCCTCATCAGGTGTGGCTGCAGAGCAACACACAGCGTACAAGCACTGGGCCAGGGGAACACACACACCACAACAACACCACACTCGTGGCAAGTAAACTGAGTCCAAGCACCAATTAAACACACACAGATAATGAACAAACACTCCAATGGACACACAGCCTGTCAAGTCACATAGACATACCCCACACTGACAAACAGCAACAAACACAGACCACATGCCAACAGCAATGGAGGACAACAAATAGGAAACCCAAAGTGAGGTGCACACAAATGGAATGGCAAGGAGCTGAACACCAAGAATGTGTATATCACATGCAAGGGAAGGAACACATTACATCCACCCCAGCTAAACAATCCACACATGGCAGTCACAGTGAGTGAAGTCAAACCACAGTCACCTCACTGCAACAACTCAGGGAGACAGCAAGGCAACCCATGGATAGGCACAGGGATGAAAGGAAGGGTATAAAGTCCAACCCTGATCAGCCACACATCTGAATCAAAATACATCACAGGAGTATGTCAGCAGCACAACACACAGGGCCCATTGCAACACTCCATGACAGTCAAACACAAGTATGAACCTTCACACAACCCCCACACCCATCACACCTGCAGCACACAACACCAGTGACAAACACACAGAAGCTTGCCAATAACATCCAGTCAAGACACTGACAATCAAACACACCCCCTGGGTGGTATCCACAAACATCACACACACACACAGGTATGGCAGTACCACTGTACGCACAAAAACAACAGTCAAACACTGAACACAATCAAAACACACACACAGAACTACTACAACAACAGACAAGACCTGTGCAGCTAAACAGTGCAAATTCAATGGGAGCACAGACACAACAGGAGTACACAACCACATCAGTCATGAAAAACACACAGACAACATACCACAACACATATAAGAAGTGCATCCACTAAAAACAATAATGGAGAACAAAAGCCAGAAATGGGCCTACAATGACACATAGACAGACATACCACAACACTCATCCACTCAAAATGGTGTCACAGTGTACCACATGTCTGCACATGCACAACCATGACCATAGACACATCAAATGTGACAGGAGAAAACACCAAGGATGCACATAAAAGAAGCACGGCAACCACAATAGACCTCAGTCTATGTGACATACACACAAGTAAGGCACACCACAATGGCAACACACCTGAATCAAACACAACAACAACACACACACACTGACAGGAAAATAGAACACCACACACAGAGCAACTGTCAACTGCATGACACAACACAACACAAACACTGCACACAGCCACATTAGTCACAACACATGCACAGGCAAAGATATCAACATGCTACAACAGCCAAACATCAGGGGGTGCACAACAGGCAAGGACAAGGCAACATCAACTCACAGCACTGCATGCACACCAAGCAGTGTGTGCACAACACACATACCAGTTACAAACAGAGATGAGTGACACACCATGAACACACACAACAACAATCTAAACATCACACACACAACAACACACCCAGGAAGTCAATCAGTCCACAGCAAACACACATACTACCAAGCCAACACACACAGATGCAGAAGTCTGAGACACAAAAGTTGAAACAACAAGATCAGAGGAAACAAGACATTGGCAATGTTGAAGTGGAAAATAGAGCATGTGTCACAGTAAACAATACCCACACAGTAACCCTTTCATTTAGCAAGGACACTGACAAGGCAGACAACACGAGTAAATATCTTATTTTTATTTACATTTCGCACTGTCATGCAGCAAAAGTCAGACAAGAGCAAGGCAAGAGGCCAGTTCAAAGTTCAGGTGAGGTACATGAGAAGCTGCGCAGGCCAGGGGCAAACAGCAGTGAACAGCAAGGCCAGTGGCCAGATCACAGTGCAGGTGAGGTACATGAGAAGCTGCACAGGCAAGCCTAGGACAGCAGTCGACAACAAGGCCAGTGGCCAGTCCAAAGTGCAGGTGAGGTACATGAGATCCTGCACAGGCAAGGGGCAAACAGCAGTGAACAGCAAGGCCAGTGGCCAGGACACAGTGCAGGTGAGGTACATGAGATCCTGCACAGGCAAGGGGTAAACAGCAGTGAACAGCAAGGCCAGTAGCCAGTCCAAAGTGTAGGTGAGGTACATGAGAAGCTGCACAGGCAAGGGGCAAACAGCAGTGAACAACAAGGCCAGTGGCCAGTCCAAAGTGCAGGTGAGGTACATGAGATCCTGCACAGGCAAGGGGCAAACAGCAGTGAACAACAAGGCCAGTGGCCAGGACACAGCGCAGGTGAGGTACATGAGATCCTGCACAGGCAAGGGGCAAACAGCAGTGAACAGCAAGGCCAGTGGCCAGTCCAAAGTGCAGGTGAGGTACATGAGAAGCTGCACAGGCAAGGGGCAAACAGCAGTGAACAACAAGGCCAGTGGCCAGTCCAAAGTGCAGGTGATGTACATGAGATCCTGCACAGGCAAGGGGCAAACAGCAGTGAACAACAAGGCCAGTGGCCAGTCCAAAGTGCAGGTGAGGTACATGAGATCCTGCACAGGCAAGGGGCAAACAGCAGTGAACAACAAGGCCAGTGGCCAGGACACAGTGCAGGTGAGGTACATGAGATCCTGCACAGGCAAGGGGCAAACAGCAGTGAACAGCAAGGCCAGTGGCCAGTCCAAAGTGCAGGTGAGGTACATGAGAAGCTGCACAGGCAAGGGGCAAACAGCAGTGCACAACAAGGCCAGTGGCCAGTCCAAAGTGCAGGTGAGGTACATGAGAAGCTGCACAGGCCAGGGGCAAACAGCAGTGAACAGCAAGGCCAGTGGCCAGATCACAGTGCAGGTGAGGTACATGAGAAGCTGCACAGGCAAGGGGCAAACAGCAGTGAACAGCAAGGCCAGTGGCCAGTCCAAAGTGCAGGTGAGGTACATGAGAAGCTGCACAGGCAAGGGGCAAACAGCAGTGAACAACAAGGCCAGTGGCCAGTCCAAAGTGCAGGTGAGGTACATGAGATCCTGCACAGGCAAGGGGCAAACAGCAGTGAACAGCAAGGCCAGTGGCCAGTCCAAAGTGCAGGTGAGGTACATGAGATCCTGCACAGGCAAGGGACAAACAGCAGTGAACAATAAGGCCAGTGGCCAGGACACAGTGCAGGTGAGGTACATGAGAAGCTGCACAGGCAAGGGGCAAACAGCAGTGAACAGCAAGGCCAGTGGCCACTCCAAAGTGCAGAGTGAGTACATGACATCCAGCACTGGGAATGTGTGGTACAGTACCCTGCCATGGTCAGCAACACACTCAGGGCGTCATAAATGGGCAATCCATGGTACCACTGTGGGAGAGACGTGTGTGAAGGTGACCAACACTCAGACTTGGCTGGCAGTATGACTGGGAGGTGGCTGTCTGTCGGGGCCAGTTGGGGTACTGGCTAGGGGAGAGAGAGGCCCAGCTGGGGTAGAGCCATCAGTGTTCTGGGAAGCCTGAGGGCTGCTAGGTCCAGGTGTGGTATAGCCAGCAGTGGTTTGGGAAGCTGGAGGGCTGCTAGGACCAGGTGGGGTGGTGGCACGTGGAGGTGGACTCATGCTTGCACGAGACCCAGTGTGTGTGGGAGAAGTTGGAGGGGTTCCCTTCCGCTTCTTGGGGATTTGATATGGCTTCCCTGTCCTGGGATTAATGCCAAGTGGGGTGTATACAGCAGGCACACTCGTCACAAAAGCTGGCTCATGTGCAGATGCTGGTCCCCCCTCTGGGGACGTGCTGGATTCTTTGGGATGCTTGGCCCCGGATTGCCTCTGCCCCTGCATCACCTGTTTACCCGGTGTCCCCCCTATAGTGGCCTCCTTCCCCTGCTTCACATTGCTCTGGATGGGAGTAGATGTTGTGTGTGAACTTGCCTTGGAGCTCTTCTTACGTGTACCCTTAGCAGGCACCTGTTTGTCACTGGGCACGGAAACTGTGTGCTTGTCTCTGCGAGACACTTTTGGGACAGGTGAGTCCTTGGCTGGGGATGCCTCTGAGGCATGTGAGCCTTAGGCCTGCTCCTTGCCATCCTTGCCCTGGGTGTGGCCTGAAGTGCGTTTGCCTCTGCGCTCTGGTGTGGGTTTACCTTTCTGTGGGGATGGTGTCTGCGGCCTGGACTGCTTGGGCTGCTGCTGCCGTGTGCTGCGTGTGCTGTATCTGTCCCTTGATGTCTGTGGTGTGTGGTCACTATCATCAGATGCGGCCACTGGCAGGGTGGTGGGCCTAGGGACTGGAGCTGGACTATGGGTTTGGGCAAGTTGAATGGCTGCTGTCACTGCAGAGGCCAGAGACTGTACAGTCCGGTATAGCCCACCCACGTCGGAATGAACGCCCTCCATGAAAGCCACCACCTGTGCCAATTTTTTGTCATGGTCCAGGAAGGCATTGAGGAGAGCTGTCTGACCCACACACAGCTGGCGCAAAAGGTCCACAGACTCCGCACTGATAGCAGCAGATGGGACAGGGGCAGGGGCAGCGGTGCCTGGGATGAAGGACACTCTTCCCTTCCTCGTGGTGCGAACACGGGCAGCAAAAGTGGGAGTAGCAGGGAGGGTGGGCACTGAACGCTGTGTGGTGGACGAGGAGGCAGACTCCCCGTTTCCTTCGGACAAAACCATAGATGCATCACCGCCGTCGTCAGATGACGTAGAGGTCTGCGTTTCTGGCAGGGACTCCTCTAGATGACTACGTCCCCCTCTGATGCGGTGGTGACATCCGTGTCACTATGCAGGTGAGCATCACCTGTGCCTGATGCCTCACCACTGGTGTCCCTCCCGTGTCCTTCCGTTCCCATGTGAGATGCTGCATGAGAGAGAGAGAGAGGATAAGTACATCTGCATCAAGTCAACAAATATCTGCAAGTGAAGCATCACTAATGATGGACAATGATCCATGTTGGACAACACCATGGGCAGTAACATTGCGCAACCTCAATACAAACATATAAATTACCGTGGAATGATGAAAAATTGTACAGAATCCACCCATGTGATGGACACACAGCCATTTAGCCTGTTGGTGGCTATGTCTAACAACACACACATATCCCTCTGTGCACACCTAAGGCCCTGAAGGGTTCAAAGATCCTACTCACAACATGTTGCCAACATCACAACATGATCCAGCAGAAGGCACCAACACAGACACAGACCCCAACATAACCACTCACAATGTCCGTGGGCACATGCCATCCACCATGTCGTATCTTGGGGCACAACTACAGTTGCACATCGGTGTCAGATGTTTAGCCAGCACTAATCTGACGTCAGGCAATGCACACATTGATAATGGCACACTCAGATCATGCACTCTGCTGGACCCTGACATGTGATGTCCGTGACGACACCAATGAAGATGGTACCAGAAGCCAAAAACTACAAATGTGAAGTCAAGGCCCATTACACCAATGACATGGGAAGGTACATGTAGGGGGAATGCATGACAACTGCACCCCACACCGCGGCCACTTACACACCATTGCATCACACTAGGAACATCACAGCCCTGCACTGGCCCAGGCCTGGAGCACATGCTGGCAAACAACAACCAGAGTAACACTCACAGAATACTCACCATCAGCTTGCTGCTGATGCACCTTCAGACGTGCATCCAGGTCAGGCTGCATCACTGCTAAAATGCATCCCATTAGTGGTGTCATGCTGCGCCGCGCCAACCTGCCGGATCGAGGGATCAGCCCCAGTGTCATCTCTGCCACGTTCCTGCTTAGCCGTGCGATGTCATCCCACCTCTTGTGACAGTGGGAGCGCCGTCGTTTGGAGACACCCAGTGCACGCACCTTTGATGCAATGGCCCTTCACACGGCCTTGCACTGGGTGACTTTTAGCTGTAGACATGGGAGACAAGAGGGGGCAACATTCAGTGTAACCAACACCATTCCCCAGTTCAGGACCATGACACTGACTCATCCCAAATTCTGCCATTACGTCAGCGGCGACAATACATCTGCTAATTGCAAACATCATCATGTGTGAAACACACATTAAGGCATGTAGGTATGAGGGTGGGCACAGTACATGCCCATCTCCTGGCCATGCATGATGCCAGCAGAGAGCTAAATGTGTATGCTGACCACATCTAATGCAATATTCTGGGAATAACAAGACATGCATGACATCACTACATATGTGACTGGGAATACTCACTGTGCCCAACACTGGGCAGCCCACAAAGCACTTGCCCTGCAACTGCCACACTGTGTCATTGATGTCACATTGAGGGACATGACCTCACGAACGCAGACCCTCATCACAAGTCCTGTTGTGTGCAATCTACATCTCTGTAATGGCACATTGATGGAGACTCAAGAGGAAAAGCACATATGTGACACTCTGTACATTCAGTGTTGTGTCACTGTCAGATTGGGCAGTGAATGTTCAGGCCATTTGGGGTCACACAGAGGTCCAACGTGGGGCAGCTCATCCCATACATGGAGTGACAATTTGGAAACACAAACAGTGCCAACACATGCTAGTATGTGCACATGCTGGTGGGTTCGGAAGAGTCCGGGCACAATAATGTTTGAATGTACTGTGTCATAGGTGAATGACCAACAAGAGTGTCACCCTGGGGGATTCAGGTCCTGAGTATGGCGCAGAACTTGAGATGAGGCACATATAGAGGTCTAAACAATGGTCTCACTACCCTCTGGACAGCAACACTAGCTAAGGCCACAGATGGGCCTGTGAAGGACATCAGGGACACATACAGACATGCAGACTGGCAATCAATATCCTGACTTGTGAAATGAAAAGGTGCAGCCTCACTGTATGTCTGACAAGACATCATACTTCCCTCTGATCTGGATGTGCAGGCAGGGAAACCTGTTGAATAGTCCAAACACACCTTCCCCCTGGAAACAGCATGCTAGGCAGTGCCTGACCCACCCTCACACTCCCACGCACATACTACAGCAGATTAACTTCATGTGTCCCCCACCCTGCACTCTCACTCACACTCTGAGTTACTCACCACGACATTAGGCGCACCAAAGAGCCTTGGATACTGGTTGAGCACCTTGTCCACTAGGAGCTCCAGTTCCTCGGTGGTGAAGGGAGTGGCACGGATCTTCTCAGTCCTCGCCATCACTGTGGGCAGGAGAGAGCAGCAGCGGCTGTTGGTGGTGAGGGGTCTCAGTCAGCAGTCCCTGGAGGCAGCAGCAGGTGAGGGGTCTCAGGCAGCAGTCCGTGGAGGCAGCAGCAGTTGAGGGGTCTCAGGCAGCAGTCCCTGGAGGCAGCAGCAGGTGAGGGGTCTCAGGCAGCAGGCTCAGTGAGCTGTGGCAATGTGTGGCTCCCTCACACACATATTTAGCCCCCAGGGCTCGTTTCTGTGGTTCTAAGCTGCTGCAATTGGTGTTCCAGGTCTGCCTCATTCAAATACATCCAATGACCGCCTCCGCGGTGGCGGAGCACGCCTACCGCGATTTTCAAAGTTGCATCAGGCAACCGCGAATGCGCTTCCCATTGGCTGGAAGGGCATGGTCCATGGTGGTGACACACCGCAGGGGACAGGCATGCGGTACCGCAGTGGTGCATCTTATGAGTGCAGCCAATGACCGGCCCCGCGGTGGCATAGCACGCCTACCGCGATTTTCAAAGTTGCATCAGGCAACCGCGATTGCGCTTCCCATTGGCTGGAAGGGCATGGTCCATGGCGGTGACACACCACAGGGGACAGGCGTGCGGTACCGCATTGGTGCATCTTACGAGTGCAGCCAATGACCGGCCCCACGGTGGCGGAGCACGCCTACTGTGATTTTCAAAGTTGCACCAGGCAACCACGATTGCATATCCATTGGCTGGATGGGCATGCTCCATGGCGGTGACACACCGCTGGTGCCAGGCGGTAGTTCCCGCTATTCCTGAGCCATGCATTGCCATGAGTGACCGGGATCTGGGTGGCAGAGCATGCCATCCGCCATTAGCCATGTGTATTTGCCTAGCAATCCTGCCATGCTGTCTCGGGCCATGGCGGTGACACACCGCTGGTGCCAGGCGGGAGTTTATTTATTTATTTATAGGGTTTTATATAGCGCGAACGTGACCCACGAGGGTATCAGAGCGTTTTACAGTATATAGTTATAAAGACATACGAAATGAGGTAGTATACACGCATTTGATATTCATCATTACTTACAAAAGAGGTAAATAGTATAAGATAACATAGGTGACCAGTAGATAACATATGATGATCCCAGAGGGCAGCATAACATTATATTATATACAGTTATTGAGCCTTAGGTCAGTATTGAGGAAATAAACAAACATATAATGTTCTCTTTCAATCCACAAGAGTTAGCCAGGGGTATGAAGATTGTATCGGTGACTTGATGTCAGCATAGAATCAAGTCTTAGGACGCGAATTTGTTTATTAGGAGTGTTTTTACCTCTTTTTTGAATGCGGTAAAGGAAGAGATTCCCCGTACCACTGCAGGTAAGGGGTTCCAAATCTTTGGAGCGATCCCTGAAAAAGCCCTGCAGCCAGTTCTCTTTTTATGAAAGGATTGTGGTTTCAGAAGTAAGGAGCTCGTGCTTCGTAGTTGTCTGCATCCTCCGGATCGTTCTAGTTTTAGAGCTAGGTAACTGGGAGTATTGTTATGTAGTGCTTTAAGGGTCATGCAGGCCACCTTTAGTTGTATTCTAGCCTCATAGGGCAGCCAGTTCAGCGCTTTCAAGGTCGGAGAAATGTGGCTGTTTCTTTTAGATCCTGATACCAATCTTGCTGCAGCGTTAAGAGAAGCCCTCAGCGGAGCCAGCTTGTATTTGGGGAGACCGCAAAGAGTGGTGCTTCCATAGTCTAATCTTGGTAGCACTAAGGCTTGCACTGCCATTTTTAGGTCGGTCTGAGGGAGGAAGGGTTTAAGTTTCCTTAGTAAACTCATCTGGTGATTGGCTCCCTTGGTGGCATTAGTGATGTGCGACTGCATATTCAGGTGTTTGTCTATGGTGACTCCCAGGGATTTCGCAGAGTCAATGATGAGGGGAGAACAGTCATTGGAGGTTAGGTGTTTCAGCCATTGCTCTATCTTTGGTGTGTGATTGGGTTGGGAGATGAGAATGAATTCTGTTTTTTTTGTATTAAGCATGAGGTGGTTGTTCGTGAGCCAACTTTGCGTGTTCTGTAGAATAGCGTTGAGGGAGATGAAGTCTTCTGGAGAGGAGATTTTTAAATACAGTTGGGTGTCGTCCGCATACAGGTGATACAGGATATTCGCGGATTTCAATGCGTTCGCCAGGGGTTCCATTAGTAGGTTGAAAATAATAGGTGATAGGGCTGAGCCCTGGGGAACGCCTATGTTGACCACAGAGGGCTGAGAGAGAGAATTCTTCATCTTGATTCTTTTCCTGAGCCATGCATTGCCATGAGTGACCAGGATCTGGGTGGCGGAGCATGCCATCCGCCATTAGCCATGTGTATTTGCCTAGCAATCCTGCCATGCTGTCTCGGGCCATGGCGGTGACACACCGCTGGTGCCAGGTGGGAGTTCCCGCTATTCCTGAGCCATGCATTGCCATGAGTGACCGGGATCTGGGTGGCGGAGCATGCCATCCGCCATTAGCCATGTGTATTTGCCTAGCAATCCTGCCATGCTGTCTCAGGCCATGGCGGTGACACACCGCTGGTGCCAGGCAGTGGCTACAGCAAGGGTGCAGCATGACATTGTTGACTATGGGCATGATGGTGTTCTTAGAGCAGGTTCAATGCAGCAATGGACACATCGTGTAGTGTCAATGTCATGGGTCATATCTGTACTTTGAACAGTGGTCACTTTCAATTAAACATGGAACATGATTCAATTGAAATGAGCTATAGTTCGTAATTAGAGCCTATACTTCATATCTAACACCAAATGCAACACTGAAAGGACTAATGGGGCACATTACTCCTACACAATTTCATATCTGACCCAAACATTTTGCCCAAAGTTCATGTCTCTCACCCCATTGCCAGCCAAATTTCATATCTGAGCCACATTTTCACACACATATTCATATTTCACACAATATGTCGCTACACAGTACATGATTGTACATAGATTTCAGCATTGTCTCCATTACTCACCACATATGTCACACTGTAGTCTGTTTGTTATCACCTATTTCAGAATTCATGTAAGGTTATTGTTTGCTGTAGCAAAACCAAGAGTATATGTCCACATGGACATGTGTGTGCTATATACACTGAAGCTTGTAACATACATCACCAGCACACTTTGAAATATGTGCCTCCTTAATCATTTGGCCTGTCTGTATGCATTTGGGTATGTTTTGTCACCATATATGCAAAATGTCATCAGCATTACTTGTGTCATTGTGTAGGATATGTGCTCATGTTGGTCTGCCTGTCATATGTGAATTTGTCACATGTATATTCCACAGCTGTGAGTATGTTGATATAGGATTTTATGTGTGTGGTGTGTTACGTTGGTACTCACCAAGGACAGGTGCATTGACCTTGTCCACATCAAGATCGTTGGCTTGCTGAGGGACTGTAGCCAAATGTGGTGCTGGTGCTCACTGACTGGTAAGTTTGACATGGCATCTGTGACCAGTAGAAGGTGACCCACAATTGGCCAGGACAGTTCAGCATTGCGTGTGCTTTCATGTGCAGTAAGCGTGTGCAGTTTTTGCAGGGTGCACAATTAGGACACGTGTGCAGTGATATTAAACTGACACGTGTGGATAAGCCTGCTATGGTGTGGTAGCCTTTCGGGGCACAAGCTGGTCCTGCGCTGTGTGGGTGAACTGATGGTGCTGTTGACTCAAGCTAATGATGGCATCCAAGACAGGTGAGATATACCTTGATAGTGCTGGCTGTGGCACCCATCTAACTCAGACTTTTGTTGTTCTAATGGTACCAGAGGCCAACAAGTGATGCACAGCCAGCATCTTCGTCTGCAGAGGAATGTTGAGAGTCCGCTTTGTTGTTCCTGACAGGCTGTGTGGTATGTGGCTCAGGATGCTTTAGATAGTCGTCCTTTTGTACCTGTGTCGTGCGATGATATCCCCTGTTGTTATGTGCATGAGGCTGTTGTGTCTTCGGTATTTACTCAGTATATTCATGCATTGACTTTTAGGTGTAGTGGTGTGGCTTTGTCCGGGTGGTGGTGTTGGTTGTTTCTGTGTCACTGTTGTGTGTCCAAGCAGCTGGAGTATTAGCTCCATGGCAAATGTATTACTTTAGTTGTGTGTCTGGGCAGGGATAGCTTCATACTGCATGTCATAGTGTAACTTTAGTGCAGATTGACGTTTGTCTACAGTCCTTTTGGATCATGTACCTTATCCACTTTATGTGTGCCACATTGACAATCTGTGTGCTTGCTGATGATATTGTGCAGTTGTGTTGTGTCTTTATTCACGTCAAGACTGCATATGCATATGCTGGTCATTATTAGTCATTGAGTGACTTTGAATTGTGTGTAACAGCATGTATGGCATGACTACTGATGACAGTGGATATTGGCACAGGCTTGTGAATATGTCGGTGAGTGTCTCTAGACTTGTGTGGATTAGCATTGGCTCACATCCCATGCTGTGTCCTTCAGAAGTGGACACATTGTGTAGTTCATGTGTCCCATGTCATGATTGCACAAGAATGTGTGGCACGTACAGCAGACATTTGGAAGCCAGCAGTGTTTCTGTTTCACACATGTCCTGTATCATTTACTGTCCCGGCTGTTTGCACCAGATTCCTAAATGTGACTATTACCATTCACAGACACAGTTTCCATGTTTGTTGTTCTCACTGTGGTAATACTGAAGAAGTGTAGTACAATGTATTCTCTATGTGTCACGACTTTTGACTTGCACTGTATGGTGCATTGTGATGCCAGTCAATGTCTGCGCTGTGTGAATCAGAAGCTACGGAGTTGTGCACATCTCATGGTCTGTTGCAATGACGTGTCCCCTTTCATCTCACCTAGGAGGCGACCCAATGTGTATCGTCCTGTCACCCTGCTGGCTAACATTGAGGATGACGACGTGATACGCAGATTCCGTCTGGACCGCATGAACATCCAAGACCTGTGTGCCATGTTGGATCCTCACCTGCGGGCTGGCAGGACATACCCAACAGCATTGACAACCGAAACAAAGGTGATGGCGGCACTGCATTTCCTGGCCAGTGGGTCATTCCAGGAGACAGTGGGCATTGCAGGGGGGATGTCTCAGCCCACCTTCAGCATGGTGCTAAGGGATTTCCTGTTGGCCATAATGCGATACAAGGACCAATACATCAGTTTTCCAAGGCGTGCGGCTTTGGTGGATGTAAAGGCGGATTTCTATGCCCTTGGCCACATCCCGAATGTTGTAGGTGCTATTCACTGCACACATGTTGGCCTGGTTCCACCACAGGCACGGGAACACATCTATCGGAATCGTAAACATTCCCATTCCATCAATGTGCAGGTGGTGTGCCAGGCCGATATGATCATATTGCATGTATGTGCCAGGTTTCCGGGCTCCGCACATGATTCATACATCCTGCACAACAGCATTGTGCCCCAGCTGATGGCCAATCTACTTCCGGAGCGGGCATGGATTGTGGGTGAGTAGGCAGAGTCAAGTTGTGTGCTGTGTGTGCCATGCTGTCCTCTGCCACAGTTGTATTACTGGATCGTTATGTTTATTTCACACCTAGGTGACTCTGCATATCCCAACAGACCATGGTTGCTGAGCCCAGTACGCAATCCTAGGACACCATCTAACGTCCGCTACAACAATGCCCATGGTAGAACACGTCGGTGGTGGAGCGAACCTTTGGTCTCCTAACATCGAGATTTCGCTGCCTGGACCGGACCGGAGGGGCACTCATGTACTCACCCAAGAAGGTGTGTCAGATAGTGGTAGCATGCTGCATTCTGCACAACTTGGCCTTACGGAGAGGAATACCCATGATCCTGGACGATGATGACCAGCCAGGGCCCCCCCTGCGATCCCACAAATGTCCAGTTACGAGGATAGTGGTGAGGAGGAAGGTGTCGACCAACGTCAGCAGCTCATCAACCGCTACTTCACTTGAAGGTGGGTGATGATGTACAACTGGTCCATTGTCTGTTGATGTAGTTGTTTGGGTGGAGGTCTATGTGATCTTTATGAGTGCATCCTGTTGTTGACTCAGTGCTGGCTGCCTGTGTGTTGGATACAGGGTATGTAGGAACTGCTACAGGATGTCTCTGTTGGTACTGTTGCACATTGTTATGTGTGCATATTGTTGTACAGTGAGGACATGTGTTGTGTGATGGCTGTGATGCCACCACCTGACTAGTGACTTTTGTTCTGTTGTCCTTTGCTAGGTCCCTTCTGCCTCCCCTTGCCTACAGAGGATCCATGCTCCTGTGACATTGTAACCATGGTAAACATTGCACATACTGTGATAAACATGGAGCAGACTCAAATACATTGGTGCGTTATTGTTGTTTATTGTCAATGGGTATATCTGAGAGGGAAGTGGATATTTACATAAGTGTGAATGGTGAATCTATGAGTTGGCAGTGATGGTAGATGAGACAATCAAGGAGACACCACATTGATGTGGTGACACAGTACAACAGACGGATGCCATTTCCATGGCAGTGTGGATAAGGACAGTGTTCCAAGTCAATGGCAGGGTGAAGAGTGTTGCCATCATGGCTGGCTCCTTGACTGGCGTTTGGCAGGTGCTTTGCCACGGGTGAGTCCCAAGTTTTTCTTTGGACGGCCCCTCCTTCTTTTGGCAGGGGGCATCGTCTGCTAGGCCACTGGGGTCTGAGGAGTCACCCCTCTCTGTGCCCGCAGGGAGTGGATGATGAACTGTCATCCTGCGGGACAACGGGGGAGGTGGAGGTGTGTGATGTGGCACTGGCCTATCCCTCAGTACCGCCACTAACTGGCCCATGAGGTCCACAATTTGTCCAATACTGTTGTCCATGGACCTCAGCAGACGTTGGAGCTCCAGGGCATCTTCGTGGGCCTGGCCCATTTGTGCCTGTGTTCGTTCATAGGCACCCACGATTCTGGTGATGTTAGCCAGGGCTTCGGTCACAGTGTCTGGTGTTGTTGGAGTCCCACTTGTCCTCCCACCTGCCCTGCTATCACTGGCCTGTTGCCTCACCACTCTAGCCACACGGCTGCCCTCCACAGTTGTTGGTGTTGGCTGGGCATCCTCTGTGGCTGGGCGAATGTTGCAGGCAAAGGTGGTAGTGGTGGTGGTGGCACAGGTCGTTCCAGCAGGGGTCAGCGTTGTTGTTGTTGCTGATGGTGGGGGGGCAGTGGGGTCATGTGACCGGTTGCACCCTGGCACACCAGATGGGCCGGCTTGGAGCTCCTCATCCAAAGAATTCAGGGACTCCGCATCCGAGTGTCCATGTTCTGGGGGTGGAGACTGGCTCTGCAAGTTGAGGTTGTTGTCCTCTGCAGTCAGTTGTTGGTCACCCATGGAACAGAGGGTACATGGTCATTGACTTACAGCCATATGGCTTGCTGTGTTTGATGTCTCTTATTTACATGTTATGCAACACACAGTTACGTATTTCATGAGTTGAATGTCTGCACAGTGTTGTTCGTCATGACATGATGTGGAGGTACATACATCTTGTTCCATGGTGTGACAAGTCATTGGATGCCATGCCCAACTTGACACTCTTTGTATGGAACTGATGAGTTGTCATATGACAACTGGCTGCCATGCAACTTGATGTGATGCATCGAGGATGATTACTCTTCCCGACAGCTGTTACATACGCACATGTACTACACATTGTCACATTGTTATCTCATGCATACCTTTGTAATGTTCTGTGCTTGTATTTATTTGCTGGACAGACCATGCCTTTTTATTGTTACTATGGTCCTTCATGCTCAGCACCCATGGAATTTCCACATAGCATTCTGTGCAGGGCATATTTGGTCCCTGATTTGCTTACACATGGGTTTAGTTGAGTCACAGTTCTGTTTCTGTCACAGTTACATATGCATCGCTATCTGCATTCTATCAACTGGGATGTAATTGGGGTGTATTTTGTTGTGATGTGTGGCATTGTGTTGGCTTTAGCTCAATGCTTTCGTTGAGGAATGGTGGGGTGCATGCACTGGCTGCTTACCTGTACAGTTAGCATCTTTTGGGTGGACTTTCCTACCACATGCTTCTGGGTGGGAGGGAGTGCTCCTTCCTGCTGAGGGATGGGGCAGGGTGTGCCTGGTGGGAGTTGTAGTGCTGTCCTCCCTATTCCAAACACTCCTCCCTGTAAAGAGGGCTACCTAACTGTTAGGTGAGGGTGTAGCACACAATGACTGCCACATGGTTGTGGGTGTGGGGAGTAGTCCATCCTGCTCAGCTGTGGTACAAGGGGGCCTGGTGGGAGTGGTGGTGCAGGCCTCCCTATTCCAAACACTCCTCCCTGTAAAGAGGGCTACCTACCTGTTAGGTGAGGGTGTAGCACACAATGGCTGCCACATGGGTGTGGGGAGTAGTCCATCCTGCTCAGCTGTGGGACAGGGGGCCTGGTGGGAGTTGTAGTGCTGGCCTCCCTATTCCAAACACTCCTCCCTGTAAAGAGGGCTACCTACCTGTTAGGTGAGGGTGTAGCACACAATGGCTGCCACATGGGTGTGGGGAGTAGTCCATCCTGCTCAGCTGTGGGACAGGGGGCCTGGTGGGAGTTGTAGTGCTGGCCTCCCTATTCCAAACACTCCTCCATGTAAAGAGGGCTACCTACCTGTTAGGTGAGGGTGTAGCACACAATGACTGCCACATGGTTGTGGGTGGGGGGAGTAGTCCATCCTGCTCAGCTGTGGGACAAGGGGGCCTGGTGGGAGTTGTGGTGCAGGCCTCCCTATTCCAAACACTCCTCCCTGTAAAGAGGGCTACCTACCTGTTAGGTGAGGGTGTAGCACACAATGGCTGCCACATGGGTGTGGGGAGTAGTCCATCCTGCTCAGCTGTGGGACAGGGGGCCTGGTGGGAGTTGTAGTGCAGGCCTCCCTATTCCCAACACTCCTCCCTGGAAAGATGGCTACCTACCTGTTAGGTGAGGGTGCAGCACACAATGACTGCCACATGGTTGTGGGTGGGGGGAGTAGTCCATCCTGCTCAGCTGTGGGACAAGGGGGCCTGGTGGGTGTTGTGGTGCAGGCCTCCCTATTCCAAACACTCCTCCCTGTAAAGAGGGCTACCTACCTGTTAGGTGAGGGTGTAGCACACACTGGCTGCCACATGGGTGTGGGGATTAGTCCATCCTGCTCAGCTGTGGGACAGGGGGCCTGGTGGGAGTTATAGTGCTGGCGTCCCTATTCCAAACACTCCTCCCTGTAAAGAGGGCTACCTACCTGTTAGGTGAGGGTGTAGCACACAATGGCTGCCACATGGGTGTGGGGAGTAGTCCATCCTGCTCAGCTGTGAGACAGGGGGCCTGGTGGGAGTTGTAGTGCTGGCCTCCCTATTCCAAACACTCCTCCCTATAAAGAGGGCTACCTACCTGTTAGGTGAGGGTGTAGCACACAATGACTGCCACATGGGTGTGGGGAGTAGTCCATCCTGCTCAGCTGTGGGACAGGGGGCCTGGTGGGAGTTGTAGTGCAGGCCTCCCTATTCCCTACACTCCTCCCTGTAAAGATGGCTACCTACCTGTTAGGTGAGGGTGTAGCACACAATGACTGCCACATGGTTGTGGGTGGGGGGATTAGTCCATCCTGCTCAGCTGTGGGACAAGGGGGCCTGGTGGGAGTTGTAGTGCAGGCCTCCCTATTCCCAACACTCCTCCCTGGAAAGATGGCTACCTACCTGTTAGGTGAGGGTGTAGCACACAATGACTGCCACATGGGTGTGGGGAGTAGTCCATCCTGCTCAGCTGTGGGACAGGGGGCCTGGTGGGAGTTGTAGTTCTGTTTGCCTGGACACATACAACACAGTAGATGTGGTCTACCTTTGTGATGTTTGAGGTGGGGTGGATGTAAAATCAGTGTGACCTATGTGTGTTTTTGGGGTGCAGATGTGTGTACTTGTGCCTCAGGGATGTATCTTTGTAGTTGTGCAAGACAGTACATGGCAGTTTCATGGTATATATTAGTTGGTACTTACCAGCCTCCACTCCCCCGGGTATTCCTTCAAGACTCTCTGGATGCAGTATGGCAAGCACCTTCTCCTCCCACGCAGTGAACGGTTTTGGTGGGATGGGAGGGCCTCCACCAGTCACATCAGCCAGCTCACGATTCTTGGCCCTCCTCTTCTTGACAACACTCTTCAGGTCATGCAACCACCTCATGATTTCATTCTTGTTGCGGGGCACATTCCCTACTGCATTGACCCTGCCCACTATCCTTGCCCACATGTTTGTTCTTGTGGCTAATGGTGTCTGTTGGACCATGCTGCCAAAGAGTTGTGGTTCTACTCTGAATACCCTACTACCATTACTGTCAACTCAGTGTCAGTGAATTTTGGCATTTTGTGATGTGCCATGGTGTGTGCTGTGCTGATGTTTTGGGGTGCAGTTGTGAGGGTGGTGTCGGTGGTGTGTGTGTGTTGTTGTGCTGGTGAGATGTGTGGTGTTTTGCCTATCCAATGTGCTGCAGGCTTTGGTTCCTTCAGGGCTGGAGTAGTGCAAAGGATTGTGGACAGGGAAGGGGCTGGTTTTATGCTCAGCTATGTGGGTGTGTCAAGATGGTGTAATGCAGTCAGGTGTGCTGTGTGGGTTGTCCTGTGATTTGTATAATTGAATTTGCCATGGGGGGGTGTCATTGGGAGGTTTCTGCTTATTTTGGGGGCAGGGCTAGTTGCCTGTGTGCTATTGCTGGCCTTTTTTTATTTTTTTTGACTTGCCCGCCATTTTTTTTGCGGAGCATCCGCAGCGATGGCTGTGCTGCAGGGCTTCCGCCGGATCTCACATTGGTTACTGTTGGCGACCGCGGCGGACGGAAACAGCGGAACGTACCGCTGTGACATCGGGGATATCATAATATCATTGGCGGTCACTCCACGTGTCTGGCGGCGTGTTGATGTGTTTCCGCTATGTTACCGACCGTCGCGGTTGAATTTTCACTTTCTCTGCCCTCTACGGGCGGTTTTTCGATGGCTCCTACCGCCGCGGACGGAATGTTTTGGCGGTTGATCATAATAGGGTCGGCGGGGTTTCCACGGTACCTGCGGACGGTGATTTTCCGCAACCATGGCGGTTGGATTTTTTTACCGCCAGTCATCGTAATGACCCTCTTAGTTGGTTTATCCAGCAGTGTGATCATTCTATAATTTGAGGGAGATCTTGTGAGCCCTTTTTGCTTACTGGTACTCTAATACTTCCACACCAGGACTCTTGAATTCTATTGTCTTTTATTACATCCTCCTATGGAGGAGTAAGCACTTGGACCCATAATGAGGGGTTTGTCTGTAGTATCAGTGCCGATAGCCCATCAGGGCCTTGTGGTCCCGATTTCCTTAATCTAATAATTAATTTTTCAACCTCCTTAACAGATGGCATCAGGTCTGAAAATAAGGTGAGAACATTACCATTCCCTCAAGCCTTTTGGCACACAGCTGGCACCACCTACCCTCTAGACGCTTTTAGCCTATAAAATGTGGTTATACATTTAACCCATGTTTCTTCCGCAATGGGACTAGCTATAGTCTTTTTAGTTGTACCCAATGCTTTCCCTATCAGGTTCCAAAGAATTTGGTTCCTGTTCTCTCGCAAGGCTACGATAACTTCTGTCCATCTTTTTTCCTTTTCAAGCCATTTTGTACGCTACACAACTTTTCTGTGTAATTTTCTTGTGAACTTGATTGCTACATCTCACTTTAATGGGCCATGTTTTCGGGCCTTCCTTATGCTCTTATTTAAAATAGCTTTAGCTTTACTATAATCTGATTTCCTAGCTGAAGTTATCCCACGGGCTTGGAGCGCATCCAAACAGATCTTTATATTTTTTATCAGATTGCCATACTTTTGAAGAATCTCCTTAGCGGTATTCAACCCTTATTCGACCAATTTGAATTTCTTTGCAATTGACACATGTATCCCTTTTACTTAGATCATAGTGGATTTTAGCTGAAACTGTTTATGGTCACTCCCCCTTATCCCCCACTGCCACATCTATCATAGAAAAATATTTGGAGGATATGGGGTCACATGTATCAACATTTGGAATAGCGATTACCTAATTGCAATTTTCAGCAAATTGCAATTAGATAATCACTATTACAAATGTATGAAACTCCAAGAGTTTCATATTGCGATTCATAAGGGGCCACATATTGACCTACCTCATTAATATTAATAAGGTAGGTCGCAATTTGTGACCCCCTCGGAATCGCTAAAGTCACAGGGATGGTGGCCTGCTGGGGTCAGAAGACCACCATGTCTGTGATTGCTTTTAAATAAAGCTAATTTTTTTTAAATGCAGCCCATTTTCCTTAACGGGAAATGGGTTGCGTTTAGAAACAAAAATGAATAGTTCACTTTTCATTTTTTAAAAGCAGTCATTTGTCCGTGGGAACACTCCTTGCTCTTAAAAAATGTTTTTGCATACATTCACAAAGGGAAGTGGTTCTTTGGGGACCCCTTCCAGTTTGTGAATGGGTTACCACCAACTTGAAGTTGGTGGTTAAATGCAAATGTGTTGTAACTACATTCACGGTCACAAAACATTCATACATACCTTTACGATTTGGTATTTGGAAGGGACGCCCTAAACACGCCCCTTCCAAATACTGAATCACAAAAACATTTTGCGATTCGGTAACAGGTTAACAAATCGCAAAATAGGGTTTGATACATGTGAAAAGCATTTTTCACGTTCGCAAACAGGCTGATTCTACGAATTGGCCCATTTGTGAATGCAAAAATGTTTGATACATGTACCCCATGATCACATAATAAATGAGCAGGGCAATCACTATTCGACCTCATGTTTATGACAGACAAGTTGAGTCTAGATAAGGCATGACCTATTTTCTTACCTATAAGATAGCTCTTCAAAAAGTGCCCAAGGATAACCAAGGCCCTTACACTTTCAACCAGTTGCTGTTAGTGCTAGCTAAGGGTGGAATTTTTATATTCAAATCTCCTAATAATAATATGGGGTGGCTGGATATCTGTATCTGACTTCCTCGACTAAGCGTATGAACTCAATTAATTGTTGACATTGCTCCTTATTTGATGGTAATATACATTCACAATAACAAATATTTTCCGGTGCAGTAACAGAATATCGAGTTGCACAAATATCGAGTCATTTACATCGTGGTGCAGAAATTTCGACAGCAAGAATATCGTGGTCAAGAATATCGACTTAAGGTAAGCAATATCGATTTTATAAATATCGAAGTGTTTAATATCGTTTGCAAAAATATAGTTGTTTAAAAGATCGTTTTTTATTAATATTATGTATTTTAGTATATATTTTATGTGTATGTGATGTATGTTTTTTTGGATAAGAATTGTTTGTATTTTTAATATATGTGTTACATTTTTTGCAGTTATTAATTTTTTTTTATTTTAATTTTGCGTTTTTAGTTCCGGAGCGGGTTGTGGGTTTATAGGGGAATAGGGTGGGAAGTAATTTAATTATATTAAATGTTTTGATTATTTTTCTTTATTAATATTTGATTAATTGAGATGTTATAGTGTTAAATGTGAAAAGTAATTTATTATTCATTAATTAATAATTGGTTGTTAATTAATTTTAATTAATTAATTGGTAATTAATTATGGTAATTGTGTAATTAATTTTAGGTGTGTGTTGTGATGTTTATAGGCGTAAAGGGTGGGAAGTAATTTGTGCTTAATTTATTAATACATAGTTGTTAATTAATGTTAATTATTTGATAATTACTTTGGGTAAGTGTTTATTTTTTTGTGTGCTGTTACTTTTAAAGGGGTAAGGTGGGAATTAAATAATTTTAATTATTTAATTATTAGTTGTTAATAGTAATAGTTTTTAATTTAAAAATAAGTTGTAATTGTGTTTTATTATTTTATAGTTTAATTTAGGTGTGTGTTGTGGATATTATAGTGTAAAGTGTGTCTAGTCAATTAATGTCAATGAATGTTTATTAGTTATTTTTATTAATAATATTTTTTAATTGCTTATTAATTATGTTAATTATGGAAATAAATGTAATTGAAAATGTTGAAGTGTTTTGTTATTGGTGTGGTGTTATAGGTTAGGAAATACAATACATACATCAAACTTTTTGTTTGCAAATATTTTCTAGTTTAAAAGAATTATTTTTTATAATTTTATTTATTATTTTATATTATATTTAAAGGTTTTTGTTATATGCAATTAATATTATAATATGTGTTCTTTTTATATGTTTAATATATTAGATTTTTATTTTTTAAATATTGTTTTATTTTTATGATTTTTAAAATGTTTAATATATTTTTTAACTGTTTGAGTGTGAATAGTAATTTTTGTTTGCTCGCTATCCAACACTTTCCCCAATGGTGCACTCACTGGAGTGGGAATAGTAATTTTTACCTCTCCGCTATCCAGCACTTTCCCTACTGTTACACTCACTGGAGAGGGAATAGTATTTTTTACCCCTCCGCTATCTAATACTTTCCCTACTGTTGCACTCACTGGAGCGGGAATAGTAATTTTTGCCCTTCCGCTCTCCAACACTTTCCCTACTGTTGCTCTCACTGGAGTTGGAATAGTAATTTTCACCACTTAGCTATCCAACACTTTTCTTATTGTTGCACACTCACTGGAGTGGGAATGGTAATTTTTACCCCTCTGCTATCCAGCACTTCCCCTACTGTTGGACTCACTGGAGTGGGAATAGTAATTTTTACCTCTCCGCTATCCAACACTTATCCTACTTTTACACTCAGTGGAGTGGGAATAGTAATTTTTAACCCTCTGCTATGCAACACTTTCCCTACTGTTGCACTCTTTGGAGTGGGAATAGTAATTTTTACCCCTGCGCAATCCAACACTTTCCCTACTGTTGCACTCTTTGGATTGGGAATAGTAATTTTTTCCCCTCCGCTATGCAACACTTTCCCTACTGTTGCTCTCACTGGAGTTGGAATAGTAAATTTAATTCCTCCGCTATCCAACACTTATCCTACTTTTGCACTCACTGAAGTGGGAATAGTTATTTTTACCCCTTTTCTATCCAACACTTTCCCTACTGTTGTACTGATTGTATTGTGAAATTTAAGTTTAAATATTTTTCAATAGTTTAATGTTTTAATTTATTATAGAATTTTGCTTTTTTATATTTTAAATCATTAATATATATTTTGTATATTATTTTAAACTTTTAACATAAATTAAAAACAATAGTTTATTAATTGTTTTAAAGTAAATATATATGTATAAATTATGATTCTGCGTTTATTTTTTATTAAGTTTATTTGTTATATTTTATTAAAATGTATATTACATTTATTTTATTTTGTTAATATTATATTTAATATTTAATTTATTTAATATATATAATTTTATTTTATATTTATATAAAAGTCGATATTTTATACATGTTTAGTCAATATTTTTGTACTTACCTGTTTAAGTATAGGAGTCGATATTTTTGTTGTCTATATTTTTTACTCAATATTTTTAACGTCGATATTTTTTATATCGATGTTGTGTCAGTGAACCATATTTTCCTACAGGAGACCTCAAACCTCTTTAATGTGGTCTTACTATCAATCACTCCTATTGTATGAAAATCAGAGAATGCCTCTAAATTCTGAAGCTATTTACATCCTTAGGTACTGCAACTAATGTTAAAAGGCACCTCTAGGCCGACCAAAAAAAAACCTTATCCACTTTATAATGGTACAATGTGTGATCATTGAATTGTGGCTCATCCATCGCCAAGGTTTCCTGAAAGGCAACAAATGTATACCTATTTTCTTTTAACTTACTTTTAATAGAATGTTCATTTTGTACATGTCCTGATATAATCCATGACAGAATACACAAAATAGAGTCATCAGGACAAAGATAGTTTTGAGACTATTGGCCTACATTTATTTGCTGCAGCCACCCAACTCGGATCTTGAGTATTGAGTCCCCCATAGAATTTAGCCTTAGTTTATGTGACTATCTTGCGCCCTGCATCTGATCTAGCTATTTATAGCCTTTCAAAACCTAACTGTTGCTGGGGACCAATACTCACACCTCCCAATGGTTGCTGCAATAGATTGTAATCGTCATCTACTGCTCCATTATATACCAACTCTGCCCCCGCTTTTCTTAATACATGTCATAACCAGTGCGTCTTATATCATCAATGGATTTTACAACCAAATCAAGAACTAACCTTGAATGAAAATGAACTATTGCATCTGGTCACCAAGGAGTACCTAAAGTATCATGTGGTATCGAAACTAATGATATGTCTTTTGTCTTAATCTAAGATAGTGAAGGGGTACAGCTAAAAATCATCAACATTTTGGGCCTATTCTTAAAGGGACCAGGGGCCCAATAAGCAAAGATATCCACTATTCTTAAAGACCATGATTCATCCCCCCTAAAAGAAGACCCAGGGTCTTCATTTAAACTTAATCATGTAATAGAGCGATAACGCCTCATAGTGCCCCCTGGCCTTTCTAGAAGCCTTTAGCTGTCTATAGTGAACGCGCTTTTTCATGATAGTTTTTTAGTTCACATTTGGTTGTACACCCCTATCACTTTTTCCACTTACAACTCCAACTGATGTTCCTTCAATTTGCATTGCATTCTCTTTCCCCAGAGATTTCCTTGTGACCCCGTATTAGCTACCCTGTTAAGCAGCTTGATATTATCAGTGGAGCCCTCTCTTCCTACGTTAACCAGTTCTAAACAAACTCCTAGTTGTTGGGGATCCCCAGCTAATGATTCATTTGTATCATGTCTTTATGGGGCCCTACTAGGAGACTTAGTCATAAATGCAACACCCTCCATCTGCTTGCAACTGGTCTAAACAGATTTCTAGTTGATGAACATCTTAGCTTCTGTTTCATTCATATCAGCGAGAGTGTAAAAACTTCTTGTTGCTTTTTTTCTATTCTCTTATTTTTTTTTTCTTCCATTTAGTAGAAACTTTCCTAGATTTATTAATTTGAAAATTGGGAAGATTTCTATAGGAGTTGCCTTCGCCTTTGTTTTTTAATTTTTTTCCTTCAACACATGTATACGTTTTTAAATAGCTTTCAAAGCCTTCCTGCTCTATTTCAGGCTTAATCAACTTTCCACTGTTTTCGTATATAGCAGATATCAAATCAGTTTGAGTGCAAATATATGTCTTCATCCTCTGCTCAGTATCTGCAAACCCTGGAGTTTGTTACTGCTATTTGCTTTTGACACCTTCCCGGCCATATTCTTACGGAGTTTTATATAGCGCAAACTTGACCCGAAGGTATCGGGTATCAGAGTGCTTTACATAGCATCAGTTGCGTTACATGAGGACACATTTGTTTGTTTTTTTTGGGCACGGGGAGATTAATTGATTTGCCCAGAATCACAGGATGTTCAGCGTCATTGCCGAGACTCGAACCCGGTTCCCCAGATTCGAGATCGACCGCCCTAGCCGTTAGGCCAACTCCTCTCCCCAATATTCACTCCTTGATCAAGCATGTTGGCCTTGACTTTGGTTAGGTGTTTCAATATGGCCGAGGTGATTTCAATGTGGTACTCTGAATCTATTACTACTTTATTGAAAGGATTTAGGATAGATTCTAGAATACGTTGAATGGCTACTATTAATGAAGACCCAATAGAAGGATTAATACCTACCTTGCAACCATCTTTGCATGTTTTGGGTAGTGGTTTCACTTCATCCCACACAACAATACTGTGAAAACTACTATCAATATGTGATATGTCAACATTGTAGGGAAAAGAAAAGTTACCCTTTTTGTGTAAGGATCATGTTTCAGATAATCAGGCCTTGTTATTTGATTTGTTTGAGTAATGGGGTCCACCTTAATCAGGCTTGATGCATTATTTGATTTGATTTCTGTTTCTCTGAGCATAGACTATCAAGGTTCGAAAAGTTCCATTAGGGAGAGGTTCCTACATTTTGATACTTACTATGGCGTACTAACGTGGCTGTTGTTTTCACTGGTTCACCTGATTCACCTTCTCATTTAGGGGCTTATTACGATGGCGGGCGGAAGCACATCCGCGGTGCTGGCGGTGGCGGAAAATGCCCTTTTCCGCACTCCATTGGCGGTCCTTGCTTCCGCCGCATTACGATGGGCTAGGATAGCCCATTTCCGGTCCGCTACGGTGTTTCGGGAACCGCCAGGAATCCCCTTCCGCAGCGGTGGCGGACGGAGTCAAAAGGGTGGGACCGCCGTGCGGAATGCGGTTACGACCGCCGGTTGTATTACGATGCCACAAACAGCCCACCAGACCGCTGCGGAGAATCCGGCCAATCGAGGATGGCGGTGGCAATACTGTGGATAGCTCCATGTGTTCCTGTCCACTGGAGAAATGGCTGTCTTTGGCCTTACCGCAGCAAATCCGACCGCCGCGGACGGATTTTCAGCTTTTCCGTCTCTGAATCCTGGAATCCGACCGCCGCGGTAGGGTGTTTCTGGCGGTGCATCCTAATCTGGCCGGCGGTTTTGCCGCAGTACCTGCGGGCGGAACTTTCCCGCTAGCACGGCGGTCGGAATGCTTTTTCGTCCGCCATCGTAATGACCGCCTTAGTTTCAGAACCTGTTGGATCATCTTTACGCCCCAACTCCCCTGTTTGTCCTATAAGGCTTTTGGATAAATGCTGCCATTCAGGCCCCACAGAAACCTTTATTGGCTCACTTACAAGGGGTTCTATTATCAATTGTCTTTGATTCCATGTCCCTCTCTGGCTGCCTCCTTCATTATTTATCACAAATTATTTTGGTAATGCATGGATCTCCATTTTTACTCGAAATTCAGACTTTTTTTGTGATTAGCTGCCAAAACAGAGCAGGCTCAACTATCCAACTTTTTGATTGATTGATTGATTGATTTTGGAATTTATATAGCGCACGATTGCCCTGGAGCATCTAGGCGCTTTTGCGGAGGAGATTGCCGGAGATGGTGTATTTAGTTTGCAAAGAGCCATGTCTTTTTACACTTGTTGTGAGGAATAACTAACAGCCCGGCAGACTGTGAGCATACGGGCTGTTCCCATGGGGAGAAGGGTCAAGACTGATTTGCATATGGCTGGATCCAAACTGGGGTGGCATGGTGAGCAAAAAAATTGATTTTTCCCTGATCTGTGACTGGGTCTGAATGTTTGGCAATGTTCAGCATTCCGTCCATCATCTTTTTGTTTTGCTCTAGGTGTGTTTTTTTGAGCATGAGGACTTACCTAAAGTATTGAAAACATGATATCATATTCAAAAGTCATTTTCAAAGACTTTACTGAGAATTTTATTTGGCTATAGGTTGTAGCAATTTCGACAAATTACGATGACATCTGATAATGGTTGACACATTTTATTTTAATCTAGGAACTACTTATTACAGGCTTGTTTCTTGTGACTTAACTCATCTGGGCAGTTGCAAACTCTGTGATTGTATTTCTATTAAGCTGTTATGACATCTATGAGTAAAATAGACATATGGACACATGGTATTTATCTTTATGTTTGAGTTATGTTAGGAGGGTTATGTTGAGGAAATGATACTCCCAATTTATGAGGTACATACTTGCCAAATCACCTCCTATTTTTTTAGTTGCTCTGTTCTAGTAACCAATCATAAAATTTGAACATTTTCAAAAGAAGAGACTAGGTCAATTGATGGATTTAGCAACACTTTCATAATTTGATTTTGCTTTGTTTTTTAGATAAACTTAGATGGCAGGTCACAATACTTAGATGAAGGAAACACAGAAGAGCTCTAGCTCACAATTTGTTCATAAATTTATGAGGTACATGCTTACCTAATCAACTCCTATTTTTTTAGTGGCTCTGCTTTAGTAACAAATCATAAAATGTGAACATTTTCAAATGAAGAGACTAGGTCAATTGATGGATTTAGCAACACTTGCATAATTTGATTTTGCTTTGTTTTTTAGATAAACTTAGATGGCAGGTCACTTTACTTAGATGAAAGAAACTCATAAGAGCTCTGGCTCACAATTTGTTCATAAATTACTTTTGAAATACATTTATATGAAGAGATATAAGCCTTGTCAATTTTGAGAGTGTACCTTGACCCTTGGAATCTTCTTGTAACTATATGAAATAAAATCCAGTTTATCTTCTTATAGTATAAAATATATTCTGTTATGTTACTGATGCAAAATGTTTGAAGATTCTTTTCAACATATAAGAATAAGACAAAGAGATTAGGCATAAGTTGAGTAAATATTAAACGTGTGACAAGAATTATTTTTTGAATCAACTGTTTTCATAAGGGAAAATGTAGAAATAGGTTGATACGGAGGAATTAATTTAAATGTGTTTTCTCATTTATATATATGTAGTTAATATGTAAATTACTTTTGTGTCTTCTTGACTTCTGCGTTTTCTTGTAGGTACATTTTTTTGTGATTTGATTCATATCTTTCTCTTCAAGTAGGAAGAATCCCACTAAGCCCATTAGAGTAGGGACATGCAAAACTCATGTCGGCCGTGGGACTTGAATACTTTCTACAACTTGATAGACACTGAGACTTAAATGCTCTCTACAACTTGATAATTTCCATCTAGAAGTATGTTGAATCATGAAAGGAAGCCTGTGAAACTCAAGGAATCTGTAAAAATTGATGTACAAAATGTAAATGTTTTTACTGATTACATGCATATGCACACACAAACATATATATATTTACATATGTATTTGCAAAACAACTGCCATATGGCTGCACTCAAAACATGAGTGGACTTGTTCTATTATAAATAATATAATATGTGTACATATTATACACATTTATAAGTATAGAGAGAAAGGGTGATAGGTAGATAGGTAGATAGATAGATAGATAGATAGATAGATGATAGATAGATAGATAGATAGATAGATAGATAGATAGATAGATAGATTCACATAAACTTACTAGTAATGTAATGTCTCTGGAAAATTAGTATATTTTTTAAACTACTATAAACGACATCATTACCTTATACCCACCACTTCCATGCCAAGCAGGTTGAGCAGTTCCTCCTCCCTGTCAATAAGGTGAGCCCAGTGGTGCGTCTCCTGCCATTGACTGCAGGAAATGGTGGTGTGGCAGCGAATGCTGCTCTGCACTCTCCCTCACTGAAGCTTCCACTCTGCACTGCCTGCACCCTGCACTGGCCTGCCACCAGTGGGCATAATGAGTTGGAAATAACCCTGTGAAAAGAAAACCAGTCCTGCCACCTCCACCTCACTGAAAGTGTGGCAGGTCATACCCCTCCTCGCACTTACGTTGCCTACTGGAGGTGCGGGACTCAAAGACGGTGGTGCTACCTGTCTCTGCTAATAGATTCAGCAAAGTGGAATGGGTATAACTATGATAACAGGGAGAAAAAAGGAAAATAAACACACCGGTGCAAACAAAAGTGGAGAGGTGGACCAGAAGGGGGTGGAAGGAGATGGGTGGGTCCTTGGGAGCTGGAAACATGAGGGATAGCTAGGCAGGAGCAGGCTTAAGTATAACAGTATGACTGGGTATTTGTACAATGCAGACTGCCGTTCTCAGTTTTTTC
This sequence comes from Calotriton arnoldi, assembly GCA_963921515.1. Taxonomy (NCBI): domain Eukaryota; kingdom Metazoa; phylum Chordata; class Amphibia; order Caudata; family Salamandridae; genus Calotriton; species Calotriton arnoldi. The sequence continues at coordinate 194,304 of CAWUFW010011784.1, read as the reverse complement.
TGGATGCAATATATGTTGCTCGCGTCATTTACTGTGACGGCAGGCACCAGAGGTGCATTTTGCATAAGTATGCATATTACATAAATTTGCCGAAATTTTGCAGCAGTACACAAAATTGAATTAAGTGAATTTAGTTTTAATGATTATGTGCGCCATATATACATTAGGATGGGCACATATGACATAGCAGTTGAATGCTTGCAATCATTAACAAATGAGTGATTTGAGTGGATGAAAAATTCTCTTAGTAATAATTTAAGCAAGGGCTTTTCAGCTGCAAATGAAAATAGAGAAAGGAAACATCCTCTAAAAGAATTCCAGTACGATAAATTGTACGGTACACTTGGTTTGTTGGGCAGAAAAGCATGAGGTCACTTTTGTTTTGTAACTTTGTTCTGAGTCTCCAGGCACAGATCATTGCCCAACAGAAAGCTGCTATGTTTAACTTGAGAGCAGGGGTCAGTCCAACTCTCATTAATCGGAGTCAGCAGTCAGAGGTCAAATGATCACAGAATATCAATATCTCTATTTCACTGGAGTGTATCTGACATATTTTCTCCCACATTCACTTCCTCAACACACCTCCTCAATGTACCTACTCAACATCTCTTTCACACCCTTTTCTCTCTTAAAGATACAGATATTGTATTCCAACAAACCTGTCTCTCTCTACCCTAGAAACTCCTCTCAAAACACCACCCTTCCTCTTGAACAATCTTAACATCTATTGCATCCCGAAATTAGTGCCGAGCCGATGGGCACTGCCCAGTACTTGCCCCAATTTGTAGATAATTGTTATTGGTAAAAGATCCATTTGACTGTGCCCCACTCTTTGTTGCTGTCCGCCCAACTGCACATATTTCTGTTTTTCGAGAGCTCTTAGAAACCCTGTTACACACACTCATGTTGAATTTCCTAATTTGCTTATTTGTGTTTCTAAGTCATAGAACATGTTGACTCTCTTCTACTGAAAACAAAAGTGCTTGTTTTTCTCTTTCAAGTATTTTGGGAATATTTTGCGCAGAAATGAGTTTTAAATTTATCAACTTCATTGAGTTTCGAAATAAAATGGTACAAGATGCTTGCGGCTTCAAATGTGACTTTGTTTTTGAGGGTGCGGTTTGATAAAAGGGGCTATCAGTTAAGTAATTGTAGCATCATTTACATTGTTTCCCAGATTAAATTTCGCCTGTATGGCAAAGCAGGCATAAGATCTCAGACTAAAACTGTTTAAGAAAATGATGTTTATTATTTCAATAATTTTACCTTTGTCATTGATTACACACTAGGTACCCAGAAATTATGACATAAGAAGCCTGTATGCCTACATCGTTAACATTATTTATATGTTACGATTTTAAATACTTATCAGTTACATAAAATGCAGTGTGATTACGTGTTTAAATCCTCGTCTTAAATTAGACTTCTTCGATTGGAAAGACATACTACAGCCATTCATTTCCCTTTAGATGACCAATACGTTGAAACATGTATTGGTGAAAAGTTGGACAACAGCCTGATAAATGTTTTAACTGGCTGGTGTCATGAAAGAATTGACAATTAAAGATTAAACGGAAAAATAGACACAGCACTTTCATTTTGACTTACTATGTTTTCATTCCCAAAGAAACTCAAAAGAATTGCACACCAAGGAATAAAATCAGCAGTATACTCCGTGCCTTTTCATAATGTCCCCTTTGTTATTTGTTATGCATGCTTACATGGTAAATAATGAAATATTACAAAGTGTCAAAATGATAACTCGGGCCATACTCTGTTGTTTTACCAAAACATGGCCTAACTAGTTTGCAACTCGAAAGCAATAAGTATAGAATTTGGTGTATTTTTCTCTACATAGTATTCAATGTGTACATTTTTAAACATGCCATGATAGTTCTCATGTTTTTCGGAACATGATGAGGTACACTAACATTAGATTTTTGCACAAAATAATGCTGCTCTTTGAACCAGAATAGTTCATTTAAGAGATCATGTAGCAACTTAAAAATATATAAGAGTATAACACGTCTTGAAATCCATTGGCACCGACTATGAAACATGTCCACAAATCCTGTAATTATGAAAAAGAAAGATAGTTTTTGCTATGAATGTTAAAATGGCATTTAGATGCAAATAATGGGTGATTTGTTCCCGATGTTGTGAACCTTTGCACTCCAGAGCAAACTATTAACAATCTGCAATGCCTTTTTATTCATTGATAAAAGGCTTCTCATACTCTTTGGTTTCGTGTGATTAGCTGGGGGTTTTGAGTAGTTCATTCCTGTGAAATAGACCTCACAATGTAATTATTGCTGCACAAAAGGAGTTAATATGTTCTGCTGTAATGTGCACATTTAATATGCAAGTATATTTGATGTATATTGACAATTTCAATTGGAATGATCTTGCTTTATGTACCAGTAACACGGCTTAATATCATTATACTGCATGCAATATTAGTTTTTATTAATCACCATTAACAGGATACTTTCTAGGTGAATTCTCATTTACGGCTGCAGTTCAGAGAAGTCTTTTTTCAAGGGAAAAAAACTCCTTCAAGTGTCAGATATAACAAATTAAAAACCTGTTTACTCTTTGTGAAGAAAGCGTATGTATCTAAATAGGCATCTTATACCGTTTGCATAGTAGATTGCAAATTAGCATTTTTGTTCATTTCCCCATGTATGCACAGTGCCTGGAAGAGTAATACCCCATGCATATCAGATCAGCCAGCCTACAATTTTTGTACAATATACTATTTGGCAATCTAGAATTCGTAATTTGCATGAAATTGCTTAATTAAAATACAGTCACTCAGGGTATTAATTTCTCTGTCTGGCAGTTCAATGTACTAAGGAAGGGCTATAGAAATTGTGAAATGCTGTCAGATGTAACAGTCCAATATTAACAAAAATATCCTTTTGGCAACAAAGTGACAGATCAGTAACGCTCCCCCACCCCTGGTTCTGGGTGCAGACCCCTGCTCTTTAATGCAGAAACTAAAGTGGAAATCTCTATTGGCGGCGCTGCCAGTGTGCCGACAGATCTGCCCCAACATTCCTGGAGCAGTCCTTAGAAAAAATAATATATATATTGTTCTCTTTCCTTGCAGTTCACTGCTATTTTCGTCAGCCTGCTTTCGGTATTTGAAATCAGTAACCCTACCGATTAAATGATCCAATCAGTCTTTTCTCGTTGTCAAGACAACAGTTCATAATTGTACCGGCTCTTTCCATTGCAGTCCGGCATTTCATAAAAAAGATAATTCCCTAATTTATCCAGCCAATCGTACTTTGCATGCTCTGCCACAACAGGCGAGCTTAGCGTCTTAAGCAGTGCGCTCTTCGCAGACATTCTTAAGCACGCAATTTGAGATGTGTGATTTTGATGCACTGGGCATGCAGATATGAATGAATGCCTGCACAGGCCTCTTTGTCTTACGTTTCCTCAGTTCTTTTCTGTAAATGATGAGAGGAAGGTAATAATCTTCAAGTGTGCTGGATTCTGCACCCAGGTCATTATGCAGTGGCGCAGCGGCCAGGGTGCCTGACTCCGGACCATGGGGTTCACGGTTTGATCCCCGGTGACGGCGGCAGGTTAGTCCAGCACCATGTGACTCTGGGCAATAACTTGCTTAATCTTCCCAAGGGCCCCCAGCGCCGGGACACCTCTCCTGAGGTAGCTGTGCAATTTACAAATGCTGGTATTTCATTTCATTTCAGTAGCAATGGCATAGTGCCCTGTTGCCAACAAAGTACATCAACAAAACAATAGTGTCAGTTACAACAGGCTAGCTATCATTGGTGCAGCAGTTCCAGTGGCACCGAGACGCAGAGGGTCCACACTTACGGCTGTGTTTTACTCCCCAAACAGACAAGAGAAGAACATTGTCCCTGCTTGCAATAGGGCCTATGGCGCCCTGACAAGGCAGGGAAGGGCGGGCAGTGTTATCACTCTGGTTGCTTCCTGGTGGGCTGCAGGGTAGGGGCCGCTTTCAGACCTGGATGGGCTCATAAGACCCAACCATGAAAGCCCTCATGGCGCCATTCTAGTCACAGCCTTCGGTAGTGTGGGGCTGGTATGAACAGTTTTTCCAGTGCTGATTTTAAGTTTAATTTCCACCATTTTACTAGGCCACAGAAAGGTTAGTCAGTGAAGCACAGCAAAGGCAGAACCAATGACCCCAGAGTGCAGTACAGAACCAATGCAACACGGAGGCAGGTTATTATGCCCCTAGCTCACAGTCTTACTGACTAGGGTCAGAGAAGAGAAGCCACATGCCTAGACATGAGCAGGAGTGGGCACTCTTTGCAGTAAAAGAAAATAAAGAAGTAAAATGTCACGTGGTGATATATAGTTCCAATTTGGGGACACCACATCGGTGTTTCAAATATCACGCAGACACAAATTTGAAGAAGGGTCCAGAACTGCGAAACATGTCCTGCAAAAGCGAATTAGCCTCAACAAAGAAAATGTTTCAGTGTCTAACAATGTCCTAGGGGAATCTTTCACTTCTATATACGGTGCAAGCAGGAACCAGAAAGAGAAAATAATAACAATACTACTACTACTACTACTGCTCCTACTTCTACTACTACTACTACTACTAATAATAATAATAATAATAATAATATATTAGTAGTAGTTGTATTAATAGCAGTAGTACTATTTTTGTTGCTATTATTAATATTATTGTTAATACATATTATAACATGGTATCGCACGGCACCCTAATACGCAGACTCAAAGATGCAGGGATCCGGGACAAGGCCCTCGACTGGATCTACTCTTTCCTCTCCGGCAGAACACAGCGGGTCAGACTCCCTCCTTTCCTCTCGTACCCTACACCAACCACCTGCGGATTCCCCCAGGGGTCCTCCCTCAGCCCAACGCTCTTCAGCGTCTACATGACTCCGCTCGGCCCCATCGTCAGAACCTACGGACTCAACATTGTTTCATACGCAGACGACACCCAACTCATCCTCTCCCTATCCAACGAAGCCAACGCAGCCAAACACAACTTCCAAGAAGGCATGGAAGCTGTCGCCAAATGGATGAAAATCAGCTGCCTACAACGCAACACCGACAAAACAGAAATACTCATCATGAGCCCACACCCCGATGTCTGGAACGACACCGGGTGGCCCCCCGCCCTCGGAAGCCCACCCACCCCCACGGACCACGCACGCAACCTTGGAATCATCCTAGACTCCGAGCTCAAAATGGACCACCAGATCAACTCCGTCGCTTCCTCCTGCTTCCACACCCTCCGCCTCCTACGTAAGACCTTCAAATGGATCCCCCTCGAGCACAGAAAAACCGCCACCCCCGCCCTCGTCACCAGGAGACTTGACTACGGCAACGCACTCTACGCCGGAATAAAGAAAAACCTCACCCGCAAGGTACAAAACATCCAGAACGCCACCGCAAGACTGGTCCTCAACCTACCCAAACACTGCCACATCTCCCAGCACCTGCGCACACTCCACTGGCTCCCCATCGAGGCTAGAATCACCTTCAAGATCCTCACCCACGCACACAAAGCCCTCCACAGCACCGGACCAGCATACCTCAACTTCCACGCACCCCAAAGAACCCTACGATCAGCCCAGCTCACCTACGCCATGGTTCCCCGCGCCAGAAAGATCAGATCGGGAGGCCGCTCCTTCTCCTTCCTTGCGGCCAGAGCCTGGAACGCCCTACCGCTCCACCTCAGACAGACTACATCACTCCCCATCTTCACGAGAAACCTCAAAACTTGGCTCTTCGACAGGCCCCCTCCTTGATGGACTGGAACCTGCACCTCCCCTCCTCCCCAGCGCTTTGAGACCCTTACGGGTGAGTAGTCGCGCTATACAAAGGCGTGATTGATTGATAATATAGAAATAGGACTGCTAATACTAAGAAGAAGAAGAAGAAGAAGAAGAAGTAAAACATGACAACATGAGTAATTATAGGAACCGGCATAAGAATAATAAGTGCATCCCATTTTTCCCTTTGATTGTTCGTGTCATGTGTGTGCAGTGGTCCATCTCAGTCTATTATCTTTCTGTATAACTCCCTTTCCGTTTGCCCACCCGTTTGTCTATCCATCCACGTATTCACCAATCCAACATGCCAGCCACCTCGCCAGCCAGTCAGAGAGACAAACAAACATACGGACAGACAGACGGCTATGCATCCGTCCATCCAGTGCATGTCAGTATGCCTGCAATTAAAATGCTCTGACGACCTATTGTTGACTTGTTGGTTAATCACGATTAATGCATGATCATAGTATTCCTGGGATCAGTCATAAATCATTGGTCGTAACAAAGGCATCGCGTGTTATAATCCCTCAAAGCAGGAATACGCAAAAATGAACCTTTTTTTTAAAAAAAATTTTTTAACAAAAACTGTAAATTTAAAATAATCCTCAGATGTTGAAAGTGTTGACCCGGTAGAACTGAATTAGGTGCGCGTGGCTTTGCCTGCAGTTTGCTAATGCCACATTCGCCCTTATCTTCGCTTCCTTTGTCTTAAAAATCAAAGGCACTGCTGTCATGTTAACATATTAATAATTTCAAAGCCACATAAGCAGGAGGTTTGGTGCGAAAAGACGATTGTAGTGAAGTGGCGCATCTCTGCTGAAAGCGTCTCTCTTTACACGCCTGCCTAGCGCTGTGAGGGCTGGATTCACAAGTCGTGTACCATTCACCAGCCACAAAGGCTCACACGGTGATGTGGAATCGAGGTCTAATTAAAATCCTTTAACTGACTGAAAGTCTCAAGAATGGCACACATTCAAGAGCTGCGGTTAGGGAAGGAGAGCAAAGAAAAGACGAAAGGGGGAGAAAGGCTTGTCTCCGGCAGACTCGGAAGGCTGCAGAGCGAGCCGATGCTGCCCTCAGCTGCCTTCCTGCGTAAGCACGCCACCCAATTTGTGAAGGAGTTAATTGGTGCTTTGATGCCTCACGAAAGGTGCGCGCATAAAGAAAATGAGGCCCTCGCCGCCACTCGTTCGCGGTGTTTATCTATGGAGGAAAAAACACGACGCAGTACAAATGCGTCCCCGCGGCTGCCCCGCAAGCCTCGCCCCAGACACCGTTTCCGGCTTTGCCCTATCAGCTCGCTGTTACCTTGCAGTGTGGCTCCAGCAAGGGTCACAGGTTTTTTTGGTCTAATTTTCACTTGCTAATTTCCCTGCAGAAAAAAATGGGAGTGGAGCGGCTCCCTGCTGCCACTGCTGATCAAATGGAACAACAAGGGCAATGCCTGCTAATATGGGAAGCTATTTAGTGGCACGCTGCCTTTTGAAATGATCATGATAATGGATTCAGTCTGCTCATTAATGGAGCCAGAGTGCTCATTAGAGTGAACAAACAAGCCAGGTTGTCAGCATTGAAAATGCCAAGTGCTTGTTTCCATGTTATCTGAGGAGCCTGGAGACAGTGATTTTACCGTTTATTTCCCCTTTCTGAGCTTGACCCTATAGCACCAAAGTCCCTCATCTGGGGGGAGACCATATATTTGTATTGTCTGCATGCCTCGCTCAGCCTGGGTTCAAGGTCGAATATGCTTAAAGAGCACGGGCGCTTTTTTGTTCTACCCCCAGCACAATGTTGCAGACACTATACCTTGAAAACCATGATACAGCCTACTTGTTTTGAAAGTAAATAATTGTAAATCATTTGGAACCAATGTTCTAAAATGTCACGAGGATCTGTGGTCAGAATATTTTCTAGGACGAGTGAACATAGTATATACAAATAGAGTCTGAACATAAGTACATTTGTGTTCTGAATCTTTACAGGTCATTCAGAGAGTCGTGTCGTAAAGTCATATGTGGCATCAACATCAGACGCACAGTATACTAGACATTAATATAAATAGAAGCAATGGCACAGTGCTGATAAAAAAAAAAGAAAACAAAAGCATTCACACAATTTTGTGAATAACACTGATTGGTTCAATGAACCGGCTGTGGCTGTAGGATTTTAGTCTACGACTATAGACTAGTGTGTTTGACCCCGAGGCCGAGGTGGCTCTCTTTGGCATCTCCAAAAAAAGGTCTGATCTGACCAAAGCCGAAGAGACATACACAGCGATTTGCTCCCTAGTAGCTCGCTCCCTAATCCTCCAAAATTGGAGGTCCGAGGACGTACCATCTTACCCAAAATGGGTGAATAAAATGAAAAGGACAAGGAGGTTTGAAGAGGCTTATGCTAAAAGAGCTGGGGCAACGAAAAAGTTTACTAATGTTTGGAAATTCTCCGATAGTTGGGAGTCCATGACTGTTATTTAGCACTTTAGCACTCAGGCACTTTATTTTTACTAACTTAAGGATAGTCACGATAGCATTTTAAGGTTGCAGGGCCCCTTGCCAAGGTAGAATGTTTACTCAATGATTGGATACGATTTATATTGGGAGGGTAAGGGAAACAGCAACAAGTATGGTGCTCAACCCTGTAATTTTATAGTATTGAACAATATTAACACTTTTTGAAATTAGGACGGTAAAATTTAACTCTTAGCACAGTTAGCACTTTTGAAATCGTGATAGTAGGAATTTTGTTTTCTTCTGTTGTTTTCTGTTAATGTTTTCGATCAAAGGATCTTATTAGACTTTGCTTGTCTTTTTTAAACAAAATTGTTGTGTGTTTTTTAATCCCGATTATTGATTATTGTATATTGTATTAATTGCCCTTCTGCTCTGCTCAATAAAAAATAAAAAATAAAGACTATAGACTAGTATAGGGTGTTTGGTCTTGCGTCTACTTCATACTATAGGATAGTTCATAATAAATGGCTGAAATAAGGACGCAGATCTGATTTTATGACTGGAGTAACTCGATTTTTCCAGGGAAGGATCTTGGGGAGGTATCTAGCCCAATGGGAAATTGAAAGGATTTTTAAAGACATTTGAATGTTTGCTAGAGCCGTCTCTTCCTAAAAAATTGACAGGAAAATTTATAATAGTGTGATAAAAAATAAGGGTCAGAATGACAAATAAAACTGTATTATGAGGGAAGTCACACCTAGAGCTATGTTTACATTTGATGTCTAGTTTTGCAGTTGTGTCTGGAGATATAATGATACACACATAAGGGACAAGCTGATATCCTATCTCAGTTTTCATTACTTTCGGCCATCTTGCAAATGTGTGCACTATTTAGAAGGAGGCCATGTCGGGACAGGCATAGATGGCCTACTCAAGGAGCTCCTGCACGGCATGTGTAGCAGGTGCTAATGCTCCCACCATGTGCAGGGTTGCCACCTGTCTTGTATTTCACCAGTAGCACTGGTAAATGAAGCAGCAAAGCATCAATTAATAAATACAGGGTACAAACGACACTTTTCAGGGCAGTGTTTTTTTCCATCCCATGCTGCGTTCTGTAGGTGTCATGTCCATATATATGGTCTTTACTTTTGGGCTTTGTCTTTGTATGTAATAATTTTATGAAAAAGCAACTCGGGCTCTTTCTTGAGACTCAGCAGCCCCTGCTTATTCCTATTCACTTTCCTTTGAGGTTGAGGAAAAACAAGATTTCGTTTAAAGGAGATGATAACCGCTAATTGACTGGTCAGCTCTCCTAGATTAAAGTTATTCCACAAATGCCTATTGCTTAGTTCTACGCACTCAGTGAATTCTGAAACAGAGCCAACAGTCTGAGTACTGGTCACATTTCAGTTGCTGTTTGCTGTGTTTAGCTGTTAAACTGATACAAATGAGGTGAATCCTTTGGTCAGACAGAGCTAACATGTTTATACATGACAAAATAATGAAGATATAGCGATTGAATGCTTGCCGCCCTGTGTCACATAATTTGCCTTTACTTGCCACATAATTTTGTCCTAAAACACACAAAAGGTGATGGGAGCAATGCTTGCAATTTGTCCAACCACTGGCAATTGCTGGGGTAGGACCCCAACCCAGCGTTCTTTTGCTCACCATGCCACTTCCGTTTTGGACCTAGCCATATGTAAATCAGTCTTACCTCTGCTCCTCATGGGACCAGTCCAGCCAGAACTGCCAGGCAAGGTCCTCCCTGAACCAGAACACAAGCAACCCAGGAATGGTTTCACCCTAGTTATGGGCTCATCAGCCAGCTACAGCTTGGTTCCATTGATACAGTGAGGACTGCGTTTTCAAATATTTTCATTGCCCACAATGCAACATGAGAGGCATGTGAATCTATCAAAGGGAAATTGAATACTGAAATATGAGACATGTCATTAAAGGTCCAAAAATACACTATCCAGAATTCCATTTGGGTTATACATAAATATTGAGGATCAGAAAATGTCTATAAAAAAGGCACTCATAGCCTCCATAAGCTATTTTCACTTTAAAGGGCTGTAGCTGTTCCTGTGAGAAACAAATTAGATTAAATACTATCTATGTTAACTCTGGCTTAGGATAAGCTACATAAATAATTCAATCAATCTTTTTAATATTTCAAAACGCTGCTGAAGTTGGCTTTTTTTAATAAATATTTAGGAAAATTAGCTTTTAAAAAGGTAGCCTTGGCCTACTTGAAACTCCTATGGCTAATTAGCATCAGCCTAGGAGCAGCTGACCCAATCAGTGCTTCCCCTTAATGAGGTAAAAAAAAAACTGATTCAGAGTAGAAACAATGTCTTAGGCCTTTTAGCAAGAAGACCTAGGTGTGAGGTATGTGACTCTCAGTCCAGTAAGGGTAGCAGGGAAGGATTTGGGAACTTCCTTAACTTTAACTTGATAGGGTCCAGGGTGAGGTCTGCCCATTTATAGGTGAGTGTACAGGGAGATCTGGGAACAAAAGAATTTGCTCCCTGGGTCAATTGTAGGCAGGCCTGGGACCACCCCAGTGGGAAGGGGTTGTCTCATTACCAGGTTGGCGTGGTTGAGAATGAAAATGAGCTAATTTGGGGAGGGGACATGAGTAGGCCCCCATCCATGGGTACTCTTACCACCATACCCGAGCACCCTTACCGCCAGTCCGAAATGTGGCCCCCTCCGGAGCCTTTATAGGCCCTAGGTGTGGGAGAAAAAATATCCATTTCAATATTTGTCCATATGTATGCACTAAGTACACAATACAAATGAGGGAGAAGGGACGCATATAGGTCCAGCATACAGGCCCCCACAAATACAATGCAAGATTTCGCTTAAAGGAGATGAGAACCGCTGACTGACTGGTCAGCTCTCCTATATTAAAGTTATTCCACGAATGCCTATTGCTTAGTTCTACGCACTCAGTGAATTCTGAAACAGAGCCAACAGTCTGAGTACTGGTCACATTTCAGTTGCTGTTTGCTTTGTTTAGCTGTTAAACTGATACAAATGAGGTGAATCCTTTGGTCAGACAGAGCTAACATGTTTATACATGACAAAATAATGAAGAAATAGTGATTGAGTGCTTGCCGCCCTGTGTCACACAATTTGCCTTTACTTGCCACATAATTTAGTCATAAAACACACAAAAGGTGATGGGAGTAATGCTTGCAATTTGTCTAACCACTGGCAATTGCTGGGGTAGGACCCCAACCCAGCGTTCTTTTGCTCACCATGCCACTTCCGTTTTGGACCTAGCCATATGTAAATCAGTCTTAACTCTGCTCCTCATGAAACCAGTCCAGCCAGAACTGCCAGGCAAGGTCCTCCCTGAACCAGAACACAAGCAACCCAGGAATGGTTTCACCGTAGTTATGGGCTCATCAGCCAGCTACAGCTTGGTTCCATTGATACAGTGAGGACTGCGTTTTCAAATATTTTCATTGCCCACAATGCAACATGAGAGGCATGTTAATCTATCAAAGGGAAATTGAATACTGAAATATAAGAGACATGTCATTAAAGGTCCAAAAATACACTATCCAGAATTCCATTTGGGTTACACATAAATATTGAGGATCAGAAAATGTCTATAAAAAAGGCACTCATAGCCTCCAAAAGCTATTTTCACTTTAAAGGGCTGGAGCTGATCCTGTGAGAAACAAATTAGATTAAATACTATCTATGTTAACTCTGGTTTAGGATAAGCTACAGAAATAATTCAATCAATCTTTTTAATATTTCAATATGCTGCTGAAGTTGGATTTAAAAAAATATATATTTAGGAAAATTAGCTTTTAAAAAGGTAGCCTTGGCCTACTTGAAACTCCTATGGCTAATTAGCATCAGCCTAGGAGCAGCTGACCCAGTCAGTGCTTCCCCTTAATGAGGTAAAAAAAAACTGCTTCAGAGCAGAAACAATGTCTTAGGCCTTTTGGCAAGAAGACCTGGGTGTGAGGTATGTGACTCTCAGTCCAGTAAGGGTAGCAGGGAAGGATTTGGGAACTTCCTTAACTTTAACTTGATAGGGCCCAGGGTGATGTCTGCCCATTTATAGTTGAGTGTACAGGGAGATTTGGGAACAAAACAATTTGCTCCCTGGGTCAATTGTAGGCAAGCCTGGGACCACCCAGGTGGGAGGGGGTTGTCTCATTACCAGGTTGGCATGGTTGAGAATGAAAATGAGCTAATTTGGGGAGGTGACATGAGTAGACCTCCATCCACGGGTACTCTTACCACCACACACGAGCACCCCTACCCCCAGGGCTGAAATGTGGCCCCCTCCTGAGCCTTTATAGACCCTAGGTGTGGGAGAAAATATCCATTTCAATATTTGTCCATATGTATGCACTAAGTACACAATACAAATGAGGAAGAAGGGGCGCATATAGGTCCAGCATACAGGCCCCCACAAATACAATGTAGCACCGAAGGAGTATGCAGTTCCTGTAGGGTGGGGAAAGAAGAGAAGGAGGCTAGGTCCGTCAACACCCTTACTCAGTAGTGGCGTGTGGGTGTCTCCCAATTTGGGAAGTGGGGCCCTCAATCATCCATTTGGGTGTCATGCTTCATCATAGGGCTTGCTCCTTGTCAGGCCCGCGCTGCAATGCCTGACGGGCACCCTATAAGCGGCTCTTTGTCGAAGATCTCCTCCCAACGAGGCAGAGCAAGGGGTAGGTTCCCGGCACCTGTTTTCCAGGAAAACTCATGACGTTAACTTTTGTAACGATCATTGCTCTGCCTAACTATTGATGAGGCGTGACTTGAACCCCGAATTGGGTTGGTCCCATGATTTGTATCATTAAGGTACCTCATTGAAAGGTCATCAGAGTGATTGGTTCATTTTCCATAACCAACCACCCGTGTAGATAGTGTATCAAGATAGGTCCTGAAGAATTGCTGTGTGATTTACACACATAAGGCAAGAAACATGTTGACCATGACTACACACATATAGACACCCCCGACCATTATAATCGGCGGTATCCCTAATCTGGTTTTAATTGAGACGAGTGGGCTCGCAGATTAAAATTCATTTTGGAGCACCACCTCGCCTCATTTTATCTCTCCTCATATCACCTCACATCTACACCAATAGGCCCCTCACACGCACCTCACCTATATGGCTTGGGAAAAGATCTCCAACAAAGAGCCCCTCATAGGGTGCCTGTCAGGCATTGCAGTGCCGGCCTGACGAGGATCAAGCCCTATGATGAAGCATGACACCCAAATGGGTGTGTGAGGGCCCCACTTCCCAAATTGGGAGACACCCACACTCCACAACTGAGTAAGGGTGTTGACCGACCTAGCCTCCTTCTCTTCTTTCCCCACCCTACAAGAACTGCATACTCCTTCATTGCTGCATTGCACTAAGTACACATCTGACCTTGCCTGGACAAGCTTCAGCAGCTGTTCAGAACCAACTTAGAGGTCACTTTATTTTTCTGGCTACCATGTTAGTTGCTAATCAGGTTGTTCATTTCTGCCTACACTGTATGTCTGTATTATAATTGGCATGGTGTATAATTGGCACAGTGCCGATCTTGCATCTCTCTGTTGACCATATTTAGCACCATGTCCCTTTTAATTCTGCTAAAGTTGCATTACTAAGTGTATATATGGCCCAGAAATCAGCCATGCAGGAAAGAAGCAGGCTGAGAGCACCAGTGTGTGCACTGACCTCTTCCTTCCTGGCCACCAAATATGCTTGGATTAAGACAAATAAATGTTATTTATTCCTGAGCAAACTTCTGTATTGTTTGTTTCTTTCATTGTTCCTGGGAGATTGCAACAGTATTTATTTCCCTAGCAAATGGTGCCAGAAGTGGGATGGCGTGAAATGTCACACAGGTAAAATTAAGTGAGCTGATTATGTTAGTAGTGAAAGAAGGTATTGAAGTGTACCTACAAATATAGCTGGCAGTGAAACAGGGGACTGAGAAGTAACTAAGGGGCACATTACGATGGCGGGCGGAAGCACCACCGCCGTGCTGGCGGATGCAAAAGCACCAGTTACCGCCGGCACGCAGCAGTCCACACGCCCGTCCAATTACGATGCGAAAAGTAGGCCAAACACCGCCGGCAAGCCAGCAACACCGTCCGCCATCAAAGTGCGCCCGTACACGTAGCGGCGCAGCCCAACTGACACACACCGTCCGACGAAACACGTCCCGCCCGGCGCATAAATTACGATGCCGCAAACAAACGGCTCCCATGGCCAAGAGATACCGTACGACAAACCGAAGCGGTAACACGGATGCCGAGCACGGACAACGAAGAAGCGGCTCCCGAGCATCAATCCAGCACTGCAGGCCCTCCCCATGCTTCTGCTGATGCACCACCAAGGACGCAACGTACCGCGGAGACGCAGGTAGGCACACACACAACAAGTGCACGCAAACAGCGCACACAGTGCAAGGGCGGAAAAAGCGGACAACCCCCCACCAGCGCGTGTACACTACACATCCACCATTGCATCCACATATGACACACAGGCCAAATCGTAACATCGCGGAACACATGTGTACACACCACCTGGGACTAGGAACCAACCACCCCGTCACGGCCCCAAAGCGCCGATGACGCCGCCACACATGCGCACAACGCAGAGGCCAACCGCAGCGCCATGCATGCGTCGCACACAGACACAGGGACACAACCAAGCAGCACACACATCAGCCCCACCCCGAACGCACATGACACGTGACAGGCCTGCCACAGACATGTCCCCAACGCCCAATTCACGGACAACACCCAACGCCACACAACCGACGCACACATGTCAGTGAAGTCACGCAACAGCAGGACACACCCCAGTGTAACAAACATGGCGTAGCACACAGCGGCGGCAACACCAACTAGGAGAAGCAGGGCCCCTTCGGGAAGAGGAACGCCAGTACCACACTGAAACACCCATACCACCCTGCACATATGAACAAGACATATAAAACGGAACACCAAAGAGCCCGGGGACCGACAACAGGTGGCCCAAGAATAACATTCACACACAAGGCCCAACGCAGAGCGGAAAGGCAGCCTGCCGCCCACACAAGGGAGAGCAGACAGCACTGAATGACCTTCCATTCCAACTCCGAAACCACAGCCCTACGACAGAAGCCGGTGAATACAGCCATTGTCCAAGAATAGACCAACACAGGCATGCCGAGGAGACCGACCACAGGGCAGATAGCGCATATCACAGAAGCACACAACGGACGGGGAAGAAAGAAGAAAACACTCCCCCATGTCGGCCACATGCAAGTTAATTGGAAGGAGTCACACATCACTGACCTTGAACTGTCTGAGAAGCATGTGGGAAGAGGGCCCGTGTCCTCCAAACAAGCCAACAGAACACAAGTCCTGTCTCCCTACGACTACACAGAGCTCACAGCAACCTCGGAGCGTGCACATTGCAGACTGCACACACAGCCGGAGCACGCCACCTCAACGAACCGCTGCGAAATGGCAACCGCAACACACCTACCCAACTACGCCGAACAGCTCAAGCTGTACAAAACCAACCTGTTCCATACATTGGGATGCGATCTCCTGTCCCTGCTGAACGTAAGTTACCGACTGACTTACCGCATCACATTGTTCAGCTGCGTCATGCCCGTCTTCTACTGTCGGAGGTGTCCCTACCAGCATCCCGTCGAGATATGCCTCTCCAACCCGGCATGTCTGAAGGCGGACCTGCTACCACTACTCCTCCCTCTGGATGCACATGACAGGGCCTGCTCTGCCTATGGGGGCATGGCGTATGTGGCCAACATCGCACCCGCACTGAAATGGGACCACTGTGCCTCCACACGACGGATCATCGAGAACAGCTACATCGAATGTCACCCAGCATGCCCCATCATGGTCCTCCAAGGGACAACTTACGAACAACACCTTGACAGCCACCATCCGCTACATTGGCTGGCAAACATGTACACCACCAATGACATGGAAGCCCTGCTGGACGGCATCGCATACCTGACAACCTGTAAATTCGTCGGACCACAACGCAGGTTCCCCGAGTGACCTATGATGTCCAACCCCGCACCCATGCTTAGCTTCCGCACGGACTGGCCAGTCACCACCACAACAGCCATACCAAACGACCGGCAACTGTAACCACACCATCAACGACATCGCCATGACATCGGATATGACCGGGACATGCACACTGTTCCCCATCACATCCAGGAACACCGCATGCATCGTGGGAGGCAGTGGCATGGGCTCTGTGTATCGCACCCACATGGACGGAACTGCACGAACAACCAGGACACGACATGGATCCAGCGCCCATGGACACACACACCGCTCAGTGGACATGAATAGGTCGCCTGGAGTCTGTGGGTGCTGCACCCCTCCCACCCCCGCCCCGGGAATCCCATACCAGGACCTTTGCATGGACGACAAGTGCATACAACAACAACACGACCCCAGTGACTGTGACATGTCCAGTAACCACCACAGTGCAACAACAAGTGGCACGCCGCTGCATGCACGCAAGCACATGCCCTGATGTCATCTCACATGCACGCGTGCATGAGGAACAACCGCAGCAAACCTGTCACATGGAACTGAGATGGACTGTGCCCATGATGCCAAGCGGTCTGGTAGGCTACATGTATACCGTCTGTGTCAAAGTCCGCAGCTCCGCAGCTATACGTAAATGTACATTAGCACAGCCTTGGCCAAGCAGATGTCACTCTGAAGCCCACATCCCACATGCAACAGCCAATCACATGTAACCCCACACCCTATCCCATTTGCAATCATGCTCAGTATATCCTCAACATGTATTCCGCTGCCAGTAGTGTCCACTATACTGCATCACAGAGGACAGAAGACTCAATATAATGTTTGAAACCAAAACTGTCTCCGCTGACTCATTTCACAAGTACTAATGAGAGAGGATGAGAGTATGTGAAGTACACGGCAGTCGTGACATGACCATGTAGTCCACTGGTATTGGATGTCAACGCAAATGAGTAGCACTACTGTGGAAGACACACATGTGTCGTGTGAAGTCATATGGACGCAGTGCTCAGGTGGGTGGGTGCGACGGGTAGATGCGCACATGCCAAGTTGGAGCACGCCGTGTTGGGAGGGGTCATGAACAGTACACCACCGCTTCCCTGGGCATCGTGAGAGGACACCTGTCGGGGGAGTGAACACGTGTGTGCACAGCAGCCGGGCACACGTACAAAGCGGTACCAGGCGCACCTCAGCCCACCCTCTGTGGACAAGCTGGATCCTGTTGTGCGCCCGCCATGCCCCTTGACAAGGCACACACAGCCCCAGTCGACCAGGTGTAACCCCAACATAGTCAATCCGCACAGGCGATACAGGGCACGGGATGGCAGTGGAGCATGGTGTGTGAGAGGTCTCCTCGCGCTCCTCCTGGTCATATCACGCAGGCAATAGAACCTCAACGTCTAGCATGGCACAAGTCAAATGGAAGTGTAGGGGGACGCACCACAGCACGAGCAGCACTGACGTCACGGGAGGTGGCTCGCACCATCCCATCCATTGCCCATCATACCAACCACGCCACATGCCATTGCGACTAAGTGCAAGCGCGTGCGCCACCACCCCCGAGCCCTCCCCAGAGAGGCCAAAGAGTGAATGTGTGGGCCATCAGCCGCAGACGGACGCGGCCTGGCCGCAAGGGCAGCCACAGCCACTGGGTGTCGCAGGTGGCGGATCTGGAAGGCGAAGACTGTGATGCATAGTCCATGCAGGCCGGGTCTCCATTTGGGGCACCACGCAGGTGGACGGCGTCCCGCCACACATCATACCCTGAGACAGCCCACTCGTGCAACTGGACCCACACATACACTCCTTGCCCTCTCTGGTGCGAGCTTGGGGCTGCCTGTGCAGGCGCTAGCCTCGCAGGTGAGCATGCATATTGGGGGAGCGAGGGGAGGACATGAGGGCTGGGGCGAAGATGACTGTATCACTGTCAGTAAGTACAAGGGATGACCCAGATGTGGAAAGGAAGAGACGTGTCCCGTGTGTACTGCAACTAGTCGCCAATCCAACAACCCCCATGTCCGGAATGTAAGCCCGCACCTAGGCCCGCCCATCCGCCACATCGAACATACCACCAGCACGACAACCTTCCCATTCGAAACACTGACTGGGGGTGGCGACCAGTGTACAATCATGTGTAGCCTACCCACGCGTACATGTGGGCCCTCCATGATCCATGTCACCTGCGGCAAAGTCATGACATGCGCAATGAGGGAAGTGAGGAGAGCTGTCCGCCCCATGCGCAGAAGGTGCATCAGCTCCACAGACCCAGCAGCGAGTCCAGCAGGGGTCACATGTGCAGGGGCAGCTGTGCCTGGTGTGAAGGCACATGCATATAGACAGCACATCGACCAATGTGTAGTCTGCCCACATCTACAGTCCATCATCATGCGGACATAGGAATTGAACACAGGGCAACACATCTTCAGTTGGTGCACCCACCGTGACCAACAATGCGCAATCATCGACGTACCCGCCCTGTGCATGGCCCCCCACCCAACGGAGGCACATCCAGTGCCACCATCCCACACACACAAGCCTTCCACGGAACATGCTGTGTCCAATGGTCAGTACAGAGTCAGCGCCCATCTGGTGGATCCTGAACAGGAGACACATGCACACACATGCCAGCTCCCACTATGTACGTCTGCCACCTGGCACGTGCAATGTAACCTCTCACCTGTGACGTGTGACTGCAAGCACACAGCCGTCTTGGCATGGGGCTGTCAATGTGGACACCTGTCAATGTTTCGGGAGGTGTGATCCGTACAGTGCTGTACATAGGGTGCAGTGCTGACACCTACTACTGTCTCATATCCCCTCGTGCCACAGGTCCCACTTGTTTTGGCCGCTCAGCCTGTGCCCACATCGTCGTCGTCGTGTGCCATACTCATCCAGCCGCGGAAGCAGTTCCATGCTCAGCAGACATTCATGTTGCCGTGGCGTTGCCGCTTGACGGATATGCAGTCAGTCCCCATCAGCACGCCCGCAAGTCATTGGGGCCTAGATCCCCATGTGCATGCACATGGCAGTGGTTTGTATCACTAGCCATTGCCATTGTTGGGAGACCTGTGTAAGTGTATTGTGGCCGTGCCGTCCCAGCTTGACAGCTGGGCTGTGGCTCATGTGCTTGCTCAGTCATGTCAGTGATGTGTATGCGAAATTGCTATGTGTCGTGTTGCTTTGACATGTGTCCTCTGCCATTGTCCCTAGGCGGAGACCGAACATTGACCGCCCATACCAATTGCTGGCGGACATGGATGATACAGAGGTTATTAGGAAGTTTCGGCTGGACAGGCCAACCCTGCATCGACTGTGTGCCATGTTAGAACCCCATCTCCGTCCCCGCAGGGTGTATCCGAGTGCTGTCACCCCCACGGCTAAGGTGATGGCCGCCATGCATTTCTTCGCCACTGGGTCATTCCAGCACACAGTGGGCATTGGAGGAGGGATGTCCCAGCCCATGTTCAGCAAGGTGCTGAGGGATGTACTGGCAGCCATGATGCTGTACCGAAACAGGTACATCCGCTTCCCCAGGGCTCGTGAATTGGCGGCAGTGAAGGGTGCATTCTATGCCCTTGGCAGAATCCCACACGTCGTTGGAGCCATTGACTGCACACATGTCGGCCTTGTTCCACCACAGGCCACTGAGCACCTGTACCGCAACAGGAAGCACACGCACTCCCTGAATGTGCAAGTGGTGTGCCTTGCGGACATGGTGATCACCCACGTGTGTGCAAAGTTCCCAGGCTCGGCCCATGACGCACACATAATGCGCAACAGCATCTTGCCACGACTGATGTCCAATATGCAACAGGATCGTGTCTGTATTGTCGGTGAGTATGTGGAGTGGTGTAGCCTGCTGGTTGTGCGATGCTGTCCCCTGTCCAGTTGGAATTGCAACGGTTCTCTGTGTCCCTCACACCCAGGTGACTCTGCGTACCCGAATGGGGCATGGCTGCTCAGTCCATTGAGGAATCCTCGCACCCCAGCAGACGATCGCTACAATGAGGCACATGGGAGGACCAGACGTGTGGTCGAGCGTACCTTTGGCCTCCTCAAGTCCAGGTTCAGGTGCCTGGACCGCACCGGGGGTGCGCTGGCGTACTCCCCACAGAAGGTGTGCCAGATAGTGGTGGCGTGCTGCATGCTGCACAATCTGGCCATTCGGAAGCAGATCCCCTCATCGTGGATGACGGAGATCAACCAGGGCCCCAGCCCGCAGACCAGGACAGCTCGAGTGAGGAGGACAGCGGAGAGGAGGAAGCTGGTAATGTGCGGCAGCAGCTCATCGCCCGCTACTTCACTTGACGGTGAGTGTCCATGTACGACGGCTGATGTGGCTGTATCTGTGCAGGTGTGTGTGTGCTGTGTCAGGGTGGCCGTTTTTCACTGCGTGCTGTGTGTCAACGCTCCATGGCCAGGGTAGTATGCCACTGTTGGTGGCTGTGGCATTGTGCCCTATTGCTCTGTGCGATGTGTGTACATTGCTTGTAGTTGTTGACATGTACTGTGTGATGGGTGTGTGACACACTCATTGAATGTGCTCCTGTTCTGTCTCCCACCCCTAGGTCCCTACAGGCCCTCCGGATTCAATTGCCATGCCACGCATCAGGTGCCTTTCCGCCCAAGGTGGCCGTTGTATTCCGTACAAATAAAACACAGGGCACAAACAGCAGTTAGTGAAAAAGGTGCATTTATTACAAACTGTGACATGTGATTGTGTGTAAGGTGATGACAAAAGTGGTGCGTGCAGTGACAATGAGCTGTCGGTCATGGCTGCGTGATGATCAGGGTGTACCCACTGGTTCTATGTCCATAGTCCAACACACACATGCCATCCAGATGGCTGTGTGGAGTGGGATCGTAGTCCAAGTCAATGCAGTGTCTGGTCAAGGAAGGCTGGCGGAAGGCTGGCTGGCTGCCTCACTTGCGTTTGGAGCGTGCGAAGTCCTCCCAGGAGATCTGTTTCCACTTCGGACGGCCCCTTCCACGTTTGCGAGGGGGGGTGCCTGCTTGCGACATGCTGGTGGTTGAGGTGTGCTCACTGGCTGTGGACGCAGGGGAACTGGACACTGCTGCTCCACCCTGCGCCCCGGCAGGTGGTGGCGGAGGGGGAGCTGCTGTCCCTGGCTGTGACCTCACCGCCACCACCAGCTGTCCCATGAGGTCCACGATTTGGCCCATACGGGCATCCATGGACCTCAGCACCCCCAGCACCTCACGCGTGTCTGAAGCAGACCGGACCCATTGTCCTTGGGCCTCTTCATAGGCCCCAAGGACTCTGGCCATTTGAGGCAGGGCATGGCTCCCAGGGGAGGCTGGCGTTTCCCTGACCCTGCTCCTCCTACCAGTCCTGCTGCCACCGGCCTGCCCACTAGCCACATTGCTCACCACGGTCCTCGCTGTGGCTCCCAGGGTGGATCCAGTCGGCCGGGCCACCACCTGCGCTGGGGCTGGTGCCAGCGAAGACGTGGCGGTGGTGGCGGCGGTGGTGGTCGGTGCGGCGATGGTGGCGGTTGCGGCAGTGGTAGTGGCCACAATGACCGTGGGTGTGGCCGCAACGACAGTGGCAGCAGGGGGCTGGGAATGTTCAGCAGCCCTGGATGATGGGTTGGTGGGTAGGAGGGGTCCTGGGGAGCGGCTGGGCCCTGCCACACCAGATGGGCCTGCATGGTGGTCCGTGTCCGAAGAGGAGGACAGATCCTCCAGATCCGTGTGTCCTCGTTGGGGGCTTGTAGGCTGGCTGTGCTGGCTGCTGGCTCCATCCCCAGCATCCAGCAGTTCGTCACCTGTGGAGAGAATGAGATTTGTTATCGTGTTGCACCTGGCGAAGTATGTATTTGTCGTCTGACATTAACAGTTCGTGCAATCTCGTACATGGGTTTCCCGGAGGCGTGTGTGTGGCTGTAGCATCTGTAGTTGTGTGTGCTTGGCAATGGGACTGTGTGCTGTGCACATGTGGCATGGGACGGATTGGCCATGCCGATGGGTGTGTTGCTGTGCCCCTACTTATTGTGACTCTGGTGTATGCGGGCTCCTGGCCCATCCTGGGTCTGGTTTGTACTTTGCTTTTGGTGTTCAGATGGGACGCTTAGGAACGCATATGGCAACATGGGGGCCATGCCCCAGATTCGCATTTGGGAGGGAATATGCTTTTGGGGTTCAAATGGAACGCTTAGGAACGCATATGGCAACATGGGGGCCATGCCCCAGATTCGCATTTGGGAGGGGATATGCTTTTGGGGTTCAAATGGAACGCTTAGGAACGCATATGGCAACATGGGGGCCATGCCCCAGATTCGCATTTGGGAGGGAATATGCTTTTGGGGTTCAAATGGAACGCTTAGGAACGCATATGGCAACATGGGGGCCATGCCCCAGATTCGCATTTGGGATGGAATATGCTTTTGGGGTACATGCTGTGAGCCATGGGTGCCGAACGTGACATGTGTTGTGGCAGCATGACAGTGCATGGTTTGAGGTGTGTGCATGCTTGACATGGCCTGCATATTTGCTGTCTGTTGTGATTACTGGACATGGCATTGGACGCATCGTTATGAGTGAGTGATGGTTGTGTGCCAGCCAACGTATTGCAGTTGTCCCATCTCCTTGGTGTGCGTGCTGCCCTGTGCCATGTGCATCACTGCAGTGCTCGGGGGGGTGTGGCCCATGTTGTGTGTTGTTGCTCACAGTGTGTCGTGCGCTTAATTGACTTCTGGCACATGGTTGGTCATGGGCATGTATCTTAGCGTGACTGCTGTATGTGTGGCAGCTGTGCGGATGACATGCCTTTCATGAGACTGGGGCTGACGGATGGGATGGATGGTATGTTGTATGTGCATGGTGTGTCTGTGAGTTTGATGGGTTCAGTGGTGTTCGTGTGCATTTATGTTGTTCCGCTCTGTTGCGTCTAGTGTTGTTTGTCTTACATAGGCGTAGTTGTGGGGTGTGTGGTTGACAGGCAGTAGGGGCTACATGGACAGGACTTCAAAGGTGTTTCGGTTGTGTGTGATGAGTTGCACAGTGGCTGCCGTGTGGGACTATATTCAGTGTGGCTTGTGCATGCAGACGTGGCTCCTTGGGTGTTGCTATGTCTGTGATGGGTCATGTGGGGTGTGAGTCTGTTGTTCATGTCCGTGTGCACATTGTTCACTTGTTCGTGACGGTGGGCGGTGCTGCGTGTTCGTATGCTACGTGACATGTCCCATGTGTTGGTCGTGTTATGGTCCTCATGCCTCCAGTAATCCAGCCCTGTCCAGTTTCCCACCTGCAAGTTGTTCGTGCGTGCACTGTACTGGATGCCACATGGCTCTAAGCGGGGGTGCTCAATGTTGCAGGTCTGTGGGGGTGGGGGGTGTTGTGGGTCGTGGGGGTGGCTGGACACCCACTGACACCGATTGCTGTGGACCGTGATGTCTGCCTTTCGGCTGTCGTTGTGCACTGCGGTGGCTGACACGTGGCTGTGGGGTGTGGGGGATGCTCCTCCTTGCTGTGCTGTGGGACTGGGGCCTGGTGTGTGTTGTACTTGGGCTGTCCACCCTCCCACCCACTGCACTTTGTGTTCCTGCCACTTACCTGTTACTTGTCGGTTAGTGCAGCTGTGGCGGACACATGGGTGTGGTGGGTGCTCGTTGTGGCGCTTCTGGCATATTTGGGGACCTGTTGGTGGTTACGTGGCTGGCTGAGTGTACACATGTCCCCACGCATCTTACAGTTGTTCGGTTTGGGCTGTGTGTGGTGGTGTCTGTTGCATGTGTGTGTGATGTGTTGTGTATTTTTGTGCTGGACATGGGGGTGTTTGTCCCTGGGAGCTGTGGCATGGTAGTTGCGCATGTGAGTACATAGCGGTGTGCTGGTATACATTAGTTTGTACTTACCAGCCTCCACTCCCCCTGCTAATCCGGCGAGGATCTCCGGATGTATTACGACTCGCACCTTCTCCTCCCACGCTTTGAAGGACTTAAAGAGCGCGGGATTCCCTCCGCCAGTGACGGCAGCCAGCTCTCTGTTTTTGCCCTCCTTCTTCTTGACCAGGCTCTTTACGTCATTCCAACGTTTGTTTATTTCACCTCTGTTCCTGGGCAGGGTCCCGACTGCATTGACCTGGTCTACGATCCGGTTCCACATTCTGTTTCTGGTGGCTAGTGGTGTGTGCTGGACCATGTACCCATAGATTTGTGGGTACACCTTGATGATCTCGTCGACCATGACCGTCAGCTCCATGGGCGTGAACTTGGGCATTCTTTGTGGTGCCATGGTGTTTGTGGTGCTGGTGCGGTGTGTGTTGTGTAATGTGCAGGGGGTTTGTGGTGCCGGTGTTTGGTGGTGGTGGTGGTGGTTGTGATGTGTGCGTTTCTGTGGTGTGCTGCTGTCCTTGCTGTGTCACTGTGTCCTCTCCTCTCCTCTCTGGTTTGCAATGTAGCAAGGGGTTGTGGTCTGTGGGAGTGCTGCTTTTGTACTCACCTATGTGGGTGTGTCCTCATGGTCTGTTGTTTTCAGGTGTGTTGTGTCTGGGGTTCTGGCCTTTGTATTTTTTGTTTGTCCGGGGGGTGTTTTCGGGATGTGTACTGTGCTTGTGTATTTGTGCGTGCCTTGCTGTGTGGACTTGTTGGCCATGTTGTGTGCTATTAGTTTTGTGTGCGGATGGTTTCTGTGCAGGTACGTTGGCGCCATGGCTTCTGCCGTGTCGATTCTCATCGGCGTTGTTTGCGCTGGCGGGCGGTATATTTGTGGTTTTCCGCGCTCATGTCGGTGCGATCGTAATTTCACGTGCGGTGTGTCGGCCGTGAGGGCGGGCGGTTTTGTGTTGTCGTGCGTGTTTCCGTCCGTGGCGGGCGGTTTGACTCCGACTCGGACGTTGGCGGGCGGTATTTTGTGTGATTT
Organism: Calotriton arnoldi; assembly: GCA_963921515.1. Lineage (NCBI taxonomy): Eukaryota > Metazoa > Chordata > Amphibia > Caudata > Salamandridae > Calotriton > Calotriton arnoldi. The sequence continues at coordinate 169,094 of CAWUFW010011784.1, read as the reverse complement.
TTCCGCCGATGGCGGTTTTCGGTTTGTGTAATCGTAATGGCGTGGTCGGTGTTCAGGCGGTGTGTGCGGGCGGATTTTTGCAGCTTCCATGCCTGGCGGATTTATTTACGCCGGGTATCGTAATGGGCCCCTAAGTTACTTTGTGTCATTATTATTAAACTGACAGTGGCTTATTTTCATGGAGTATTATAATCCACGCAGGAGAGCCTGTGCCAGTAGGGGAATTTATTCCCAGAAGAAGAAACTTTCCCACGGTATAGTAAGTGGAGCGTCTGATTGCTAGTTTGCAGCGGGACAGAGGGAGATGTTTTTGAAATATTGATCAATGACTGAAATTGAATGTTAATTGGACTAATGGTGACATGCAGATATTTTTGGGTACATTTGTATAATGACTGTTTCTTTGAGTAACACATACAAGTGTCAGCAGTTGTTGATTTCTTTCTCCCTCTGTCTATCGACTGCATATTTTTTTTTCCTGGCTGGAGACATTTGTTGTGTTTATCTTTCAGGGTGTAAGTGCACATTTTGAGTAAAAAGCACATTTCATGGGAATGGATCTCTGAGGAAAACAATGGTAAGCCAATTAGAAAGTGGTTTAAAAAAAGCTCGCAGTAGAGAAAGGTTTAAAAATAATTACCAGATAGTCCTGCAAATAAAGGTAAGTACACAAATTATCTAAAATATGTAAAATAGTTTACGCTCTGATGAGGGAGGGCACAAAGTGTAGCTCTAACAAAGTCTAGATACGTATTGAAGACAGGCTGCATGCACACAGAACTGTAAGAGCAGAACAATGCCTACATACTAGAAGTGACATTTATAAAATAGTAATGTTAAAACTAACTTTACCAGTAAAAAGGCACTCAATAGAAATGGAGGAGGCTTCACAGTAGTGATAAAGAAATGTGTGTGCTTAACACCACCAGGACATGTAAAACTTAAAAGTACATGCCCCACCTTTTATTTATACAGTGCCCTGCATTATTAGCTACCTAGCACCTACCTTAGGGGTGACTTATATTTAGTAAAATGGGAGTTTAAGGCTTGGCACCTAGTTTTAAATGCAAGGTCAAAGTAGCAGTAAACTGCACATGCAGACCGAGACAGGTTTGAAAGGCTATGTCTGTGAGTGGAAGAAGCAGTCCCACTAGTAGTATTTAATTTGCAGGACCTGGGCACATGGTATACACCAGAAAGACCGCTTTAACAGATGCTGAGCACCACCCCCTAATTGAACAAGGGATGTCCTTGTGGCCTTTTCAGAGCACCATCCAGCAAACAGGGACAACTAAGATTAACATGAGGGGTGATTAATAAGGGGTGTAAAGCGAGTAACAAGAGTTAACACTAGGGGCAATATTACGAGTTTAACAGTGTGGCGACGGGACCGCCGTGCCTCCGCACCTCCAAAGACGCATGGAGACCGCCTGCCCTATTATGACTTTTTGGGTAATTTGAAGGCTTTTCCTTTGGCGTTCCCATGGCGGTGCCTATAAAATAGGCACTGCCATGGGAACATCAAAGGATGTTCTAGCACGGCATGGACTGAGAAGTCCATGCCGTGCTGAAACTTCTGTGTATGCACAGGGGGGCACATGTTGTGCCCCCCTGTGTGCATCCACAAGGCATGAGGCACAAAGGGGGCCCTGCAGGCCCTCTTTCTTTCCTCACTGCCACTGTTTTCATGGTGGAAAGACAAACATGAAAACAGTGGTGGTGGTGAAAGTTATAATATGTTTGGTGTGACCGCAGTGGTCCCACCAAGCATATAGGTGCCTCTGGACCGCCACTCTACCGCCAGGGAACAGCAGTACCTTGCCGGAGTTGGCGGTCTCAGGGCGGCACGACCAATAGGGTCATAATCGGACAGTCCCAAGGCCGCAACCACTGTGCCACCACGGGTCTGGCAGTCCTCAGACCCCCAGACTCATAATGGCCCCCTTAGTCTGGCATGCTTTACACCCACGCCATGGCGGTTACTGCAATTTGGATCAATTTCCTCCTCTTTAAAAATGCCCATTGGATTGGGACATTCTGTGACAGTTTTTGGTTCAAACATGGTGTCTCATTAAGATTTACGAGTCCATGTAGAGGAGGGCTGTATATAGACTAAAGCCCAGGAAAAGATGTATGGCTGCATTTCTTCTTGCAAAGATGTGTCAACATGTTTAGCAGTTAACACAAAATGGTACAGACCAGCAAAACGCACATACTTTTATTAAATGCCACAAGTCTTGAAAGTGTAGAAATGTTGTTTTGTTGCTTTGGATGGAAGCAAGATGAAGGGCAGGACTTTCTTTCCTTTTCGTGCATTGTTTTGCTGTTACTTCCCTTTGGAAGCACGTTTATGGTTTTGATAGTGGATGGTTCCTTGTTTCTGGGGGGTGAAGCAGACATTTCTGTGTATCAGTGAAGAATGATGTTTGCAGCAACAGACATGTGGACATGGGGTGTGGGTTCTGAGTTGAGATATGTTGCAGTGTGGAGCTGCAGTTTGGGGATCCTAGGCAGGCGGTCTATGTAGATATCATTTTTGACTTAGAAAAAAATATTAAAATTTCTTATCTAGGGGTGACGATTTATTTTTGTATTTAGTTTCACAAGACGTTTTGTAAGTGTTATGAATAAATGTATTTAAAGGCGATTGGTAGCTTTGCATGAAGTAAACTCTACATTATAATCAAACTTAATTGCGTAAATTAAACATTTCATATAAAGAAACAGCTGCAAATTGTCAGGGATTATTATTACATAATGACTAAGGCTAAAAATGGCATAGTACCACACATTTTGCTCAACATACATATATGTAAAATATTATTAAAATTAATTTTACTAAAACTAGTTTTGCATTTTTATGATCTTTATAATGCCTAATATCACTAATATAAATATCAGCAATGTAACTATTTCCAATAACATTTTGCATCACTTTCTTTTCATGAGGCACTACAATGTAAGGCAATAGCTTTTAAGGTGCTGTTGCTTTTTATGTGTTACTTTTCTCCACTTGTGCAAAATGCACATTCATATTTCTGTGTCTAAATGGAAAAATATATCATGTACAAAATAAGACGAGAGGCAAGATGGCGGTTGCGACGCTGGCCGAGTGAGCTGACTTTCGGTGCTCTCCTGAGTACTACCCTCCACCTTTCGTACGTGGCTTGAGGCGGTGTGGCTCTGAAGGAAAAAGAATCGCCGTGCTCTTGGGCATGATTTGGCGCTCGTGGCTGTGGCGTCTGGACTTACCTGCACCGTCGCGTTTGGCCTCTGCAAGTCCTCTCTTTTGGGCAGCGGTCTCCACGACTCGTACCTGCCTAATAACTATGATGGCCCCAAAGACGACGGGGAAGGGATCCAAGATGCGCGGGCCTCTGGCGGGGTCCGGAAGCCCCGGGAAGTTTTTACCTAACGCTGCTGAGGGAGATAATGAGACACGCCGGTCGGCCGCAGGGGCAGCTGCTAGCCGGCCTGGAACGGAAGGAACCACAGACCGGGCTGCGGGCCGAGTGGGTGGAGGAGGTACTTCTGTTCGCACCCGTCAAACGGTCACTTCAATGTTTAAAGCTCAAACCCAGAGAAATAAGAAAACCGAAGATGCGGTTTCTGGAGGTAAACCTTCAGTGAAACGAGGGGTGTCCCCTACCTCACCGACGGAATCTGAAATTCCTGGGCTTACAGATGAGGTGCTGAATCAAGGTACTGTGACCCCTTCCGAGACAGACTCTAACGATCTAGCTATGAATGGCACTGGTGGCGTGATGGAGCAGGGTTTGCTAAATGGAATTGAATTTGCTGAATTTGAAACTGAAGCTAATCAGGATAAACCGGCTAAGACTTTGAAATTAGGCACTGAAAAAACAAGTAAGGTGCAAGAACAATGCCTTATGGGTAATGTAGTCTCTCCCTGTGGGGACCTGGGGATCGCACTGAATATATTGAGCTCAGATATAATGGCAATGAAATCTCCCTCTGACCTTCAAGATGTTGAAACTTGCGCTCCGGTCCCTGTGAAGGATGGGGACTCAGGGGAGAAATGTTACTCTATGTCGGACCCCTCTATATCTTCAGGGGATGAAAGCCTTGGGAGGAATTGGACGGAGGATGAGAGTGATACAAGCAGTCTCCGCTTGGCCGGGGGAGAGTTCGGTGAGAATTCTCCTCTTATCTCTGCTACAGTCCGAAAAAGGGAACTTGGCACCCCTGCTATAGATAAAGTCACCGGCTCCGCAGGTTCAATGGTCTGGGACTATTCTTTTTCTCCTGAACTGGATGGAGTTGGCGTAAACGATGGAGCAACAGTTTTAGGACCCCCAAATTTAAATCAAGCTACACCTAGTCAAATTACCCTCTCTACCATCTACCAGAGCATTTCGGCTCATAGGGAGGAGACTCATGTGGAGAGTTCACGCACCCAGGTTCGCCGCCAGAATCGGAGAAGCGGAAACCAGAATCTCCACACTGGAGGATGAGCTTGTCGCGCAAAAGACTCTTACTCATTCCATGGAAGCCCAGAAGATGGATACATTATGGAAAATAACGGACCTTGAGAATCGATCATGAAGAAATAATTTGCGGATATTGGGAATACCAGAAGGCAAGGAAGGTACAGATGTTCGCCAATTTGTCGTGGAACTGTTTACCAAAGCATTCCCGGGTCTGAAGCAATGGGACTGGAAAACTGAAATTCAGAGGGCCCATCGGTTCCCTTTCAATCAACGTAAACAGACTGGTTTAGTTGCTGAAAAGCCCCGTGCCATTTTGATCTGCCTTAATAACTTTTTGGCCCGAGAGGCATTATACGATCTAGCTAGGCCAGATAGGAAAAGGGCAGGGAAGGGCTCTGATTTCTTTGTGATACCCGACTATTGCCAGGCAACAGTTGAAAAAAGATGGCAACTTCGCCAATTAATTCCACGATTTCAGGAAAAAGGGGCTCAGGTGTTTTTGCTTAACCCTGCTAAGTTGAAAGTGGTCTTTAAGGGGGAGGCAACATTTTTTCTATCTGAAGTATCAGCAAAGGAATTTCTGCACACATTGTAGGATAGGCAGAGGATGCATTACGATTATCTATGTTTAACCCGATGTTGATGCTGGTGCTGGCTTAAAGGCACCCTATTCTAAATTCGTTCTGGACTTAAATTGGTGGAAGGGAAATTTCCTTTTTCTTGTTTTCTTTGTATTTTTCCTTCTGTGGTGGGGGGGTGGGAGCTCAGGAGAGAAGGGGGTCTTAGTCAGCTCTCCATCACAGAGGACCGATGGTCCTTACGCCTCAAGAGGAGGGTGGAAGGGGTAGTCTTGGGGGGGACAGGGAGGTCAGGGGTTAAGGGTGTGGGGCGGGGAGGGGGTGTGTTGTGGGAGTTTTGTTTTGTTCTCTCTTGTTTTGCTATTGCACTGCTATATGGATAAGACAGTTTGGAGTGTGTTTTATCACTATGCCCAATGTTTTCTTTCACTATGTAATGTGTGGCCTAGAGTATACCAATTACAAGGATGATGGGTAGTCTGCGCATCTGCTCACTTAATATATGTGGTCTCACTGATAGGAGGAAGCAGGACATGTTAGCCAAACAGCTCCGCTATATGAAGATTGATTTGTTATGTCTTCAGGAGACCCATATACTGTGGAGCAAGCGGTGGTGGTTGAAGGATCTAGGACTTGAGGTTTTGGCTTGTACCCGACAGGGCACACCAATTAAGGGGGTAGCTATTTTAGCCAGGCGCGGGGTGGTGTCTTGCAAACGAGTCAAAGTAGATAATCTGGGCCGGTGGGCGATTGTTGAAATCAAAATAAATAATACCCCTATGTCACTCTGCTAAATTTATGGATCTAATCTAGATGATCCGGATGTTTTAAACTTTCTAAGCGTTGAACTTGCCCTATGGTCGCACCCTTTAATATTTTGTGGTGATCTCAATATCCACCTAGATAGTAAGTTTGATATATACAATACTCTTCCATATCAAGGTAGGAAAGTTAGAGTTTTTAAAGCTCTTCAAGGACTGGTGAAGGAACATGGGCTACTTGATAGTTGGCATAAACTTAAATCATCTGATCCCGGATACACGTTTTACTCAGCTCCCCATAATAAGCTAGTTCGGTTGGACTATTTTTTTTTATCTAGTCAACTGGTTGAGACAGGTAAGATCGAGATTTTTCCGAGAATTATTTCATATCATAATCCTTTAACGATTGAGATTCCATTGAGGGGTATTTCAAAGGCCCAAAAGTCTTGGACGTTTGAAAGGAAACTCTTGCTTGATGAGGCATACTGCACGCATATGACTAATTGGATTGAGGAATTTTTTTCTTTTAATCGTAATACAGCTTCAGTCTCGATTGTGTGGGATGCTTTTAAATCAGCTGTCCGAGGGGAAACTCTAAGCTTCTCCATAGCCCATCAAAAAACAATACAGGAAGAAATTAAAAATTGGGTAGAACAATTAAAGTCAGCGGAGTGTGAGTTAATGAGCAGAATCCAGGGGGGGACAAACATAGAGGAATGTCATCAACGTATTGCCATTATAAAATCTAAAATTCATCGTCACTTTAGTGTAGAGGTAGCAGCCAAATATATGCAACGCAGGGCTGAGTCATATGAGCTGGGGGAAAACACTCGCATTGTATTAGCCAAACGACTGCAACAGCGAGAAGTGGCCAATCATATTTGTAAAATTACGGATCATACAGGGCAAGTCCAGGACTACCCGGTAGGAATTCTGAGTGTTTTTCAGAAATTTTATAGTCAACTTTATGCCGAGGAACCTGTCTTGACAGGGATTGGATGTTTGGAAGATTTTGTAATGGCATGGAAACAATGAAGATAACTCAGAATCAAAATGAGGCACTTGAAGCCCAGCTTACATGGGAAGAAATAGATCTTGCAATCACATCATTAGCCATGGGTAAGGCTGTCGGTCCAGATGGAATCCCTTTGGAATTCTATAGGACATTTCGACAAGTACTCAAGTATGATATTATGCTCTTATTTGAACAGGCTTTGAAAAGCCATATCCCTGATTCTTGGCGGAAGACCACCATTATCGTTTTTAGGAAAAAAGGTAAACCAGAACTCAATTCAGCATCCTATAGGCCTATAACCTTGATCAACTGCGACAGCAAAATATATTCGAAGCTATTGGCAATTAGACTTGGAAAAGTTATCACCCCTCTGGTTTCTTTACGCCAACATGGGTTTATCCCAGGAAGGGACACATCGGATCATGTCCGCCGGGTAATAACTCTTCTCGATTGGGCACAGGCCACAGGGTCACCGCTAGGGGTTCTCCTCATGGACGCTGAGAAAGCGTTCGATAGGGTCTCCTGGCGGTTCCTCTGGTATGTCCTATGTTGGAAGGGGCTAGATGGGGGCTTTATACAAGCAGTAAAAGCAATGTATCTATCTCCAGAGGCAGTGATACGGATTTCAGGGCAGGATTCCAAGCCATTTACTATTAGTAGAGGCACAAGGCAGGGGTGTCCTTGTTCACCCTTCTTTTTGCCCTGTATATCGATCCTTTTTTAAGAAAACTTGAGCTAAGCTTCCACATTAAAGCGGTTAGGATTGGGGAGATCAAGTATAGGGCATTGGCATACGCAGATGATATTGCGGTACTTACGAGTGATGTTGTTTCTGCTCTTCCAGTGGTGAAAGATCTAGCAACTCAGTTTGGCGCTATTTCGGGGTACAAGCTAAATGTGGATACGACTCAAATTATCTGTTCAGGTATGTTATGCCCCTCGGACTTCCCAGTTGTTTCAGAGGCTACTTATTTGGGTATCACAATCACAGCTGCGGTTGATAAAATACCTGACTTAAATATCACACCAATAATTGAAATTGCTAGCAAGAAATTGGAGAGATTGGATCACCTGCATCTTTCTATTTTTGGGCGTAGTAATGTCATCAAGATGTCTATTCTACCCAAATTTCTCTACCTTTTTAGGACCATTCCTCTTGAGTTTTCCTCGTCCTGTTTTGCAAGGTTAGAAAGGATATGTTCTAGGTTTTTTTGGGGTTATCGCAAGTCCAGAAGAGCGGCCAAATGGATGATTCTCCCAAGACAGCGTGGGGGCTTGGCTATTCCCAGTTTTTTGCTTTATTACTGGGCCGCTATTTTACAGCACATGGCTATTTTACTTGGTGGCGCTAAGGCTAATATTTCAATGGAGAATACCCCCTCTATATATGAACTGGGTTTGGGGAGTCAAGCTAAGGGTTGTCTGGTCTCGATTCTCGAACCTAGTTACTATAAAAAGACTACATTTAAAATTCTGAGGGCAGCACATAAGGTGTGGAAATGCAGAGTTGTCAAGCCTCAAAATCAATAATTTATTATTGCCCTATTTCATAAAAAAAAAAAATTTAAGTAAAAAAATAATAAGGAAATACTGATAGCCTCCCTATTCCTTTAATCGACCAGGTCTGCAATAGGAGCCCAGATTCGTTGTCCCAACGCTTTCTTCCTACGGCCTCTTCATTTATAAATTGAGGATTCGATATTATATGCGGCAAATAACCTAGCGCGCCAGTTAGAGAAGGTTGGAGGGTCAGCACTAATCCAATTGGAAGTGATACATAAGCGGGCAATAGCCATAGCTATAAACAAAAAGCCTGTCTCAGATCTTACCCTACTACCGACTTCAGAATTATTCCCTACCCCCAGAATGCTTTCCAGAGAAAACAAATGATCAGCATAGCAGAACACCCAACCCAGTGTTTCAAGATGACAATATCAGACATGCCCGAGAAGAATGGCATGTTTCCACCTAAGATAGGGGATATAGTGATTGATTTCTTAAATGTTAATATGGATGTGCCCCTCCAATTTGCTGGGGATATACCTCCTCTGCAAAATGTTTGCAACACTGTATTTTTCAATAAATGGAATTTCCATACAAATACCTGAATAGGTTAGAATAGAACCCTTACTGCTTGCAACTTAACTGAGCAGTCTCTGTTATGTGCACCCCCTGTCTTGTCAATCTCTCCAACACATTACAAATAGACTCCATTACAGAGAGATTTCTATACTGAGATGTTTCAAGAACTGCTTAAATACAGCCCTGGCATTGAGAGCGACTTGTTTACTCATTTAGTGGAGTTGACATTAGTGCCTGAGCCTGTACACTGTACTGCAGCATTTTTCACAGGACCAATGCCTTAATGGTATGCCTACATGGAAGACAAATATTTGTACTGGACAATGGAATTGCTCGAGGACACATTGTATGTAGGAAAAGAAGGGTCTGCCGTGAGCAATAAACTAAGCCCACAGGAAGAGAGATTATTTTAGTGCCAGCTTCAGAACAGGACTGTATATAGCTGAAGAATTAGGGTTTGCGTTAAACATTTGGGCCTCATGGTCAAATGCCTTCAGGACTAACAAAGAACTTGTCTTGTGTTTCCTCATGGCCCATTGTAGTTTTCTCTGTGTTAGCCTAATTGTGCACGTTGTAGGCCACATTTTCATTTGCACACGTTACTATATAAACCCACTTGCTTTTGTGCCACACTGTACTTTCAAACAGTACCTGCTTATGTTTTCGTGTTCTGTTCTTTTCCTGGGATTTAGTTTGAACACCACAGACAAGGTCAAACAGCATTGCCCCTTGTTATTCTCTCTGGTCAGGCACTATTACCTAGACACAACATGAGAATGCAGCAGCTGTTTGTGAGCACACTTGTCTTGTCATGTAACTGAGCAACAGAGTTTAAGCACACACACAGAATGACAGTTCTGGGATAAGACTGCTACGTCAGCAGAGATGTAGAGCATCCATCTATGAATGCTAAGGTCTGCCGCTAATCCCAGAGATCTTTGATATATAATCATTCAGCTTCAGTAGAAAGGGAGGGGGGGTTTAGGATATTCTGTCTTATAACATGACAGGGCTTTTTATGGCATGTGGTTTATTTACCATGCAAACAGTGTTTTTAGTATGCATTTGTTTTCTAATTGTGGCACGAATACTGAATTTTAGGACATGATAGTTTAAATAAATATTCTAAACTTCCTTTGTGTCTCTTGTGTATCTTAATGTGGACGAGTACAAATGAGAGAGCGAAAGGGTGTTTCCTGTCACCACTATCCCTGAGAGGGTGGAGAGTGTTGTGTTCTGGGGTGCCAAATCACTTGCTTCTCTGGTAAGGTTAGGAGGGCAAGTGAGGCAATATAGCTAGTCGGACTCTGGCTCATAGGTACTGAGGTGGTAAGGTGACTCAGTCCCTACATACCGATGTTCTATGGTCCAAGTATAGTTCTGTTCCTGAGCAGAATCCCTGTAACACTCTAAGGATATTACATTTCCATTGGGACTTGTGTATGTGCTTAAAGATGATGAATGATGGTGTTTGACTACAGTTTTGAGAAGCGTGAAGGAAGTATGGCTTTAGAGATGACAGCAAACTAGGAAACTGAGAGGTTTGAGAAAAAACAAAAATTAGGCAGGATTGTTGAAAAAAAGGCCCTCCCCATAAATTGAAACTTAAAAAAAAGAGAGGATTGGTGAAAACATGTTGTCTCCATAAAGGGATTACCTTATAAACTTGTGGTTCCCTTAGATCCTGTTGTGCCTGACAATAATACTATATTATCATCTGTAACTGTAAGAGTATTTTCCTCTACCCACAGGTGTTTAGCATTAAAGTCCATCCACAGAGTGAGACCCTTTTTGCCGTCGCCCTAAAAGATACCCATTACACTTCCTTCACTGAGAGTCCCATGGTCAATTCGAAGACACTAAAGAGAGACTTGGACCACCTACACCTGGAAGGTGGTAGTGACGTCTTGCAGTACGCTGATGACCTCCTTGCGGCATCTCTATCAATTGAGGCCTTTGAAAAAGACACTGTAGCTCTGCTGATCAACATCCAGGAGAGAGAACACAAAAGACTCATTGACAAAATTCCAGTGTTGTCAAAAAGAGGTGACTTACTTGAGTTATATAATATTCCAAGGCACACGCCACATGCACCTGACAGAATAACATTGATTCAGGGCATGCAGCCCCTGTCCACCACGAAAGGAATGATGTCTTTCTTGGGGATGATGAACTACTGCCATGAGTGGTTACCTGAATTCTGATGCTATGATGCCATCTTGAAACACTGCATACCAAAAGATGCACCAAATAACATTCTAAGGACAAAGAAATTGAAAGAGACATTGTGTACTGCACAAGCTTGGGGATTGCCTGAGTACAAACTGCCCTCCCATCTCTAAGTGTCAGAGCAAAATGGCATTGCAAATGATGTGGTTTTGCAAATGGTGTGCTGACACAGCTGATAAAAGACCTATGGGATATTACTATGTGACTTTGCTTTCAGCAGTGACTGGGTGTTTGCAGCTGTGATGGTGGAGAGGACAGCTCCCATTGTGTTGGGCTATACTTGTATTGTCTATGTGCCACATTTGGTACAGTTTTTGTTGTCATCTGGAGCAACACACTATTTTTCTGCCAGCAATCACACATGCTATGAGGTCACCTTGTTGTCTAACTGTAATATCATAATAAGAAGATGCCCATTTGATAATTTGGCAACAATATTACATGAAATAGGTTATTCTGATAGGACCCCTAAGCATGACTGTGTTAACACTGTAGAAAATTGCACCACACCAAGACCAGATTTACAGCAGACACCATTAGAAAAGGCAGACTATGAGTTGAACACTGATGGTTCCTCCAGCAAACTGTTAGACACTAATTACAGAGCAGGGTATGCTATTACAGCAGTTGACACCATAGTTGAAAGTGCAGCTCTGCCACTTGGCACATCTGTCCAGTAAGCTGAGCTGTATGCTGTAAAAAGAGCATGCATCCTAACTGAGGGGAACACTGTTAACATTTACACTGATTCATGTTATGCCTTTGGAGCTGTCCATAATTTTGGCCAGATGTTGCAGTATCTTAGTTTCATAACGGCAGCAAGGCGCACTAGTCAAAATGTCCCTTTAGTGAAGAACGTGTTAAAAGCAATACTCCTACCCAACAGGATAATGGTAATAAAATGTAAAGGTCACACAGGAGCACAATAGCCAGTGGTAATGCCATGGCTGACACAGCAGCAAGAGAGAGCATGTTACAGCAAGTACAGATGGTGCCTTTTATGAAAAAGAAAAAAAAAGATTCCAAAAATTCAGCTCATTCAGAGACAATTGTTGCTAGCTAATGTGAAGGAAGCACAATGGTCTGCAACACCAGATAAAGAGAGCGTGTGGATTGATGCTGAATGTCAGCCGAATGATTTGAGGATTGTGGGTCTACCAGGATGAGAGGCCTGTGGCCCCACACAGTATGTTCCTTTCCATTACAAAGCTTGAGCATGGACCCTCTGATATTGCACAAGGGGGTATGAATGCACAGATTCTTTTTGCTTCCCAGTAAATGGATTGAAATAGTTGCTGGTGTGGGTGGATAAGTTTTGAAAATGGATGGAGGTGTTTCCAACAAGGAAGATTGATGCAGCAACCGTTGCGCCATGCATACACAGATTTGGTGTTCCCCAGGGCATAATAAGGGATGGGGGAATTTATGGCTTGCTTGGGAATTTATTTTTTATTTATTTTACGGAGTTTTATATAGCGCAAACTTGACCCGAATCGGGTATCAGAGCGCTTTACATAGCACCAGTTGCATTACAGGAGGACACATTCATTTTTGTTAGGCACGGGAATAGAGTAGAAACTGCATCTCCCATACCCAAAGTTCAGGCCAGGGAGAGAGGATGAACCCCAAAATAAAAAAAAATGGATTAGTAAAGACAACTCATGAAATAGGCCTGAAATGGCCTGATGATCTGCCTTTAGTACTGCATGCCATAAGAGCAAAGCAATCTAAATCAGCTACTGGAGACATGGTCATGGTGAGAAAAATAAAAGATGTTTCTCTTACTTCTAGATGGACTGGACCACAGATAATGAACGGAAACCGCAAATGGGTCAAGGGGACAAGATACAGGGCCTGAGATGGAGGTACTAGAAATTGATGAACATCTGTCCCCAGAGGAGCTGAGCAACACACTGGACAAGGAGAAGGCAGACCAGATCATTCCTAAGAACCACACTGAATGCCCATCATAAAGTGTCACAGGGATGGTGACACCAACTGACGCTGTTGAATCAAGTACACAACGAATTCTCAAAGAAAGGTGATGGTCTGCACCTGCAGGAAAAATAGACTGAAGAGGACAACTCAGGGCAGGTCCGTGAATCTGCCCATGAACAAGATGACTGCGGACCAGTAGGAGAAGCAGATGACAGCACACTGTGTACCTTTAAATTACTGACACTTACAGAAGCATCCCTGGAACTGAGTGATTAAGGGACACTGTAGCAATATGCATTGCATAGTGCAAACAATATTTGTTTGGCACTTATTTATGAGTATGCTGCTATATTACCACCACTGGCTAATATCATAATGCAACAGGGAGTAGTATGCATTGAATACTAGTGTATCTTTTTTATGTTTCAATGATGATTATCATTGTGTATCTATGTGACAATATATGCATTTCTTCTAAACACTGTAATGCCATCAAAATATATGTAGCTATGTTTCATATATATATATATATATATATATTCACTGAAAAAACCATAGGTTTCAGGCACGTTATAGTTAGAAATTTGCATTTAAAAAACCTTAAAAATCACTGAAAAACCATAAGGTTTTAGGGACAGTTATAGTTAGTTGGACATTGCACTCGTACAAAACCCGTGAAATTCCCCCGTTATAGTTAGTTCAGGTAACTATAACTTGCGCCCCGCAATGCACTGCTGATGACGTCACATATTACATCACTCATGACATGGTCAGTGACATCACTGATGACATCACTGATGACATCTCAAATGACATCACTGATGACATCACTGATGACATCATCCAGTGACTGTGTGTTTGTGTAAAGTTTAAATATGTTTAATATATATAGGGAAAGGCGTATTGAAGAATGAGTGGGTGTATAAGTGTCTGAATGGATGATTTAGTAGGTGCGTGACTGAGTCTATAAGTGAGTGATTAAACGTATCTTACTGGATGCATGGGTGAGTGACTAAACTGTGTGAATGTCTGTATCCGTCTGTCTGTTGTTGTGTAAGCAGCTGCATGGGTTTCTGACTAGCTAAATGAGTGTCTATATGGGTTATGGATTGGTTCTCTGAGTATCTGTATGGGTGCCTCAGTGTTTGTGTGGGTGGGGTGAGTGTGACTCTGTGCATAGATGTGTGAGTGGGTGATTCACTGGGTGCATGGTTTCAAGAGTGCGTCTGTGATGGACTGTATGGGTGGGTGAGTGTGTGTATGGGTGTGTTAGTTATTGAATGTATATCTCAGTGGTACATGTGTGAGTAACTACATATGTGAAAGGCAGTATATATGTGTGTTGGAGTATATAAATGGCTATAAGTGAGAGTGTGTGATTGTGAGAGTGGCTATATGGATGAGTGTGTGCTTGCATCAGTGATTGCATAGGAGCGTAAGAATGTGCTAGTATTTTTATGAGTAAGTGAGCTGGTGTGTATAACTGTATAGGTGAGTAAATTGGAGTGTGATTAATTATTTGCATGACTGACTAGGTGTGTGAGTACCTCTATGGATGAGTTGCGTTGTGTGAGTGTTTATATAGGTGTATGAGTGCATATGATAGTCCTGTACTGAGTGACTGTAAGTATGAGTGACTGTACGGGTGAGTGAGTAGATGTGTGTGTGTAGACCTAAGAATCAGTGAGTGGGTATGTACTTATTGGTATTGGAGTGTGTATGGTTTTGAGAATGGCAGTCTGTAATTTAGAGTGGGTGTTTCAAAACTTATATTAGGGTGTGAGAAGATGCATTAAATTCTCACATGGATGATGTCATCAGTGATGTCATCAGTGATGTCATTTGAGATGTCATCAGTGATGTCATCAGTGATGTCACTGACCATGTCATGAGTGATGTAATATGTGACGTCATCAGCAGTGCATTGCGGGGCGCGAGTTATAGTTACCTGAACTAACCATAACGGGGAATTTCACAGGTTTTGTACGAGTGCAATGTCCAACTAACTATAACTGTCCCTAAAACCTTATGGTTTTTCAGTGATTTTTAAGGTTTTTTAAATGCAAATTTCTAACTATAACGTGCCTGAAACCTATGGTTTTTTCAGTGAATTTCAAAGGTTTTTAAATGCTAATTTCTAACTATAACGTGTCTGAAACCTATGGTTTTTTCAGTGAATTTCAAAGGTTTTTTAAATGCTAATTCCTAACTATAACATGTCTGAAACCTACGGTTTTTCAGTGAATTTCAAAGGTTTTGTAAATGACAATTTTTAAATGTATTAATTGTTATATTTATTTTTTCATACTGATTTACTACATTTTTAGAAACAATTTTTTTACATATTTTATTTTTTAAATTACATTGTAATTACATTATACATTACAAAAAATACTTTCTCAGAATGAATTACTTTAGTTTAAATACTTTGCACATAGGCAATAGACTTTTAAGTGCAGTAGTTACAGTTGTTGCAATGGGCAACACATTTTCAAACACAATGCAACATTCAGCTCAATGTGAATTTCTAGTTAAATGCAATTAGTTACTTTATGGATTACTTTTCTAACCACAGGACTGGATCCTAGATTCAGTCCTGGGACATCTCCTGTAAACAGTTGAGTAAAAGCGTTTTGGTTACATTAGTGATTTTTAAGGAATATTATTGTATTTTAAAAGTTGACACTTTGAAACTTTTTCTCATAGAATCACCAATGTTATCCTATGGAAGGAAATTCACTTAGCAGGTAAAAGCTGTTATCGTTACTTTTTCTTACTCAGTGTTGGATCCTGGATCCAGCACTGGTGCATCTCCTGTAAACAGTTGAAAGAATGCGTTTAAGTCATACAGGCGATTTTTAAGGAATATTTGTAGTTTGTGAAAATCGACACTTTGAAACTTTTCTGCTGAAAACCAGACAATGGATTCCTATGGAAGAAAATATAAGTTACTGGTAAGTACGGTTAAAATTACTTTTCAGGGTCAGTGCTGGGCTAAAAGATGCAGCACTGAGGTCTCTCCTGATAACAGGTGAGTAAATCGGAATTCGTATTTCGGCTGATTTTAGAGGAATATTTTAAAGTTCCAAAACTCCACACAGAAGAATTTCCAAGTGAAACCAGTCAATGTTAGCCTATGGAAGGAAATTCAAGTTACTGGTAAGTACGGTTAAAATTACTTTTCAGGATCAGTACTGGGCTCAAAGATGCAGCACTGAGGTCTCTCTCTCCTGATAACAGGTGAGTAAATCGGAATTCGTAGTTCGGCTGATTTTAGAGGAATATTATAAAGTTCCAAAACTCCACACAGAAGAATTTCCAAGTGAAACCAGTCAATGTTAGCCTATGGAAGGAAATTCAAGTTACTGGTAAGTACGGTTAAAATTACTTTTCAGGATCAGTACTGGGCTCAAAGATGCAGCACTGAGGTCTCTCCTGATAACAGGTGAGTAAATCGGAATTCGTAGTTCGGCTGATTTTAGAGGAATATTATAAAGTTCCAAAACTCCACACAGAAGAATTTCCAAGTGAAACCAGTCAATGTTAGCCTATGGAAGGAAATTCAAGTTACTGGTAAGTACTGTTAAAATTACTTTTCAGGACCAGTACTGGGCTGAAAGATACAGCACTGAGGTCTCTCCTGATAACAGGTGAGTAAATCGGAATTTGTATTTCGGCTGATTTTAGAGGAATATTTGTATGTTTCAAAAATCAACACTTAGAAACTTTTTCAGCAAAAAGCAGACAATGATATCCTAAGGAAGGAAATTCAAGTTACTGGTAAGTACGGTTAAAATTACTTTTGAGGATCAGTACTGGGCTGAAAGATGCAGCACTGAGGTCTCTCCTGATAACAGGTGAGTAAATCGGAATTCGTATTTCGGCTGATTTTAGAGGAATATTTTAAAGTTCCAAAACTCCACACTTAGAAGAATTTCCAAGTGAAACCAGTCAATGTTAGCCTATGGAAGGAAATTCAAGTTACTGGTAAGTACGGTTAAAATTACTTTTCAGGACCAGTACTGGGCTGAAAGATACAGCACTGAGGTCTCTCCTGATAACAGGTGAGTAAATCGGAATTCGTAGTTCGGCTGATTTTAGAGGAATATTTGTATGTTTCAAAATCAACACTTAGAAACTTTTTCAGCAAAAAGCAGGCAATGATATCCTATGGAAGGAAATTCAAGTTACTGGTAAGTACGGTTAAAATTACTTTTCAGGATTAGTACTGAGCTGAAAGATGCAGCACTGAGGTCTCTCCTGATAACAGGTGAGTAAATTCGAATTCGTAGTTCGGCAGATTTTAGAGGAATATTTGCACAATGGTGAAGGTAGGGGGCGGGGCCTGAGGTGACATCTGTGCAAACGCGCCCCGTGGCGCGTTTTAATTTGGGGGATTAAGTCCCCTTGAATCATGAGGGTCCCTAGGGGCCAACTAGCCCACCAGGAACCTCCAGTATGCGCCAGGGGCTGCGTTGCAGAGACGTGTAGAGAGGCCACACCCCTTTTACACCTCTCTGCAACGCAGCTCTGTGGCGCTTTCTGGATGTACCTGTTGGGCTAGTTGGCCCCAGGGACCCTCAGGATTGAAGGGATTTAATTCCCCATCTTAAAACGCGCCACGGGGCCTGTTTGCACACATGTCACCTGAAGCCCCGCCCCTCCCTTCACCACTGTGCAAACGCGCCCGTGGCGCATTTTAAGTTGGGGATTAAGTCCCCTTGAATCCTGAGGGTTCCTGGGGGCCAACTAGCCCACCATGTACCTCCAAAAGCGCCACAGAGCTGCGTTGCAGAGAGGTGTATAAAGGGCGTGGCCTCTGTACACCTCTCTGCAACGCAGCCTCTGGCGCATACTGGAGGTTCCTGGTGAGCTAGTTGGCCCAGGGACCCCAGTATTCAAGGTGAATTACTTCCCCATCTGCAAACGCGCCAGGGCGCGTTTGCTGAGTGGTGAAGGAAGGGGCGGGGCCTGCGGGGCGATCGTTTTTTTTTTTTCCTTTTCCTGAAGGGGGCTGTGTGGCCCCCTTCTTTTTCTTATTTTTGGGCCCTGGGGACCCCATCCCCCAGGGCCTTACTCCCTTTTTTTTTTTTATTTAAAAAAAAAAATTATTTCTGGGGAGGGGGCCGCGTGGCCCCCTCCCGAGCCACTACTTGCCCCGGGGACCCCATCCCCCGGGGCCTGGCCTCTGGTTGGGGACTGTGGGGGTCCCCAAACCCCCACAGTCCCGCCGGCTCCCCGTGTCCTACGGGAGCCGGCATTGCTTTACACATGGGGAGCAGCTAACATGCTGCTCCCCGTGTGGAAAAGCAATTGTCTTTGGATATTGGAGCGAGAGCAGGTTTCCTGCTCTCTCTTCCAATATCCAAAGCAGTTGCAATGACAGGACGGGAGCCGCGAGGCTCCGTCCTGTCATTGCAAACAGCAGTGTTTCGGGGTAGGCACCCGGGACACTGCAGGAGCCGGCCCTGGGGGTGGCGGTCCCCAGGGCCACCACAGGCTCCAGGAGGGGGCCGCGCGGCCCCCTCCCCACATCAGCAAAGCCCCGGGAGGTGGTGGTCCCGGGGCTTCGAGGGTCCAAACGGACCCCCATTTTAATTTGTTAGTGCCCCGGGAGGTGGCGGTCCCCGGGGCATGTGGGGGGGCTCGAGCCCCCCGCACACAGGAAAAAAAAAAAAAAAAAGAAGCCTCCCGCACCATTTTAAAAAGAAAGCCCCGGGGGGTGGCGGTCCCCGGGGCTTGGGGGGCCCTTAGAGGCCCCCATACATAAAATAAACACCCCCAGCATGCCCCCGGGACTTGGCCCACCCGGGGCAAATTAACATCGAAGCGCGGAGACCGCGCTTCGATTTTATCGTCAGGATCCGCGCACCCTGAGCGCATCCTGCCGATTTAAAAAAAAAAATGCTTTTTGCCCAGGGGTCCTTGTGGGACCCCCTGAGCAGACCTAGGGGGTCAGGGTGTTTCTACCCTGCCCCCTTTGTGCGTTTTGCACACTTTTTTACTGCTTTCTTGTTCCTCGGTTCTACCGAGGAACAAGATGGCTGCCAACACTTCCTGGTTTGGAGTGTTGACAGCCAATTAGCAGACAGCTCGTGATCGGGAGGGTGCGCGAATCCGACGCGGCCATATATATATATGTACTTTTACTTTTGATTTTCTCAGCAACTACTGAACGGATTTACACCATTTAACAAAAGGGTTCTTTCTGAACCAAGAACTACCTCTTTGCCAAATTTGGTGTAATTCCGTTCAGCAGTTCGGGCTGTAGCCGTGTCTAAAGTTTCCTATGGGAAAATGAATGGGGAAAACACGTTTTGGGACCCCCTTTTTCTCGGCCCCCGCTTGACGAATCACCCTGAGACTTTCAGGGTAGGAGCGGACCGGAGCGGGCCATAAAGTTTGAAAATTTCGCTAAGATTCGTCAACCGACGCAAGAGTTATTTCAAATAGAATGTCGCGGATTTCCTATGGAAAATAGGTCCTAACTATAACTATCTACTGGCGACCGCCAGTAGATAATATAGATATAGATATAGATATATATATATATTTGTTTTGTTTTAGTTTTTACACCTAATACAGAATATATTTATCTAGCTATCCTAATGAGAGGGCTGTGGGGGAAGAATATACATATCAATATTTGTCCATATATGTATGCGCTAAATATACATCTGACCTTGCCTTGACAAGCTTCAACAGCTGTTCAGAACCACCTTAGAGATCATTTTATTTTTCTGACTACCATGTTAGCTTGCTCACCAGGTTGTTCATTTCAGCTTACACTGTATGCCTGTATTGCAATTGGCATGGTGAATAATTGACACAGTGCCCATCTTGCATCTCTCTTTTGACCATATTTGGCACCTTGTCTCTTTTAGTTCTGCTAGCCTTGCATTACTACGTGTATTGGCCCATAAACCATCCACGCAGGGAAGAAGCAGGCTGAGAGCACCATTGTGTGCACTGACTTCTTCTTTTCTTCCAGCAAGTATGCATGGATATAGACAAATACATTTCATTTGCTCCTCAGCAAACTGGTGTATTGTGTGTTTTTTTTCAATGCTCCTGGGAGGGTGCAAATGTATTTATTTATTTCCCTAACACTAGGGACCCACATCACCTGGGGCTAATATTTATTTTAAACCAGGGAGGGGGGCAATGTGAGTCACTTTAGGTCCCGGGAACCCCATCCCCTGTGAGTGAAACTAAGTTTATATGGAGGTAGCCATACAGCCCACTCCCTGAGCTTTTAAAGGCCCTTGAGGCCGGCTATATTACTGTGTCCTGTGGATCCCACCCCCGGGGCAGAGTAGTTTCCCTGCCTGCACTAACACAGGCAGGAAAATGTGTTTGCTTTCCCCTGGTGGGAGCATTTTTAAATCTCCTGCCAGACAGGAGCAAACATGCTTTCCCTTCCTGCAGTAATGCAGGCAGGGAAGGCAAGTCCGCTCCCATACAGCGGGAGAGTCAAACATGCTCCCTCCAGGTGGGAGCAGGCTTCTGTTATGATTCCCTGCCTGCACTTCTATGCACAGAGAACCACAACTGATATTGCTCCCGCCCGGATGGAGCATGCGTAGTTAGCTGCTCTTATTGGTGGGAGCATTGCAGGCTTCTGTAGTAATCAAGGAGCCGTCTTGAGCCTTGGGGGCCCTGGGGCTCCCCCCATGGTCCCCAACTTGTGCTTTGTGGGTGCACTGGGAGAGCACTGGGGCACCCACCTGTGGCTCCTGGGCAAGGGGGTCCCTGGGGCCCAAGAAGGGTTGGGGGATGCATGCACCCTCCCCTTAAATATGTATTTTAGCCCTAGAAGATGTGGGTCCCTGGGGCATAATAAGTCCCAGGCATGGGGGCCACACAGCCCCATTCTGTTTTTATTTGGTTTTGACTAGGGGGATGGGTTCCCCAGGGCCTAATAGGGCTCTGGGTGGGAGACTCATGCCACCTCTGCTTAGGGCCAGGTGATGGGGTCCGAGGGGCCTACTAAGGCTCGGGAAGGGAGTCATTTGGCCTCCATCCGCTTTAAAAAAAATGCCCCGGGAAATGAGGTTCCTGCAGCCTGAAGGCCAACTGTATGCTGCCCTAGCCTGTGTGGGATTGGCTGCCTGCAGGGTGGTTCGCAACAGGCTGTGTGCAGCATGAGGTTGACTGCCTGTGGGTGGGTTGGGAACAGGGCCTGTCCGCAAGCCAAGCCCTATTGCCCAACCCCACAACACTGATGACCAAAGTTTGTGTGCAACTTGGGTTTGGCTGTCTCTGGGGGGGGTTGGCCTCAAAGTCATCAATGATGTCATTTGAGATGTCATCAGTGATGTCATAAATGATGTCATGAGTGATGTTATATGCGAGGACATAAGCAGTGCATGGCAGATTCTCAAGTTATAGTTAGCTCTACTTACTATAACTGGTAAATTTCTGTGGTTTTTGATTCCAAAACGTTATGTTGGCACTGACATAATATTCACCTAACCTAACTATAACATCACTTTCACCTTTCCCGTTATATATATATTCACTGAAAACACCAAAGGTTACAGCGGCATTTTAGTTAGGTTCACATTTCACTCATAAAAAAACCCAATGAAATTCAGCAGTTAAAGTTAGCTGAGCTAACTATAACTTATGCCTCTGCAATGCACAGTTAATGACATCAACAAGCTCTTACTTCATTTATATAAGTAGAAGTTCCCCTGTTTGGTATAGATTCACCTCTGTGTTGTCTCTTCTTCTCTTGGCCAGGATTCATGGTTTCACAGATTTGCGGATGAAGACTGTGTGAGAAATGGTCATATTGGCAAAATTACATGAACAAAAGGTCACTGGAGACATTATCTCATGGTACTTTTCGCAGCTGTAGAATATGCACAAGACATTTACCCAGATGAAAGTACTCCAGTTGAGCAGACATTTTTGGCAAAACTTGGGGCCCTTCTTGAAAAAAAAGAGGTTTGATTATGGCCCTGGTGCTGATTTCCCAGAAATTGAACCTCAACTGGTAGCACTTACAAATATGAACATAGCAGGTACCCCAGTTAAAACTCCACTTCAGTAAAGCACAAACAATCTTAACTTCAAGGGCTTGGCAAAGGCAAATCGAATGTGTTTCCTCTTGTATTCCATGTTGAAAAGCAATCTAAAATCCTTAATGGAGGTGAAGGCATCGTTGATCTATTTTAATGCAATCTGATCTGTAGTGACCTTCATGAGTGGTTTCTATCTTGTCATCTCCTGGTGAGATCAGAGTCCATGGTTCTTCCTTTTATATACCCTAAGTATGGAAATGCCCAGAATCCATAGCGCCACTCAAACCCACTCACAGAAAAACACAGGCACTCAAACACCCACTCACACACCCACATAGCCACTCGCACCTAGTCAGAGACCCATAGTGCCACCCACAAACCCAGTCACAGACCCACACAGACACCCACTTACAGACCCACACAGGTACTTACACACCCATTCACAGATCCACACAGGCACTCACAGACTCATTAACAGACTAATCGCACCACTAACGCACCCACTCACAGACACACACAATGTAGGAAAGTGCCTCTTTTGACATGGTTAGCCCCCACTTTTTGCCTGGAGCATGATGTGATTTCAAATGAAAGTGCCCTGGGTCCCTGCTAACCCAGTTCCCAGGGCCAGAGCTCTTTAAAAAAACTGTACCATAATTGGCACAACTTCAGCATCACCTGTAAGTCGCTAGAAAATGGTACATCTGGTTCCTAGGACATTGGGACTGAAGAGGGTCCATAAGGGCAGCAGCACAAATTGTGCAACCCTAGGGACCCCTCACCAAGATCACGCAAACTGCCATTGCAGGCTGCATGTCTTGGTGCAGAGAAAGCTGAAGAGTCGATATGGCACTCAAGTCACTGAATGCTTTTCAGTTATGATTTTCATCAGAAAGTACACTTTCCATTTTATTCTGACATATTTGCATGTCGTGGATCGGCACCGGGCATGTTTTAAAATTTGCTTTCCTGATTTGTTTTTTGCATGTACTTTTGAAGTTAACGCAGAGGTTATACACATTTTTTAAATGTTTTCAGGCACATTATTTTCTGCTTTATTCCATTTTTCACTTTTTGGGCACTTTTCTATTGCCATCTTAATACTCTTTTTTGACTGTATAACGTAAGTTCCTTTTTTTGGTACTGCTAATTTTATTTTTCATTTTTTGCATGGTTTACCAGGAAACGCATGGTGAACTTTTACTATTTTTCTCTCTGTTGGGTATCCTAATTTCACTTTTACTGCCATAATATTTCTGACTGACCAGTGCGTTTTTGGCTTCATTATTTTCAGACGCAATCTTCCCTGATGAAGGGTTTTGCTTGCCTGAAATGCATAGAGACTGTGCCAGCATGATCTGCCCAAGTCTTTGTGTTGTCATGACATGGAATGATATGAATTCTTATCCTTGACAATTGGATAACTCTGATGATTTAATAAATGAAAATTGGGAATTGACCAGCGCCTCAATATTTGATTAACATTGGATTACTCCATCTTTGGATATTTTGCTGTGCATACAGGGATGTTACCCCTGGGGTGATGCGTTTCCTTTATTTTCATTGATGCTTTTTGATCAGAAAGCGATATCCTGCTGCATGCATAAAGGTGATTTACTTTTCAATTCAATTTTCTCAGACCATTTGATCATCCTTGAGTGCATGAACCACCAGCTTCATACAGATTCCTGTGTGCCATGCCCACAGACACTACATGAGATAAAGATAAGTCACCCCTACTGCAGGCCTACTGCTCTAAGGCAGGGTGCACCTATCACATGTGTGGTCATGTCTGCCTGAGCAGATATGACCCTCCTGTATCTAAAGTCCATTCTTGGATATTGTAAGTGCGCAGGCAAGCCATAAAGAGTACAAGGGCCAGACATCTGTCATTACGGGGTCCCCAACACCATGGTGGCTTCACTGTCCCTAGGGATGCTTGGTACCAAACATCTCATCTTAATAAATTCACACTGATGCCCGTGTTGGAAATATTTTATAAATGCACACAGAGGGCACTTTTGAGATGCCCCCTGAAAACCTGCAAAACACTGCTGTGGTCTCTGACTAGTCTTAGCCGGCCTGCCACCACCAGACATGTTTCTGACCTCATGCTCTCAGAGACAGGGAAAAATGTCTGCTCTGGGCAGAGGTGCTTCACACCTCATCCAGGCCGGGATGGCATTCCAGGGTGGGAAGCTACAAAAGTGATTCTTCCTTTGAAATGCAACTCAGGCATCTCCAGTTAGTGGAAGATGTCAAACCCGCCCTGTCTGGCTCCACTTTTGGTTGGAGGACGGGTGGGAAAATTAGCGAGATTAGGAGCGGTGCCCACATTCAGCCAGCACCACCCCCAAGGTGGAGCAGGTGATTTGGACCCCACTTTTCCAATTCCTCCATCTGGTCTTGGAGAGAATTAGCCAACCAGGGTCAGGGTTATGCCCATTTCCCAACAGAAGTGGTCATATGAGGGTATAGTCACTCTGAAGGTAGGTAGACCATTGGCTACTACCTGTCACTCCCTTTAACACCCCTACATTTTGTATTGAGGTAACACTCCTAGACGCTGAACTCTAGATTTGACAGACCTAAGAAGAAAACAAACAAAGATGGGGCTGCTGAACCCGAGAACCGAGTGCCTGCTGTGGACTTTAGGTGCAAAACCTTGCCTGCCACTGCAAAGACTCAACCATCGTGGTGTGCTGCCTCATCCTGCCGCTGTGAGGACTCTAAGAACCCAGAGGACCTCCAGCTCTTCAAAAATCCCCCAAGAACTCCCTTGAAGTAGAGGAGCTATTCCCCTGCAGACTGCAGGCACCGAACCCGCAGTGTCCAATCTAATGACTTGCAGCTCCCCAGCCCGACCAATGCTGTAGCCACACAGGAAGAGGTACTTGAGTTCTGGGAGGTCAACTTTGTCACCCCACCAAGTTTGAAGATACCAGGACCTACCAGAGCCGTTCTGTACCAAACCAGGGGCATCGGAACACCTGCTTACAACACTGACCGAAAGAGTCCAGTCAATCCAATGGCCCTGGAAGCAAGCACCCGTTGAGAGACATCAGAACCCCTGAGACCACTTCGTGAGTGGCCCAGCCATCCAGAAATCATTTCTGCAACCTGCTTGCCCCTGACTGGGACAAAGCGACAACCATCTTAACGCACAGAGTCTGGCTGACCAACCTGCTCTGCACCCAGCCACCCGGCCTGGGTATCTGACAAATCAGCTGTGCTCCCGTGCTCTTGAGGCCCTTGCAAACTGATCCCTTGTTTGGGGTCCCCGGACTTTCATACAGGTCCCTCTGTTTGGCTTGTTTTTGGGTGCCACCCCTTCTTTGTAGCAAACCAGCTACCAATGCCTTCAGCACCTTTTTTTCCCAGCCAAAAACTGGACGCTTCCGATGATCCACTGGTGAAACATTGGACCTGCGCCTGCTGCTACCCTAAACCTCAAAGGTGAACCCTAGAACCTGTACATTTTTGTATGCATTTTTTTATTTTTTCCCATTGGAAATTATTGTGTATAGATGTGCAGAATAGTGAACTATTTTTGAACTTTGATAAATCATAAGAAATTAAGATCTTACCTGTAAGTGAAGTTCTTGGTCTAAAAGTTATATAAAAATAAGTATTATTTTTGCAAATTATCCTCGGATTTATTCTTGAGTGTGTGTCTCATTTATTGCCTCTGTGAGTACAACAAATGCTTACACTACCCTCTGATAAGCCTAACTGCTTACCCACCCTAACACAAATAGAGCGTTAATATTATCTCCTTTTGCCTCTGTACACCAATCTGGGTCTCACTGGACTCTCTGCACAGACTACTTAATTTTAGTACACTATATAGAGAGCCAGCTTCCTACATTGGTGGATCAGCTGTGGTGTCTACAAATTTGCGTTTGCTGATACTACTTTGTCAATAATTGACCACATGTATAAATACAAAAACATTGCCTTTAGTTAGTTGTATTTTTTGATTAGTCTATTTTTTCATTTGGTCTATTTTTTTCAAATTTCTAAAATTAATTGTTATGGCCTTGATTAAGTCCCTGAAACCAGTTTTTTGGATTTCAAAAAAGTGTTATGGTTTTTTTAACTTTCCAAAAGGTCCCAAATTTACTGCAATAATGGATAACCCACAGGGGCAGACCAGGAGCTCAACCTGACACCTTACATGGAGATGTCATAATTCGGATTAAGGACTCTCTGTCAAGGGTTTGGTATTAAAACTGGTGCTAATTCTACCCTTGCAAAGCTTAGAAGGCTGTTGGCAGAGTAGAGCGAGATCATCCAGTGGATGAAAATGATTCCCACGAATATAAAATAGTAGAGGATGATGCTGAGGAGGTGGGAGAGACCCCTGCCTCAGAAGAAGAAGCTCCGACAGAAGAGGGAGAAGCTTGCTCTAGAAATATTGGCCTGGAGAGCAGTTATAGAAGCTCAAATCCTGGACATAGAGAAACAGGGAAGAGTTGGGCCTAGGACCCATCTCTGGTGGCAGCAATTTTATAACTAGGGAAAGGGAGGAAATCTTTCACCCTAAAATCTCTACACAGATTTTCCCCACATACACAGATGTTTATTATATCACAAAATGGATTACTGCTTTCGAGGGAGCTTGCATCAGTAAAAGGTAGCCAAGAAGCATTGGGGCTCTCTCCTTTTTAAACTGATCCCTGGTAAATACAGGGATAGACTCCTTACATTGAATAAGGAAGATGCTGAGTCCTATGACCTCATGAAGGATACCTTGATTGAGGGCTTTGAACTCACCACTGAAGAATATAGAATAAAAATCAGGGAGACTCAAAAAATCCAGAGTCAGTCCTGGGTTGATTTTGTAGACTTTTAAGTTAAGCCACTAGGTGGCTGGTTGAAAGGCGCCAATGTGCATGAATATGATGGGCTTTACAATTTAATTCAGAAAGAGCATCAGTTGAGTAATTGTTATCAAGAAAAAATACATCAGTTTTTGGTAGACCTAGGTCTACTTTCTCCTCAAGAGTTAGGGAAGTAGGCAGACCACTGGGTCAAAACAAGGGTAACCAGATCTACCACTGAAGGGGGTGACCAAAATAAGAAGCCAAAAAGACCCCCCAAGGGAAAGCTGGTGACCACAAAGATAAAAACAATGAGTCTTCCAGAGGAGGGTGGGGCCCAAAACACTACACAGTCTAAGGGTGGGTACCAGGGTAAGAACTGGGATTCCAAAAAGGCTTGGTGTCATGACTGTCAGGCTCTTCGACACCATACTTGAGACCTTGGCTGCAAAAACAAAAATAATGCCTCTAGCACACCTACAGTAAATGCAGTGGTAAGTCTCCAGATGGAATCAGATGTGGGCCCTGACCATGTCAAGGAGCTCACTGAGGCAACTCTAATCACAGAGAGTGAGGTGGAGGTAGCTACCTTGGCTGTCTGGCCAAGTAATCTGGAAAATACAGAAAACAAAACAGCCACATATTAATGGGGTTAGAGTTGAAACATTGAGAGATACTAGTGCCAGTGTCACTATGGTGACTGGGCAACTGATGTTCTCAAACCAGTACTTGCCTGCAGAGACCTTTACAGTCCTCAGTGCTGATACTCAGGCTAGTGTATATCCTATGGCATTAGGGTCCTTAGAGTGGGGAGGGGTTACTGGCCACAAAAGGGTGGTGGTATCTTCTGGAAATTCTTGTACAGTGTCTGCTTGGCAATGATCTGTAGACCTCAGCATGGGCTGAGGTAGAAAGATAAAACCACGCAGCCAAGCTGGGCATACCTGAGTGGGTGTGTGTAAAAACAAGAGCACAGAGTAGAACCCAAGGTGAAAGTATGGACCTACCTTCCAAGAGAAAGGGCAAACAATTGGGAAATCAGCATCCCAACATACTTCAGACCAGGTCCCTCTCCTCAGGGAGAAGACCTTTCAGCCCCAGAGGTAACTAAGCCCCAGGAGCTTGGACCTTACACAGCAGAGCTCTAGGTCCCAGGGGGACACTCTAGGGAAGATCTGTGCCAGGGGCAGAGGACCTGTCCCACTCTTGAAGGCCTGAGACAGCAAGCTGCTGATCAGGAAAAGGGAGATGTCAGTGGCTCACACAGGACCTATTCGGAGGAGGGACTCTTTTACACTGAGGCCAGAGACCCCAAACATGGTACCAATAGGAACGTGGTAGTGACTCAGAAGTTTAGAGAGTTTTTCCTCACATAGGCCCATGACATCCCCCTAGCTGGGCATCCTGGCCAGACCAAACGTGGAGTAGGTTGGTGAACCACTCCTACTAGCCAGGTATGTGCCAGAAGGTGAAGGAGTTTTGTAACTCCTGTGCCTCCTGTCAAGCCAGTGGCAAGACAGGTGGCCACCTGAAGACACCCCTTGATTCCACTTCCAGTGGTTGGGTTCTCTTTGAAAGGGTAGGGATTGACATTGTTAGTCCCTTTAACACTCAAACAGCATCAGGAAACAGATTCATAGTGGTAGTAGTGGATCATGCTACCAGGTATCCTGACGCTATTCCCCTTAGAACTACCAGTGCCCCTACAGTGGCTAGTGCTCTCCTTGATATCTTTACCCGGGTGGACTTTACTAAGGAGGTGGTATCAGACACATGTACAAACTTTATGTCTGCTTACCTAAAACACATGTTCCCAACCCCATATCATCTGCAGACCAATGGGTTTGTTGAAAGGTTCAAGTCATTGAAAGGTACGATTGGTAGAACCCCTGATAAGCTCAGATGGAGATGGGATGTCTTTCTGCCATGCCTGCTTTTCGCCTACAGGGAGGTGCCACTGAAGGGAGTAGGGATTTCCCCCTTTTAACTTCTGTTTGGTCATCCTGTAAGGGGACCATTGTGTCTTGTGAAGGAAGGAATTGAGAAGCCTTTCAAAGAGCCTAAACAAGATATTGTGGACTATGTGCTTGGCCTTCATTCCAGAAAGGCTGAGTACATGGCAGAAGCACACAAAAAACTTGAGGCCAGCAGCCAAGAGCTCCAGAAGCTCTGGTATTATCAAAAGCCTGCCATGGTGGAGTTCCAACCAG
Source organism: Calotriton arnoldi (assembly GCA_963921515.1). Taxonomy (NCBI): domain Eukaryota; kingdom Metazoa; phylum Chordata; class Amphibia; order Caudata; family Salamandridae; genus Calotriton; species Calotriton arnoldi. Next base: position 139,978 of record CAWUFW010011784.1, on the reverse strand, counting down.
GGCAGAAGGCATAGGTTTTGGAGCCTGTAGATCCTAGGGCCCTCCAGGATAAATCCACTGTGCCCTACACTATCCTTGAGAGAAAAGGGAGGTCACCTACCTGGTGGACCTTGGCACTTGCAGGAACCCTAAGAAGGTCATCCATATAAATCACTTTAAACCCTATCATGACAGGGCTGAAGGGACCATGTTGATGGTGATTAGCACAAGAAGCCTCTCCTAGTTATTGACCTAATTGCTATTATGTCTTCTATATGAGTGTAGACATCTCACAAAAGGTAAAAGACTGGTCTCACACACCACCTGGTGTCATGCTTCATCATTGACCAGTCCTCGCCCTCTAAAAACTTGGTTTGATAGAGGGCGGGCATACACCTGAAGACAGGGATGCACTTCTAAGACTAAGTGGGGGCCCTTAACAAAAAAGTTGGGCCACTAGGCAGAAACATGTTGACCATTAGTTATACGGTGGGGGACTACAATATCCCCAACACACCGATCATTTCTTTTAAATACCATACAGATGTCAGTCACATTAAAAAGAGGTTTGACATCCATAATGGCTTTTTAAATTTCACTTTTTGTTAAGGGCCCCACTTAGTCTTAGAAGTGCATCCCTGTCTTCAGGTATGCCCGCCTCTATCAAACCAAGTTTTAGAGGGCGAGGACTGGTCAATGATGAAGCATGACACCAGGTGTGTGTGAGACCAGTCTTTTACCTTTTGTGAGATGTCTACACTCATATAGAAGACATAATAGCAATTAGGTCAATAACTAGGAGAGGCTTCTTGTGTTAATCAGTTTGATGTGGAGGCTGCCTACTCCTAATACCCTGTGCCTCTAGTTCCCTACCTTGGATCGCTTCCAGGTTTTTGTGGTTGAGGACCATGTTGATGGTCACAGATAAGGATCAGGAAGCTAGGAGTGAACCTCTCCCTGACCTTCTCTCAAACAACCCTAAAGATGGGTCAGTTGATGGAGTTGTCTTCTCAGACACCCTCACTGCCCAACAGCAGACTGATTGCAGGCAAGTCCTTAATCCCTGGTGGAGTTCCCTGGCTGGCTGGTGAGGAGCTGGGACGAGGTTCACCCCTCCTGATCATCCCCCGGCCTTTCTGGGCACGACTGCAGTTTCTTGCCCTACTGCCTGCCCTCCAACTTCGCCTCCTGTGGGACACCTGGGACCCGTGAGTCCTTTCCAGGTACGGGGGTGCAGTGGTGGTGAGCTTTCATAGCACTGTGGTGCGACACCCCCGGGCTTTTCCTTGCCTTCTGAGCCTGGGAGGCGCGCCCTCCCCCGGACTACGCTGCTGCCTCCCTTTCTCTAAGCCTGCTCCCTAACTCCCAGGCAGACTTCCCCTGACCTATGACGTGCGGATCGTTGACACTGATGCCCCCGCGGTCCAGAGCCTGTGCACGCAAACGGCAGACATTCTACAGCCCTCCGCCCTCCCTTGGTAATGTGGCTGCGTCTCCCCTCCGACTCTACTCAATGGAAGTCAGCTCGCTTGTTATTTTTGGGTTTTTGACTTGTATGCATCCCGCCATTTTGGGATGGTTTCCGTCGATACCCACGACCCGGATCCGCCATCTTGTTGACCTTTGTCCGTTCCTTCTTCCCGCTGGATTCCTCCTGGCTACCCTCGAATGTTTCTCTTTTTTGCTGGACTGCCTTAACTCCAACTCCCCCTCAGGTTCCCTTCTCTCCTCTCACCTTTCACAGACTCCGATTCTTGTCCCCCCTTACCGTCTCTGCCCCTTATGATTTGCCATTTATGTTGTAATCATTGTGTAGCCAATGTTTAATTATTGTACCTTGCAACTCGCTGTTTCCTTATGTAAAGCGCTCTGATACCTCCGGGTCTAGCCAGCGCTATATAAAACTCATCAAATAAATAAATAAATAAATAATCAGTTAGCTGAGCTCTTCTCCTTGACCCCTGATGAGACTAACTGGTGTACACATGATGTGGGCAAGGGGACAACCGGTCTGTCTAAAAATAATTTTACAGGGAGTCTGATCATGTTAAGGAGAGCATCAAAGCTGAAGTATACAAGAGGCTGGAATAGGGGCTTATTGAGCAATCTGAGAAAACCTGAGCCAGCCCAGTTGTTTTAGTTCCCAACCCCACATCCAAGATGGAAAGAAAGAGATGAGGTTGTGTCTGGACTAAAGGGGCCTCAATGCAGTAACCAAAATGGATGCACACCCAGGTCCTAGAGATAATGAACTGATTGACAGGTTAGGGCCAGTCAAATATCTCAGTACTTTTGATCCCACATCAGTGTATTGGCAGATAGGTCTGACCTCTGGAGCAAAAGAAAAATCTGCGTTCTCAATTCCAGATGGGCATTATCAGTTTACTGTTATGCCCTCTAGATTAAAGAATGCCCCAGCCAACATCCAAAGGTTGGTGTACAAAGTCCTTGCTGTGCTTTAATCCTTTAGTGCTGCTTATCTTGATGATATTGCTGTCTTTAGCTCTACCTGGCAGGATCACCTGATCCACCCTGGGAAGGTTCTGAAGGCTCTGCAGAGTGCAGACCTCACTCTCAAGGAAAGCAAGTGCCAGATAGGGCATGGCACTGTTGTGTACTTGGGTCACCTTGTAGGTGGAGGCCAAGTTCAGCCCTTACAACCCAAGATCCAGACAATTTTGGACTGGGTAGCTCCAACCAACAACACCCAAGTCAGGGCATTTCTTGGCTTGACTAGGTACTACCAGAGGTTTGAGAGGTGGTATGGATCCATAGTGCCCCCTCACAAAACTGACCTCCAAAAAGATGCCCAAAACGGTTAACTCGACCGTAAGCTGTCATAAGGCTTTTGACACCCTGAAAGGAGCAATGTGCTCAGCAACCATTCTGAAAGCTCCAGATTACACTGAGCAGTTCATAGTGCAGACAGATACCTCTGAACATGGGATAGGAGCGGTCCTATCCCAGACCAATGATGATGGCCACAACTAAACTGTTGCTCTCATTAGCAGGAGGTTACATCCCAGAGAGCAGCGTTGGAGTACCATTGAGAGGGAAGCCTTTACTGTGGTTTGGTCCCTGAAAACGCTGAGACCATACTTGTTTGGTTCTCACTTCCAACTTCAAACTGACCACAAGCCTCTCAGATGGCTCATGCAAATTAAAGATGAAAACCCCTAAGACTTAAGCTGGTCCAAATCTCTACATGGAATGGACTTTACAGCGGAACACAGACCTGGGATTGACCATGCCAATGACCATGTAACCTTGGTTTTTTTCAGTGAATTTCTATGCTTAAAAAAATATATATATTTCCTAAATATAACGTCCCTGAAACCTTTGGTTTTTAAGTGAATTTCTAATGTTTTTTAATTTTATTTCATATATATATATAATTAAAAAACATTAGAAATTCACTTAAAAACCAAAGGTTACAGGGACATTATAGTTAGACTGAGATTTCACTCATACAAACCAGTGAAATTCAGAAGTTATTGTCACCTGAGCTAACTATAGCTTACACCCCCGCAATGCACTGCTTATGACCTCACATATTACATCCCTCATGACATGGGCAGTGACATAACTGATGACATTACTGATGACATCATCTAGTGACTGTGAGTGTTTTAAAAAAGTTTATGAGTGTTAAATATATATATATACCAAGGTGTATTGGTGAATCAGTGGGTGTATGAGTACCTGTATGAATGATTCAGTAGGTATGTGACTGACTGTATAAGTGAGTGATTAGGTGTCTCAGTGAATGTATGGGTGAGTGACTGGTTATGTGAATGTTTGTATCAGTCTGTCAGTTGGTGTCTAAGTGGCTCTATGGGTGTGTGAGTGGGTACATGAGTGGATGTATGTATGATTGATTGGTTGTCTGAGTACCTTTATGAGTGTCTGAGTATCTGTGTGGGCGGGTGAGGGTGTGTGTGACTTCCTGTATGGATGAGTGAGTAGGTGAGTCAGTGGCTATATGGGTGAGAGGGTGTGTGTATGGCTGTATGGGTGAGTGAGTGGTTGTGTCAGTGAGATTATGGGTGAGTAACTGGGTATGTGAAAGGCAGTATTGGTGAGTGATGAGGTATATAAGTGACTGTAAGGGTGAGTGAGCGAATGTGAGTGGCTGTATGGGTGAGTGTGTGCTTGTGTCAGTGACTGTATAGGTGAGTGAGTATATGTTAGTATATATATATAAGTAAGTAAGTGGGTGTGTGTGTAACTGTATGGGTGAGTAAGTGGCTGTGTGAATGACTGTATGGGTGAGTGAGTAGGAGTGTGAGTCCCTATGGGTGACTGACTCAGTGTGTGAGTGGCTGTATGGGTGTATGAGTGGATATGTCATTGGCTGTTTTAGTGAGTGAATGGGTTTACACAAAAAAGTAGGGACCAGAGAGTGAGCCTTCCCTTGCTCTCTCAATCCGAATATAGACCTCACAACACAACCTAAATTATACTGTGCTCTCCCTCCGGTAGATTGCCACAGAGCAGGAAGTCTTAAGTTAGAAGGCAATATGTAAGTATTTGTGCAATAACTTATATAGTAACACAGTGAAAACACCACATAAAGACTCCACAATAGTTTAGAAAATAGAGAATATTTATCTGAGTAAAAACAAGACTAAAGTGAGACAAATGCAACTTGTAGAAGTTGAGATATTGAATACTGAAGCAAGTAGCGCTAACAAGGTTACCTGAGGTCATGCTGGACCGGGGCAAAGTCAAAGTTCGTGCCGACTGTGATGGAGCTACAGGACCCATGCAGGCCCCAGTGAACAAAGCACCTTTCCTGGTTGCAAGCATCGATATGCGTTGATCTTCTCCATGCAGTGAAGGCAATGCGTCAGTTCCGAAGATGGGTGCCAGAGTCAAGAGGCACTTAGCGATGCACCAGTTTCTGCCCTCAGTTTAGGGGACATCGATCTCAAGAAGCTGCAGCGGCAGTGATACACTGTCGACGCGTCAATCTATGGAGGCAAAGGTGGGTTCTGAAGTGATGCTCTGATTTGACTCCCGCAACTTGGTTGATACACCGGTTCCACTACACGCAGACAGGAGATGTGTGAAATCCATGTTGCAAGTACCTGGGTCTCTTCCATTGAGTCAGGCACAGGCACAGGAGCAGAGGCAGAGACTTTGATCTTCCTGGGTCTCAAGCAACAGGAGGCAAGCTAACAAGGCCTTGGAGCTCACTTAGAAGAAGGTAGAGTCCAGTTCTCCTTCAGCAGAGTCAGAGAGCAGCAGGCATCAGGGCAACAAACAGTAAAACAGGCCTTCTAGATCAGCAATCCAGTTGAGTACCTTGAGCAGCACAGCAGTTCTTCTGACAGAGGTTCAGGTGTAGGTCCATAAGTGTCTTATTTGTGTGGGTCAGGGACCCAGTAATTACATTCAAAAGTGCCTTTGAAGTGGAGGTGACATCAAAGGCTGGCTTCTGAAGTGCACACAATCCCTTTCAGCCCAGGACTGTCTGCCAGGCTAACCCTGGGGGGTAAATCAGCTTGTTGTGTGTGGACAGGACACTACCTTTTGAAGTCGAAGTACCAGCCCCTTCCATTCCTCCCTGAGCAGGCAGACCCATCAGAATGCCATCAATGCAGATGAGTGCTCAGAATGCAGATGAGCCTCACCTTCATGTTTGTGGCTTTCTAGCGGGGATGCACAAAGTGCAGCTGTCACCCAACCCAGACATGTATTTGAGACAGGCTATAAGGCATAAAAGAGCTAAGAGCAGAGAAATGTCCACTTTCTAAAAGTAGCACTTCTAAAACAGTAATGTAAAATCCAACTTCACCCATAAAGAAGATTTATCAAGACCATTCTAAACATATGAAACCTGAAAAAGCTACTCCCCTCTGATCAGGAATTACAGCTTAAAAGTGTATTTAGGAATTCCCAATGTTAGCCTATAAGAGGAGTAGCTTTCACAGTGAAACACAAATTAGGCTGTTTGTAACTACCAGGAAACATAAAACATAAAAGTACATGTCCTACCTTTTACTTACATAGCACCCTGAACTTTGGGTTACCAAGGGCATTCCTTAGGGGTAACATATGTAATAAGAAGGGGGGTGTAAGGCTTTGCAAGTAATTTTAATTGCCAAGTCGAAGGGGCAGTAAACTGCACACACATGCCCTGCAATGGCAGGCCTGAGACAGGTTTGAAAGTCTACTTGTGTAGGTGTCACAATCAGTGCTACAGGCCCACTAGTAGCATTTAATTTACAAGCCCTGTGTATATGCTACACCACTTTATAAAGGACTTAGAGGTGAAATAAATATACCAAACAGGTGTAAGTCAATTATTACCTGTTTAAGAGAGAGAGCATCTGCACTTTAGCAAAGGTTAGCAGTGGTAAAGTGTTCAGAGTCCTAAAAATAGCAAAAACTTGGTCAGAAAAGTGGAGGGAGACAGGCAAAAAGTTGGGAGAAGACCACCCAATGCTGTCAGGTCTAACATGTCTTCCCACAAGCTGAAAGTGAGGAGAGCTACACATCCCCTTTGGAGCTCTTTTTGCTAAGGCAGAAGAATATGGAGAGACCATCAGAATTGGCGTGGTCGGTCCTCGAGTGATGCTCCACCGCAAAGTCCATTCTCTGTAGGGAGATGGATAACCTCAACAGTTTGGGGTTTTCACCGCATGAGCCATCTGAGGGGCCTGTGGTCTGTCTGAACAAGGAAGGGAGTCCCAAACAGGTATGGTCTCAACTACTTCAGTTCCCAGACGACAGCAAAAGCTTCTCTTTCAATGGCACTCCAGCTCTGTTCCCATGGAAATAACTTCCTGCTAAAGAAGGCTATCAGTTGGTCTAGGCCCTCCTTAATCAGTTGTGCTAAGACTGTCCCTATGCCATACTGTTAGAAATGGCATTCTTGGTTGGCTGAGGTATGCACCCAGGCCAGCCAGGAACTACCACTCTAGTCAGGGTAAGCTGGATACACACTAAAAGATAACTCTGGTAGCTTGGGACAGAGCAGTCAGTCTTATCTAAATAGGCAATGTGTAACGTATGTGTGCAACACACTCACACAATAACACAATGAATACACCACAAAAAGACTCCACACAGGTTTCTAAAAATAGAGAATATTTATCTGAGTAAAAGAAGACCAAAACAACAAAAATCCAATCCGTAGAAGTAGAGATATGATTTTTTTTTTTCACAATTTTTTTTATTGTTGACATCCAATATAGTAAAAGTGCCCCATATGACACCCGATGCAAATATATATGATAGCAAGTATATGTATCAACATTTCCAGTAATAATACAGAATGCAGTCCACAGAAGATACATTACAAGAAAACCAAAAAATAAAAGAAATAAAGAAAAAGAAGAAACAACCAACTGTGCCAACTGTGCCACGTCATCTCCCCTTGACAAGTATATTAGCTCTAAATGAAGGGAGAGATTCTGCCAGTGATAAGCAAAGCGATTATATGCTCTACAGATACGTCGACTAAACAGTATCATTCTATGGGCTCGCCACCTCAGGTATGGGGGGAGGAGGTTCCAGATACAGTCCCCTATAGTCAGCCCACCGCTTCCAAATTTTGTAGGGTTTGCGGGGGCATCCCCTGGCTTCGAAAACCGGAAGTTCGAGGCCCATACTCCAATCTAGACCCCTCTTCCACATCCCAAGCGATGGCGCGAATTCATTCTTCCAGGCCCGGTCGATATCTCTCTTGGCCAGTGTTAGACCGAGAAAGAGGAGATGGCGCTTATACCTATTCCCCCCTATGTCCTCTGTAATGTGCAGCATAGCCAGTCGTGGTGAAGAAGTAAGAACCCATCCCAGAACCTCAGACAGGCATGTGAACAACCCCCTCCAGAATTTTGATAGTGCTGGGCATGTTCATACGGTGTGTAAGAATGTTCCCTCCATAGATCTGCAGCGCAAACAGTGCGGGGATGCAATAAGTCCGGCACGCCAGAGCCTGTGTCTGGTGTAGTAGGCTCTGTGCAGGTATCTAAACTGGATGAGGCGCATGTGAGCCGCAATTGCTGCGCTGCGTGGGGACTCCAACGCCTCCATCCAGTCATCTTCATCTAAGGGACCTAGATCTTGCTGCCACGTCTCCCTAGTTTTATGGAGTGTGGTGGGGGTATTATTGATAAGTAGGGAAGCAGGGAGATGGGCCGGAAGTTCTTGAGGTCTCTCGGGTCCGCCTTGTGTTTTTTGAGTAGGGTGTTGATCTCTGCGTGTTTCCAGCTCTCTGGGAAGGTCGCGGTCTCGAAGGAGAGATTGATGACGTTGCACAGGTGGGGTGCGATGGAGCTGCTGGCTTTGTTGAAGATGTGGTGCGGGAAAGGGTCTGACGGGGAGCCGGAGTGTATTGTGCTCATGGTCTTGATGGTGTCATCGATGTTCACGCTGGCCCAGGCTGGCAGGGGGTCGTGGTCGATGGTGTGCGGCGGGTCTGGTGCATCGATCTTAGTTGGGGCTGTCTGGGTGTTGAAGCTGTCGTGGATGTCGGCGATCTTGCGGTGGAAGAAGGTGGCGAGGGAATCGCACAGGGCTTGCGACGGCGGGATGTCGTTGGTGTTGGAGCTGGGGTTGGAGAGTTCCTTCACGATGTTGAAGAGCTCCTTGCTGTTGTGTGCGTTGTTGTCGAGGCGGTCTTTGAAGAAGATTCTCTTGGCGGACTTGATGAGGTGGTGGTGGTTACGGATGGCGTCTTTGTGGGCTGCGTGGCTGTCCGGTGTCTTATCACTGTGCCATTTCTTCTCTAGTTTCCGGCAGGTACGCTTGGAAGCTAGGAGTTCCGAGGTGAACCAGCTGGCTCTTTTGGTGGTATCACTGTAGGTGAGTTTTTTCAGCGGGGCGAGGGTGTTGGCACAGTCGTCCATCCATCGTCTGAGGTTGCAGGCAGCGTCGTCGGTGTTGGATGGGTCGGAGGGAGGGCTGAGAGCGAGGTTTGCCCGTAGTTGGTCTTCGGTGACTTTGCTCCAGCAGCGGCGTGGGATCTGTTGGGTGCGGTGGTGTGTGGTGGGTTTCTGGAAGGTGAAATGGATGCAGCGGTGGTCGGTCCAGAGGAGTTCCGTGGTGTGGCTGAAGGAGACGTGGGAGCTTGAGGAGAAGATGGGGTCAAGCGTGTGGCCGGCGGAATGGGTCGGTGTTGTGACGAGCTGGCTCAGACCGAGGTTGGCGAGGTTGTCGATCAGGGTGGTGGAGTTGCTGTCGTTGTTGTTCTCCAGGTGAAAGTTCAGGTCTCCGAGGAGGATGTAGTCGGTAGAGGTCAGGGCGTGCGTGCTGATGAAGTCGGCGATGGAGTCGCTGAACTGGGGTCGGGGCCCAGGGGGTCTGTAGACAAGGGTGCCTCTAAGGGTGGTGTTGGGGTCCGTGTGGATCTGGAAGTGCATGTGTTCGGCGGTGCTGAGAGTGTCGTCGGTGCTGGTCGAGACCCTGATGGTGTTCTTATGGACGATGGCGATTCCTCCTCCTACTGCATTGATGCGGTCTCTACGGGTGATCTTATAGCCGTCTGGGATGGCTATGGCGATGTCGGGGGCGGAGGAGTCGTTCATCCAGGTCTCTGTCAGGAAGGCGACGTCTGGTGATGATGTGTTGAGCAGGTCCCAGAGCTCGACGGCGTGTTTGCGTGCGGAGCGGGTGTTCAGTAGGATGCATCGGAGGTGGTTGAGGTACTTCTTGGCGGGCGCCTCGGTGGCTCTGAGGCTGGTGTAGCTGCAGTTCCGGCAGGTGAAGGGACCATGGGTGCGTTTCGGGGCGGCCTTGAAGCAGTTGTGCGTCAGTACGGGGTTGAGAGCGTGGAGTGTGGTGGCATCGTATCGGCGTCGGTCCTCAAGGCTGGAGCGGGGGGCGCACGGCCCAGGGATTGTGGCGCTGGGCGCGGTCCAGGCGTGGACGGGCGCAGACGGGCTTGCCTTAGGCGCGCCCGCTGCACACGTCCGCTGCGCGGCCACGCAGCGGCCGCCATATATGGGGAGGTGGGAGGGAGGAGCAGTTGGGAGGCGGGAGGCAGGGGCAGCGAATGGGCAGTCAGGGGGGCGGGGCCGCAGGGGACGCAGCAGCGGGAGTCGAGAGGCAACGAGGGGTACAGAAAGCAAAACTGGACACAGAAAATGGGGGGCAACGAGGGGTACAAAAAGCAAAACGACACAGAAAATGGGGGCAGCGAGGGGTACAAAAAGCAAAACTGGACACAGAAAATGGGGGCAGCGAGGGGTACAAAAAGCAAAACTGGACACAGAAAATGCGGGCAACGAGGGGTACAAAAAGCAAAACTGGACACAGAAAATGGGGGCAGCGAGGGGTACAAAAAGCAAAACTGGACACAGAAAATGGGGGCAACGAGGGGTACAAAAAGCAAAACTGGACACAGAAAATGGGGGCAGCGAGGGGTACAAAAAGCAAAACTGGACACAGAAAATGGGGGCAACGAGGGGGAACAGAAGGCAAAACTGGACACAGAGAAAGGGGGCAGCGAGGGGGAACAGAAGGCAAAACTGGACACAGAGAAAGGGGGCAGCGAGGAGGAACAGAAGGCAAAACTGGACACAGAGAAAGGGGCAGCGAGGGGGAACAGAAGGCAAAACTGGACACAGAGAAAGGGGCAGCGAGGGGGAACAGAAGGTAAACGGGCACCGAGGCAACAAGCAGAGGGGCGAGCTTACCAGCAGCAGCAGCGGGCAGGACAACACAGGCGGAGCTGTGTGGCGGGGGAGCGACCTACCTGGCAAGGTCAAGGGTCGCTCCAACTCTGTATCCACGTGACAAGGAATCGTTTCACATTGTTGTCCTCGCACCCCTCCGGAAAGCCCACAAATCGAAGGTTGTTCCTCCGGGCCCTGCCCTCGGCATCCTCAGCCCTGAGCGCAAGCCCCTTGGCGATGGATTCCAGAGAGGACACCCTCTTCTGCAGCGAGACGACTGTGTCTTCCGTGGTTGAAATCCAGGTTTCGGCCTCTGTTATCCTGTCAACTGCCTTGCGAAGGTCCTGACGGATCAACATCACATCTGACCCCACCGCCCCAATCTTAGCCTCAAGCGCCTCTCGGGATTGCGTGATTGCCGCCATCAATGCAGCGTTATCGGGACCAGCAGAGCCCTGACCCACTGGATCCGTCGACTGCGCCCCAGCTGCGGCATAGCGATCGAGCATGCTTTGTTTGGCGCTGTGTAGCTTGTCGCGAGTCATATTGAGTGGCAATGGGTATGTCGTCGCAAGTCCATGAAGGTTTGTAGGAGTCAATAAGTGGCGCACCTGGACCTTAGCGCAACAATCACACCAATGTAAGCACCCGGGGGGGTTGAAGATGGAAAGGGGGTCTCCCCCACTGCAGGCGATCAGTTCGAGACAAGCAGAAAAGGCAGGTGGAGAATCAACCCACACACAAGCCGCACCGAGACCTTGCCCGGCCGCCTCGGCACACAGGTGACTCCCCACCCCCCTAATGGGCGCCTCTACCTGGTTGCACTACCCCCGTGTAGCGCAGGGCAGTGACGAGGAGCAATCCGCAGGGGTCACAGCGAAGGTGCGATGGTCACTAGCGTGCTCCAGCAGCGATCCACACACGCGTCCCACCCGATGCACACTGGGGGGGGCGATCTCTCTCCGGATGTTTACAAAGCAACAGTCATGCGTGGGCCCAACACAGGCCCATGGTCCACCCCTCCACCTCCGCAGCCCCAATGCACCATGGGGGGGCTCCAGGTCTCAGATGGTGGCAGAGCACGCAGGGAGGGGCCTCAAAGGCAACACCAGCAGCGCCAGAGATCCCACAGCCGATCGAGCGTGGTAGGGCCGGGGCACATCAAAGCCATGCCAGTCGCAGAGTAGGCAGGGGGAAACCGCCAAGTAGTCCCAGGAATCCCATTGATAGCGGGGCCAGGTGTTCCCAAGTAGGTGCACAGTTCTGACCAGATATAGCCTGATGCCCCCAAGATAAAGCCAGAACAATAGGGCGGGCCCTGGACACTAACCTGGGAATAAATCCACAGCGAGGAGTTCTGCCACGCAGGCTCAAATCACGACGATCCGCGGCAGCCGGGCCCAGCAGCAGCAGGTGTCACGTCCGCCTGTAATGGTGTTCTCTGGCGGCAAGCCAGCACGGCCACGCGACCACGACCGGCCACGGCGCGGGCACCGCAGGGGACTGCTTGCAGCCAGGGGAGAGCGGGTATGGGCCTCCGCCACCTCCCAGGTACCGAGCCAGGCAATATGGTTGTGGCCAGCGGCATGGAGCGCCCTATGGCGGGTCCCCGACTCCAGTCGATATGCCGCACGGGGCCCGCTGGGCGATGTAGGTGCTGTGTGTGGTTCCTGCCGTGATAGTAGTGGGGTGATGCGCCACCGGCTCCACACAAGATGTCCCACGGAGTCCCCAATCGTCTGGCAACGAGCAGCGCAAACAATTCAAGCGCCAGGGGCCGGAGGAGGCGGGGTTCAATGCGGCCCAGGCCCGTTCGGCCGAGACCCGATAAGCAGGCCCCGGTCTGGGAGCAACTCCTCAAGCCGGCTCCCTCGTCAACAATTCCGCCGCCAGGAGCCTTCGCAGAACACAGGGCGTAGGCAGGCACAGTGCGAGCAGGGCTGGACCGAAACAGATGCCGATGGGACAGGATAATGGAAGGATTTATTGGTGGGCCCACGGAGCTCGTCTAGAGCGCGTCCGCCATGTTGGACCGCTCGGCCACGCCCCGTGAGATATGAATTTTTAAAGATTAAATCCCAAAATAGTGCTTGGGAATCAGTAGTGCTAAAAGGTTACTCAAGGTCATGCTAGACCGGGGTAAATTCACAGATCAGACCAACTGTGATGGAGGGCAGGCTGGCTACAGGGCTCAGGCAGGTCCATCTGACAAAGTACCTTGGATGGAGCAAGCATCAACGTTGAAGACAGAGAGCCCGATTCCGATGCAGTTAGGAAATCATTCCGACCAAATCGGTTTGGGAATGGTTTCTGACCGACCGAGTACGATGCATCCGGATGCTTCCAGATACGATTTGGTTGGACTCCCATTGACTTCAATGGGAGCCTATGTTCCATCCTAATGCATAGGCTCCCATTGAAGAAAGGGGTGGCTGGGGAAAATCGGGCACCCTGTGGCGGGCACACCCTGGTGCCTGCCACACTGTGCCTGACTGGTAAGGGGGACCCTTGGGTACCCCCACAGGCCCCATTGGGAAGGCTCCGGGTGCAGGGGGGCCTGCTACAGGCCCCCAAAGTTTGATTCCAACTGCTGATTCGCATCAGACGGCATGATTCAGAAACGCTGTCTGAATCCAGCAACGTAATCGGTCGTTCAGAAACACGGCCCATAGAGACGTACGATTCTGCTCCATACGGCTCGGTCATTCCGAATGCCGTCGGGTTCAAATTGGGATATTCCTAACGCCTAGCTCGCATCGTACTTGGTTGGTTGGAAACCTTTCCAATTTGGTTGGAAAGACACGTTCCCGATCTGATTCGGATGGAGCAAATGCCGTTAGGAGGCCTTCCTATACGCATCAGAATCGGGCCCTCAGTGTGAGAAGTCAAGCCCTTAGGGTTACTCAGGGCCTACCTTAGGGGTGACATATATGTAGTAAAAGGGAGTTTAAGGATTGGCAATTAGTTTTAAATGCCAAATCAAAGTGGAGGTAAATTGCACACACATGTACTGCAATGGCAGGCTTGCAGCACGTTGGAAAGGCTACTTATATGTGTGGCACAATAAGTGCTGCAGGCCCACTAGTAGCATTTCACTTACAGGCCCTGGGTATTTTTTATATCACTTTACAAGGGACTTACTAGTGTATAATAACGTGCCAATCAGGTATACACCAATGTCACCATGTTTAGGGGAGAAGCACATGCACTTTCACACTGGTTAGCAGTGGTAAGGTGCCAGAAGTCCTAAGGAGAAATCAGGGTGCCTGAGCACAGGTGCTATGCACATGGCTTCCTTAAGAGAATCAAAGGCTTTCTGACAAGCATCTGTCCAGATCACCAATCTAGCCTGCTTCTTAGAAGACAGCTCAGCTAAGTGGGCAACATGGTGCCTTATCCCTAAACAAATCTGCAATAATAGCTAGTGAGGCGTACAAAGGCTCTCACTTCTGTTTGGGTTTTAGGTGGATCCCAGGACTTGATGGTTTCAGTCTTGGCCAGGAGGGGCTGCACCTTGCCTCCACCTACCAGGTGTCCCAAATGCACCATGGAACTCTTCCTAATCTGGCACTTACTGGCCTTGATGTTCAGGCCTGCCTGTTGCAGGGCCCAAAGCACCTCCTGAAGGTGATGCAGGTGTTCCTCCCAGCTGGAACTGTAGACAGCGATGTTGTCTAAGTAGCCAGCACAGAAAGCCTCCTTACCAGCCAGGACCCTGTTAACCAACTGCTGGAATGAATCAGGGGATTTTTTAAAGCCTAAGGGTATCACCCGGAATTGGTAATGTCCCTCTGGGGTTGAGAATGCTGACCTCTCCTTGACCGTCTCAGTAAATCGCCCAACTGATCAATGACCTCCTGAACTCTGGATGGGGTGTGCATCAGTCCTGGTGATGAAATTGACACCTCAGTAGTCCATGCAGAACTGGAGTCCTGGTTTGGTACTAGACAGGGCCACCTTTGGTACCAATACCACAGGGCGGGACCAGGGACTGTTAACGGGCTCAATCATCTCTAACGCTAACATCTTGGAAACTTTCTCCTTGATGCTGGCTCTCACCCTGTCTGGCAATCTGTACATTTTGTTTTTTACAGGGAGACTGTCTACTGTGTCGACATCATGGGTGCACAGATGAGTGAGTCCAGATGTGAGTGAGAACAGTGGGGAAAACTGCCTCAGCAACTGGTAACAGTCACCTTGCTGCTCTGGGGACAAGGTGGAAGAGAGGATAACACCCTCCACTGGCCCATTGTATTCCTGGACAGAAAGGAGGTCAGTGAGAGGTTCACTCTCCTCTTCCACTCCCTCATCTGTCACTAGGAGCATGTTCACTTCAGACATCTCGAAGTTAGTCTTCAACCTGTTCACATGGAGTACCCTTAGGGGGTTCTGAGGGGTCTGGAGGTTCCCCAGGTACGTGGCCTCCCCCTACCACTCCTGATCTTATATGGGCCAGTCCAGCAGTTCCAGAGACCTCTGGGCTCTACTGGTTCCATGACCCATACCTTTTGGGCAGGCTAAAACTCTACCAGTGTGGCATTCTGGTTGGACCAGAGTTTTTCCATCCCCCCTTTGGCTGGCCTCGAGGTTACTTTTAGTCTTCTTCCAGAAACAGTACATCTGGTTCCAGAGGGCCAGCATGTAGCTCCCAACATCCAGGAGGGGCTTCCTGGGAGCTTGCTCCCACCCTTCCTTGACAAGGCTTAGGGGTCCCCTAACAGGGTATCCATAGAGGAGTTTAAAGGGGCTGAACCTCACTCATTTCTGTGGCACCTCACTGTAGGCAAAGAGAAGGCATGGCAAGAGGATGTCCCACTTATGCCTCATGGGCTCAGGCAGGCCCATAATCATGGTCGTGTCAAATCTTTCAACCAGACCATTGGATTGGTGGTGATAGGGTGTAGTGAACTTGTAAGTTACACCACACTCATCCCACATGGATTTCATGTACATTGACATGAAGTTAGTGCCTCAGTCTGATACTACCTCCTTGTGCAACCCAACTCAGATAAAGATCCCCATCAGAGCTCTTGCCACCATGGGAGCAATCACTCTTCTCAGAAGTATGGCCTCTGGGTAGTGGGTGGCATGGTCTAACAAGACCAGGACAAACCTGTTGCCTAGGGCTGTCTTGGGGTCCAATAATGTCGATGCCCATGCCAATGACGGGAAGTGAGATCATCAGGAGCTTTGTGTTTTTTTGTTGATTTCCAACTGGCCTGTCAGGTGGGACAGGTCCTGCAGAATGTATCTGAGGTTGTCTGCATTTGGGGCCAATAGACGTGGGAGACAGGCCTGGTGAAAGTCTTGTCTTGCCCCAAATATCCTGCCAGGAGGATGTCATGAGCCAAACCCAGTAGGAAGGACCACTAACACTGGGGACCACCAGCACACGGACTGCCTCAGCACCAGGAAACTTTGGCTCACTGTAAAGGAGATTGCTCTCCCAGTTGATCAGGTGATCCCCAGAGGCTTCACCTGCTGCATGGGCTGAGGCCTAGCACCTCAGACACTCAAGAGTGGTACAATCTTTCTGCGCTTGGCAGAATAGAGTGGTACAATCTTTCTGCGCTTGGCAGAATTCCTCCCTAGTGGTCCCACCCTCAAACAGCCAGATGGCAAGGCCAGGCAGTTCAACTAGGGTGGCAATGCATTCCCTGGTTGGCTCGGGGGCCTCCTTTTTGAGGACCTCATCAACCTCCACTGTGGGATCCTCAGAGACTGTTTTCCCACACACCTTGCCCATCTCCTTAGCAGCTATCTGGGCCAATGTTCTAGGCTCCAGACTGCCTTGACCCACTCAGGCAATCCCATCAGCTCCAAGTGAGACCTGAACTCTACCTCCCTCCAGGCAGTATGTACCAGTTCATTACCTAACAGACAATCTACAGGCATGGCAGGGCTCACAGTAACTTTCAGAGAACCTGAGACCCCCCTCCCCCACTCAAAGGAAACCAGAGCCATCAGTAGATGACTCTCACGATTGTCGCCGACTACAACTTGGTGGAATGTGTTCAGTAGGACCTGCTCTGCTGACACCAGTTGACATTTGACAGTTGTCAATGCTGGCTCCTGTTTCACACAGAGAATCCACCCGTTGCTCACTAATGGTGACCCATTGCCTATACTTGGAAGTATTCGAAGGCATGTGGGGTTTAGGCACCATTTCTCTATCTCCTAGAGAAACTATTGTCATCTCTGTCTGTCACTCAAAACGAACTCAGACTATCTCCTCCCCTAGCGTTACACTCACCAACCATGGTGTCTGCCCACCAGTGGGAGAATGTGCCCTCCTGGGACATTTGGAGTAGCCCTTTACTTGCCCATACTTGTAGCACTCTATATATTGGGGTACAACCCTCCCTACCTTATGGTAAAAAAAACCATCTTTTTAGAATCAGACTTGGACTGATTAGCACTATTCCCGTAGGAATTATTTTGGGGGCCTTTTGAGAACTCCTTGTTTTTAAGTTTTTCTCCCCTCTTTCTTCTGTTGGGAACCCTGACCACCTTTGTGGGTGTGCCCCCAGATATCTTTTTGGACACTCTGGTGCTAGCCCACAGGGCCACCTCCTCAGCAAGCTCCTTGGGGTAAAACCGCTTACTTTCAACTAGGTGCTGGCACAACTCTGAAAAACAAATACTGAGCATTTGCTCTCTCATGATTAAATGATACAACCCAATATAATCACTTACTTTGCCTCCCTCACCTAGCTATTCAGTGCCTTACTGGAGTAATCAGTAAAATCTACCCAGGACTGGTTGGGGAGCTCCTGCCTATCCCTGCATCTCTGGCAATACTTTTTGGGAGTCAGCCCAAATATAGCAATCAAAATAGCTTTCATAGGAGTGTACTTAGTTTGGTCCCCAACCTCTAATATCAGAAGTGTGTCCCTCCCAAATGTAGGCAGTCTTTCCACAGACCACCCCAGTGTTTCTCAGGGGCCCTGTATACTTTGAGTGCAACCTCATAAACAGAAAACCATTTATCAATGTCATCCCCCATCACATAATTGGGCACTATATCCTTGAGTATACGGAACCTTTTCTCTCCATAAGGTATTGCATTCGTGCTGCCACCATCACTGCTGGAATAAGACTGGCTGGCCTTTATCCCCAAGCTCCTTCAGACAGTTCATGAGCCAACAAAAGTTTCTTGTCAGCTAAGGCTCTGTCAGCCTCAGAATGTTTGGCTTCTCTCTAAGCCTTTTTCTCCTGAGCCTCTATCTTTAGCGTTGCCATCTGCAGCTTGAATTCTCTCGCCTCCCTCATTTTGCTCAGCTCCTCTGTTTAAAGGCCATCGAAGAAAAGACTACCTCCTGCACTCCCTCAGCTGCTGCAGGTGGCTCCTCAGAAGAGCCCCTCTCAGGCTCCTCCAAAACATCATTGTCTTGGGAGCGGGACTCTGCCCAGGCCCTCAGTTTCTTCTGGAATTCCACTTTTCTGGTGGCTCCTGGGGCAAGTACCCCCATCTCCTTGCAGAAGACTTTCAACTGAACCACTGTAAAATCTTTCAGCTTGGCCAGCTGAAACTTCATGGCTCCACTTGCAGAACCATGCTGTGAAATTCCTAGGGCTACTTCATAACAAAATATAAGACCATAATTATATAAATGATGATAGTGACACTGAAATTAGAAAAATACGAAAAAGTTTTTTTATTGGAGAAATGCTTCATTAAAATGCGGAGGCCTAGTGTGCATTTTTGCTGGATACATTATTTACATGGCCTGCATATTGCAATCCATCATTTATACATTTTTTATCTCATCTTCATTTTCATGATATCAATATGACAATTTATAAATCAAGTTAAAAACTGGGTGGTTTCCAAGATGTCTCAACGCGCGTTTCGGCAGTAAGACTGCCTTCTTCAGGAGAGCCACCTCCAATTACGTTTTCTGAAAAAAGAACACAATGTCTCTAGTAGAGTAATAGTGTCACTAAAGTATATATACACAATCAAAACCTATTTACATATGTACAGACCAAATAGACAGTACATAGTCCACATTTCGAATTTTTGAATAAAATGAAATTAAAATGAGCCAAAACAATACAAAGGATTGAAACAATACAGAGAATTAAAATGAGCTAAAACCATGCAAAGAACTATATGTATTGAAGAGCATATAAATCTGAGGATGACAAACATGCAGGGAAACCTTAAGTCATAATATTGTAACATGATAGATATTTATACAGGGAATGATAATGCCTGTGTATGACTTAGAGAAAAAAAAGGAAAGAAAATAGGAGAAGTAGGAAAGTAAGAACCAATAACCAGTCATAATTAGCATATGCCATAGAGTGTAATGAAAAACAAGCACTAAAGTGAAAGAAAAGAAAATAGAGATGTATATAGAAAATTATACACAGGATACACCCATCAAACCTCAAAGTGAAAAGAATGTGTCTCATGCGAAAGTGATGCGAGATGGAAAAAATGCAGCGGCTGTCTTACCATCGCAAGTAATGCGAAAACCTGAAAGCAGGTTACAAGGGATCTCCAACTCTTGGGTTAGCGTGTCCCAAACACTGGTAAAAATGTCTGCAGAAAAAAGTATCTATTGAAAATTCAAAGATAAAGACACAGGAGTTGTCTATAAATAATATCCGGAAGAAAATGCTCAATATACCGTAAGATTCAGTCCCAGCGGAGTTAATACTTATAAGTGGATTAATGGAGGTCACATGAGAGTTTCCCTATGTGTACCTAGAAAAGCAATAACATAGTTGCTGTCATCAAATCATCCACTAACTATAACAGCGGAATAAATTAGATGGAATAATAGAAGAGATACCTTAAGCTATTTTGAAGTGCAAGAAATGGACGGGCTGTAATTCTCAGAGTGTCAAATATGAAGGTTCTATAGAAATAAAAAATTTAAAATCATAAAGAATAGTGGCACTGACTAGGGTTAGTCTAGTGCCGAGAAAATAAAGCCCAAAAAGACCTGACTTACAGCATACAGGGAGATGTATAGCAGTATAAACTAAGAGGGTTACAAGAGAAAAAAGAAATAATGCATCGCTCAGCCATGTCTTTGAAAGGAATATCGTGCCGATACTAGAAAATGTTCCAACATGTGTGAAAGTTGATGAAAAAGGCATACGGCAATACGTTCATGTGACGAATGGATACAAACAATACCTTGAGCTTATCGTAGCAAGGGTGCCGGGCGGACTGTGATTCCCTCGATATAGTAGTGCAAGTTCTGTAAAGATAGACAAAGTCAAGCACTAAAAAACGGTGGCCCAGGCTGGGGTGTGCCCGATATCACGGAGTTAGAAAATAAAGCTCGCAGCAGGGATATGTTAAAAGTTGGAACTAGAGGAGTTACATGGTAGAACTGGAGGCAATGAAATGCCAGTACGCTAAGCTGGTGCTGTAAAACAACATCAGCATGGAGAGGCGATAATAACATAGACATAATGTCGCGAGCATTTTAAGCGGAATAATAATTACCTTCAGGACGATAAACTATGCAGACAGCCCAAACGATGCCATGCCGTAACGAGATGGCCAGGAAAGTAGGCGGAACAGATACGATGCCAGAGCTGATGCTTTTGAATGCGGTGACTACCATCACGTGAGAATCACGTGACCGTACAAACGTCGGTAAATAGGGAACTGACCGCGGCCATATTTAAATGCGCAAATACATGCATAGCCAACTCGGCTAAGTGTTATGTATCAAGCCGGTAAACAACGTAATAAGACGGCAAGGACCAGGCGCACATGAATATCACATGAATATCATGATCACATGTTAGGATAGTGGCGGGGATAACCAAAGATGCACAAAAGGGATCCCAATTGGCGCAAGATGTACCAAGCCAGTGGCAGTGTAATGAAGGTCTAAAAATAGCAATAAATGTAAAAGGCATACAATGGTGAATTATAGTGGAGAGCATGGTGTTCGTAAAAGCTGAAATCTGAATTAATGCAGGGAATAGCCGGAAATGATAACAACAGAAAAAAGGAGAAGCTTTAAGAAAACCCTATGAAACAAATGTATGAAGAAAATACAAGTGTATTGTCAAAACTGGGGAGACAGAAAGTGTAACTAAAGAACTATAAAACAACCATATGGCAATAAGCATAATCAAACTGAAGATGTGTGTGGACAGTACGGATGTATTGTCATACACTAAATTGTGAGCAGTATCAGATTGGTAAAGTGCTCGTATATGAGATGCTCATCAATGGAATAACATATACCGATGAAGAATGACGTGCAGTGGAGACAAACAGTTGAGGCTAAGGATGCAAAACTGAAATACCTAATATCACCAGAATGGAACAAGTGCTTAAAATAGAATGGAAACAGAAAACATCTAGCTATTGTTGTAACGTATAGCTTGGTCCCAGGGAATTTCTAGATTCAGCACATGGACATGGGTGTCCAAGGTGAAGATCCAATATACCTCCCTGCGTTTCCTAATGGCCTCAGTGTCTAAGCCTTTGTTATTGCAGATTTTTTCTAGAATCAACCATTTGATGTCCTCTTGTGAGTGTTTAAGATCCTTATAGTGTTTTACTAAGGGTGCTGTACTTTTGTTGGTTTTGATGGCTGATCGATGTTCAGTCAAGCGTGTAGAGAATTGCCGTGCAGTTTCACCTACATAACCCTTCTCACACGGGCAAATCAGCAAATAGACAACGTTGTCTGTTTTGCAATTGGTAAAAGTTTTTAATTGGATTTCTTTTTTGTGGTAGATGTATTTATCAGTAACAATAGCTCCATTGCATGCCTTACAATGTGCACATTTGTGGTTACCTGATATGGGGTGCTGACTTCCAATAGTCTTCTGTACAAAAGTTGGCTTTGTTTTTATTCTGGAATTGACAACCAGATCTCGGAGGTTCTTATTGCGTCTGTGTGCATACATGGGACGTGGTAATGCAGTTGGATGGTCAGCATTGATGTTAAGTATATGCCATTGGGCATTAATGATCTGATGTATTTTTTAATTGAAAATGGAATGTCTGGTGACACAGACTAATTTCGGTTCTTCATTTTTTGTATGTGTCTGTAACAAGTGGTCACGATCATAGAAGCGGGCTCTTTTGTATGCTTCCCTGATTAGTCTTCTGGGGTAGCCGCGGTTCATACATTTTTGCTTCATGGCTAATGCTCTTAGATCAAAATCATGTAGGCTGGTACAATTGCGTCTAAGCCTTAAAAACTGGCCCAGGGGAATGCTAGCTTTTTGGCATTGTGGATGGTAACTGGAGAAATGTAACAACGTGTTTCTGGCCGTTGGTTTGATATAGAGGTCAACTTCTAATTTGGAGTCCACCTCCTTGATTTCCAAGTCCAGAAACTCTATGTTACGTTCTTTGATATTGGCCGTGAACCGTAAATTGGTATCGCATAGGTTGATCCATGCAAGAAATTCCTGAAGTTTTACTGGGTCATCATTCCAAATAAACAGGATGTCATCGATATAACGTGACCAATGTTGTATCGACTCGTAGAAGGGGGCAACCTCATTAAAGATGTAAAGATGTTCAAAATGTGCCATATATATGTTTGCCACCGTGGGGGCACAAGATGCCCCCATACTGACGCCCTTTATCTGTTTATACAGATCTCCATTGAATTCGAAAGTGTTCTCATCTAAAACAATCTGTAGAAGGTCGATGATGAAAGATACATCGCAGTCAATAGAGTAGGTGTGAATAAACCACTCAACAGCTGTTAATGCTTCCAACTGTGGAATGTTGCTATAAAGCGACTCTATGTCTAGGGACACCAAGGTATCCCTGTTAGTATTAAATGGTAGACCTTCTATCTTGTTGATCATGTCTTTGGTATCTTTGACATGTGAAGGAGATTTAGATATGCAGAACCAGCCAGAGACATGATGTAAAGGATGGACCAAAAATGCATAGCAGGGAAAAATTAAGAAAAATTTGAAATTGTCTTATATGTGGATGGGTAGTGCACCCTTTCCAAGTAGGGACCACATTCCTAGACAGGGTAAGTCACAACACAAGCTAAATTATCCTGAGCTTACCCTCGGGTAGCTTGGCAAAGAGCAGGCAGGCTAAACTTAAAAGGCAATGTGTAAAGTGTTTGTGCTATAACTCATACAGTAACACAGTAAGACCACCATAAAAAGTCCACTAAAGTTTCGGAAAATAGAGAATATTTATCTGAGTAAAATAAGACCAAAATGACAAAAATCCAATGTGTAGAAGTTGAGTTAATGAATTTTGAAGAAATAAATGCAGAAAAGAGCTTATAACCAAGTAGAACTAACAAGGTTACTTTAGGTTATGATGGACTGGTTCAAACTTCAGGCCGACTGTGATGGACCACCGGCTGGCTACAGGACTCACGCAGGCCCCGGTTAAAAAGTACCTTTCCTGGTCGCAAGCAGCGAGATGCATCAATCTTCTCCATGCAGTGAATGCAATGCGTCAGTTCCAAAGATAGGTTTCAGAGTTGAGAGGCGTCGAGCGATGCACCGGTTTCTACTATGCAGTCAAGGGGATGTCTCAATCTCACCAGCCTTCAGCGGCAGTGATACACTGTCCAATGCATCGATCTCTGGAGGCAAAGTGCTGGTTCTGGGGCGATGTGATGATTTTACTTCCGCAACTGGGTCGATGCACCGGTTCTGCTACACGCAGACAGGAGATGCATTGAAACCTGTGTTGCAAGTACCTGGGCCACTTCCAGTGAGCCAGGCACAGGAACAGGGGTAAAGAATTTGATTTCCCTGAGTCTCAATCAACAGGAGGCAAGCCAACAAGGCCTTGGAGATCACTTGGAAGAAGTCTGATTCCAGCTCTCCATTAGCAGAGTCAGAGAACAGAAGGCAGCAGGGCAACAAACAGAAAAGCAGGCCTTCCAGATTCGCAGTCCAGTTGAGTTGTTTGAGCAGCACAGCAGTTCATGTGACAGAGGTTCATGTGTAGGTCCAGAACTGTCTGATTTGTGTGGGGCAGTGACTCCGTACTTGTGCCTAAAAGTAGCTTTGAAGTTGAGGTGACATCAAAGGCTGACCTCTGAAGTGCACACAGTCCTTTTCAGCCCAGTCCTGTCTGCCAGGTGAACTCTAAATACACAGCAAATTCTAGCCACTTATCCATGTTTTCTAGCTCACTTTTTGACTGCAAATCTACTGTACAAATCTGGCCTTTGTAGTGAGTGCATCGACAACATACACAAAGTTTGTTTTCTCTTTAGAAAATGCATTACATGTTGTTATTTCTTGTGCAAAGTTATCCGTACTAATATCTGTGTTCTATTCCTCTACATCTGGACATCCCAACTCCACAGTTTCTTCAGACTCAACTTCAGGACCAAAGAAACGGAATTGAATATCATCATAAACTTTTTCAACCTCTGATATTGTACCACACAAAAGCACTTTGTTTTATTGTTCTTAACACAATGCAGGAGTTTTTACATAGTAAAGTCTTCTAACCAAATTCTGCATTTTTGAATGAAGAACAGTCAACATTAAAAAATGATGAAGGTGCTGGTGCACACTTTCTTGGATGGAAGCGCCAATGAGTGTCCTTGTACATTTGTTAATTTCTCCACTTTGCATGGATCTAAACGTTGCAAGAGTGCAAATTTCTGTTTCAGGCTTTTACTTGGAAATTTCCTTAGAAAACCTCTTAATATATCAGTTGACTGTCAATTGCTATCAAATGCTTATTGATTGACTACTGACGAACACTACAAATACTAGTACAGTACGATTTATATGCAGGAGCATGACTAAACTTTCCTTTCCTTGTACCTCTTGAGCTATCTCCTCCTCTACATTTTTACTAACCATCTCCTCTTTTGCAATAAAATTACCATCTTTTACCTCATAGCAACGTTGAGTTGTTTCAACTTCATGCAATATTGCGTTCTGTTGGAAATAGCTTTCTTCATTACAGAAAGTTTCAGTACTTGATGTATGTGTTCATTCTCCTTTGAAAATTTGGCAAAAGTTAATTCTATTAATAATCCTTTTTTGTCATCTTTTCTTTACAGACAACACTGTTTTATCCAGTGTTCTCATTCTATTTGAAATCAAGATAAATACTTTACGCTTCAAGGAAAATGCTTTCTCTACTAAATTTTTTATGTGTTCTGTTTACTTCAAAGCTGCCATTCTTCTCTTATGCTGCTTTATGTTTCTTACCAAATTTTGTATTACCCTACTTCTAAACATACTTCTTCTTATTTGTTGGAATTGTTTCTGCCTTGCTGTCACATGAGCTGTTTTCTTAAGAGATTTTACACTTTGAACATGACTTACTCCTTTTCATTTCTGAGTTGTTGTTAAACCTCCTTTTTATTCCATAATTTTACACATTTTTCATTTTTCTAAATACTGTTTTAAGAAACTCCTTGGTTCTCTTACCACATTTGTTTTTCCCTCACTGCGTTCTGCCCATCCTCTCCTTTTTTTCTCTCAGTTTGGGGCAGGTAGTACTGGTTCTTTTATTTTTTCCTCCTCTGTTCCATTCTTGCCATCGTAAATTACTCTCTTTGAACACAAGTAGATACCTGAAAACCAAATGCAGTACAAATTTCACTTTGCATTGAATACTATTACATTATATTCCTCAAACAACTAAATGCCTATATAAGTCAGTCTACCATTTTTTTATTCCATTCTAGAGGTATTAAATGTTAACAACTGTACTCCCTCTCAAACTACATCTTACTTTTAAGCAGATAGCATCCTGCTTTATCGGCTACCTACTGCCTACTCTAGGAATCACTTATTTGTAGGAAACAAGAGTTTAAAGCTTGGCAAGGGGTTTTTAATGTCAAGTCTGCCTGGCAGTACAACTGCACACACATTCTCTGCAATAGCAGGCCTGTGACATGTTTAAAGGGCTACTTATCTGGATGGGTGACTTGGTTGTGTTAGTACTTGAGTACATATGTGAGTGAGTGTATCAGCCCCTCCATGGATGTGTCATCGGATGTGCAAGCAACTATGTCACTATATGACTGGTTCTCTTAGTAACTCTGTGGATTGCTTACTGGCTGCGTTAGTGAGTATTGGGGTATGTCACTGTCTGTCCAAGTGGCTCAGTTACTACTGTATATATAGGAGCTGTGTGGGTATATGAGTGAATATGTAAGTGCCTCTTCCGTTGACCAACTCGGTATGTTAGTGACTCTATGCTTTCTAAGTAGGTATCTGACTCACAGTTTGCCTAAGAGACTGCATGTATGACTGGCCATAGGGACCTGTAAGTGCGCATGTAACTCACTGTATCTTAAATTTACATGTCTTACCTTTTCAGCACATACCATCCTACCCTACAGGCTACCTATGGCCTACCTTGGAGGTGACTTATATGTAGAAAAAGGGGAGTTTAACCATTAGCAAACAGGTGTTAATTGCCAAGTCGACCTTGCAGTAAAACTGCACAGGTAGACTCTGCAGTAGCAGGCCCCAAACATGTTTAAAGGGCTACTTGTCTGGATGGGTGACTTGGTTGTATCAGTACCTGAGTGCATATTTGAGTGAGTGTATAAATCTCTGTGTGTCTGTCACTGGATGTCGAAGTAACTATGTTGGTATATAAGTGCCTCTCTTTGTAACTGTTTGGGTTTCTAAATGTGTATGTGACTGGCCGTATGGATTGCTTACTGGCTGTTTTAGTGAATCTCAGGGTATGTAACTCTGTGCAAGTGGCTCGGTTCCCGTTACATATATAAAAGCTGTGTCGGCGTATGAGTGAATGCATACGTGCATCTGTCACTGACCAACTGGGTGTGTGAGTGGCTCCATGGTTTCTAAGTAGGTGTGTGACTCGCAGTTTAGCTGAGAGACTGCAAGTATAACTGATTATATGGGTCTGTAAGTGTGCATGCAACTCACTGTATCTTAAAAGTACATGTCTTACCTTTTAAGCATATTCCACCCTGCCCTATGGGCTACCTACGGCCTACCTACGGGTTGACCATTATGTAGAAAAAGGGGAGTTTAAGCCTTGGCAAAGTGGAATTAAATGCCAAGTTGACCTGAGAGTAAAAGTGTACAGGCAGACTCTGCAGTAGCAGGCCTCAGGCATGTTTAAAGGGCTACTTGCCTGGATGGGTGACTTGGTTGTGTAAGTACTTGAGTACAAATCTGAGTGAGTGTATCAGTCCCTCTGTGTGTTTGTCACTGGATGTCTAAGTAACTATATCGGTATATGAGTGCCTCTCTTAGTCCCTCTTTGGGTATCTAAATATGTATGAATGGCTGAATAGAATACTTTCTGGCTGTGTTAGTGAATCTTGGGGTATGTACCTCTCTGTGTAATTGGCTCTGTTACTGCTGGAAATATAAGAGCTGTGTGGGTGTATGAGTGAATGTGTAAGTACCTCTGTCACTGAGAGACTGGCATTGTGAGTCGCTCTATGTTTTTATATATATGTATGTGAGTCACAGTATAGATGGGAGATTGGATATATAACCGGGCATATGGGTCTGTAAGTTTGTCACTGGATGTGTAAGTACTTATGTCACTATACTGGCTCTCTTAGCAACTCTATGAGTCTACAAAAAAAGGAGAGAGAGCAATTCCAAGCACACCCTGTTGCAATTAAGGCCACCCCAAATATTGGCGCTGTGCAAATTCTTTCAAATACCAGCTGGTAAAGATGCCTAATATTTTAACGTAAATCTGGTACATAAAGTAACACACTATTCCTAATTATTCAAAATATACAGAGTCCACAATGTTCGGTTTCTTCGGTTCTTAGCTACACGCAGGTTGCTGGATGAAATAAGAATATGAATAAAAATGCTAACTTTCTGAAGAAACCGAACATTGTGGACTCTGTATATTTTGAATAATTAGGAATAGTGTGTTACTTTATGTACCAGATTTACGTTAAAATATTAGGCATCTTTACCAGCTGGTATTTGAAAGAATTTGCACAGCGCAATATTTGGGGTGGCCTTAATTGCAACAGGGTGTGCTTGGAATTGCTCTCTCTCCTTTTTTTGTATATTGTATACACAGTGGGTTACCTCTGTGATAATAGCATCTCCTGGTAGTAGGTGCTAGTGAGCTAAATTAGCACCCCGTGTTAGAACTAAACAGGAACATTGATTGTATATCGATTCACACTATATAAAGTTTTTAGCTGATACTTATTCTTACTGAATGTGCGGTGTTTTCCCGAGCATGGGAACTGCTACTACCAATATATATTTTTTTGAACTCTATGAGTCTGTAAATGTGTATGTAAGTGGGTATATGGATTGATTACTGGCTGTCTTGGTGAGTGTTAAGGTATGTAACTCTGTAGGCAACTGGCTCTGTTACTGCTGGATACATAAGTGTTATATGGGTGAGTAAGTGAATATTGTAAAGGCCTCTGTCACTGTCTGACTAGGTGTTTTAGTGGCTCCATGCTTTTGTACATAGGTATGTGAGTTGCAGTATGGGTGGGATACTGGCTATATAACTGGGTGCATGGGTCTCTAAGTACGCATGTAACTCAATGAAAATTCAAAGTACATCTTATCTTTTAAACACATAGCACCTTGTCCTATGGGCTACTTATGGCCTACCTTAGAGGTGACTAATATATAGAAAAAGGGAATTTTAAGGCTTGGTAAGGAGTTTTAAAAGCCAATTCAGCCTGGTAGTAAAACTGCACACACAGGCTCTCCAGTAACAGGCCCGAGACACCCCACTGCCACTATTTAATTTAAAGACCCTGGGCATAGGTAGAGGTCTATACTACAGACTTACAAATAAATTAAATATAACAATTAGGGATAATTCATTGAAATCATATTTAGGGGACAAGAACATTCACTTTGCCACTATTTACTGCTAACAAACTTTTCAGTCTCCTAATTGAAACTGACTGTCTCAGTAAGCAACTTGATTTGTTAGTGACTGTTTCATTGTCCAAATGTGTATATAACTGACTGTATACATGCATATATGAGTTAATATACTAATGAGTCACTCCTTAGCCAGTACTTGACTACATATTGACAGTGGGGGAGCAGGCCTTCATGCCACTGCCCCACTCCCAGACCACCAAAGTCACCCACCTGCCAGATTTCAAGTTTTCTCATTGTCTGGCAGGTGGGTTGCACAGCTGTCCCATTGCAGTACCTCTTAAAAAGGAAAAACAATGGGAGCACCTAAGTCCATTAGTGCACGGCATGGACTGTGCAGCAAAGGGGGTGCATGCAAACACGGGGTGCAACATGTACCCCCTTGCATGTATACCTGTGCACTTGTGCAACTGGGGGCCCTGTAGGGCCACCACTGTTTCCCCACTGCCAGCCTTTTTATGGCGAGCTCATCGCCATGAAAAGGCTGGTGGTGGGAAAACTCGGAATATGCTTGGCGGCACCACCAAGCATATTGCTTCCCCAGACTACTGCACAACTTCCAGGAAATCGTAATCCGGACCTTAGTCTCTTCTTAAGAAGTCCAATGTGGTAGTGTTTATGGGAGATTTTGCAAAAGTGATGCTCAGTGCAGTTCTCCATGTTACTACATGGCAGATACGCACATTTATAAAGGAGTCCATTTAAGCATTTAACATTCTATTGTTATTACTTTGCATCTACATTCTACGTTATAAGATAGTACTGAATTAGAAAATAAATACTCCATAATAAGCACTGTGTCTAAACCACTCTCCCTTTACCTTTCAAATCACAGTCTCTTTGGAACCCTTCCTTGCACACTTTGAGTTTCCATAGCAACAACCTTTGGAGCAGTCTTTTGTACCAGTAGGTCAAAAGTTCATTACATTTTCTGTAAGCAGCATACTAGCTTCAAATTCAACTGTAACAGGTGTGGTTGACTATTTGGAAATATAAGCATATCCAAAATAGCATTGAATTTTTCCAGAGCCAATCACAGATCTACGTACTTTTTGCTCAAAATAACTACATAACCTAACCTCACTTACCTGTACATTTACATCATCCAATCAAATGTGTTCTTTATTGAATTAAGAACTGTCCTTCATTTTAACTGACTTTCGTTTTCAAAACTGTCTCATTGAGCTCCAGGTTTCTCCTGTGTGCTACTCCTCCTTACCTTCAAAATGGTTAGAGTTTGGATTGTGGGTTACAGCTTTGTGTTTTTGACCAGAGAGTGTGCTAGAAAGAGTGGCATTGTCAGGCACTTGGGTCTGCCTAATGTGGAAATTACTTGGGTCGGCCACAGAGGGTTACAATGACATCAATTGCTGCCTTTGGTTGAAAGCATTATGGATTGCCAACATTCAGACCTCATGATTGTGCACTGTGGTGGCATTGACTTAGGCACACGTACTCGGGTAGGACTGGGAATCCTAATGAAGGATACCTTTGATCAATTAATGGCACTTTTCCCTCACATTGCATTGGTGTTCTCCAACATTTGCCAAAGGCAGAAATTAAAGTGGTCAAACAAATTCTGTCTACAGATAGACAAATCCATGAAACATGTCAATAAAACTGTTTCAGCATTTCCCAGAGCCCATAACATAGACTCTAGTATATACCACAACAATTTACTCTTTGACATGGATGGTATCAGTAGAAGTGATGGGGTTCATTTCACAGAAAACAACAGGGTGTTCCTCAACAAACTAAAAGATAGCATCCTGTTTCATGTGTAGTTATCATCTACACACATTAAATACAAAGGCTCTTCTCAGAGCCACCCCTTTTCCCCAAAACTACTTCATTTTATTTTTAAATTTCTATTTTAAATTTCTTAATCAAATTTGCGAATCTTTTGTGAATCCAATCAATCAATCAATCAGTATTTTTAGAACGCAGCTAATCACCCCTGTTGGTATCCAGGTGCTGAAGTCTTGTCAGTCTCTAGTCGAAGAGCAGGTTCTTGAGTCCTTTTCTGAAGTCCGCCAGAGTTGGTGCTGTTCAAAGGTGGAGAGGGAGATAGTTCCAGGACTTGGCGGAAAGGTAGGAGAATGAACGACCTCCACTGTGGCTCAGGCAGATGGTGGGGATGTGAGCGAGGGAAGCGGAGTGCAGTATTCTGGTGGGCTGGTAGAAGTTCAGGCGGTGGTTGATGCAGACTTGACTCTGGTCATGGAGAGCTTTGTATGCGAGGGTAAGCATCTTGTACTGGCTTCTCTTCTGTATGGGGAGCTAGTTGTATTTCTGGAGGTGGGGTGTGATGCAGGTCTGTTTGGAGAGGTTGAGGATGAGTCTGGTGGCTGTGTTCTTTATGATCCGTAGTCTGTTGAGTCGTTGGGCTTGAATGACTGTTTTCCTGGTGTTGATGGCGATCCGTCTAAAGATCTTGTGGCGCATGTAGAGGGTGTAGTAGCAGGCGAGGAGGTTGCGTTGATCTGTCATTCCTTTTTGAGTTTGCTGTTCAGGATGATTCCGAGGTTGCAGGCATGGTCCGTCAGGGTGGGTGTGGGTCCAAGCTCCACAGGCCACCAGGTGTCGTTCCAAGGTGAGGTGTTCTTTCCAAAGATCAGCACTTCCATCTTGTTTCAGGCAGTTTGTCCTCATCCAGTTGCCAATGTCCATCATGGCATTTCAGAAGTTAGATCTAGTGGTGATGACTTGTTTTGTCAGTGAGAGGATGAGTTGGGTATCATCCCCATAAGAGATGATGTTGAGTCTGTAGGCTTGGACGATGTTGGCCAGTGGCTTCATGTAGGTGTTGAACAGGGTGGAGCTGAGTGATAATCCTTGGTAGATGCTGCAGATGAGGCTCTAGGGATCGAAGGTGAAGGGTGGCAGTCGGATTCTCTGGGCATGTCCTGTTAGGAAGGTTGCAATCCATTTGTGGGTGTCTCTCTGGATCCCGATGTGGTGAAGTCTTTTGATGAGAGTGTGGTGAGATACAGTGTTGAACGCTGCTGAGAAGTCAAGAGGGATCTGATGTCGTTGGTTGCAGCGATCAGGGTGGTTTTGGTGCTGTGGGTAGTGCAGAAGCCGGATTGGGAGGCATCAAGTAGGTTATTTTTTTCTAGGTATTCGGTGAGATAGTTGTTGATGGTTTTCTTGAGGCCCTTGGCAGGGAACGGGAGCAGTGAGATGGGTCTCAAATTTTTAGCTTGCTGCGGTCAGCGGAGGGTTTCTTTAGGAGGGGTCTGACCTCTGTGTGTTTTTATGCTTCGGAAAATGTGGCTGTGGTGATGGATTTGTTGAGGATGGTGGTGAGTGAGCTGCTGATTTCTTTGTGTCTAAGGTTGAATGTATGGTGGGGGCAGGTGTCAGATGGTGCTCTAGAGTGGATGGAAGTCATGATGATGGTGATCTTCCACATTGTGAGAGGTGCCCAGGTGGTGGACAGGTAGTCATGGGTGTCGTCGGTTTCCATCAGGAGGATGTTGAAGTTGGTGGGTTGTGGTTCAAAGTTGCCATAGATGGAGAATATCTTGTCATGGACGTAGTTGGCAAGCGTGTTGCAGAGTTCTTGAGAAGGGTGAACTGTGTTCTCTGTGGATGCCTGGCCGGAGAACTCTCTGACAATGCTGAAGAGTTCCTTGGTGTGGTTGGTGCTGGCCTCTACGCAGTCTGTCAGGGCCTCTTTCTTGGCTTCTTTGAGGTGTTAGTGGTATTTGCTGGGGGCTGCTTTGAAGGCGGTGAGGTCTGTGGTGTCCCTGCTGGATCGCCATCCTCTTTCTAGTTGCTTGCATTCGTGTTTGAGAGTCTGGAGTTCCGGTGTGTACAAGCTAGTGTTTTTGGTTGATCTACTGGTGTTGGCCATCTTCATGAGGGTGACTCTATCAGCAGAGTCAGAGATCCATACACAGAAATTCTGGGCTGCTTGTTCCAAGTTGCTGGTGGTTTCGGCCTGGGTGGTACTGAGAGCGGATGTCCACTGGATCTCTGTAACTTTGTTCTAGATGTGGTGGGGGAACATGGGGGCTTGGTGGTCATACTCAGGGGGCTTGTGATAGTGAGGTGTACAATGCTGTGGTTGACCAATTGAGTTAAGAGACTTGGCAGAATTTGACTCTGTTACTGGCTGTAAAGATAGGGTCCAGCGTGTGTCCAGCACTGTGGGTGGGGCAGTTGACCAGATGGGTGAGGCCGATGTTACTCATGCAACAGCTCAACTAAAAGCACACATTCAATATACAGCTGCACATTTATGATTTGCAACTATGTGAGTGACTCTGTGCCTCTGTGAATGGCTGTATGACTGGGTGTGTGAGTGCCTGAGTATATGTCTCAGTCGATATGTGAGTGTGAAAGCAGCTCTATGAGCTGGAGCATGAGTGTCTCACTGGGTCTGTGAATGTGTGTGAGATTGTCTGATTGGGTCTGTGAGTGGATGTAAGATTGCCCAAGTGGGTCTGTGAGTGGGTGCATGAGCATCTGAGTAGATCTGTGAGTGGACCTAAGATTTTACGAGTTGGTTTGTAAATGGGTGCAATAGTGTCTGTGCTGGTCTCTGAATGGGTACATGAGTGTCTCAGTGGCTCTGTAAGTGGGTGTGAGGGTGTCTGAGTAGGTCTTCCAGTGGGTGTGTCAGTGTCTAAATGAGTCAGTGAGTGGCTGCATCAGTGTCTCAGTGGATCTCTGAGTGGGTGTGTGACTGTCTGAGTGGCTATGTGCGTGGGTTCATGAGTGTCTGAGTTGGCCTCAGAGTGGGTATGAGAGTATCTGAGTGGGCCTGTGAATTTCATCACAAGTGTTTCGGTGGGTTTGAGAGTGGGTGTGTGAGTGTCTGAGTGTGTCTGTGAGTGGGTACACAGTGTCTGTGTAGGTCTGTCAGTGGGTGTTAAAGTGTCTGAGTGGGTTTGATAGTGGGTGTGTGAGTGTCTGAGTGGGGGTACGAGTAGGTGCATGAGTGTCTGAATGGGTCCATGAGTGGGTATTAAAATATATGAGCGGGTCTTTGAGTGGGTGTGTGAGTATCTCTGTGGGTCTGTCAGTGGGTGTGAGAGTGTCTGAGTGGGCTTGAGAGTGGACACATCAGTGTTTGAGTGGGTGTGTGACTGGGTGCATGTGTGTCTGGGTGGGTGTGTGAGTGGGTGCATGAGTGTCTGAGTGGGTCTGTGATTGGGTGTGTGTGTCTATGAATGTGTGCAAGAGTATCTGAGTGGGTGTGTGAGTGGATATGTGAGTGTGTGAGTAGGTCTCTGAGTGGTTGTGGGAGTGCCTGAGTGGGTGTATGAGTGGGTACATGAGTGTCTGAGTGGGTCTATGAGTGGGTGTGAGAGTGTCTGAGTGGGTCTTTGAGTGCATGTGTGTCTGTGTGGGTCTATGTGTGTATGTGAGAGTATCTGAATGGGTTTGGAAGTAAGTGCATCAGTGTCTGAATGGGTGTGTGACTGGGTGTGTGTATGTCTGAGAAGTTGCATGAGTGTCTGAGTGGGTATGTGAGCAGGGTGCATGAGTGGGTCTGTGAGTGTGTGAGTTGGTGTATGAGTGGGTGTGTGAGTATCTGAGTGGGTCTCTGAGTGGGTGCATGAGTATTTGAGTGGATGTATGAGTGGGTGCATGAGTATCTGAGTGGGTCTATGAATGGGTGAGAGAGTGTCTGAGTAGGTTTGTGAGTGGGTATGTGAGTTTCTGTGTGGGTCTGTCATTGGGTGTGAGAGTGTCTGAGTGGGCTTGCGAGTGGTTGTGTGAGTGTGTGAGTGTGTGAGTGGGTGCATGAGTGTCTGAGTGGGTCTGTGAGTAGGTGCAAGAGTATCTAAGTGGGTCTTTGAGTGGGTGTAAGAGTGTTTCTGTGGAACTGTCAGTGTTTCAAAGTGTCTGAGTGGGTTTGAGAGTGGGTGCATGAGTGTCTGAGTGGATGTGTGATTGGGTGTGAGTGTCTGTGAGTGTGTGCAAGAGTATCTGAGTGGGTGTATGAGTGTCTGATTAGGTCTCTGATTGGTTGTGTGAGTGCCTGAGTGGGTGTATGAGTGGGTGTGAGAGTGTCTGAGTGGGTGTGTGAGTACATGTGTGAGTGTCTGTGAGGGTCTGTCAGTGGGTGTGAGAGTGTCTGAATGGGTTTGGGAGTGGGTGCATCAGTGTCTGAATGGGTGTGTGATTGGGTATATGTGTGTCTGAGTGGTTGATTGAGTGTCTGAGTGGGTCTGTGAGTGGGTGCTTGAGTGAGTCTGTGAGTGTGTGCGTGAGTGTGTGAGTTTGTGAGTGGGAGTGTAAGTGGGTTTGTGAATGTCTGAGTGGGTCTCTGAGTGGGTCATGAGTGTCCAAGTCGATACATGAGTGGGTGCATGAGTATCTGAGTGGGTCTATGAATGGGTGTGAGAGCGTTTGAGTAGGCTTGAGAGTGGTTATGTGGGTAGGTGTATGAATGTCTGAATGGGTCTGTGAGTGGGTGTAAGAGTGTCTGAGTGGGTCTTTGAGTAGGTGTGCGAGTGTCTCTGTAGATCTGTCAGTGGGTTTGAAAGTGTCTAAGTGGATTTGAGAGTGGGTACATGAGTGTCTGAGTGGATGTGTGAGTTAGTGCATGAGTGTTTGAATGGTTCTGTGAATGGGTGTGAGAGTATTTAAGTGGGTATATGAGTGGGTGTGTGAGTGTGTGGGTCTGTCAGTGGGTGTGAGAGTGTCTGAGTGAGTTTGAGAATGAGTGTATCAGTATCTGACTGGGTGTGTGACTAGGTGTGTGAGTGTATGAGTGGGTCTTTGAGTGAGTGTCTGAGTGGGTATGAGAGTGAGTGCATGAGTGTCTGAGTAGGTTTGTTATTGGGTGTGTGAGTGTCTGAGTGGGCTTGAAAGTGTGTGCATCAGTGTCTAAGTGGGTGTGTGAGTAGGTATGTGAGTTTCAAAATGTGTTTGTGATTGGGTGTGTGAGTGTCTGAGTAGATCTGTCAGTGGGTGTGTGAGTGTCTCAGTGGGTTTGTGAATGGGTGCATTAGTCTCTGAGTGAGTGGGTGAGTGTATTTGTTTTATTTTTTAGGGACAAATTCGCAAATTTACCGTGGTTGTACAGAGGGGGCCACACTGAGCATCACGAAGGATCTATGAATTCTTGCATGTGAAAAAAAAACTATGGGGGCATTTCTCATCAATGGTCAATCATAGACCCCTATATTACACCCACAGAGTCATGGTACCCCTACCCTGACCCCTTGTATGACATTTCTCTCCAAATTTCACATCCCAGGACCATTCCCCATATATATGAAATAGTGGCCACGTGTTGCTGCACATCCGATAAGTTGCAGCAGATCTGCAAAGTGGAGCATATGGAGACATTTTATTCCCATATAGGGTTCCTCACAGACCACTAAATTGCACCCCTAGGGTCAGGCAACCTCTGCCTTGCCCCCTTCTACTACATTATATAAGAACTTTTGCAGCCGGAAATCGTTCTCTGATCTCTAAAATGGCAGCCGCAACTTTGTACTCAGGTTGCGGCCATGTACGTTTAAGCTTTACATGTCCTGGTACTGAAAAACTCCTAACTTTGTTCTTCAATGCTGTGAGGCCTACCTCTCCTAAAGGATAACATTGGGTTGCCTTATTACATTTAATAAGTTTGACTTTTGAATAGGAACACATAACCATTTCATGTTAAGTGTCTACGAAATTGTAATTTAAAGTTCTTTTTAATGACAATGTCGGATTTTAAGTTACAGTTAGTGGAAATGACACTTTTATTAAGTTGCTATTTTTTCTGCCCTAGATATTTGGTGCCTGCAGTTTGTTCCTGGGTCACATGACTAAGTGTAGTTGGCAGTTGGACTTTGTTTATTCCTCCCAGACAAGCACACAATAGAGGGATTAGGTATTTCTGGATGTGCCATCACTGGCAGGAAGGGGGGTACTTATCTGGGCACATTTCCTCTTGTAACTGAATAGGCTGTGCCTTGCCTTCACACAAAGGAATTTATCATCACTGCATTGTTCATGCAGCTAGCTTGGAGCCAGGGCAGGAGAGGAGGGAAACTTCAAGCGCTTTGATATTTTAGGTGCTAGTCTTTACCTTAAACCTTAGAAAATGAATAACACCAGTTCTTCTGATTGTTTTTTTATAGTTTGGTGTCAAATCATTTATTTAAATGTATTCTATTTTTCTAAATTGATGTGGGATTTTTCTTGTGTTGTTTTTTTCACTTTTTTACTGTTTGTGTGCTACATAAATACTTTACACATTGCCTCAAAGTTAAGCTTGACTACTTTTGTGCCAAGTTAACAGAGGCTTAAGCACAGGTAAATTTAGTGACTTTTGTGGTTCACCATGACAGGGATTATGGCTGTTGCTTGAACAGGGTCAGCACCCCATTCAACCTGCAACCCAATTTCTCACAATACCTGTATCTATATCTATATCTATATCTATATGTATATCTATATATATATCTATATCTATATCTATATCTATATCTATACCTATACCTATACCTATATCTATTTCTATATCTATGTCAATATCTATATCAATATTTATATCTATATCTAGCTATATATATATATATATTCACTGAAAAACAAAGGTTACAGGGACATTATAGTTAGTAAACAGAATTAAAAACACCTTAGAAATTCACTAAAAAAACAAAGGTTACAGCCATGTTATGGTTAGGTTCAGATTTTACACACACAAAACCATAGGAATTCCGATGTTATAGTTATAGATATCTCAAGTAGCTATAATTTGTGACCTAAGATGACTATAACTCACGCCCCTTCCATGCATAGTTTTCTCATCAATAATTTTGCTGCAATGTTGCAGTGATATTATCAGTGATTACATGTGTTTTTTTCGGCCCCCAGATTTGTCTATTCAAAGTAGTTCTGGAAAGACCAAGAAGGGACTTTTATATCCTAGAAGAACCATTTGTCCCAGTGTTCCCACAGGCAACAGTGCATAACCTAAAAGGTGAGATTTAGGTTCACCAATATATACACTCAAGCCTTATATATGGCTCAACATCTATAGGGAAAGAACCCTTGATGTTTATGATTGGGTCGATGACACCTAGTATGACTGAGAGTACGAAAAGACGGAGTGGGTCTGTAGTCATAATTGTGTTAGTATGACAGGGGAGTCTATAAATATTTGCTCAACTAGTGAGGCAATATATGTCAATAGTTGAATTCTCTTTACCAGATGGGGTCTGGTTTTTATTTAATATATGTCTGTAATAATATAGTTCCACACTTTAATTGGGGTTTTTTGCACTAGATCTGTTTTTATGATTGTGCTTTTAATAATAATTGTCTATGGAAAAATATATATTTTTTTATATATATATATATGTTCTTTTAACATACAGGTGTACTGCAATGATTGATTTCATGTATATGTTATGAGAGTTTAATCACGGTCTTGATAAAGATGGTCTATTCAGGACAACACCATCGAAACGCGTCGACGCCTTGATACACAATCCGTGTTGGTGGCTGGTACCATAGATATTCAACGATTGTCAAGATATCGGGTTCCAGTCCTAACGTTTAATACACACGGATGTGATTTTCTTGATGACAAAAGTGCATTTTCTTGTTTTACTCTCATCCTTTTTATGTTATTTGCTTGATTTTTTGATTTTGTACTTGGTGGCAAGTTTCCTTGCTACATGCTGTTAAAACATTGGTGCTCTACTATATGTACATGAAATATATGTGATTTGATTCCTCGTCATTTCTGCTTTTAACCTTCATATATGTTTTTAATGATTTTAATAAAAAGATGTGTATAATTTCTACTACTGACGTATTTCTGGTTTGCTGGCTTTGAGTTGACAACTAGACCCTTTTGTGTATGTTAGATTCTGCATTGAGCAGTTCGGTGGATGATTGTGATTGGTGTTCGTTATAAGGCAGACCAAAGGATGACTTGTTTTTTTACATATTATCAGTGATGCCATAGAAGATGTCATGAGTGATGTAATATGTGGGGTAATTAGTGGTGTATGACGAGGGCCCAAGTTAAAGTTACCTAGGGCATATATTTATTTGAGATGCTGAGGATTATTGCTCATTTTCATCTCCTGGAGATCTGCTGAGCCTCCAGTAGGGCAGACGTGCAAATTAGATCCTTGCAGTAGAAGCCATGTTATAGACCTCATACTTATCCTTAGTGCAGAAAGTAGTTATGACAGCAAAATTTATTGAACACTTGAAATCAAATATAGACCTTAGGTACTTGATATGCAGTCAGATAGTGGAGGTGAGCTGTACTGGGTGTTGTGACTGAGGTGGCACATCTTGTTCAATGCAGTTAATATGAATGCTGAGTGCAATAGAAAAAATTCTAAAAGCAAAAAATTAAGAGAAGACCCTCTAAACTGTGAGCCCTGAGGAATATGAAAAGCTCTTTGAATTCAACTCAAGGAGAAGGCTCCCCATCATTAACCGCAGAGGGTTACATCCCCTTGCTGGATTTGCGAACAAAGGCAACATCAACAACAGGGCCAGCAACATCATTATAAGAGAAAAAGGTTCTGAGGCCAGAACAATATCTATAGAGCTTGCCAACACTTCTGAATGCCCAGCACTCAGCACCCTCATTGACACCTTAAAGGATCACTGACATAATATCAAAAAAGCAACAATATCTAGAAATAAATAAATCATATAAAAAATATTAGTAACAAAAATATTGTGTCCCTATAGTTGCAAGGGTAAGAACAAAAATATAAAAAAATATTGTTTCACACTAATATCTCTAAAAAAATACAATAATATTCTACTGAATCTAGAAGTTAAGATACTGGCCAAGGTCTTGGTGAACAGACTCCTGGCACCTATTATGACTCTGGTACACCCAGACCAGTCGGGCTTTATGCTCCACCGAAGTACAGGCTCAATCTTCGTCGGCTGTATGGGGTGATGCACCTAGTAAAGACTAATCCGGGGGTGGAAGCCGCATTATTATCGCTGGATGCCCGTATGGCGTTCGATAGTATTGAGTGGCATTATCTGTTCGAAGTCCTGAAGAGGTTTGGTTTTGGCCCTCAGTTTCTCTCATGGATTCAGCTGCTATATACGCAGCCACTGGCCAGAGTTCGAGTAAATGGTTTGGTGTCTCGCTCTTTTGCTCTACAGAAGGGTACAAGACAGGGGTGTCCTATATCCCCAATCTTATTTGCACTAGCACTTGAGCCACTGGCGGCGTGGGTCAGGCATCAATTAAACCTTGGAAAATCCTCCTTGCATTTAATGGGGGCAGAGAGTTCATCAGGGTTAGATCCTTGCAATTGGAGAGGTCTCTCATGTAATTACAGTTAGGTTGATCTTAGGTACCATAATGAGCATTGAGGCAAGAAGAGAAGCAGCTTTGTCTGCAACTAAGGAGATAGGTATGATTGAAAAGGTAGGGGATCTTGAACTCACAAAGTTTGGGTTACATGGATGATACTGGCCCTGCACTGTCTACCAGCCACCAAGTCAAGAACCCTACTGAACCATACATTTAGGAACAATTATTGCAACATCATAGGGAGCCAGGATCAATATACAACTAAATTAAAATAATTATGGCTTTCATTTTTTGATCCCTTCAAGATTTTCTTACAAAATGCATAAATAGAAGCAGTATTTTTACAGAAAATTAGATTGCACATATAAATTGTTAATTGCATCCATTTGTATCAATCTTGAAAGGATCTCCATGGTGTTTAGTCATATGATCATCCGTCGTTATTGCCTGTTTATCCAAAACAGCAGCACCAGTAAAAGCAGCCCACCAATATAATCATAGCCAACACCTATTTTACGGTGGTGAATCGCTTCTTTAGTGCTGTATTTAAAAAAATATAACATGATATTAGCTCGTACCCATATGACAAACTAATTTTCCTAGTACATGCTTATACAAAATAGTTGAAGCACATTCATTATATATGCTGTAATCTGAAGAGAAAAAAACGCAATACATTGACATCTCTATAACCTTTCCCCTTTATTCGATGCCAATCTCAGACAAATGGACTCAGTCTTAAGCAGAGAAATAAAATAAGGCTATAACAGCCACTTCCATGGCAAATAAATTCATATCACACTAACATCATAGACATAGGGGCAGTTCTACAAATTATACTTAATCCAACTTGACCTAATATGTTTTGTTAGATCTGAATGTGCAATTATAAGTCCTTAGCTTTCAGGTTTTAGAATTTGCCCCTGAACCTTCTATCAATACATTATAATTCACTGTTAGGACTCTATGTTGGAAAAGTGCCCTATATTCAAAGCAACTTATTAATATGTATGGCACTCATTTGCAAGGCGGCAATGCAATGGCAGCTCACCTAAATAGATGTAGTAGATAGTTGTTATTAAAATAAATGCTCAGATCACCATTGGTTTTCAAAACTGGTACAGCCCAAACACCTGTGATTGGAGACTCGATTACCATTGGGAACACTTAAAGCCTTAAATATTATCTGACCTTACAAATTCATATTCTTCACTTACCTCACCGCTTCAGAAATTGGATATTTTCATACTAGAATACAGGACACTACTCAGGATAATAATTTGTAGCAATCCTCAATATCACTCACAGCCTCCCAGTTCATATTACAAGACCGTCACATCCTACACATCACTGTGAAATAAACAGACAAAAAACCTGTAATTGCAACCCCATGGTTATCCCAGATGTCATTATAAAAGGAAATATGATATCTGGACACTTTCAAGTCTCTAATATTCTATATATCTATCTGTATTCCTCACACACAAAAGTATATTAAAAAGCTTGTCCTCTGACCCACATCCCGCAACTCAACACAAC
Organism: Calotriton arnoldi; assembly: GCA_963921515.1. Classification (NCBI taxonomy): domain Eukaryota; kingdom Metazoa; phylum Chordata; class Amphibia; order Caudata; family Salamandridae; genus Calotriton; species Calotriton arnoldi. The sequence continues at coordinate 98,743 of CAWUFW010011784.1, read as the reverse complement.
TCCCACAACGGTGCATCTAACTAACACATCATATTCCTATTTCATGGGCTGCCTTTCCTGCCGCAATCAATGTAAATACGAAATAAAACAAGCATTTGCAATGCAATAGGTCAACCATTTGCGAGAGTTTAAGCTATTGGCTTTGTAAATGACAATGCCTTTTATATATGTGTTTTGAAAACCAAAACACATAAATAAAAGACAAAGTGAAGAAATAGGAAGGTGAATGTAGCAGAGCTCGACTCGAGGGTAGATGCGGGTAGACATAGTCTACCCACTACTTTCAGAGGGTATACGCCGTCTACCCTGCTGCAAAGCTGGCCACTTTCAGAGTGCCTTGTTCCTTTCCTACTTCTCCTGAAATTTACAGAAATATGCTGAACTCGTCCCAGTGTAATTTTCTGACATTGGGACACTTTCAGCACCGCCTGCACATTGTCTGCTTTTGTTCGGATCACCAAAGTGCATGTAGGGAAGGGGCTTATCTGATTCCAGTTTCACCCCTAAAAAAAGCCAGAGATAAAGGGTCATTTGGCCTCTTTTTGTTGGAGTATCCTGGCTGGGAGCTCTCGGGAGCCTCACGCTTAGATGCAATAGAGGGGAAACTAAGACCCATATCTTAGCACTTCACAGGTACTTAAGATAGAAATGATTTTGAGTTTGTTCAGTCCTTATATATAAGAAGACATGCATGCACTGTAAGAATGTCAAATGTGTTGGTCGCCCAAGTATTTACACAAAAACAATTTAAATACCACTATTTTGTTTTATTTCTTTAAAGCACTTTTGCACTAGTTATCCGAATGAAGGTGTCAGAGTGCTTACATCATACATACAGATTACACACTGGCAATAAATCATATGTGTGTACATCAATATAAAGGATGTGTTACATAAGACAGTGAGGGTTACAAGGTGTAGAGCCACATGTCCTTCATACTTCCCTGTGATGTATTAGAAGGATTACTATGTATGAACTGCAAGTAACAAAAGGATCTCTGTGTTAAAAGCATTTACCCACTTACCCATTTACATAAAATAAAAATCTGTCATCTGCTTGTTACATTATGTGCTTTGCAGGAGACATATTAACCCTCTATGCTACTTTGATTCAAAACAAGGACTAGGCAAAACATCTCTCCAGGAAATACTCTATCCTCCAAAGTTATTTTACCATTATTATTATTACTTGAGATTTAGCTGGCACACAAAAGATCTCTGCTGCAGGTGCGTTAACCCCATAAGATATTTTACAATACAGACATTGAAACCAATTAAGCAGAACAAAAGTACTGCCACATTTCTCCTTGTTGCCAATTTCTTTGTGGCAGAGTTTAAAAAAAATAAATGTATAAGTTGAGGCCCAGATTTTGCGTTGGGGTACGTCAATATTTTGGCGCAACCCCAATGCAAACTCTAATTTGTTAAATATTGTAATGCACTCAAAGGTACTCATGATAGACCTGCTAAACATATGTGAGGTCTTACGATCTGATGTCACTTCCTGTGAGGTCATGAGTTGTGATGCCACTTTCTGTGACACCACATGTGATGTCACGCGCCGTGATGTCACTTCCAGTGATGTCACGCCCATTCTGCCTAACTTTGTAAGTTCCCCCCACTTCCTTTTTTGGGACTTGAGCCCTGGAATGTAGGCATGTTAAGGGAGGACATACCAATTAGAGGTCATCAGTGAGCTATGGAGAGTGAATGCGTGCATACATGCCCCAGTGGAGTGGATGCAGTGGTCTGTTGTTTGAGGAGGAACGTAATATGGGTGTGCATGAGGGGGTGTGACATGTTAAGGGGGGCAGAAAATGGTTTATGGACGGAGAGGCTATGGCATCATTGAGCACCATGGTAGGAACATGAACGGGTCATAGGCCAGGGAATAATGGTGCATGTGAGGACAGACTGAGGAGTGCAAGTGTGTGTAAAAATGGGGCCAGGGACATGGTTGTGTAGAAACAAAAGCGTGTCTCCTAAGGTCAGTATTGCAAAGTCACAATGTAAAAAGTACGTGGTGTACATAACTTGAAAAAGATGCATTATGCACAAGGTGAGTACATTAAAAACATATGTCTCAAGTCTGGTGCAATCTTTGCATGATAGGTTAGAGTCATCCAGTACCTAGGCGACTATTTAAGGGGGAGGTAATTCATTGCTATCAAATTTAAGCACAATATTAAATTAGCAAAAATACATGCTAGCTATCATTTACACAGAGCACACTACACATGGACATCCAGCTAGGGAGATTTTAACACTGAGTATTCCAAATGAGGTTGGAGTTACATAGATCTCTGAGGCATGTGTATTAACTCGTTTAGCTACAATCCTCTGCACAGACTGTTACCCTGGTGCATGAAGTATCACAATAGCAAGTTCATACTAGATATACAAAAAATCACATTTACTTATAAACTCATCAGCATCATCGTTTACACTTCACATGTTGGTGTCCAGCAGTGAAATTGTAAACTGAGCAGATTAAAAAGTGCTTACATTTCAAATACGAAGTGTGAGAAGATTGGTTTAAAACCGAATAGTATTTTAAGACAAAAAATGCAACTGGGCTACATACTTTACTTTCGTTCTGCTGAACCATATCTAGATATCACGCAGCCAGATGGATATTTGGTACAAAAGCAACACAATTCATGCAGGGAGAACCCCTATGATGTCATCACTGTGTGACAGCATCTTCGATGTTTAGGGGTAAGAAGCGATCAGTTCCTCTTAGTCTATTTAAACACCTCAACTGAGTTTAAAAACGCACTCATATATACAGCTACACAATTTATTATTATTACTATGTTTTACTTGAGTGTTTTTGTAAAGTACTACTAACCTCCATACGGTGGTCTCAAGGCACCTTGGGGTAAGGGCACAAATAAGGAACATAACAGGTTTTATTACAGTACATTGGACAAGACTGAATGGTCATCCGGCAGCAAAACTTTCAAACATTTTCATCACTGAAAGAAGTTATGCAGGACTCAGAAAAAGTGTGCCCAGAATTATTTGTGGGAACATAGAATTCTTTCAAAATATAATTAGATTGTTCTCTATAGTACCTGACTAGACATTGGTGCAGAGGAATCCCTACCCTCACAAAAATGTTCATCACACTTAACATGACTAGTTATCAACTCAGCGTACAGAGAGAACTTAGTGATCAGTCAGAAAGACAGCTGTAGTTAGTGCTTTAAGTGGGATGAATGAGGTACAGGTTCTCTAAAAGTGTCTTGAGCAAAGAAGTATTACTAGGAAACCTTTCCAAAATGTCTGTCCAAAAACATGTATACTTTGTCCTATGCTTCACATAGCGTGACACTTGACCAGTATTTGGGAGTCTGATTTGTCTATGATTGCATCAAGGCTTATAACACAACAACAAAACACACAACCCTAAACTAGGACAGACCAATTGTCTTTGCCAATGCTTGAAAACTGTATTACCTGATCACTGTTTAGATACTTCTGAACTTTCTCTTATTCCATTCAGACATACCACACAACAATTAAGACATTTACCCAATACAACCCAGACCTACTGGCTTTGCTAGTGCTCGTACTTCCTTCCATCTCCTGCACTTCACCATTCAACCCCCATGCATACAACTCACACATTTCATTGTCGTTTCCTAAAGTTCTGCCAGGATTTCGACAGCTGTGTACCTCTGTCACACATTTTCACACAATTACAACTGGCACAAATATAACCATCGCTCTGTGCGCTCTGCAGAGAGGCCAAGAACTGAATGTACACGTCGTTTTCACACTTTATGGCCCACTGACAGACAGTGTGAGAACCACAGTGCCTTCAGCCTCAGTTTGAGCACTTGCCCACAGCCTGAACTCATCCAGACACCTGGAGGCAAACCCCTACCCAGGGCTGGTGGCGCCCGGTGCGACAATCATTTTTGGCGCCCCCATGACCGCCTCTTCGGATTCTCTCTCTACCACCGGGAAAAAGTGCCCCTCATCTCTCCAATCATAAGTTATTGCTAAATGCAGTGCCCCCCCTTGAAGTCAGCGATACCAAAGGGGATGATGGACGGAGCGTTAGAGCAAATCAAACACTCACCCCCAGTCAACTGATCTGGGTTTAATCCATCATCATTCTTTAGCTCACTCCACCACCCCAGTTCAGACATGGCCATATGCAAATCAGTCTGACCCTGTGCCTCATGGGAACAGTCCAGCCCGAACTGCCAAGCCATGTCTTCCCTGGACCGGAAACAAGCATCCTGTGACCGGTTTCGGGTTCATAACCCTCATCAGCCAGGCTATCTTGAATCCAGTGGCAAAGTGAGCAAGGGACCCACGTCTGGGCATACCCTGCCAACTTAGGGCGAACAAAGCGATACCAAAGGGGATGATGGACGGAGCGTTAGAGCAAATCAAACACTCACCCCCAGTCAACTGATCTGGGTTTAATCCATCATCATTCTTTAGCTCACTCCACCACCCCAGTTCAGACATGGCCATATGCAAATCAGTCTGACCCTGTGCCTCATGGGAACAGTCCAGCCCGAACTGCCAAGCCATGTCTTCCCTGGACCGGAAACAAGCATCCTGGGACCGGTTTCGGGTTCATAACCCTCATCAGCCAGGCTATCTTGAATCCAGTGGCAAAGTGAGCAAGGGACCCACGTCTGGGCATACCCTGCCAACTTAGGGCGAACAAAGCGATACCAAGGGGATGATGGACGGAGCGTTAGAGCAAATCAAACACTCACCCCCAGTCAACTGATCTGGGTTTAATCCATCATCATTCTTTAGCTCACTCCACCACCCCAGTTCAGACATGGCCATATGCAAATCAGTCTGAACCTGTGCCTCATGGGAACAGTCCAGCCCGAACTGCCAAGCCATGTCTTCCCTGGACCGGAAACAAGCATCCTGGGACCGGTTTCGGGTTCATAACCCTCATCAGCCAGGCTATCTTGAATCCAGTGGCAAAGTGAGCAAGGGACCCACGTCTGGGCATACCCTGCCAACTTAGGGCGAACAAAGCGATACCAAAGGGGATGATGTACGGAGCGTTAGAGCAAATCAAACACTCACCCCCAGTCAACTGATCTGGGTTTAATCCATCATCATTCTTTAGCTCACTCCACCACCCCAGTTCAGACATGGCCATATGCAAATCAGTCTGACCCTGTGCCTCATGGGAACAGTCCAGCCCGAACTGCCAAGCCATGTCTTCCCTGGACCGGAAACAAGCATCCTGGGACCGGTTTCACGTTCATAACCCTCATCAGCCAGGCTATCTTGAATCCAGTGGCAAAGTGAGCAAGGGACCCACGTCTGGGCATACCCTGCCAACTTAGGGCGAACAAGCGATACCAAAGGGGATGATGGACGGAGCGTTAGAGCAAATCAAACACTCACCCCCAGTCAACTGATCTGGGTTTAATCCATCATCATTCTTTAGCTCACTCCACCACCCCTGTTCAGACATGGCCATATGCAAATCAGTCTGACCCTGTGGCTCATGGAAACAGTCCAGCCCGAACTGCCAAGCAATGTCTTCCCTGGACCGGAAACAAGCATCCTGGGACCAGTTTCGGGTTCATAACCCTCATCAGCCAGGCTATCTTGAATCCAGTGGCAAAGTGAGCAAGGGACCCACGTCTGGGCATACCCTGCCAACTTAGGGCGAACAAAGCGATACCGTCCATCATCCCCTTTGGTATCGCTTTGTTCGCCCTAAGTTGGCAGGGTATGCCCAGACGTGGGTCCCTTGCTCACTTTGCCACTGGATTCAAGCTAGCCTGGTTGATGACGGCTGAATAGCCAGAAACCGGTCCCAGGATGCTTGTTCCCGGTCCAGGTAAGACATGGCTTGGCAGTTCGGGCTGGACTGTTCCCATGAGGCACAGGGTCAGACTGATTTGCATATGGCCATGTCTGAACTGGGGTGGTGGAGTGAGCTAAAGAATGGTGATGGATTAAACCCAGATCAGTTGACTGGGGGTGAGTGTTTGATTAGCTCAAACGCTCCGTCCATCATCCCCTTTGGTATCGCTTGTTCGCCCTAAGTTGGCAGGGTATGCCCAGACGTGGGTCCCTTGCTCACTTTGCCACTGGATTCAAGCTAGCCTGGCTGATGACGGCTGAATAGCCAGAAACCGGTCCCAGGATGCTTGTTCCCGGTCCAGGGAAGACATGGCTTGGCAGTTCGGGCTGGACTGTTCCCATGAGGCACAGGGTCAGACTGATTTGCATATGGCCATGTCTGAACTGGGGTGGTGGAGTGAGCTAAAGAATGGTGATGTATTAAACCCAGATCAGTTGACTGGGGGTGAGTGTTTGATTAGCTCAAACGCTCCGTCCATCATCCCCTTTGGTATCGCTTTGTTCGCCCTAAGTTGGCAGGGTATGCCCAGACGTGGGTCCCTTGCTCACTTTGCCACTGGATTCAAGCTAGCCTGGCTGATGACGGCTGAATAGCCAGAAACCGGTCCCAGGATGCTTGTTCCCGGTCCAGGGAAGACATGGCTTGGCAGTTTGGGCTGGACTGTTCCCATGAGGCACAGGGTCAGACTGATTTGCATATGGCCATGTCTGAACTGGGGTGGTGGAGTGAGCTAAAGAATGGTGATGGATTAAACCCAGATCAGTTGACTGGGGGTGAGTGTTTGATTAGCTCAAACGCTCCGTCCATCATCCCCTTTGGTATCGCTTTGTTCGCCCTAAGTTGGCAGGGTATGCCCAGACGTGGGTCCCTTGCTCACTTTGCCACTGGATTCAAGCTAGCCTGGCTGATGATGGCTGAATAGCCAGAAACCGGTCCCAGGATGCTTGTTCCCGGTCCAGGGAAGACATGGCTTGGCAGTTCGGGCTGGACTGTTCCCATGAGGCACAGGGTCAGACTGATTTGCATATGGCCATGTCTGAACTGGGGTGGTGGAGTGAGCTAAAGAATGGTGATGGATTAAACCCAGATCAGTTGACTGGGGGTGAGTGTTTGATTAGCTCAAACGCTCCGTCCATCATCCACTTTGGTATCGCTTTGTTCGCCCTAAGTTGGCAGGGTATGCCCAGACGTGGGTCCCTTGCTCACTTTGCCACTGGATTCAAGCTAGCCTGGCTGATGACGGCTGAATAGCCAGAAACTGGTCCCAGGATGCTTGTTCCCGGTCCAGGGAAGACATGGCTTGGCAGTTCGGGCTGGACTGTTCCCATGAGGCACAGGGTCAGACTGATTTGCATACGGCCATGTCTGAACTGGGGTGGTGGAGTGAGCTAAAGAATGGTGATGGATTAAACCCAGATCAGTTGACTGGGGGTGAGTGTTTGATTAGCTCAAACGCTCCGTCCATCATCCCCTTTGGTATCGCTTTGTTCGCCCTAAGTTGGCAGGGTATGCCCAGACGTGGGTCCCTTGCTCACTTTGCTACTGGATTCAAGCTAGCCTGGCTGATGACGGCTGAATAGCCATAAACCGGTCCCAGGATGCTTGTTCCCGGTCCAGGGAAGACATGGCTTGGCAGTTCGGGCTGGGCTGTTCCCATGAGGCACAGGGTCCGACTGATTTGCATATGGCCATGTCTGAACTGGGGTGGTAGAGTGAGCTAAAGAATGGTGATGGATTAAACCCAGATCAGTTGACTGGGGGTGAGTGTTTGATTAGCTCAAACGCTCCGTTCATCATCCCCTTTGGTATCGCTTTGTTCGCCCTAAGTTGGCAGGGTATGCCCAGACGTGGGTCCCTTGCTCACTTTGCTACTGGATTCAAGCTAGCCTGGCTGATGACGGCTGAATAGCCATAAACCGGTCCCAGGATGCTTGTTCCCGGTCCAGGGAAGACATGGCTTGGCAGTTCGGGCTGGGCTGTTCCCATGAGGCACAGGGTCAGACTGATTTGCATATGGCCATGTCTGAACTGGGGTGGTGGAGTGAGCTATAGAATGGTGATGGATTAAACCCAGATCAGTTGACTGGGGGTGAGTGTTTGATTAGCTCAAACGCTCGCTCCGTCCATCATCCCCTTTGGTATCGCTTTGTTCGCCCTAAGTTGGCAGGGTATGCCCAGACGTGGGTCCCTTGCTCACTTTGCCACTGGATTCAAGCTAGCCTGGCTGATGACGGCTGAATAGCCAGAAACCGGTCCCAGGATGCTTGTTCCCGGTCCAGGGAAGACATGGCTTGGCAGTTCTGGCTGGACTGTTCCCATGAGGCACAGGGTCCGACTGATTTGCATATGGCCATGTCTGAACTGGGGTGGTGGAGTGAGCTAAAGAATGGTGATGGATTAAACCCAGATCAGTTGACTGGGGGTGAGTGTTTGATTAGCTCAAACGCTCCGTCCATCATCCCCTTTGGTATCGCCCCCTTGAAGTCAGCGCCCCCTCCACAGGTCAGCGCCCAGTGCGTCCGCACCAGTCGCACTGCCCTAAAGCCGGCCCTGCCCCTACCTTCCCAAGGTCATCACACTTCAACATGCCTACGTTAACGGTCCTGCTTACATAAAGAATTTCGAGTTCAATCAGGAAAGATGCTGTAGCGTTAACTGGGGACGGAAATATTAAGTGACCTTCTAGCTCCTATGACAGTGCATCATTTGGGTCCAAGTTATAAGCCAAAACAGTTCAAAAGCTAGTGCTCCATGGGTTTAGTAAACAACCTTGAAAAACAGACACCTATAGGTTTAAACCCTCGTCCTATAGATCTTTGAGCCCTGTTCTGATGCAGAGACCCATCTGGCATTACAATGAGGATGCGAAACCACTGCTCTTCCGTGCGGAGTCTCCCAGCCATCAGGCGCCATGTAGTACCACCTATTTTGCCTTGAAACACAGCAAGCGCATGAAACCACTAGAAGACGATATGCAGACCATGCTGTTTTCATCTGACACACAGGGAATGCCTTGAAGCTGCTGGTCAGTGACCTGCAGACCATGCTGTTTTTATCTGACAAATAGGTAGCGCCTTGAAGCTGCTGGTCAGTGACCTGCAGACCGTGCTGTTTTCATCTGGCAAACAGGGAGCACCTTGAAGCTGCTGGTCAGTGACCTGCAGAACGTGCTGTTTTCATCTGACAAACAGGGAGCGCCTTGAAGCTGCTGGTCAGTGACCTGCAGGCCACACTGTTTCGATCTGACACATCGCGAGTGCCTTAAAGCTGCTGGTAAGTGACTTCAGACCACACTGTTTTGCTAAAAGACAGTGAGCACCCTGAAGCCATCAGTGCAACATGTGCAAATGAAGGAATGCTTGGTCCTTCAGTGTTTTTTTGGGGGGTGGGAGAGAGGGCAGCTTCCTGATTTATAGTAGGACTCAGGCTAAGGAGTTAAGGGGGCATTTAGCGTGCTGCGTGGAAAGGCACTAAGAGGATTGGCCATTCCTCCTCAAGTCAGACTTTGCAGCGTTTCTCTTGGCGTAGTGGCAGCTATGAAGTTAAGTATGATATGAGCGAGCTAGCGGAAAGCTGGAGTCCGGCTACAAATTACAGGCAGGAACGAAGGTTAAACTGCATGGCTGTGAAAACTTTCAAAACACTTACACTTTTAAAATAATGGTTAGTGTCAAACTATTGTGTCGGCAAATGATTTCAAACACGATGTTTGAGCACGATGACCTGCTTAGCCGAAGAGTCAAGTCAAGTCAATCCACTTTATTCGATTAATTAAAATCATAAAAGTACAAGACATAAAGGGGCACATGCATCAAGGTAGGCTTTTGCGATTCCTTAATTGCGATTATTAAGGAATCGCAATTAAGGAATCGCAAAAGCCTATGCATGTAGGAATCGCTATAAAAATAGCGATTCCTAAACATTCCTTAATTGCGACTGCAAATTGCGACTCGCAATTAAGGAATGCCGTCCCATTCATTCCTATGGGCCTACAGGCCCATAGGAATGAATTGGAGATTGCATGCGCAATTTGCGAGTACCAGTAGGTACTCGCAAATTGCTCATGCAATTTCAAGGGTGCAAGGGTGTCAAAATGACACCCTGTTGCACCCCTGAAATTGCGATGTGCACCCATGTTGTGCACACACATGCCCTAAGGGCATGTGTGTGTGTAACCTAAAACTTTAAAAAATGCATTTTAGTGCATTTTTCAAAGTTTTTGCAAATTACAGACAAGTTTGATTTGTCTGTAATTTGCGGTCCCAAATAGCGAAATCGCTATTTGAAAGTGCTTCTAGCATTGCATTTAAGGAATCGCAAATTGCGATTCCTTAAATGCAATCGCAATTTAGGAATTCGCAAATAATTGCGAATTCTTAAATTGCGGATAGGAAACACTTTCATGCATCTCCAAAGGCCAATTTGCGATCGCAAACGGCCGATTTTTGCGAATCGCACCGTTTGCGATCGCAAAAACCTTTGATGCATGTGCCCCAAAATACATAGACACACACATTCCTATACAAAATTTTGGGAATAAAAAATTGAGCACACTCATATTTGTGTAATTCAGCAGCATCAAAGATTACAAAAGTTAAAAATTATTTCATTAAAATAGCAGCATAATACAATATATAACATAAGAATCCATACAATAGCAGCAATGGGACTAGTAATGTTAAGATGATCCACAGAATACTCAGCTTCAGCAAATGAGGTTAATCGGCTCATTAAAGTGCGTAACAATATGCTTATTTTTTTTTAATTTCTTCCTGATCCTAATAGCAGCAACCAGAAAACAAGCAATATTAAAAATGTCCCATGTATTACTTAACATTTGCAGGTGAAGCAGTGCAGGTCTAACCTGTAGGAAACCTTTTTTATTTAATAGGGGGACTAGAAACTTCCTACGTATATCCAAATAGAGGTCGCAGAACATTACAAAATGTAAGGTATCTTGTGTAGAAAAGTTATCGCAAGAACACGGTCCTGCATCCTCTGGTTTACACCACCCCTCATAATCACCCAGGTTAAAATGAATCAAGTTAAACCGGAACCTAGTCAGGAGCCAACGATGGAACGGTTTAGTGACGGTTATCAGATACGGCTCAATTAATAACGACATTTTTGTCAGAAAGTGAGCCCTAACTAAGGGTTTCTGTAGCTCCTGTTCTTCCCGTTCTGACATCAACATATTAATAAAGTTCATTCTAACCCCTTTCAGGTCTTCCTTCCTAATCCTCTCCGGGGATTCAAATAGTTCTGGCCGCCCTATTTTGGATAGCATGGATCTAACATATGCAAGCCAGTTAATTTTACTTGCATTATCCAATTTGGCACAGTCCCGCAATATCAAATGATTCAAGGTTAATTCTGGGTTAAGCCATACTTTGAGCCAGCAGAGTAACGGCGCTGTACTCAAAGTATCAGAGACATAACCCAGCCCCAGTTCCTGGTGTATGGCAAAGGTTGAAGTAGATTGAGGAACAGACAGGAGACTACGTAAAAATCTGTTTTCCACTGTCTGTAGTCCTGCCTGTTGCTTGTATCCCCAAATAGATGAGCCATATGCTGCAATAGCCAAACACTTGGATCTATATAATTTTATAATGGCCTCCAGCCGAAGAGTCTTTTCGCACCAGCACAGGTCCAACGATGGAGCAAGTGTAACAAGGATTGGCTCTTTAAATTAGGGTTCAAACCTAAAACATCTGCACAAGGGCAAATAGCATATCTGCTAAACTGATTTTGGGATGATCAGTCAGTTTTAAAAGTTGTCTTTTCTCCATTTTCCATTCTTGCCCATGAAATAAAACATCCGACACAGCATCAAGCCCTAGACTCAGGCCACAGGATCAAAAACAGAACTAGAAGGAAAGCTACAAAGAATCCAGGAGAGGGACTGGAGCCAGCCCTCAGCAGGGATCCTGAGTGCCACATGCCCTACCTGTCTAAATGTCAAGGAAGGCTGCAATGCAAACCTACTCGGGAAGGCAGTGGCTCCGTACCCTTCCAGCAGACTGTGCCCTACTGCTACAGCTGCACCAGACCCAAGAGAAGCAGAACAGAACGAGCGAACACACCGTCACCCAGTTTATGCCCTCAAAGCTGCAGGGTAAACAGACAAGCTTAGCTACTGCCGAATCAGCGCAGGAATGTGCTGCACTGGGTCAGAAAAAAGAGCAAAACCTTTGCATGACTCTTCTCGTTTCAATAACCAAAGACAAAGAGGGAGAGGCAGATGGGGAGCAGTCTCTGGGGACAAATCATAACAAGCATTACTCATTGAGCAGTCTGGACAGCATCAGTAGCGTGCACGCGCTTGGCCTCTTCAAGGAGAACCTATTACTCTCGGCCTAATAAAGGGGAGAGGTTGTGGCCTTAGGGTCAGAGCTGCCAACTTTGGAGCTGGGGAACCGGGTTCGAGCCTCGGCGTTGGCTCAGCTTCCTGTGATTCTGTGCAAATCACTTAATCTCCCCATGCCTACCAAAAAATGAATATCTCCTTGTGTAATGTAACTGGTGCTCATGTAAAGGCTCTAATAGTTCGCGCTATACAAATCTGCAAAAAAAAAGGAGAAGTCCTGCCAAGGAACAACAAGCCCAATCTCCCTCAAAAGGAAACCCAAACCAAGCACATATCCTACTAGGAAAAAGCCCAAATGGAGGTACGGATGGAAAAGTGCAAAAAGCCTAATTAAAAAACATACAAGCAACCAGAATGAGAGCCATGGTGGGGGAGGAAGTAGTAAAAAAGGAAGGAGTAACACAACTGTGGCATTAAGAGGAGGTGGAAGGAAGAATGTTATATTTGAATGTAAGCAGATAGAGCGCTGAAACTAAACACAGACCAACAGAGCAGGAAGCCAAGAAAAAATAGTCCCCCAGAGAACAGATCAAGAATCATAGCGGAATGAGACAGTACTAAGCCCCTGCTCTGTGGGAGGAACAGAAGAGAGAAAGGAGGGACAAAGAGGCAGGACTGACCAATAGCAAGCAGGGATTTTTGAAGGACACTGATATAGACAAATGAAAGGCAAAGGCAAGAAAGCGGATGGACTAGAAGTACACAGGCAGATTACAGCAGGTCTCGAAGAGACAGCTGCGCTGTCTAGCTTGACCTAATGAAAGAGGAAAAATAGAAAGCACTATGTAACTGGTTAAGCTTCAACACCACAGATCATCATGAGGTGGAGGAATGAATGACGTAGCTACCCATAATTGATGTATGAATCTAGGGAGCAGGAGTTAATGATAACTACTTACTGCTGAAATAATGTATTAAGAAGTGAGTTCAAAGTTAAAAAAAGGAATTCGTGTGAACGGATATGTACAGATATGTGTACCAGATACTGATTTTCTCATCTAGTTTGCTCATATCTGTGTCTAGTTTAAAAATGACTTTGAAAATTATGGATTCTTTTTTTTTTTAATGCAGCAGTCACCATCAGCCTATGTAGAGCCATGTGAAGAGGACCAGGTTTGATTCTGATAAGCAATCACCTCCCCATAGTAGCAAAAATAACAACAGCATAATAATAATAATAATAATAATAATAATAATAATAATAATAATAATAATAAGAAGAAGAAGAAGAAGAAGAAGAAGAAGAATAAGAAGAAGAAGCATATTTATGATTGTCCCCATCGGCCAAATATTAGTTATGGGTAGCTACATCAGTCATTAGAAAACATTTAGAGATGGGCAGAAATAGGACACCAACAGAAAGCTGGGAAAGGCCGTCCTTATACTTTTGCATTCTCACTTCTACATTCCTCCACCTTAGTTGGAGTGTGGGGCATTGTAGTGTAAATGATGGTAGAGTTGGCTCCGGTGTGAAATCGACGATAATGTCTTAGCAGACCATTCCCCTGGTTGACAGCCACCCAACTACAATTGCATGATATGAATTGACCCCATTTATAAACATTAACAACACACTTTTCTGGAGTTTGTCATTGTTTGGAACTAAAGTGGTATATGCTTGATTTAATTGTTATAAGTTGCAGCCTTTTCATAGTTAATTCTTCAAATTGTGTGTGATAAAATGCCTCTTTAATTAGGTTATATAGTTTGCAGTTAATATTCATGATTTTTAATGTACATGAATTTTGAGTATCATTGTTAAACAGAAGATGGACAAAATACATTTTCCCTCAAGCAAGGGTGTCTTTTTGTTGTTGACATGGTGAAAACTCCTTTGCTTTTTGAAGCAGAGCACAATCAGCAAGTTTTTTTTCGGCTATAGTGACGTCAGAGTAGAAGAAAACAGATTGGGGTGCAGATTTACAAGCTCCTTGCACCACTTTTGCATCACTTTTCCCATGTTAAAAATGACGCAAAAGTGGCGCATGGGCCTTGTAAATAAGCCTCCAGGTCTTTACTGCTAGACCTCGGACTATCGAATAACTGGACTTTGAAAAGCGTTGTTGATAATTGCCGTTCATGGGTTACATTAATACGTGAGCCTATTTTCAGACAGTGGGAGACAGATACGTAGTTCAGAGGTTTAAAGCAGGCCTCTCATTTAAAGGTTTATAACTTTACGGTATCTTTAATATGCGTCGTTTGTGACACTAGTCAGAAATAACAAGAAATCACATCGCAGACAATATCAATGCTTAGACATTTGACCTGAGCAGTCCACTCACTTGGAAGCAGATGTCATGTACTCTTGCCTGTTTTTGTTTTCACACCATTGGTTATTTAAATTTCTTTGTATCTCGAAGTTTTCTGCTTGGGCTTGCACTTACTGGGATGTTATATTTTTTATTAAATTAAAATCTTGAAATTTTATTCAGTACACAAATACTTTAAGCATTAATTTCTTTTTTAGGCCTCGCATAGCGTTGCAGCGCGCATGCGCTGCTCGCTTTGCGAGGCATGCAGTATACACTATAGTGGGGAAGCTTCGTGGAAGCTCCGCCCACTCTCCGCCCATATTTCTTATTGGCTTATTTCCTCAATGCAGCCTTCCGATAGGTTTTATGTTTGTTAGTCCCGCCTCCTGACGACCATGTCGTCATTTGTATCCTGCCACGGCTACTGGCCCCTTTACTGCAGGCACTATTTTGTTCCCCTACATCCCCCCCTCCTGCAGTCCGTCCTTCTCGGCCCCTCCCACCCGCACTACCGTTCGCGCACTTTCTTCGCATGCGCATAGCCCCCCCCCCTGCCAAGCGCTGTCTGTTTATCTGGGGCTGGCATTCAAGCACTAGAGTTAATATCTCTGGGGAGGCAGAATTATTTTGTTCCCCTACCTCCCTCCCCCTCCCGCAGTCCGTCCTTCTTGGCCCCTCCCACCCGCACTCCCGTTTGTGCACTTTCTTCGTGTGACGCGCTTGATGAGCTCCAGCAGACCCCTCTTCTTGTCCTGCAGCTCGTCTTCTCTGCTCGGGGTGCCCTGCGCCGGGGTAAGCAGCAGGAGCAGGAGGATGGCCAGCAGAAAAGGCCATTTCATTTCCTTGCCCCTAGCATTCCTCTCCCTTTTTTCCTGGGAAAGAGGAGAGAGAGCGGCAGTTATTGGCGAGCTAGCTGATGACCATGCCAGCCCCCAGCCCTCTCCTCATTCTTGGGGGCTGCCGACCCCTGTCCTAAAAGAGAACTGGATCTGAGAGTAAACAGTGAGTCAGGCGTGCTGCCGGGAGCACAGTGTCGGCGCTTCTGCTGATGCGTGCTGAAATGAGTTTTCAGACTCATTGTAAGTCTCCTAAATCAAAACTCCCTCTCGCCTCTCCTCTGAGTCCATCAAATGGGAGCCTCTATTTGATTAAAGGCTGCAGTGGTCTGCCAGGTACTGGCCGCGCCTGATTGACTGGGCGCACTCTCCACCCACAGGACTGCCGCAGCCTCCCATCCCAGCGAAACCAGAGCCCCCGGGGCAGAGAGGCTTGGATTAGAAAAGGTATTACGGGCGGCAGAGATAACAAGCAGCGCTTTGTCTGGGGTGTGCTCACAGCATCCCTCCTTTCTGTTCGCCAAGAAGCTAAGTTGACGGCTGTTCCTTGAGCACACCCAGAAAGAGGCAATTCAAAGCAGCTCATCCCACCCTGACACCCTAAACTCCGCTGCGAGTTAACACCTGGAGCTTCATGAGCCACAAATCACGGGCTCTCTCGCCTCAGGCAGATGCTGATACACTATCTACAGTAATGGGGCTTGATTTCACAATAACAAAAAAACACAGAACGCAAATGTTTCACTTATAGTACTGTGAATACATGTAAACTCAACGGCTTGTACGGTTACCTTTCTGGTAGCTATTGTAAGTACCCCTGAGTCAGGTTTCACGATGTAAGCATTCCAACAGATTTTTGAGAGTATTGGTGCTGAGCCCAAACTTTCATTTCTTCTTTAGTTCTTTCTTCGTTCCATTATTGTTATCTTCCTCCCCTTCCGTTCTCCTCTTCTCCCTTTTCTGCGCTCTTTCTTTCTTCTTTCCTTTCTCTTTTCTTTCGTTCTTTCACCCCTCAGTTTTTTAACTCCCCAGAACTTCCTCCCTTGACTTTCCCCTCCCAGCTTCCAAAGCTTGCATTTCCTTCCTTCCTTCCTTCCTTCCTTCCTTCCTTCCTTCCTTCCTTCCTTCCTTCCTTCCTTCCTTCCTTCCTTCCTTCCTTCCTTCCCATAACGCACTTCTGTCCTTTTTCCTACTTTTCATCTCCACTTTACCCTTTTCTCTCCCTCCTCTCACCCATCTTTAGCCCCTTCATTTCCCTCCATTATTTTTTCATTTCTTCCCTTTTTCTCCGGCTCTTCATCCCATCGTCAACTGTTCCTTAGTAGGTGCCTCCACCCACCTTCTCAACCTCCCCCATCCACCCATACTCCTTACGATCCGCTCTATTTGCTTTCTTTCTTTTCACCTTAACCAGACAATCCGCCTCCAGATTGCAGGCACACTGCACAATCAGCATATTCATAGGAGTAAGTACTTTGACACAGTCCTCTAAAAGGAGCATATTCTAGGCTGAGAATATGTAGAATAAAGAGGCATGGATAACGCAGCACCGAGCTATTAAGCTGGTGATCCGGACGTGTGTCCAGGCCGTAAAAAAGCAACAGCGCTCCTCGGCTGCAAGCGGAGCATGAATTGGGAACAGTAGCGGCACGGGCATGGCGCGGGGGCGTGGGCGGGCACGGGCGAGCGCGAGGGGCTGCTGAGGAAGAAGGGTACCCCAGACCTCCGCTATAGCAAGAGAGGTGTGCTGCGCTGGGATCGGAGGGTGTGTGTGTGCGAGTGTGTTTGTCTGAGTCAGGATGTGTCTGTGTGTGTTTTGTATGTGTGTGTGCCTCTGAGTCGGTGTGTGTGCGGGTGTTTGTGTGTGTGTGTGTCTGAGTCAATATGTATTCGTGTGTGTGTTTTTGCATGTGTTTGGCTATGTGTATACCTCTGAGTCGGTGTGTTTGTTTTTGCATGTGTGTATGCCTCTGAGTCGGGGTGTGTGCGGGTGTGTTTGTGTGTGTGTCTGAGTCAGTATGTCTGTGTGTGTGTGTGTTTTTGTATGTGTGTGCCTCTGTGTATGCCTCTGAGTCGGTGTGTCTGTGTGTGTACCAATGCACGTGTGTGTCTGTGTCCATATATGTGTGTGGCTGGGTCTGTGTGTGTGCCTGTTTGTGTCTCTGTGTCAGCATGTTTGTGTGTGTGCTTATAGAACTGCATACCTGCATATTCTAACTGCATACGTACCACAGGCCTCCATGTTAAACAACAGTAGATGTTTCAGCACCCAAGCTAATGTGCTGCATAGCTAAATACATATAAGGTCCCAAAGACGAGGCCGATTGCATTGCAAATGCTTGTAATTTCGAGTGTCTTGTCTTTTACCAATTTATTGCTGATTATTAGATAAGGACACTTTCCGGTGAAGGTTGGAAATTGACATTTGATAAATATAGTTTCTGTCCCTTTTTGTGCCAAAAAAAAAAAAAAATGCTTTTATTTGAAATGTTTTCAACTCACAGGTTTAATCTATTCAAATATCTCCTATTTTTCTGTACAGCGGAGGTACACCTGACTCAATAGTATGTGTGTAACAGTTTATGTATCCTCTAGTGAGTGGATGGCCAATGTGCTAAAGAGGACTTTTCCAATATGCATTGTCCTTTATAGAGGACAAGTGTTGTTTCAAAGATATTTTGATGTTCATTAACAGGTTGCCAGACAAATCTTTTTGGTTTTATTAATGCTTTCTTAATGATTTCAGTTCGAGTAAGCTTAACGCTGCTGGAGATGGGCAAGAAACTAAAGAATTCAGTTGTCCTTCCCACGTGACATTTTGAGGTCCAGAGAAAAAACATTTACATTCAGCAGAGGATTCCGCGGTAGTATGAATAAAAATGTTGGCATTATCAGAAAGGTAGAGAAGCAACCAAAAAAGTGCAAATAGGATTACCCATAAAAGTTGAATATTAAAAAAGGCAGAAACTTTCTGAATCCCTTAACTCCAGAAACAATATCTAGGCCTTAGGTAAAGCTCTAGACATGCTAAGCAGAACAAAAATGTCGAACATATATCAATAGTTAGTCTGTCAATTTGAAACCGGGGGGCATATTATCAAGAGAATTATCGCCGCTTTAGCGGCCGTTTTCGGCCGAAAAGGGGCGATAATTCTAACACATTATTAACAAGGACACGCTAGCGCGTGTATCCTTGATTTAACTCCCGTTTCTTTCACCACTCGATACGCATCGATAATGAGATGCAAAGTAGGCGTGGCTGACGGAAACAACATGGGAAAATATCGCGAAGGCAGCTTCGCGATATTAGCAAAGAGGGGTAGCGATGATAATAATCGCGCTACCTCTGGCCTAACGCAGGAATTTAACGTCTGCTAAATTCCTGTGTTAGGCATACCTAACATGGGAGGTGGATTATGGGGTTAAGGCCACAGGGCCTTATCACCAAGATCATCGCCGTTTTGGGATGGACATCGCTGTTTTTTAGGCGATGTTTGGCCATTTGCCCGCTATCGCTGGAATATTTATCGCCATAGCGCTGAGCGTTGGTAATACAGCGCTAGCGTGACGAAATATTCCAGCGATAGCCGGCGATAAAGGAAAGCGCGCTAAGCGCGCTCGGCGATAATTATCGCCAACCCTAGATAATATGCCCCCGGGTTTGTTGACTAGGGAGAACCCCATCTTTGACAACTGTGAAAACGTCGGTATCTATATGTATTTAGGCAGAATATAGTTATGTATCTCAGTCTCCATTTTGGTCAATGCCCTTTATACATCTGAATTTCATCAAAAGCATTTCTATGTTCTGCCAACCTCACCGGACACAAAGTGGAAAGCTGCCATTCAAAAAAACAAAAAAATCACTGTGCAGCACAGGGGAATATTATGTTACATCCTATGCAAAGTTGTCCACCTCTCATTATTGAGGCTGAGGCTGAATTGTTTAGGTACTTTGTTAAGTTGTTTACACAATCAGCATTTTTCAGAAAATTATTTTTTCTGAAGGTAAATTCTACTCTGAAGATTAGCAACAATGGAAGGAAGAAATGAATAGATGACGTGTCAGAAATTGGGTTGTTGGTTAAGGGAAGGTGAAACACTACTCCAGCAACAGCCACAATCCTTGTCAGGGTGAACCACAAAAAGTCATCAAATTAACCTGTGCTTAACCCTCTAGTAGCTTGGCACAAAAGCAGTCAGGCTTAACTTAGAGGCAATGTGTGAAGAATCTAGGCAGCACTCAAACAGTAATGAAGTGAAAACAGAACACAAAAAAAACCCATACCAATTTAGTAAAATACAGTAACATTTAATACATTATATGACACCAAAATGACAAAAATCCAACCAGTAGAACCAGAATTATGAATTTTTAAAGTTTAAGGTGAAAAAACTGCCTACAATTTCAAAGCGCCAACTGTGGACATCGAGAAGCATGAGACTGGGGCAAAGTCAAAAGTTATGGCCTACTGCAATGGAGCGTAGTTCGGATTCATAAAGTGGATTGGACCAAGTATCCGCTTATCTTCGGACTTCGAAGAATTTTTGAAGAAAAATGTCTGGGAAGGTAAAGTTCAGTGGGGCAAAGCAGTCTGCAGTGTCGGGGGAGGAGGCATCGTCATTGAGGAGTCACTGGATGAAGTTGTGGTGAAGATTTCCACATTCAGACTTAGTCCCTTTATTGGAAGTCAAAAATCTCCAACAGGACCAAGCTGCATGATGTAGCTGACAAAGGATCCAGGAGGCTGGATACCCTTCTAGCAAAGAGCCACCGGACAGGACTTGATGATGCTAAGATGATGCTAAGATGACCTAAGATAGCATGACCTACTGGGAAGTCAGGCTGACCAGAAATGCCCCTCGGGTGGGTCAGCGAGCAGTATGTCCAGGTCTTCCCTCTTCTGAGCACCTTTAGCACCACTTCCAAAAATCTAGGACTGGATGGGCACCACTTGGAGGGTCAGGACTCACTCAATCTGGGTCTAGGTGTGGGCTCAAGATAGTTGGAGCCTTTTCTGTCCCTGAGACTCTGATCAGGAGGCCAGCCAACTAGGCCTTGGAGTCACTAAGGTAGTACTTAGTTCAAGGAGAAAGGCAGGTCACAAGTAGCAGGGCAGTCCTCTTGGAGCAGCAGGGTCGTCCTCTCGAGTACACAAAAGGCCACAGCCAGTAGGGTATTCCTATGAGAGTCCTTCCGAAGGTCCAGAAGGGAACTGAAGATTGGGTCTGATGTAAGAGTGGGTGATATATTCTGCCCCGCTAGTGGAATTGGCAGAATTTTGGCCACTCTGCGTTATGTTTGTAACGCAAAGTTCTGGCCAAATTCCACCAATCACTGCATGGGAGAGTTTTTTCTCATGGGTGGCTCAAAAACAGTAAGCTGACAAGTGCAAGAGAAATGTTTGCTCCTTTAGCATGATTTTCGGTCACTAGGGGGACACCCGGCAAGATTTTCCAGCGGGGGTGTTGCGACTGTTCACGGTCAGAAAGCTGCCGCTGGAGAAGAAAATCTGCTAGAACAGTAGCAAAACCAACTTGAGAAGCTGCACCCTCTGGCATGGTGTGTGTTGCCATTTGCGCTGATTTCACAGCATGGAACAGGCTTCCAAAGCTAAATCACAACGTGAGCAGGGCAACATGCCAATTTGCACCCATTCATAGAACACCATGAAATCTCGTTGACTGTTTTTGTAACTCCCTGGAAATCCATGAAGTGAAACTCTGCGAGTTCTGCCCAGGCCTAGTCTGATGGTCCAGTTTTTCTACCTGGTGCTGTGTTTAGAGTTTTCCCCCTACTTATGGTGCTGGAATTTCCTGCCTCCCTGCCCAGGTTCCATTGCACCTGGGGACACAAAAGGATAGTGTGAAACACTTTGTGTGCGAGCTGAGGCAGCTTCTTTGAAATGTAAGTGGGGTTGTACACAGCGACCACTCCCATCCTGTCAGGATAACCCATTCTGCCAACAGCTAATCTTCTTTTGTATTACTCTCTAAGAGGAATATACAAAGGCCAATTGCCAACTACAGCTAGTCATGTGACCCATTAAACACTCTGCAGGGACCAAATGGTTAGGACAAGAAAATGGCAACTTTTTAAAAGTGGCATTTTGAGAACTGTGACTTAAAATCTTACTTGACCACTAAAGAGGGGTATACAATTACAATTCCTGAGACACTAAACATGACATTCCTACTTGTTTCCAAACAAAGGCCACACCTATTAAATATTATAAGGTAACCCAATGTTATCCTATTGGAGAGGCAGGCCTCACAGTAGTGAAAGATGAATTTGTGAGTTTTTCACTACCAGGACATGTAAAATGTAAAAGTAGATGTCCAATTCTTTAAATACAATGCACCCTGCCGTATGACCTGTTTAGGGGGTAGCCTAGGGGTTATTTATATGTATTAAAAAGGAAAGTTTAGGCCTGGCAAAAGGTTTGTTTTGCCAGGTTGAAATGGCAGTTTAAAACTGCACAAAGAGACTGCAATAGCAGGCCTGAAACATGTTTTAAAGGGCTACGTACGTGAGTGGCACAATAAGTAATGCATGCCCACTAGTAGCATTTAAGTTACTGGTTGTTGGTATATGGTATACCACTTTACTAGGGATTATAAATAAGTAAAATAAATATGCCAATCAGGTGTAAACCAGTTTTACCATGTATTAGGGAGTGAGTACAAGCACTTTAGCGGACGTTAGAATTGGTAAATTACACAAAGTCCTAAGGCCAACAAAATCAAATTCTGCAAAGCAGGAGGGGAGAAGGCAAAAGGTTTGGGGAAGGACCATCCTAAGGCTGACATGTCTAACAGCATTTTTGTCCTTGTCATTTTCACAGAAGCAGCAGCTGGACATTTTTCAATGACTTCAGCATTTCTGAGTTCCTGAGAATCTTGTCATCATTCTTTTATTAGATTATGGATCTTGGAGAGCACATGCCTATTAATTTTCATGCTTGGTAGCAACCAATTCACTGAAGTTTGATATCTCTCCCCTCTTTGGTGAGCCAAGTGGCAGAAAAGATTGGGAGCCAAAAGTACTAACCTTTGTCTCTGATGAAATCAGGTAGAGTCAGACATGGCCTTACATAATGCATTATGGTTTTGAGAGCAAAGGTAAAAGTTCAATCAATCAATCAATCAATCAATCAGGGAGTTTAAAATGCGCTACTCACCCGTGAGGATCTCAAGGTGCTGGGGGGAGGGGGGTGCAGCTCTGATTCAGCCGAAAAGCCAGGCCTTGAGGCTCTTCCTGAAGGTGTGCAGAGTAGGGGAGCGTCTGATGTTGACTGGGAGTTCGTTCCAGGCTTTGGCTGTGATGTAGGAGAAAGCTCTTCCATTCGCTCTGGTTCTGCAGATGCGCAGGGTTTCTACTAGGGCGAGGTCGGTGGAGCGGAGGTTCCTTTTGGGTACGTAGAAGGAGACTCTTTCATTGAGGTATTTGGGTCCAGTGTCATGGAGGGATTTGTAGGCGTGGGTGAGTAGCTTGAAGGTTACTCTCTTCTCGACGGGGAGCCAGTGGAGGTCTTGCAGGTTTTGGGTGATGTGCTCATGTCGTGGGATGCCGAGGACGAGTCTGGCCGTGGTGTTCTGGATGATCTGGAGTTTGCGTAGCAGGGATTTGTTGATTCCAGCGTAGAGTGCGTGGGTGACAGTCTTTCTGGCTTCGGGGGGATTTACTTGAAGGTCTTGCGGAGAATGCGAAGGGTGTTGAAGCAGGTGGAGGCGATGGCGTTGATTTGTCTGGTCATGGTGAGGGAGGAGTCGAGTTTGATGCCGAGGTTCCGGGCACGGTCCATGGGGGTGGGGGCTGCTGAGGGTGGTGGGCCACCAGGAGTTGTCTCAAGCTGAGGGGGTGGGTCCAAGGAAGAGGACTTCTGTCTTCTCCGAGTTGAGTTTTAGACAACTGCTACTTATCCAAGCTACGACGTCTTTCATTCCTTCTTGGAAGCTGAATCTGGCGGTTTTGGGGTCCTTCATGAGGGAGAGGATGAGCCGGGTTTCGTCGGCGTAGGATACTATGCAGAGTCCATGCTGTCTCACGATGGCGGTGAGGGGGGCCATGTAGATGTTGAAGAGCTTGGGACTAAGCGATGATCCTTGGGGTAATCTGCAGTTGATCTCTATGGGTTCAGAGAGGAAAGGCGGGAGTCTGATTCTTTGGGTTCTGCCGGCGAGGAAGGAGCGGAGCCAGTCGAGGGCAGTTCCCTGTATGCTGGCATCGTGGAGTCTGGCTCCGAGAGTGCGGTGGGAGACAGTGTTGAAGGCAGGGGAGAGGTCGAGTAGGATGAGAGCCGCGGTGTGGCCTTGGTCGAGGAGAGTGCGGATGTCGTCTGTTGCAGCGAGGAGGGCGGTCTCTGTTCTGTGGTTACTGCGGAATCCGGATTGGGAGGGGTTGAGGATGGCGTTCTCTTCAATGACGTTTGTCATCTGGGTGTTGACGATCTTCTCTGTGACTTTGGCTGCGAAGGGAAGGAGAGAGATGGGTCGGTAGTTCTTCAGGTCTGTCGGGTCTGCAGAAGGTTTCTTGAGGAGGGGCTTAACTTCTGTGCGTTTCCAATCATCGGGGAAAGTGCCGGATTCGAAGGAGGCATTGATGGTGCATCGTAGCTCGGGCGCTATGGCGGCGGCGGCTCTGTGGAAGATGTGCGGCAGGCAGGGGTCTGTGGGGGCTCCTGAGTGAGTGCTCTTCATGGTTGTGGTGGAATCTTCGGTGGTGACTGGGGTAAAGGTGGTGATGGTGGGCTGGCTGTTGTTGCTGGAGGGAGTCTGTTCGCTGAAGTTGTCGTAGAGGGCCTTGATTTTCAGGTGGAAGTAGAAGCCAAGCTTGTTGCAGAGGTCCTGGGAGGGAGTGACGTCCGTGGCTTCACTGGGGGGTTTGGTGAATTGCTGGATAATGTTGAAGAGTTCCTTTGAGTTGCTGGAGTTGGTGAGGATTTAGTTCCGGATGAAGGTCTTCTTGGTGGATCTTATGAGTTGGTGGTATTCTGTTATGGCGTTCTTGTAGGTGGTCAGGTCCTCCGTGGTTTTGCTGTTTCTCCATCATTTTTCGAGGTGTCTGCAGGAGCGTCTGGCTTCTTGGAGGTTGGTGGTGAACCAGGTGGCCTTCAGGGGACGTTGTCTGTCGATGTTGCAGAGGGGTGCAAGCTTATCTGCGCAGTTGGTGATCCAGCGGTGTAGTTCCTTGGCTGCAGAGTTGGCGTCAGTCGAGGCATGGGGGGAGAAGGATGAGGGTGGAGTTAAGGTGCTCCTTTGTGACCTTGCTCCAGTTGCTTCGTGGAGGGCATGGAGTGGGTTTGTGGGCGGTGGCAGTGTTGAAAGAGAAATGTACGCAGTTGTGGTCTGTCCAGAGGGGCTGCATGGTGTGGTTGAAGTGGATGTTGTTCCCACCTGCTAAGATGGGGTCGAGGGTGTGTCCTGCCTTGTGGGTAGGGGTGGTGATGAGCTGTTTCAGTCCGATGTTGATGAGGTTGTCCAGGAGGGTGATGGAGTTGGGGTCGCTGAGGTTGTCGAGGTGGAAGTTCAGGTCTCCGATGAGTATGTAGTCCATGGAGGCAATGGCGTGGGGTGCAATGAGGTCAGCGATGGTAGTGGTGAACGAAGCGTGAGGTCCGGGGGGGTCTGTAGGCGAGGGTGTCGCGAAGTGTAGTTCTAGGGCTGGTCTGGATCTGGAAGTGGAGGTGTTCGGTGGTGGAGGAGGAGTCACTCGTGGTGGAGGTGGAGAGTCGGAGGGAGCTCTTGTGTGTGATGGCGAGTCCTCCTCCTGGGCCGTTGGGGCGGTCCTTCCTCTGGATCTTGTAACCACCAGGAATGGCGGTGGCGATGTCGGGGGCGGAGAAGGCATTGGTCCAGGTTGGCGACGTCTGGTGAGAGGGTGTCGAGGAGGTCCCAGATCTCTACTGCATGTCTGTGCAGTGAGCACACGTTGAGGAGGATACAGTTGAGGGCTTTGGTGGTGCTGGCATCAGGCATGGGTGCAGCGGTTGTGGGGGTGCGGATGAAGGTGAAGGATTGTCAGCAGTGTCGGCAGGAGAACTGGCCATGGGTGGTGTTCAGTGTAGATAGCTGGCAGTTGTTGTTCCTTCCAGGGTTGAGTGCGTGGAGGGCAGCTGAGTCGTAGCAGTGGGAGGTTAGAGATCCAGGGTCCCTGGTGCTGACCGCGGGCGGGTCGCAGATGGGCTTGCCTTTGGCGCGCCTTCAGTGCTCCAGCAGCACGCCCACTGTGCGCGGCCGATGCTCGGCCGCAGAGCGGCCGCCATTAAATAGGGAAGCGGGGAGGGAAGAGCAGCTGGGAGGCAGGAACTGGCAGGGGGGAGGGGCCGCGGGGGCAGCAGCAGCGGGAAAGGGCGGCAAGCTGGTACGGAGGACAACAACAGGGAACAACCAGGTACAAAGGAAAAAACAGGCAAAAACAAAACAGAATACAGAGGTAACAATAACAAGACAATATACAGAAAAGACTGACAAAAGACAGAAACGGGCATAAACACAGAGACAGACAGCAGCGGACCAGCAGTAGAGCAAGGCTCTCCCACTGGACCACCAGGGATGAGACGCAGGCAGGAACCTGCGGGTGGAGGAGGGCCCTAACTAAAGTGCATTTTTCAAAGTCACATTTTACACACACACATGCCCTTGGGGCATGTGTGTGCACAACATGTGGAAAAAGGGGAATTTCAGGGGTGCAACAGGCTATCCTTTTGGAACCCTTGCACCCTTGAAATTGCATGCGCAAATTGCGAGTACCTATGCGAGTACCTATGGAGTACCTATGGAGCACCTATGGAGTACTCGCAAATTGCGCATGCAATTCCCATTGATTCCTATGGGCCTATAAGCCCATAGGAATGAATGAGAATCAATTCCTTAATTGCGACTTGCAATTTGCGAGTCGCAATTAAGGAATTTTAAGGAATCACATTTTTTTTTGCGATTCCTACATGCATTGCATTTTGCGATCTCTAAATAGCGAATCGGTAAAATTCGCTTTTTAGAAATCGCAAAATCCGGGCTTGATGCATGTGCCCCACTGTCACAAATATGAAGGAGTAACCTGTCCACCAAACTCTCGATCTGCCCGCCTCATTTAGAAATGGGTGGACTGTAAGTATTCCATTGATGGAAACTTGTTTGGCTCTGTTGGCAAAGTACTTCCTCCAACATCCTGATGGAGTTGGGGCTTCTGAGGAAGGATATTGCACTGTCCACTCTACTTGGAGTGGGTGGTGTTATGCCTATTTTTCCTGTCATGGCCAGGAAAAACCCACAGCCTTGGAGAAAACTCCCAGGGTGTGGGATCATTAGTTTCTCTAAAGCAAATTCACACTTTGGGTGTTCATTTTTAGAAATTGTCAATAGTTTGGTCTATCTCCATCAAATCTGAAGATAGACATACACCAAACGTTTTGTACATTCAAAGGAACCACCATTATTGAGGTTCCTTTCATTGTACAGGATTGTACACTGGGCTGGCGAACAACTCTAAATTTAGTGGGAGGATCCTTGAAGGGAAGAGGCAAAATCTTGTGCCATTCCGATGGATGCTGCTCGTCCATTAAAGCTCTAAATTTGGCCCCCAAATATTTCCTCTTACCACACCAATGTAGTGCTTTTTATATTTATGGACCTCTGAGGGAATATTGGTGTGATGCTCTTCCATCTCAATTCCAACTTTATGGGCATAAACTTTAAATGCAGGAGCCAAATGAAGATATTGCTCACTGACAATCTTTATCACAGTTTGATAATTGCTCTAACAAGATCTATCCAACCTGAAATTAGGAAGGAATACTCGTGATTCCTTGATCTTCAGTTTAGATGCAAACAAGCTCCTCATCTGGGAAGATTCTGCTCAACTTGGAAGGGAGTTGTCGCCAGTGGGGTAACACTGTGTTCCTCAGAACCTGGCTAATAAACTATATAAAAAAAACGGTTCTGTTGAAAAAACTTAGTATATCTAAAGAAAACAATATCGATTAAGCATTTTCATGAATTATCACATAAAAATACATGAAACACACTGGCGAGATAGATTAAAGAAAAACATTATTATTAAATCTGTACCAAAAGACATACTATGACAATAAGGATTAAAACTATATTTGCTCTGTGATTAGTGCAAAGTGCTTGTGCATTGTGTCAAATATTCCACAATATGATTCTACAATGATTCTTGAACAGCCTGATCAGGGACCAAAGTTCATTGAGAGCATATATTAATGCAGCAATGAACTCAGTTCACAGAATCAATTGTCCAATTCAATCTCTCTGTGACCTAGGCTCAAAATTCGTCAACGTTTCCACCCATCAAAAGAAAGTGTCAGTCGTACATCAAAGCGCCGTCTTCATCAGGAAAAAACAAAGGAACCATGAATGACAAAATAAGTATGAGTCAAAAACTTCAGTGTGTGTAAATTAAGAATTAGAGCCAAAAACGGCATCTGAAATACCTCCCCAAATTGTATCTATGGAGACAGACAGTGAAAAATGTACCATGGGAGGCAATTTCAATCCTCACAATGGACCACTAAATGGGGAGAACACTCATTAACAAGCATTTGCTATGCACCCGGTCTTGCATTTGGGACCTTATATGTATTTAGCTATGCAGCACATTAGCCTGGGTGCTGAAACATCTACTGTTCTTTAACATGGAGGGAAAGTGAGCACCAAACTGCGTGACACACCAGGTATTGGAACACATGGAGAGAAATATTGCTTTTTAGCGGGAAATGGTATAGTCCAAAGCTCTGTTTTAATATAAAATCAGGGCCTTAGGTGGTCATATCACTGAAAATACAAGATTTGAAAAAATATTATTCTCTATGGGTGCTCGTGGAAGACAATTTCTATGGACTGGAATCTAGAGAATGCTAAAGTGATTCTGGTATTTTACTGACCTCTGCTGGTTGTTTTCTATCAAGGAAGTTAAGTAGAGGCAGTTGCCAGAAAAATAAAAAAAGAAAGTCCCTCAGCAGAAAGCAATTCTGGTATTTTAATGACCTCTACCAGTCGTTTTCTATCAAGACAGTTAAATAGAGGCAGTTGAACAGAAAAAAAAGTCCCTAATCGGAAGTAGACAAGTCCTAGGGCTGATCTCTAGAGCCCACAAAATACATACACATATAAGCCTCGAATGCTCGACCTAAAAGGGCCTAGTAACAAAACACTCCGGGCGTACTACTGAAAAAAATAAACAGGAAGGGATAATTACATTTCTGTTGATATACTAAGTTTTTCCAATAGAACCATTTATTTTGATATCATTTATTATCTGGTCCTGAGGAACACAGGGTTACCTTATTAGTGAAAACTGCCTTAAAGAGTGGGTACATACCTATGAGGGTTTTTTCTAGTTTTAGTTTCTAGTTCTAGTTTTTTGACTCATAGTTATTTTGTCATACAGGAGGTTCCTTTGTTTTGTCCTTATGAGAACCCCGCTTTGTTGTATGACTGACACTTTGTTTTGGTGGGTCGAATTGTCAACGAATTCTGAGCATGGATCAGAAAGAGGTTGAATTGGACTATTGATTCTGTGAACTGAGTACATAGCCTCATTAATACAGGCTGCCAAGAAATGGGTGTGTGTGTAAATACCCGCACTCTGTGGCAGGCACCCCATGGTGCCTGCCACACAGTGCATTAATTTACAGGGGGGCACCATATATAACCCCTCTGTAACCAACCATAGGCTGCGGAGGCAAGGGGGCCCTGATAGAGGCCCCCAGAGTCACTTTCCGACAGCCTTTCTACGTCAGAAAGGCTGGCATAGAAAGGCTGTGGGAAACCGACATCGTAATCCCGACGACAGAAACACCTTCCATAGGGGATTACGGTGCGGTTCACACTCTGACCGCCAACATCGTAATTTAGCGGTCGGACCGCAAACCGACCATGTCGGTTGGAAAGCTTCTGACTAGCTGTCGGAGGCTTTCTGACCGATATCGTAATAGGCCCTTAAGTGTAGCAGATGACCCATGCCTATTGAGCCAATGATTCGTAGGCAATTAGTGTGTCCAGTAGTTCATTTTGAGGCACATTCCCTTAAATAAATTATTAAAACATGGTGTGCTTGGGTACTGGTTTTTACATAGATCCACAAGTGTGCACACTTTAAACTCTAGAGTGTTGATGTAGGCGCACAACCTCCGTATCCGATGCAAAGATCAAAAGAAATGTTATTTATATTTGATGTGCTCCCGGGGTATCGCTCTCTGGTCTAGATCGTTGAGTAAACAAGTGAATGCTGTAGCGCACCCGGAATGGGGTGAGTCCCCCTAGGCACAATCTGAACCATGTGGAGGGTGTTTCACATTTAATAATTCAAAAAAAAGAGAATCATCCAGAGTTTATGATTGAATATTTCATTTATTTCTCCAAAATTGTATGAACTTCAGATTCAATTCATAGCAATCAATATTCATAGCAATCATATGTTGACAAAAATGACGAATTTTAAATCATGATGGTCCTCCTTTACTTCATGCGTCCAAATGCATTTCGGGCACCTAGTCCTTCTTCAGGGGACAAATACGTACGGCGTGCAATGGTAATCTCTCTGCATGCGGGGTCAATCCTGCGCATGCAGAGAGATTACCATTGCATGCCGTACGTATTTGTCCCCTGAAGAAGGACTAGGTGCCCGAAATGCATTGAGACGCATGAAGTAAAGGAGGACAATCATGATTTAAAATTTGTCATTTTTGTCAACATATGATTGCTATGAAAATTGATTGCTATGATTTGAATCTCAAGTTCATACAATTTTGGAGAAATACATGAAATATTCAATCATAAACTCTGGATGATTCTCTTTATTTTGAATTATTGAATGTGAAACACCCTCCACAGGGTTCAGATTGTGCCTAGAGGGACCCACCCCATTCCGGGTGCGCTACAGCATTCACACTTTAAACTCCTCACCCACACCTACAAAGCTTTTCACAACACTGGCCCTGCCTACCTGAATAGCCAAACTCACTTACACCAATCTTCCAGACACCTCCTCTCTGCCGGTCTCTTACATGCAATCACCCCATGCATGAACAAAAGCAGAACAGGGGGCCACGCCTTCTCGTACCTAGCCCTACAGCCTGAAATGACCTCCCACATCACATCAGAGCCTCCTCTTCTCTTCTTGAACTTCGCAGGAAGCTGAAGAACTGTGTTTTTGAGTAAGCCCCCTGGGCTGCCCTCACACACCTTCTATAGAGTGCCTGGATACCCTCACAGGTGATTAGCACACTATAAAAACTGATAACATAACATAACATCGAGCACAGTTTCCATTGACATGGTCATTACAGTTCCATCAGCCATGCAGCATTACTACTAAAGCTATGTAGAGCTCAAGCAAATACATGCTGAGATTGAGTGTTAGCTCTTGCAACACATGTGCATTACACAAGTAAACTGGTTATTAAAATATTGTTTTCATCACACCTCTGAATTACAAAAACTATGCGCCCGCATTTAAATCCCTCATTTTGCAATGCAAGAAAGGAAGACTAACCACCAACCTTCTTTTTCAGTAAGCAGCTCTTTGTCAAAAGGCATAGCATTGCGCTTGACCTCTGTCATTGAACTCACAGAAAATGCAACTAGATCAAAACTAAACATAAAGGTCTCTTTATTCCTTATTCCCCTTCTGAAAGTCTGCAGGGTTATCCTGGGGGTGCTGATGCAGCTGGTGAACCCCTACTTCCAGCGCCTTTGCAATAATGTAAGTATTATTGTGAAGAGACAGAATATAGGTAAATACACCTGTAGGAAGAATGCTGCAACACATTTAATTTTATAGTAGAGGCCTAACATTGTAAGAGACAGAAAGATTATGTGGCCTTTAGGGTTTAGGCACAATACAATTACATGAACTCCTAAAATGTAAATACATAAGCAACTTCTATTTGTTTACAGTGACTCTAGCCCTCTTGTGAACATATTTATAATTGGCATGCATTGCAAAATGCGAGTTGCTTTAATAATTTAAATGATTGCAATTATAACAAGATGCACATTTTTACCAGCACAAACCAGTGATAATAAAACCGTGGGCCGGAATCTCACAGTGCGACCTAAGAGATGTGAGTCTCTGCCAAGGAGGACTGAAGCTGACTCTCCCACTTTATGATTGTCATTGGGACGCAGAAGAATTTTGTCGATGTACGCTGCAAAATGTTTTTGTTTTTTTAATGCAAAATGAACATCATTGCAATGTTTGGAATTTTAAATATCTTACTATGAGGAAATGTAATAAAGGATAACCTTTTTTGAAAGTTATTGAGGGAATTCATTCCTTATTTTGCTAAAACCCCATACACTATTAGGATTGCGTGAAATGTTTTAATATCACAAATAGGATTTATTTTAAACAGAAATCAAAACAGAAATTTTGACTTTCTGTATTGTTTCACTGACCCCCAAAAATGTCTTTCTTGCTCGTAACCTTTAGTGCTGCTTATATTAATTTTCTCTAAATAATGAAATGCTTATATCTATTTACATTTTGGGGATGAAACCCGCCACACCCCATTAACATTTTAATATTGCTTGCACTAATTTAAAAGTAAATTGTGGGACATACCTTTCTCTTATGCCATAGTGGCACCACTTTACTTTACTGAACACTAGTATATGCATAGACATTTTAAAAACCTCTGTGTTAAGCAGATGCCAGCATATTAGTTACCTAATGGTTTCTTTATTTGGACTAGCGGCCCACTAACTTGCTAAGTAAAACAGTATCAGCAGGAAGAAAGCTCTGAGGACATGAACTCCAAGGAGAAGCGGTAAAACCTTTAAACCTTTACTGTGTACATGTTTGGGCTAGCCCCATTATCTCATTCTCGCCGTTTCTTTTTTCATCCCTATTTACACGTCATATTTGTTCAAAAAACAAAATAAAAACTTCTCAAATGACTGTTACTGATATGTTATAGGGACATGACCTTTGAGCAGCCCAGTAAGAATGTTATTGCCCTCTTTTTCCATGGTACATTAAAGCAAAATATGTTTATTTGTCTATGTTAGATGAAATAATAGTAATGTTTACTCATTTTCCACACTGATATAATGTATGTTTGTCAATCATGTATAAATATTTCTTTGGGGAAAAAGGTTCCATTGCTTGAGTATTTAATTTCTCGCCCACCACAGGTCTTTCTGTAAATGAACACTCTGAGTCAATAGCTGTTGCTTGAGCATATTTCAGGGTTTAATTATCTTTTGTTTGCCCTTGATAATCTCGAGGTTGATATGCAGATAGAGAACGCTGCAAAATCAACTGAAAATGTAAAAAAAACAATGGCATTGTCAATTCTGCATCACAACACTTTACACATTATGAATGCTAGCTACATTAAAGAGAGTGGTAGAGTTTCGAAATTACCTCTGTGAATAGATTAAATTACACGTATTATTAAATTGACTTTATTAAGTGCGTTTTAGTTATCATTAAACTAAAGAAATATGTTCTTTCAATAACATTAAATGTAAAATTATCCATCAACATTCCAAAATGCATTATGTGATTTTGTATATTAATCATCCTAAACAATATTATTCAGTTTATATGAAGGCAGTTTTTACCAAATGAACAATTGGAATTTGTTATTGGCTTATAGAGATTCATGTGAAAGCAGGAGTTTTAATAAAAGCACGTGTTATGTGGAGCATTTTTATGTTATACATTTTTATCTTACAAAAACAATGACAGCGTATTTTAAATACTTACTGCACAGCATTGATACTCTGAACTAAATTTTCCTTTCATATTCTGTTTACAATGTTATTATTGTTTATGATTCAACAACACTGCTAAAATATTTTCTCAGACTTACATTAGTGAAAACTGAGATTTTTACTTGAAATGTATAAATGCATTTTGTAGTTGTTGTTCATTTCTGAATATAAATAGTGCTTCTATTATCACATAGTTTATTTTGTGTACGAGTTCTGCTAATAAACCAACCAATAACCTTCATACCTTTCAGTCCTTTACAGACTCTAAAATAAATGCTTTGTCTGATTCCACCCTCCCGTTAAACTCCATTAATTCTGAGGTTACATTTAGCTGCTTCTCTCCTGTAGTATAGGAAGCAGTGTCTACCAAGTTATTTGCTCTATCTTCTGTATCCCTGTCCAGTCTGTTACTTAAAGAACTAGACCTCATTAAATACGTCTTGGTTAACTGCTTTTTGTGATCTTTTTTTGGCTTTAGGAAGTGTACATAGAATGTGAAAGAAGGATTCTGATGCCTTCTTCTGAACACCACACATGGGTCAGTTACAGAACCATCTGCTATCTTCCTGCTTCCATCAAAGTCTTCAAAAATGTAGATAACACCCAACTCACCACATATCAGTATGCAAAGCTTGCCTTCATTCCCATAAATTGTTTCCTTGCTCACTTAAGCCTGTAACACTCTCAAAGCACTTCATGAGCTTCTCTGGCCCTCTTTCCCGACTACCCTGCCTTCATTTTATCTTTGCTCAAGAACAATTTCTCACATTTCAGGTCAATAAACTAGTAACTTGATGTCTAATGCTTCTTCACCTGTTGGCAAAATTGCTCCTTACCTGTCTTTTCATTCTTGATGCCTAGTGGTCCAAGCATCCATCCTCAGCTGTCTTGACTACTATATTCCCCCTTTCTGGGCTCCCCAGGCCATGTATTCCAGCAACTTCAACAGATGCAGAACATGGACACACATCTTGCACTTGACTTACCAATCACACCTTAGCCTCCAAAGCTCTTGATACACTGATCACTGAATGACTTTCAAAACTCTATGTCAGTTTATTAAGGTCTACCACTCTAAGAGGCCCACCTATCTGCAACAGAAGAGTCTTCACTATTGCCCTCATTGGACCCTCAGGTCCTCATTCTACCATCTGTTGTTCATCCCCAGGTATTTTAAGGGCAGATCTGAGGGAAATGTCTTTTCAGAACTTGCCACTAGCTGTGGGATTATCTGCCAGAGCATTTATATATCCAGGACCAGTTAAATCCTTTTTGCAAGGCCCTAAAATCATTGCACTTGCCACGTCTTTATATTACAACTGCTGGTTTTCTCTTACTCCAAGTTGTTAGCACCAGGAGTCCTTTAAGGTAATTGTGAGCTATACAAAACCCCTACATACAGTGTTCGAAGTGGGCGGGATCCGCAGGGCATGGTGTGCCCCGACTTCTTTAATCCAATAGATTCCATTCCCCTACTTTTTTATTTTAAACATGCATCCCCGGATGGCAGAAATAGCCAAGGCCTACAGTTCGTGGCCGTTCGGGGACGGACGGGTGGGCAGAGAAGGAAAAGGATTCTGTCTTTTCCTTCTTGCCTAGAGAAGACAAGGACAGTGTCCACTTCTGCTCTGCTGCTGGCAGCTGCCACCCCCCTCTCTTTCTTCCTCTTATTCTCTCTCTTTCTGTACCACTCCTCCTCAGTTGCTGAAAACCGTAACTTCCAAGAAACTCATCCTCTCTTTCCTTCTTTCGTTTAGTTGTTCCCCTGTGAAACTAGATCCAAAAAGTGAAAAACACTTTTGCTGGAAATGTCGTCTTTTTTTGACAATTTTCTATTCCAATGTGAAGCCTCGGGAATAAAAGGTTTAAATTATGAAAAATAAATAAATAACTAAATAAAGCAAGACTGAGTGGTCGCAAAGTGGCCAGATTGATTTTATTCACACCCAAACACATCACCATCACTTGACAGAGTTTGCCAGTGCAGCGCTACTTTTATTTTCTTGTCTTTCTTTGAACAGCATGTTTTTACCGGTGTGGGGAAATGTATCAATCCTGGAGGTACTGCAATGCCTGATTGATGAGTGGATTGGAAAACAAAATGTGTAGCGCAGCTCTGTGTTTATGGATGTGGTCTTTTTAAACCATACCGCATACGTTTTGTAAGGATATAAGCAATGGGCATTAAAATGGGTCCCTTCCTGCCCTTAACTTTTCAGGCAAAAGCACTCACTGATTTCTGATTGAGTGTAAACGCGTTAAGGTAACCATGTTGTTCCTGATTACAATTTCACATGCTTTACTTAATCTTGCATTCTCTATGAGTGTTTGCTTTTTCCAGGATGTTGTTACTTTTTTTTTCAGGCAGCATATTACTCTTGTTTAGTGCGTAATTTGAATCTAGTCACATCCAGGTGTTTATAGCGGGGCACAATTGGGTTGTAGCTGAAGGCAGTGCAAGTTTCTCTCAGTGGGGCAGTATGGTGTTCAGTAGGGTAGAGGATGTGGCATTATAGTCAGAGTTTCCGAATTTGGAACTGGGGAACCAGGTTCAGCCTTAATGACCATCCACCAGACCACTCTCCCGAAGGAGCACATTCCCATGTTAAACCTTAGAAGGCCCCGCAAGGCCTTAGAAGCCCTGGTTTCTTAGCACCAGTAGATGGACCCTAGCGGTGGCAAGTGTGGGTTAACCTTGAAGGCTTGTCCACCACAATCCATACTGAAGTTTACCTCCAGTCTAGCGGACAGGCTATGAAGCAGCACACCCTAGAGCGACAGTGACTCTGTAAATGAGGTCAAAGGACCCTTGAGAAGGGCCGGCTCTAGGGCAGTGCGACCGGTGTGACCGCACCAGGTGCTGACTTTGGGTGAGGGCGTAAGCAACAATAAAAAAATCATGATAACTCTGGTGATTAATTTTCTTCTTAGAGAGAGGTTAGAGTTTTGTCTAGTGGAAGTTTAGGCTCATAGAAAGGTAGCACAGAGGGTTAATGTGCCTGCTGCAAAGAACATGTACCATGCAGATCACAAAGTGCACATAATGTAAATAGGTCAGTGGGTTACTGCTTTTGTCAGAGAGATCCTTTTGTTACTTGCAGTATATAAGTTAAAATCCTAACATAGAACAGTGAGCTATTAACTGTCATCTAAGAGCTGCATGCAAACTGGGCGAAGTTCGCGTAGCCGCGCTACGCGAGGCTACGCGAAGTTGTACAAAAACTCCGCGACACTACGCATAGTTACGTGAGCATGCGGAGTTGCTTGTTTCCGCATGCTCGCATTGTTTCGCGTATGCTTGCGTTGTGCTCGAGTATGCTCACGAGATGTTTTTGACGTTCGGCAATGCGGATGACGTGTTCGGGGGAAATATCGGGCAAACTTCACCACGCGGTCGCCAATGGGCGCGGCCATCTTGTTTTCTGGGGCCTGTTTTTCAATCCCTCTCCAATCTTTTCAATCCTTTGTATTTTACCCTGTTTTTCTGATCTTTTTTATTTATTATCTATCCCTCTCTGTCCCTAAGTCTATATTTTGTGTTTTATTTCTAGTTTTACTGCGTTTTTTTTACTTTTCTGCAGTTTTATATTACTTTCTTCTTTACTCTTCTACTTCTTCCCCTAACTTTATTTTTTCCTGCTAAATTTTCTTTTCCGCCCCCGCCCACCCCAGAACCATGGCTAAGGGAAAGGGAACCGGCTCCAAGGGCAAGGCGCCTGCGCCCAAGAGCCGCCTGCCTTGCGGCAGACTGCACCCACCAGGGGTGCAGGCCCGGTCCCTATTCAGCGAGGCGGAGGTGGCCGCCCTTGTTTTTTTTGTGCAGCGCCACCTCCCCTTGACCTTGGCAGCAGGCGGCAGGCCTGGCTCCGGGCATGCTACCCAGGAGCGTCACCGCAGGTGGACGAGGGTGCGCTGGGCAGTGTTTCGCTGCTCTGAGGTCTGGCGCACCCATAACCAGCTGACCCACCGGTGGTCAGACATCTTGGACCGGGAGCAGGACCTGCTGGACCTGCTAGGTGTCGAGGTCATGGGGCTTGGTGAGTAGCTAATACTATTGTGTGTTCTCTAGACTGTGTTACTGTTATTGCGAATATAATTGTATTCCGAATAGCAAGAATGCTGCTGCTTACATTGCAGGTAAACTTAAGTTTAAAAATCTTTAGTGATTGGTATTCTCCTAGACACAGGTGCTCGGCGCTACTAATCTTACTTGTTTGCAACTTTGCACTCGCTTGGGCTGATTATGTAAGAGTTTACTTTAGAGAACTTAAGTTAGGTAATGCTAGAGAGACTCTAGTCCTTCCTTTGTCCTCCTGTCAGTAAGATAGTGGTGGATAGGTAGTTTAGATACTTAGTTACTTAGTATTAGTTGATAATTTTTAAGCGGTCTACGTGATGGTGACGCATCCTCTGTCATGTGACTCACATCACGTGCTGCTGAGTGCTGCTTACTCCAGTCCTTAGTAGAACCTTTTGTAGTTTGTTTAGTGAGTGAGTAATAGGCTTAGCAGAACATCAGCAGCAACCAACCAACAATTTGGTGTATGCAAAAATGTATGCATGTGTCCTCCATCTATGCATTTTTGAGGACTAAAATAAATGGAAATGCAGAGTTAGTGAACAATTGGCCAGTCTGAATAGGTGGGCAAGGTCAGGTGGTACTTAGGCGTAGTATTCTGGAATCAGAATGGAACACTGGATTAGTGTTCATAAATAATAACTAGACGGTCTGCGAATCCCTCAATACTACCAGTCGATCAGATTAGATAGGTCAATTTTATTGCAATTGTTGTTTCCAAAAATGTTTTTTTGAGCGTTTTTAAAAATATTTTATTTGTTTCACACCAATCATCAATGTTTGTCTCTTTCTTTATTATATCTTACATGATCAGCACCCAGGGGCAAGAAGATGGGGTCCAAGTCGGCGGGAGCAGCTGGAGAAGAACACCAGGGCCAGGACCAGGACCGCTCCTCTACCGAGGGCTCTGCTGCTGTCCCCAGTAAGTCTACCTCCTGTTAATATTAATCATTATATTTCCCTAACTTTTACTGCACCTTATTTTTTCCGAACTATTATTTCCATTTCCTAATTCTATTTTACCAAATCTTCTTCGATCTAGACTATCTGTTCCAAATTCTTGTTATCCCTGCCTCTAACTGCCTCTGCTTTGACTCTCTGTACTACTACTATATTATTAGTCTGTCTGTAGCTAAGCTTGCCCAGTTGGCCACTCTTTATTTTTATTTAAAAGGTTTTAAAACTCATATTCACCAATAGCTCTAGCCACTGAGTCCAGTCCTTTGGGTTGTCCTCTTCTAGTCTTCTTAATCTTGATAGGCTTTGACAATTCCCACCAACAAAATGCCCAACCAGATATTTTACTATTTCTGTTAGGATAGGACATACTCCTACTAGTGTCTACTCTCTACTCTAGTACCCGGTTTGTACTAGTGATGTATGTGGAATATATATGTATTTTAACTATTTTTTCAATCTTTCTAGTGAAAAAGAATAAATAGGGGGAGGCATATATGGCATCTAAAAAATGTGTAATGTTTTTTCTAGGCGTACCAACCACCAGTGCCGGGGCCAGCGGCGGGGCAGGCGACGCCAGCCAGGAGGGAGCAGCGGATGCGGCAGCTGCCACAGGGGTGGGTGAGGCAGCAGCAGTTGCGGGCCCTGGTAAGTTATACTTATATTCCTTACTTATTGACAATAGTTACACACTCGCTGCAAGGGTGTACACTGTATGTTGAGAGAGAATAAGTTGTTGTTAACAACGGTTGAAGAAGAAGACACCCTTTACTTAGCATTAGAGGCGAGCAATAGCATTAGCGGTGGGAGTAGTTGAGTAACTAATGGCCTCTTCAATCTGACTTCAACTCAGCTGGGAAAGTTTTATGGAGAAGACTAAGAGTTAGACGACCTTGATGGATGGGTTGATCGAAAAGGGAAAGAAAGATGGGAGGAGGAATGACGGGCGAGATGTAAATATATATGGCTGGCAGAGAAGGATACGTGCCACGTGGGATGCATGCATAGGTGGCTGATAGGAAGGAATCAGATGCATGGGTGGTTGAAGGATGGGTGGAAGGTGAAAGAAGAAAAGATGCCTGCCTGGGTGGATGAAGCTGTATGGGTGATAGCAAGAATCCTCTGGGGTGTTTGTTGGGTCAAACTCAAAGGCAAGCAAGGAAAGAAGGACGCATGGGTGGTGGTTTAAAAAAAATAATAAATGTTTGTTGTTGTTAAAACAAACTAAGGTTTGTTGAGAGGTTAAGAAGAATGATAGACATGTTTACTTTGAATGGATGATGGCTGGATGGTATTCATCACATCATATTCATAGCATAGGTGGAGACTGTCACTGGATGAAGAGTCTTTGAAGAGAATGTAAAAGGAACCGCGCCAGAGTAGCAAGCAAAGCCAAGGAGAATAGAAGTTGTATGTTCAGAATACTCCCTTGACTCACAGTAGTTTGCAAGCACAGCATATATTTTGTGTATGTATGTTATCAAGCGCCTCCCTCCGACTCCGATGCCCACTCACTACCTATGTGAATTTATTTTCGACTGTTTCAGCCTGCCATGGGTGGCCTTCACTGGCCTATCGGCTGCATGGATTGGTTACTAACCAGTTACACAATCAATCAAAACAAAGTACCTCATGTCGTCCCATACATATATAAGCAATGATCATTTGGATAAGATATCATCTGCCTTGTTGTAGTAGGCAGGGTGAAAGTGAAATTGAGCAGTTGCCCTGGCCTTGATGTAACAGAGAGTATGGCCAGTGCCACCCATAATAGAAAAAATAAGATGATTGTGTAGTCAGCTTCCCCACCTGCAGAGTGCAGACAGTAGTAAATAAAAATAACGTGAGTCTGCGTCACGAGTATAATGTTTGTCTTGAGCGCAAGCTGACTGAGCTGGCATGCCGGCTGCAACAAGGTTACTTAATTTAGCTAAACAAGAGAGAAGAAGAAAACTGGTGTACTCGAGTCCATACTACCACAAATGTTATGTCATGTGCTTGCTAGTGCTACTGTGCCACTATGTGTAGAACTAATTTTGTGTTACTGTTTTGCTAACAGTATTACAATAGTCTTTTTTCTTTTTTGATATAGGTACTCCTTCCCAACCAAAAAGACCAGACAGGAAGGAGTTGGCAGCCATGGCCCGGCGCCGGAAGCTTGAGGCCATTCGGAATAAGTATCGGTTGCTGGTGGCTCTGGCGGAGGAGGAGGCGGCAGCAGCTGCAGCCTCCTCCAATGTCCCAGGCCCCAGCCAGGCCCCTGGCCCTCGAGTGGTATGGTACCACGGTCTGGCAGCTTCCCTCCACACTACATCCAGCACTGCTGCCCCCCCTGTGGATGCAATTGCCGAGCCTTTAAGCACTGCGTGCTCCTCCGAATGGCACGCCTAGAGGAGCAGGTAAAGGAGGTCCTTAAGAGACAGCGAGCCTGCCGATAGACTGAGATCCCGTTGGATTGCCCCTTTTTTTAAATTCTTTTTTTGGGTGGGTGGGCATTGGGCTACGTTGGGGAAAAGTTGGGGTTTATATTTATTATTTATTATGGACAATTTTTTAATTCAACGCCACGGACATTGTTTTGACTCTATCTTTTGACTTTTTGGACATTGGTTGGGGTTAGGGAGAGGGGTGGGTCAGGTGTTGTGGTATTTTTTACAATAGTTTATTTTGTTAGGGGATTAAATTATATTTATACTTAAACTTTACATACGATGTAAATGTTTTGTGGTGGGGTTACTCTTTTACGTCACATGGTTTCCTTCCTTTGCTGCTGCAAAATAATCTGCCAATTTTGTAACACACGAACAGATAGATGCGGTACCCTCACTGAGTGACTTGTCCTACTAATACTGTTGGTCTCTCCTCCTAGTATATGCAGTCTGCCACTCAAGGGTGTGGGTGTGTGAATTAATGAACCAATTAATTTCCATTATTAATTATGCCTCCGCCAAACTTCTTCTCTTACCTGTGATTGATGTTTAAACTTAGGCACAGTGATGGCTGGTTATAGTGATGATGGTTTGTGTTTCCCAAGATGCCATGGTTGTGGTGGTAGTAGTAGACACTGGCAGTAGCATTTGCAAAAAAAGAAAATGAGACAGTCAGTCGCCTGAGAGAGACTCTGGGAGGAGTAGTAGAACGAAGTACAGTACAGTACACAAGAAGAATGCCAAACAATAATAATAATGTTGATTAGCAACGCTAAAGTAAAATAAAACATAATGGTGGTGGGGATAGCCTAGTACAACAAGTTACAAACTGTAGTTGTGTCGAGTCACTCGACACAAGCGTAACCTTTAGTGCTGTGTAGGAGGATGATGAATCCAATCGATGTCGGCAATTAATTATGATGGACTAGGTTCCTTTGGACAAAAAATTGACTTGCAAATATACTGAGCATGGGTGGGCAAGCAGAAGAAGATCCTCGTCCTGCCTTGAAATTGAATCAGTGTTGCTTTCACCACATCCGCCCCAGCAAGCGTGTGATCAATTATTGGTGTACATTTAATTTAGTCACACCTCAATATAAATCACACAGCCCGGGGAAGAGGGTTAGGGTTTGATGAATGGTTGGGAAGGGGGGTTTGGGGAAAGGTTTGACAAAGAAAAACACTACGCATGGACAAACAACAAAACACAATCTTGGCAGACGACCATCATATCCATAAATCTGTTAAGGGAGAAAAAGGAAATGCATGCATGATGATGATGACTTGATGGTTAATGATAAGTAGTACTTACTAACTAATACCAAAGGGAGTCACCCTTCCTGAGTGGAGATGGAGAGGAGGAAAGTAGGGGGTACTCTTGTCGTGTGCTACTCTGCTTGTGGGAGGCAGGGTGTCCTCATCTTGATGCCCTCACACACCCCGAAGGATGTCATTCTTCATCATTGGGCTTTTGCTCCTCGTCGGGCCGGCGCTGCAATGCGCTACGGGTCCCCCGGATAAATCAAAGGAGTAGAGATTCCCTTAGTAGGTAGGGTAAGATCCCATGAGATCAGGGAGGGTCACTTGAGAGGGTTCTCTCGGTGCATCTGGGCTGTGTCACCTGTGTGCCTCTCGCTGTCTCCGCCGGCACCGACATTTTCGGGCCACTGTAGATATAAATTTCTTATCCGGTCCTTACGAAGCGCCCTGGATCTCCCCCTGAGACCACTGAAGCACGAAACATGTTGACCATAACATATGCCCACTAGGGACATATAATCACCCAGCTACCAAGGGGCATAATACCCCTTAAAGCAGCTCCATACACTTTGTTTTAATAATGACAGAGGGATCACTTTATTAAAAATTAATCACTCTCCCTCCAGCCATTTTTTAATACACTTTCTAGGACTTCACTGCTACTTACACCCACGCACCCATACGGCTTCATCAAAAGATCTTCGAAAAAGAGACCCTTCGGGGGACCCGTAGGGCATTGCAGCGCCTGCCCGACGAGGAGCAAAAGCCCAATGATGAAGCATGACATCCTTCGGGATGTGTGAGGGCATCAAGATGAGGACACCCTGCCTCCCACAAGCAGAGTAGCACACGAAAAGAGTACCCCCCTACTTTCCTCCTCTCCATCTCCACTCAGGAATGGTGACTCCCTTTGGTATAAGTTTAATTTCGGGAGCACGGGTCACCGGACCTTTTAGAATAGCTCCTAGAGTCCCCCTCTTTTGATAAATAGGAGTACTTACTAACTAGACTAGTAGACAGTACAGGGCAGCAGTATATTATTAATTATTATGCAATTTGCCATGCCTGTCTGCCCTCAGAGAGACCCAAATTACATACATTTTTACTTCTGTTGTACCGGGCTTACTTTTTAAAGCTAGCAAAGAAAATTAAAAAATAGCTGTAGGGATCAATTATAAGCAGAGAGCAAACAACAACAACACACAGTCGTAATGATTGAAGAGAAAAAAATGAATAAATTATTTAAAAGATGATGAATGTTGATACTAAAGTGTTACTGTATGTTATCCTGGTCAAATTGGGGAGTTGCATCTCGGCATTCCTCTTGGTCCTCCCTTCCATGGACGCTGCGTCCGTAAATCTTGGGTGCCACTGACTACCTGGCGGATGCGGATTGGTAGGTGAGTGTGAGTTGTTTTTCTCTGTTTAGCACAGGGTAAAGGCCGGCCTGTAAGTGTAGATGGAAAAACAAAAGGGATATTTTAAAAATCAAAGAGAAAAAAAAGCATAAATTACGGAGGAGTGCAAACACTTTCAGAGTGCCATGGCTAAATCATGTCTACTCTGTTGTCTGTTTCCAGCATTAACCTACAACAGCAACAGGACAGAGCAGGCCCACAGCGCCCACCCAACCTCCACTTAGCTTAGATTTTGACTGAGCCAGACAGAGCACACATATCACATATACAGCAACATAGCATTTTCCAAAGTAAGTAACTAAATCAATGGCATGCACAGCTGTCAGTCATACCATCACTACTACACTCGTGACTCGACTCCACCACTACACAGACATGTAGGTCTGTTGTGGTTGTTGTTGACTTGTTTACCTTTTATGCCACTCATGAAATGCCCTGAGTTATTCCATCAATCATCTCCGATCCTACTGACTGATTGCGAAGATATTATGTCACTGTGGTCATCATCATGGTGTTGGACTCAGTCTGCAGTGTACCGAGTGAGTCCATATTCCATAGTCAAAAATGCAATGGATTGGCCTGCATTAGAAGTACAATTTTGTTATTAAACAACAAGAAGGGAAACATTGACTTGAGTCACTTTTAGTGTGTAGATTAAATAATAGTAGTACACAATGAATTCACTTCATGCACAACAAACAACAACAACACAAACACCAATCACTCAGAGTCAGCGTCCAATGCATGCCATCATTACCTGTTCCTTGTTCTCATCTTAAGTTAAGGGGCAGTCTTTCTCGGCTCGGAAAGGAGGATAGCTATAGTAGTCATCATGTTCCACTTCTTTTGGAGGGAC
Organism: Calotriton arnoldi; assembly: GCA_963921515.1. Classification (NCBI taxonomy): domain Eukaryota; kingdom Metazoa; phylum Chordata; class Amphibia; order Caudata; family Salamandridae; genus Calotriton; species Calotriton arnoldi. The sequence goes on along the minus strand of CAWUFW010011784.1, from coordinate 54,673 downwards.
TCGACGAGGCAACATTTTCTTGTACTATCCTCCATCCAATCATCATCTGGCTTGAGGGAAATGGATTTAGGGTGAGTCAGGAGGATGGAGCAGGGCTCGGAGGAGTGGACTTAAGTTAAATGCACACAGCTGCAACTCCAATATGGCAATAAAAAGACTAGAAGAAGGTGGTGATGGATTTGTTGTGATTCGAAGTTTCAAACCAGAAAGACAGAGACACACACAAATAAAAGTAAAATAAGGAAGAAAGAAAGTAAGAAGTTCAAAGCCTAGTTGTCAGGGAAGTATAGTTCGTCCTCAAACTCTGGTAGTTCAACCAGAAGTAGGTAATCATCTAACACACTACTTCCATCACCTAAGTCGCTGTCCTCATCTTCCTGCGTTGATTCACGTATTTTGTAATTCAGTGGTATAAAGTGCTGATTCATTTTGATCATGGTTAACCTCTTCACGTTTTTGGGCGAGAGACTGGTCCTTTTCACTGTTACAATGGCACCAGCAGCACTGAAAACACGCTCAGAAGAGACACTTGCGATAGGGCAAGCCAGATAGTTTATCGCCAGCCTGCTGAGCACTGGCCATTGGCCCCTTTTCCCATACCAATACAGCAATGGGTTTTGATCAATGTAGACCTCTGTTGGGTCATCCAGATAGGCCTCGACCATCCGCTCAATGTTCAGGGGTGCTCCACTTTGCTGGGCCTCTTTTGTCTTTGCATCAGCACTGGACCTAGCAAGCCCTTGCTGTAAATACCAATCCTGTGCCGATTTTACTGGGGCTGATGATCCAGTTCTTGCTGTTGTCGATAGTGTTGGTGACAGCTCTGAGCCAAGCGCACTGCCCTCAGGCTCTGAAGTTGAACTTGACGCCGGATGCCCTGCTGCAGTGCTTGTTGTGGGTTTGAGTAGCGGGCCTTTAATTACCAGCCGTTCATTTTCCAAGTCACTGGCTGCCTCAGCTATCCAAGTTTTGTGCTGGGCAACATCCACTTCTGAAAAAGGAATTAATGTCTTAGTGTTCAGTGCCGATTTGTACCGTGGATCCAGAATTGTGGCACAAATGTAATGTTTTTCTGAAACAATGCGAGTTTGCACTCTTGTATTTTCAGCTAAGCGACGGGATAAGCTCTCCACCAACTCATATGCTTCATTGTTTTCCTCCACACCTGTGTACGTTTCAGACACCTCCTTCAGCTGTTGCTCTAGCATGTGCAACAATGGGATAGCTTGGCCCGTAGTACAGTCCTCCTTGCTGACTTCCCGTGTGAAGAGCTCACAAGGAAGTAGCATCTCTGTCAGGCATTTAACTAGGCCCCATTGGTCCATCTGTAGGGTCATGCCTTTCACAGTCGCATCCCTTATACTTTGCATGACATAGTCATTGATTGGCCTGTACTGATCAAACAGACGATCAAGCATGTAATAAGTTGAGTTCCAACATGTTGGCACCTCCTGGATGAGTGCTTTGACTGGCATTCTATGCTCACGTTGAATGATCCTCAGCTGCTTCCGGGCTTTAAAAGAATGGCTGAAATGTGTGCATATTCTTCTGCAGGTGGTCAGTAAGTTGCTGACTCGGGCTTCTTTTTTTCAGAAAGTCTTGAACAATAATGTTAATGCAGTGCACCAAACACAGGACCCTGAAATAGCCACCATCCTGCATGGCCTTAACTATATTACTGCCATTATCCGTGGCACAAAACCAATGTTAAGCCCTCTTGGGTGCAGCCATTCAAAGACCTTGCTGTTAAACTCTTCCAAAATGTTTGTAGTAGTATGAGATTTCTCCATGGCGAACATGGCTACAGTTGCATGTTTCCGAGTAGCATTAAAAATCTCAGCAGTGTCAACAACACCTGCTTCAGATATCTTTTCTCTAACCCCCACAAAAGAGATCCAGTGTGCAGTGATGCACATGTAATCAGTGGCTTGGCAACTGGTCCACATGTCTGTTGTCAGGTGGATATTGTGAACAGCACTGTGCTGCAAAGCTTGTCCAAGCAATTCCAGCACATCGTGATGTAGTGCTGGAACAGCTACTCTGGCGAAATAGGACTGGCTCAGAACCTTCCATTTTGGGCAGATGGCTGTCACAAATTCAAGGAAACCCACCCCTTCCCCAAAAGAAAAAGGGAGAAGGTCCAGCGCTAACATTTTAGCCAGCTTCGCATTGTACAAACGTGCCGTTGGGTGGTTGCGTTCGTACTGGCCCTCCGACCTAAGCATGCTGACAATGGTAGGCTGGATTTCTTTCCTTTCTGGTGCAGCTGATGCAGGTGACTTCTTGAACCCAGTTAGGCTCAACGACGCACTTTTTTTCATTGCGGTACTCTGTTGCCTTGGTGTCTCACTCTCAGCCTGACTCTTACCACGGTGCCACTGAGATGTTGCTGAGGATGTGGGCGGTACCACTACACTGCTGGGGACAGGACTACTTTGTGTACCAGAGAAAATGTCTCCCTCTTGTTCACCTTCCACCGCGATCATATCTTCTTCTACTTCTTCATCCCCACCAACAGCAATGGGTGTAGTTTTACTTTTTTGTGCGCTAAGTAGGTGCGCCTCACACTGGATCATGTGGTGTTTTTTCAGATGGGCTGTTTGGCCTCCGGTACCATAGTTTGTACCAAGCTTACCCCGACTAACACCTTGTCGACAAATTGAGCATATAGCAACGTTGTCCTCCTTACTGCTGACTGAAAAGAAGTCCCAAACTGGGGAGGTGAACTTTCTTGTGCTGCTGGAGGTGCCACTTGCAATGCCGGATGAACTGGAGGGTGTGCCTGGAATTTGACTCTGTGCAGTTACAGTACCACTACCTACTAAGGTGGTGGTTGTGCTGGATGTAGGTCCTTGCCGGGCCTTTTCAAATGCAAATATGGAAGCTGGAGGTCGTGTTGGTGTTACCTGTGTTGGTGGTATCCGTGCCACAACCCTCACAGCAATTTGGGATGGGGTAATAATAATGTCGGTCTCCATCTCCACTGGGGCAGGAGTGATATTCATGATGACTGGCTCGTCATCATCCTCCTCTTCTACATCTTCCCCCATAACTCTAAGGCTTTCTTGAACCTTCCTTTTCCTTAGCCTTGTCGCGTGGCGTGCCTCACTCTCAGGCTGAGCTGGTCGGTTCCAAGTGGTATCTAGATCTTCAGAAGGGGGGATTGAAGAAGAAGTTGATGGACTAACCCTCCTTCTCCTTGCTGGGGATCTGGAAGACAATGGATCTTCTGAAAGAGTGGCTTGCTCTTCTTCCTCTGCAGGAAGCTCGATTTCCTGAACTACCCCTACTTCGGGAGGAACAACTACTATTGTGGGCTGTTGTTGCGGCTGTTGTTGCAGCTGTTGTTCCGGCTGTTGTTGCCCACTTATCTGCTGAGTTTCCGCCTGCGTTGATTGGGTACTACTTTGCGATAATTACATTTCAACATCACTGCTCGTTGGCATTTGCGCAAGAAGACTGGGTACCTCTGCGAAACTCATGGGTTTGGGCCTAGGTTGGTGGGGTGGGCCCGCTGATGCGGAGGTGCTGCTCCCAGCTTGGTCCCCGGACACCGCTGATGCAGGCGTAATTTTTTGTTTCCCAAAAAACATATTGGGCGACACACCAGTCTTGGTAAGTGGCAGTGCCACTTCCTTCTTCTGTTCCTTCTGCTCACTGGAAACTTTCTTGGTACTGGAGGACGTGGTACTTTTCTTTGGGGCCATCTTCGTCCGATGTCAGCAGGACGCAGGTGCACAAGTTGCAGAGATGTCTGTGGTCACATGTCACGTGACGTGGTGCGCAGCAGGACTTCTGTCTGGCAGTACAGCAGGTGATGATGACACCTCCTCCTCAGTCTTTTTGTGCACCTAAAAGCAAAGAAGCCAGAAGAACATCAGTGAAATGTTGCATTTGTTGTTGTGGTTCAATTACTACTAGTACAAACAAACAAATATAATATATAACTTAGTGTGTGGTGGTCAAACTTGTTAGTGTTATATTATAAAATTTTATTAACTCAGTTTAAGTTATAAAAAAAAAACCTAACAGTGTAGCCATTTATGAGACTTTGACAACAAGGGCTTTCATGTTATACTGTGTACACTCAGGAAGGATAGGAAAGAATAAGAACAAAAAGAAAAATACAAATGTAATGGAAGTGGAACCTGTTTGGCATTAATTTGCGCATCACGTCATTCAGGGAGCTGCAGCTGGCAAAGGGGATGGAAGCAGTAAGCCAAGAGGAACAAAGGGAAGACATGCAGGCCTATATGGCAAAATCAGCACACTACTAAACTACCACCACAAAATGGCCACCAGCCACATGGTCACTCACAGTCACAACAAGCAGGAGGCCTGGAAAACAATGAACTCCAGCAGGCCTATATGGCCAGGCAAAGGAGGCATGCTAAACAACACAGCTTTAATGCAAAAATGCAAAAACGAAAATCCACAGGGCTAAAAAAGGTTGGAAAGTTACGCAACAACCACACCACACACACACACACATCCAACAAAGTCATTTATTTAACACACACCAAAAAAGGGAAATACCCTCCAAAAAACACATTTTGCAATTCAATCCAATACCTTCCATGCCCTAAATGATGTTTAAATTCAACAGACACCACAGAGACAGTTGTTTCATGCACCCATGAGTAGCTCTGGGCCTACTGGATGAAAGGCCTATTGGCAGACTAGGCCACAAGCTTGCAGGCCTATGGCAAAAGCACACTGGCTGGCTCCAGAAAATGGCCGCCAGCCACATTGCCAGGCCACCCACAACAATAAGAAAGGGAAGACAGACAATGCAGGCCTATGGCAAAAGCACACTGCCTGGCTTCAAAATGGCCGCCAGCCGCATGGCCAGACCCACAACAACAAGAAGCCTAGGCCAAGAGGAACAAAGGAAAGACATGCAGGCCTATATGGCAAAAGCAGCACACTACTAAACTACCACCACAAAATGGCCACCAGCCACATGGTCACTCACAGTCACAACAAGCAGGAGGCCTGGAAAACAATGAACTCAAGCAGGCCTATATGGCCAGACAAAGGAGGCATGCTAAACAACACAGCTTTAATGCAGAAATGCAGAAATGCAAAAACGAAAATCCACAGCGCTAAACAAGGTTTGCAAGTTACACAACAACCACAACACACACACACATCCAACAAAGGCATTTATTTAACACACACCAAAAAAGTGAAATACCCCAAAAAATACACATTTTGCAATTCAATCCAATGCCATCCATGCCCTAAATGATGTTTAAATTCAACAGAAACAGCTGTTTCATGCACCCATGAGTAGCTCTGGGCCTACTGGCTGAAAGGCCTATTGGCAGACTAGGCCACAAGCTTGCTGGCCTATGGCAAAAGCACACTGGCTGGCTCCACAAAATGGCCGCTAGCCACATGGCCAGGCCACCCACAGCAACAAGAAAGGGAAGACAGACAATGCAGGCCTATGGCAAAAGCACACTGCCTGGCTTCAAAATGGCCACCAGCCACATGGCCAGGCCCACAACAACAAGAAAGGGAAGATAGACAATGCAGGCCTATGGCAAAAGCACACTGCCTGGCTTCAAACTGGCTGCCAGCCACATGGCCAGGCCCACAACAACAAGAAAGGGAAGACAGACAATGCAGGCCTATGGCAAAAGCACACTGCCTGACTTCAAAATGGCCACCAGCCACATGGCCAGGCCCACAACAACAAGAAGCCTAGGTCAAAAGGAACAAAGGATACACATGCAGGCCTTTATGGCAAAAGCGGCACACTTCTAAACTACCACAACAAAATGCCCACCAGCCACATGGTCACTCACAGTCACAACAAGCAGGAGGCCTGGAAAACAATGAACTGAAACAGGCCTATAATGGCCAGGCAAAGGAGGCATGCTAAACAACACAGCTTTAATGCAATAAAATGCAAATACGAAAATCCACAGGGCTAAACAAGGTGTGCAAGTTACACAACAACCACACCACACACACACACAACAAAGGCATTTATTTAAAACACACCAAAAAAGTGAAATACCCCAAAAATACACATTTTGCAATTCATGCCCTAAATGATGTTTAAATTCAACAGACACCACAGAAACAGTTGTTTCATGCACCCATGACTAGCTCTGGGCCTACTGGCTACCCACAATATATATATTTTTTTTTAAATGATGAAAAGTACAAAAATTGTAGTTGCAGCAACTGCAATGCCCCAATCAAACAAACAACACCAACTTACTTGTAAAATCTCAAATCCAAAAGTCCTCAAATCCAAAAGTCCTCAAATCCAATGAGATATGATGCAGCAGTCACAAAGAGTGATCCTTCCAGCTCCAAATCCAAATGAAAAGTGAACAGGACATGGACAAAGCACTGGGAGGAGCCTGCTGGACAGGAACAGGAAGTTGGAGACTCTGGGGCACTTCCTTCCTCTCCAAAAAAAAAGTAAAAAAAGAAAATGGACTCATTGCACAAAAAAGTACAGCCAAATGTCAATCTGAGGAGTTTTTTCATCCAAATCATCATTTTCGAGAAGGTTTTATGCTGCTCGAGAGATATTCTTCTCCAGATTGCAAATTTTGCGTGTTCGGCATCGCGTGCTTCACCAAACTTCCGCCGGATGTCCGATGGCGCGTCCCAATGACGTGTTCGCGATCGCACAACCCCGCGGGATCGCGCGGCCGTCTACCAAAATCTCGTGGCGCATGCGAATGGATAGGAAAACTCATCGGAGAACGCAGGGATTCCAGTAAGTCGCTACCGTGCATGCGAAAACGCATTTTGAAAGCGCGAACAAGGGGAAAACTCCGCTACGCCGCGGATCGCGGAGTTTTTGGTAACTCCCCGTTCTACGTGGAAAGCGGAGTCGCCAAACATCCGCAAACTCCGTGAGCGGAGTGGATTTTACCGCCCAGGCTTAGTATTAATTAGAGTGTTATGGTTTTTTCCCCAGTCTTTGACTATCCTAATGTTGCAAAAAGTGTTCATTTGGATAGAAATCAATTCTGGTTATTAAAGAGAAACCCCAACCATGGTATTATGTTTTAAATTCAGAGTTTGTGTTTCTCCAGATCAATCACTATTAAATTATACTGCCTACTAGTATGGTTGTCACGTGACTTCTACACCTTGTAGTCCTTAGTCTTATGTAACATTTCCTATACAGTGATTTACACATGTATAATGGATTGGCTCTATGTAATGTGTGTGATGTAAAGTGCTCTGACACCCTACACTGGTATGAATGGCGCTGTAAATCAAATTGAATCCATCTGAGATAGTGTGGTTATGGAGACTTGAGGGGCACTGTTAAAGAGTGGTAGTGAGGGAATCCGTGGTGGAGGTGGCCATTAGGGGCACCAACGAACATTGTTGCACAGGGAGCCACCAACGCTAAAGCAGGCCCATCCCTTGAGGCCAGTCCGCCTCAACCATGCAGGATTTGCACGCACATCAAACAAAGTTTGCATACTTCACAGTCTCTCTGCTTCCTGCACAAGCACTTTTAACATGTGCTGCCTTCTTTAGGGCCACTGGAATTATGCAGCAAAGGAGGACAAGATGACGCCGCAGTGTTGACTTAATTATGCAGCAAAAAAGGCTGCAGCCTAATGCAGTATATTTTCTGATACTTTTTTTTACATTTTTACACATGCTACCAGTCTCTGGAAAGATTTGCTTTATTAGTACCAGTGTAAAATACAAATGCAGCAGTGAGAAAGGTGATCAGTCACCCTTTGCAAAGGGCCGTCCACTTCGCAGCAACACAAGTCACATTTTTTTGTAACTTTTGATCCGTTTGAGCTACAAACAATTTATTAGTTAACATTGTCAGATTATGCACTAGATGTTGTATTATGTGGCAAATATGGCAGAGCCATAATTGTACAGAAAACATTTGCAAACTAGGATATTTTGCCATTCATGTTTGAAGTGCTCTTGTGGAAAAGGGAGGAGAAATGCTGATGACAGAAACTCCATGGCTCAGAGACAAATGACTTGTGCTTCCATTTTTAAGAGTATTTGGGACATTCTGTGATTGAAAACATACCCCACTTTGTAAAGGTATTTTAACGTCAATAACTCATATTAAACCTTAAATAATCATGTGTATCCATTGGTTGAATTAAATAACATAATAAGCTGTAACTGGTCAGTGAAATGCCAAACAAATACTAAAAATTTGAATGTTTTGCGCATTCTGGTCACACCTGTGACTCCGCCCACTGATCCCAACTTCGGGCTATTCCCTCCCTCTGATTCTCCGCCCACAGTTCCCCTACTTTTCCCCCCCCACTTTGAACACTGCCTACATACATATATACATACATGGTACTTGAGTGTACGATTGGTATGGAGAAGTCTAAAGACAGATCAAGTTTATGGAGGGAGATTTATATTAATAGTGTTATGGTGGAATGGAAAGAGAGAGAGAACGTACAGTGGAAGACATCGAGAAGTGGAACGGTGGAATGAGAAAGAAGACAAGAATTGTATGGCACATTAATAATTGGTATTATGTCACATAGTAACTCATGGGTCAGTGTTAGAGCTGGCACCCTTGTTGTGGTTCTCCCCTGACTTTTTTGGCTTCAACCCTCCTGTTTATCTGATTTAGTTTTTGCTGCCTTAAGGACTCTGTGCATGTTACCCTTGCTAACCAGTGTTAAAGTGCTTGGGCGCTCTCATTAAAACATGGGAGAATTGGCTTACTCCCAATTGGCACATTTTGTTTACCTGTACGTCCCTAATAAAGTGGTGCTACATGCACCCAAGACCTGTAAATGAAATATTAGTACTGGGCCTTCAGCACTGATTGTGCCACCCACTTAAGTAACCCTTCAAACATGTCTCGAGCCGTCCATTTCAGCCTGTATGTGCAGTTTTCAAACTGTCATTTTTACCTAGCAAAAGAAACCTTTTGCCAGGCCTAAGCCTTCATTTTTAATACATATACATCATCCATAGAGCACGCCTGAACAGGCCAAAGGGCTAGCTCTCCCATAGAAAACATTGGAATTACCTTATTACATTTTATAAGCTTTAACTTTCATTTGGGAACACGTAGACAAGTCGGGGATGGTGTCTAAATATTTGTAATTGAAAGCCCTCTTTAATGTTAAAGTTGGATTTTTAATCACAATTCTGAAATGGACACTATTAGAAAGTTGGTATTTTCTTGTCCTAACTATTTGGTGCCTGCAGCCTGTTCCTGGGTCACAAGACTAGGTGTAGCTGGCAGTTGGTCTTTGTGTATTGCTTCCAGCCCATGAGACAAAGGGAAGATAGGTGTTGGCAGGATGTGCCACTCTGAGTTAATGAGGAGGAGGAGCTGTCACTTACCACACTTGTACATCAAAAAGGCTCTGCCTGAGCACTCTCACAAAGGTATTGTCACTAGTCTATTGTGACTGTTGACAAGCTGGAGCCAGGAATGGAAAAAAGGGTATGCCTGGCATCTCAGGGGATGGAAACCGCTAGAACAATCTTGTAATGAAATAAGTCCTGTGGCCCATGTGTAGATTAGGTAGGTTGGTTTATTAAGTAGCTTCAATGAAGAGCCACACCAGGAGCAGCCTCCCTGCTGCTCATCCCATACTCCAACTGACACTCTCAGAGATACAACATTCCACTGTGTTACCACGCACCAACATTCCACACCACACTCACACTGGCTGAGCGGCAGGTATAACAAATCTCCCTTCTTTACAGGGAAAAAGAACACAATGGGGCAGATTCACAGAACTAATCTGAGGTAACTTTAATGGGTAGAGAAAACTGGGTTTATGTGCTACAGTTGTCAGGGCCCAGTATTAGTAGTGGCACGTTCCTCACAAATGGCTACACCCAAAAGCCATTATAGGGTAAGTCTAGAGAAGAATGGAGGATTGTGCCTTCTCAAATTCGGATGTATCTGTGCGGAATAATTTCCAAACGTTCTTTGGTGATTTTCAAATGCGTAATATTTATTTGTATTCTCATGCATAGAACAGAAACAAAGTAAAGAAACAGCCGACACGTGTTTCGCCCATATGGCCCATCGGCCGAGGGCTTTTCAAGGCTGAAAAAGGGTAAATATAAATATAAAGAAAAAGAAAAGGAAAAAGCGTTTGGGGGCAGGGAAATCGACATATGTGAGAGTAGTTAACATATGGAGAATAGTAGTTAGGTGAAAAATGAAAATAGAATATAGTTTGAGAAAAAGTGGGAAGAGATAATAGTTTAGATATGGGGAATAGTAGTTAGGTGGAAATGAAATTAGAATAAGGTTTAATAAAAAGTGGGAAGGAGAAATTAGAAGTTTGAATAGCATAGAGCAGGAGAAGGGGAAGTGGGGAAATAATAGTAGTTGGATGAAAGTGGCAATGGGATAGAGTTTTAAGAAAGGTAGAGAGAGAAGTTAAAAAAAATTGTTGTAAATGACAAAAAACAGGATAGGGTTTTTTTGGGTAAGGTACAAAAACAGCAGGAAAATAAATTCACAAAATTTGTCATGGTACAAACATCTACAGATCTGCATATAAAACATAAGGCTCGTATTGAGAGGAATCAGATACGGTCATCAAGGCAATCCATGTATAACATATTTAACATATAACACATATGACATGAGACTTGTATTGAGAGAAATCAGATATGGTCATCAAAATGATACTTATATTGTCAGTCATAATTAGGTTTGGAAGGTCACATAGCCCTATTTTCAAAGTAAAATAGATCGGAATGGGACATCGTAAAGCACGTAATTGAGCATTCAAGGTGCGGGGTGACACGTATGGTCATTAAAGTAATTCATGTGCAATCATATATTAGGCCCTAGGACTTTAGGTCATCCTGTTCTGATAATGTAAACAACTATTAATAAAGCATATACAGTTCAAAGAAATAGGAAAAAAACCTAACTGCTGAACATCGAAAATATCAAAAAAGAAAAAGTTTTCTCCCACATAACTTACCGAAGGACGAACTTAAGGCCCTCAATGAATTGAGGAATCTTCCAGAGGTGGTGATTAAAGAAGCGGACAAGGGGGCAACGTGGTACTACTACATACGGATGACTACATAGCGGAAGCTCACAGACAATTGAAAGACACCACCTGCTATCGAGAATTATCCACCAATCCCACAATCAAAATACAGGAAGATCTAAAAAGAAACTAGATACATGGTATACACAGACTCTGCTAACCCTGGAGGAACGTAATGAACTTTACGTAGAACATCCGACCATGCCAACATTATACCTCCTACCAAAAATACACAAATGTAAGACCAACCCACCAGGGAGACCCATCATTGCAGGCATTAACTCTGTATGTTCCAAACTGGGAGAATATATTGACTACCAATTACAACCATTTATGAAGGACCTACCATCATATATCCGGGACACAAAAGATATCCTTCTCAAATTGAACAATATCCAGTGGAATGACGATTGTCTGCTGGCCACCATCGATGTGGTCAGTCTCTACACCTCAATCCGCCATGAGGATGGAATGGAGGCAGTCCGTAAATCACTAGCCACCAAACCAGTCCATTTCCTAGAGTCTAATGAGATGATTCTTGATATGCTACACTTCTGTCTTACAAACAATGTCTTTACATTCAATTCCAAATACTTTTTACAAACACAGGGGAGCGCAATGGGAGCCAAATTCGCTCCCCCATATGCCTGCATCCTTATGGGACTGGTTGAGAAATACTGGCTGTGGGACGACAAATTCACCAAGTACACCCCCACATAATTTATTGGGGGCGGTATATCGATGATATTCTGTGCATCTGGCAGGGACCCGAATCTACACTTAAAGAATTCTTGCACAACATCAACACAAACAGATTGAATATCCAAACAACCAGTACCATTTCTCCTACCCAAATAGACTTTCTAGATATAACAATCTATGTGGAGGACAACAAATTACAAACTAAGACATTCCGCAAACCTACCTCAGCCAACTCAATCCTCCGGGCGGACAGCTGTCACCCACAAAAACCATCCAGAATATCCCGAAAGGGGAGTACCAACGAATGAGAAGGAACTGTAGCCAGCTCTATGCCTACAAAGAAAGCTCAGACCATCTAACGAATAGGTTACTGAGCAGGGGATATCCCGGACAACTCCTGGAGAAAACATCCAAAGAATGTGAAAAACTATCACGAGATGATCTACTCAAACCCAAAGATGTCATAAGAAATGGGAATTCTACCAAAATCAGGTTCCTTACGGATTACCACAATGGACACCACTGTATCAGAAAGACTTTGAAGAGACATTGGTATCTCCTGACTAATAACTCATCTTTAACCAACCAGATGGAGAAATTCCCCCAAATGGGCTTCAGGAGAGCGAAAAACCTTAAACAAATTCTGTGCAAATCAGAATTTGTAGACAAACGGAACAAACCCAAAACAAATTTCTTGACCAAGCCTTGTGGCTTTTACATCTGCCACGACTGCAATGCATGTAAATTGGGAGTCAACAAACAGGTGGAATATAAACATGACTCATACACCACCCTCCGAATCACTGATTGGATTACTTGCACATCAACATACACCATCTACATTATAATTTGCCCCTGTAATAAAATCTACATAGGCAGCACAATCAGGGCACTTAAAACAAGAATTCTGGAACACTACCGCAACATCAATAAAGAAGAGGTGGGACCCCCACTGACTGAACACTTTCAAAAAGTTCACCCACACAAAAAGACCTTCAACTTTTTCGGTCTGGAGATTGTGAAACCAGCCTCTAGAGGAGGCAATCGAGAGCTTACCATGAGGAGGAAAGAGAGCGAGTACATAATGCGTCTGAACGCCACGACACAAGGACTCAACAAAGATGCAGAAATGCATTACTGGTTGTATTAACGGAACATAACTGTATAGCCAATGCCAGTTTTTTCCATAAGTGTACTGTATAATCAATGCTAGTATATTCTACAGTGTACCAGACAACATTTCTGAGTATGTCTACCTGCCTACGCCATAACTGTACAAACAATGCCAGTTTATACCACGTTGTACCAGACAACACTTCTGAGCCTATTTGTCTGTCTGTGCAATATTTGTCGAATCTACAACCAATGCCAGTCATTTCTATGTTATACCAGACAACACTTCTGAGCCTCTGTCTGTCTGTGCAATATCTGTCAATCTACAACCAATGCCAGTTTATTCCACATTGTACCAGACATTTCTGAGTCTGTCTGCCTGTTTGTGCAATATCTTTCGAATCTACAACCAATGCCAGTTTATTCCAAATTGTACCAGACATTTCTGAGTCTGTCTGCCTGTTTGTGCAATATCTGTCGAATCTACAACCAATGCCAGTCATTTCTATGTTATACCAGACAACACTTCTGAGTTTGTCTGTTTGTTTGCGCAATATCTGTCAAATCTACTACAACCCTCTTGCTGCCTTTTCCATTTGCTCCCCCTTTTCTCTCTCTGACACCCATGTGGTGACCCTTAATTCTTTAATCTATTGATGCCAGTAATTTCTACTTTGTACCAGACTACATTTCTGAGCGTGACTGCTTTTTTGCGCATTATCTGTCAAATCTGCCACAACCTTCCTGCTGCCTTTTACATTTGCTTCCCCTTTTCTCCCTCTGACACTCATGTGGTGACCCTTAATTCATTTATCCAGGTGGCAAATGTGGACCCATCCGTTTTCTTCCTTCCCCCTCTTTTTTCTGCCTAACATTATAGATATCAGGATGCTCAACAGGACCCTCCCTAAGGACCTCGACATCATCATACTTATGATAAGTACAATCTGACCTACCGTTTCGGACGATACTAACTATATTAGTGACTATCCCTAGTGCACCTAGTATTCTGTTTTTTCTTTGTTTTTTCATTTGGCCATCCTTCGGGTCTTTCCGGGCTATTTTTATCCCCTCTTTTTTTTTTTGTTGTTCTCTCCAGATTAATAATTTCACCCCAGAATATTTCCTAATATTATAATTTTTCCCATCCATATACATTTTTATGACAAACTCATGGATTTAAGTAACTTTTCAGTTGCCCCGCAAACGGCAATACGTCATGACCAATCACTGACTCTGACGTCAGGAGAGGAGTCAGGGTGTATATTTGCTGGCGTGTCCCAGAACTCTTCTTGTTCCTGGGACCGCAGAGACCTGTATACTTCACTTCTAGGTAAGAGGGGACTTTAACCCCGCCGGAACCAGCTGCTTTGCACACACAATACTTTCATTTTGTGTGTGCTCTCACTTAGAACTGTTAAAAGCCATGATAATACACTCACTTTCGGTTTTCGGCGCGTAAATACAGAGCTTTTAAAAGTCCACTGCAGCTTTCTTGTACCTCTCGTTTGTTTTTATAATCATCCCTCGCCCAATCCATTACACTGTCGGCCTCCCGGTTTAACTTTGTTTAATTTTACATAGAGACTGTAACATGATATCTCCCAAGACGAGCACTCTGATTTCAATAGCTTCCGTCTCTAAGATTTGTAATTTTGTGACCTTAGTATGTTTCCTTATTTTAGAAACACGATCGTCTATCACGAACCTTGGTAAGCGTTTTTGTTGAAATGTGCTTTTCATTTCTTGTGCATCTGCTTAATGAGCACTTGTAGATTGCCCCAATACATGTCCAATTATCCTGCCACTGTGTTTTGCTGCAATTTTCATTCACACTCTTTCAGGATGTTTGACCAAAATACGATTTCACATTGACTTTTCCTTCTGTTTCTCTATCGCACGCGGCTTTTTTCCTATTTCTTTGAACTGTATATGCTTTATTAATAGTTGTTTACATTATCAGAACAGGATGACCTAAAGTCCTAGGGCCTAATATATGATTGCACATGAATTACTTTAATGACCATACGTGTCACCCCGCACCTTGAATGCTCAATTACGTGCTTTACGATGTCCCATTCCGATCTATTTTACTTTGAAAATAGGGCTATGTGACCTTCCAAACCTAATTATGACTGACAATATAAGTATCATTTTGATGACCATATCTGATTTCTCTCAATACAAGTCTCATGTCATATGTGTTATATGTTAAATATGTTATACATGGATTGCCTTGATGACCGTATCTGATTCCTCTCAATACGAGCCTTATGTTTTATATGCAGATCTGTAGATGTTTGTACCATGACAAATTTTGTGAATTTATTTTCCTGCTGTTTTTTGTACCTTACCCAAAAAAACCCTATCCTGTTTTTTGTCATTTACAACAATTTTTTTAACTTTCTCTCTCTACCTTTCTTAAAACTCTATCCCATTGCCACTTTCATCCAACTACTATTATTTCCCCACTTCCCCTTCTCCTGCTCTATGCTATTCAAACTTCTAATTTCTCCTTCCCACTTTTTATTAAACCTTATTCTAATTTCATTTCCACCTAACTACTATTCCCCATATCTAAACTATTATCTCTTCCCACTTTTTCTCAAACTATATTCTATTTTCATTTTTCACCTAACTACTATTCTCCATATTTTAACTACTCTCACATATGTCGATTTCCCTGCCCCCCAAACGCTTTTTCCTTTTCTTTTTCTTTATATTTATATTTACCCTTTTTCAGCCTTGAAAAAGCCCTCGGCCGATGGGCCATATGGGCGAAACACGTGTCGGCTGTTTCTTTACTTTGTTTCTGTTCTATGCATGAGAATACAAATAAATATTACGCATTTGAAAATCACCAAAGAACGTTTGGAAATTATTCCGCACAGATACATCCGAATTTGAGAAGGCACAATCCTCCATTCTTCTCACAGAACTAATCTGAGACAAAATCCTAAACTTACTGCTTCTGGTAGTCACAGAAGGCACTTACGATTTTTGGTATTCACAGAAATCACTTACGACTCCTAACTTTACGTCTGCAGTCGGGCCGGAATCTCCGCACCCAGACCGCACTCTCCGCACCCGGGCCGTACTCTTGACATATTGTTTTCTTAATAAGAATGCATGGAAAAAAATTAGATGTTATACATAAGAAACCATGCATGAAAAAACAAGAAATAAATGAAAGACAATTTAGCGACTAACAGATGGACATATCGCTATCTGATGAAGAATGCATGGAAACAAATTAGATGTAATACATAAGAAATCTTACATGTAGAAACACTGAAGACAGACAATTTAGGAAATAACCGATGGATGTATCGCTGTCTGATGAAGAATGCAGGGAAACAAATTAGATGTAACCTAGAAGAAACCATGCATGTAAAAACACTGAGTACCAGATCGATACATAAAAGACCACACATACACCCGCACTGAACAATGAAAGGGACACATCTCCTTCCCTTGAAATTCACAGTAGACAACACCACACTTTACCATGCCCCACATCTCACAGCAAACCCCACATGCCACAGAACACACCAGTTGGTCATACTAGCATGAAAGGCAGCACATAAGGAAACCAACATAAAGTGGCACGGCAGATCACAACACAGAGCATTAACACAAATCAAGATAAGAACACGACCCACACACCATCAAATAAGTACCACACTAAAACATAAAGTGTACAACAGCAACGAATGGGTGACCCACACCCCCTTACAATCATCCCTATGCAATGACATCTACCGTCCACACAAGCAAAGAATGGGTGACCGTCAACCCCACACAATCATCCCTACACGAGGGCATCTAGTGTATCACAACAGTGTCTACACATGCAACACACTAAATCCAACCTCACACCATTTATCACAGCGCACTCAAAAATAAACATGTAAAACCCTGGCAGCAGACCATGGCATACTCAACACAACCTTAAGTGGCTAATACCCCATACATATAACTAGCCCACAAATGCACATAACTTGAAATGCTAACATCTGTCCCCTTCACTGTGGCAAATTAGTCCACTCCCATGAAATTGTTCTGGTCATCAGGATTGGACAATTGGCATCTGGGTACATCACAGGCAGCACCCGACTGGCCAGCACTCAGCTGCACAAGTTCCTCAGGGTGCGTAAGAAGTCAAAGTTGCACCGGAAGTCATTGCCAAAGCACACAGTAGAAGAAAACGTTTACAGACTACCTCCCAGTGCTGTGTTCAAAGTGGAGACCCGAGATAAATCAGGTAATCTTAATTACCCTGGAGGGCACTCTATCCTCACCACAGGACAATAACATCAAGACACCAGAAACCGATCGCTATATGATCCCCGTCATAGACAGTGTTGGACCCACATTTCTCGCTTTCCATTCGCTTCCCGTCTTCCTCCAAATCATCCTACTACGCATCACCCTGAGAGGCAAGGAAACACTGCAAACAATGATGGCAGCACGCTAACGTGAAAGGTGCCGGCTGGCTTTAGGTGCATACGTGCACCAAACGTCGTGATAAGCAACCAGGGGTTGTCACAGTTAGAACTGCAGACATCCGCTTATGCGCTGCACTCCTTTCGCGCGCTACACTCCTACCATGCGCAGGACTCCTTTCACAAGCAGGACTCCTCTCACACGCAGGACTCCTCTCACACGCAGGCTATACTGCAATTCCACTTACAGAAATGAAATACTCCACAAACGGTAAGGCTCGCGCTTGACTCTCGCTGCAACCACAGCACGTTTTAAAATCAACTGCAACTCCAAAGTATGTAATTGACAAAAGTACTCAGCCTCATGCGTGGGTTTGAATCCCATCCTCATTGCCAAAATGTTGTAATGAAATACGTCCAGTGGTCCAGATGTAGGTTAGGTAGATTGTTTTATTGAGTAGCTTCAATGAAGAGCCCTACAGAGGCAGCCTCCCTGCTGCTCAGCGCATACTCCAACTGACAGTCTCGAACATCCAACATTCCACTGCATTATCACACACCAAAATTCCACACAACACTCACACTGGCTGAGCAGCAGGTATAACAAACTTCCTCCACTTTAAAGTGGGCACCACGTATAAATAATAGGCCTCAGACCCCAACACTTCAGTATACTTCTGTACCTGTGGACTCTGTCAGAAAAAAGGACTGCTGTGCTGCTAAAAGGTCTAGCACTCTGCTGTACTGCTGCTCTGATGTACTGCTTCCCTGCTGTACTGGCCTGTTGCCTGCTGCCGTCTTGCCTGGGAGAGAACAATTGGGCCTGCATCTGGTGAACCCAGGACTCCAGCGTGACACCAAGGGCTGGTTGACTGGCCTCCTCACTAAAGCGTCAGGGATAGAAGGCTCCAACAATCTTGAACCCAGTACCTGGACATTGAAATCTGTGAGTCATACCTTGCCAAGTGGTGACACCCTAGTTCTGGACCCATGGAAGTGGGACTGAAGGTGCACTGCCAACTCATCTGTGGTTCCAGCATGACTGACACTTCTCCTCTGCTGCGCGGCCCAACACTGAGCAGAACTGATGCATCACAGCCTCGCACCTCCTCAGAAAAGATGTTGTGTGATGCATCTCTGACCAGGACCTCACATCGCCTTGGCTGTGCGCCGCATGCTTAATGCAGGGCCCTGCCACTCTTTGAAACCAGGATATAAGGTACCCCGGTTCAGCTTGCCTCACTGGATCCCTGTAGCCGGGCCATGCTTCATCACTGTTGGCCTCAACTTGTGACTTTGTCCCGGCCTAGTGCACCTAGATATCCACAGTTGGTGCTTTGTGCTTTTTTGTGCTATATTCACTGAAATATTTAAAATTGCATATCTCCGGTCCTACTGATTGGATTTTTGTTGTTGTAGTCTTGAGTTATTTATTAAAATGTACTCTATCTTTTTAATTTGGTGTTCTACTGATTGGGATTTTTCTTGTGTTGTGTTTTCACATTATACTGCATTAAGTGTTGCACAAATACTTTACACACTGCCTCTAAGTTAAGCCTGACTGCTCTGTTCCGAGGTACAAAAGAGTTGAGCACAGGTTAATTTGGTGTTTGCTAGTGAATTCACCCTGACAAGGATTGTGGTTGCTCCCCTTCAATTAGTAACCCAATTTCTGACAGTCAGACATATATAAGTGATACCTAAAATTTATAGCATGATTACCATTTTTTAGTCTGTAGGCGTAGTAAAGAAAGGTCAGGCATTCTGCCGTGCACGGTCTATGGAAATATTAACTGATCAGAACAGTAGGGACACAGAAATTGACACTTCAATACTGATTGACATATTTTTTTTGCTACATGTCTACTCTATTATCATGTTGACTATTACGTCTCCTTTAGCAGAAAGTATAACAGGTGATATTTCTTCTTCTGTGTGAGTCCTCACTGTAAATATTGGTGCTCTGATCTTGTTTTTTGATAGCTGTAATCCTTAATATTCCATTTGCATGTTCTACAGAGCTTCTGACAAATATGTAACCCTGGGCGGAGTGCACAAAAAACTCTGCCGCACTACGTGGAGGTCCACGAGCGGCGGAGTTTCTTTAGATAAATGCAGTTTGCTGTGATTGTCAGTGCCAGGTGCTTGTCCGCACTGTGCAATAATCACGAACGGCATCATGCACAGCACAAGCGGACGCTGCTTCTCTTCTGCCGCTCGAGTAGATTTTTACTCGAGCAGCAGCTTTCTCAACTCGAGCGGGCGGTTTCTCAACGCGATTGGTCGCTAGCATATGCGACCACTCGAAATGAGAAATCTGACCGCCCGTGTTGAGAAATCTCGCCGGGAGGTTGATTTTCCACGCTCGCGCTCGCCAACTTGACATTGACTAACGCGAGCGAGGAAACAAACTCCGCTCCGCAACATGAAGCGGAGTTTTTCGGAACTCCGCGAGCTCCACATAACGCCGAGTGCGGAAAACTCTGTAAACTCCGCGAGCGGAGCGGAGTTCACCTCCCAGACTTACAAATATGTGGCTCTTTACAAGTAAGTATTTTTCTGCTGCAGAGAAATGATTAGTTCGAATAATTTTATGATCTCCCCCTCAGAATAGTCTTTAAAATATTTGCTTGTATAGCTAAAAGATCCTGAAATATACCTTAAAGTATACAATGTAATACTATTTTATGTATAATATACGATTGCGGGGTCTTGACCTGTCCCCCGCAATCATCATATAGAAGTAGTGTTTTGCATACTCACGTAATGGCTTACCTCAAAGTCCCTCTGCATATACAGCAACAAAATTGCACCTATAAACTGTCCATTGCCTTCCCCAGGGCAAAATATTTAGCAAGGACATTGTGGCTGGTAAGGGTAATTTTAGCTGTTCAGACTCTCCAGGGCCATAGTAGGTGAAATCTAGGGGTGAGTAAAATTGTGGGGCATATTAGCAAGACCAGCGTTAAAATGATCGCCGTATTAGCGGCAGGAAACTGCCGCTAAAACGGCGATAATGGGCTTGATAATATGCCCTTCAGAATTCCAATAGAAGCCCAGGTTAGATGTGCAGGACATCTAACCTGGGCTTCTATTGAATTCTATAACGCATATTAGCAAGCCCATTATCGCCGTTTTAGCAGCAGTTTCCTGCCGTTAAAACGGCGATAATTTTAACGTGGGTCTTGCTAATATGCCCCTGTATTTTTGCAAAATATGCATACTTTTTGTGAAAATTAAACAATTTTATGCTTAATTTGTCAAATGTACTTGGCCGGTGTCTTTGATTAGAATTTCATCTGATGGCATACGTTCTGTAAATAACTTCAAGGAGATACCTTCAGGAGACTGGTTTAAGAAGAAAATGTCTTGGGGTCATGGCTGCCTCAGCAAGATGGCGGACGGGTTTTATGATCGCTCCATCGAGAGACCAAGATCCGTATTCGCCTCACCTGTGGATTCCTCTCTTGGGCTGAGCTGAGGTGCGTAATCCACTGTGGCACCATTAAAACTCCTTTTGCAGACTCCCCTGAGCACTGGGGGGCCACCAAGTGTGTCCGACCTCTCTGGGCCTGTGCAACGTGCTGCATGGACTGGCATCCACGTGGGAGGCCTCCAGCGCACAGGCGGCAATGTAAAGTGAAGTGGCTGGTGGGGGCCTCCAGAGCTGACCTGCCAGTGAGAAGGTGTCCGCTCTGCTACCCGTGACTGGGGCACTAGGCTGGAACAGGTGGTGCATGGCAGAAGACCTGATGCCCCGGACTGGAGGTGACTGAAAACGGGCTGCCTTGAGTAGTGACTGGCGAAGGGGACTCAGCGGTCACCAGAGCTTGTTATTTACACCCCTACCCCCTCCTCTTCACCCCCTTTTCACATGGCGATACTTGCCCTGAATTGATTTGTTTTGGCCCCTATGTTGGGATAAAGACGACTGGCATCAAGAGGGTGTGTGTGTTTGCGCTAAGCACCAAATCCTTAGGGGTGCCACCAGTGGCCTCTAAACAGCTGAATAACTGCGTCCTGTGAGACTGATAGTGTGGGACCCCTCACCTGCTTTTGACTTCTGCTGCCCGGGCTGATGATGGCGGAGAGTGGGGGCTGGAAGATCCATATATGCATGCTTAGATTAGGAGTTGACATGTGAGGAGCATCCTAAGCTTGGCGGCCCAGTCCGAGACAGATAACATGGGAGGAGGGGCAGAAGTGACCAGAAGGCCTGAAATTCACCCTTAATTGCCACCTAGTCAACTCCAGCTCAGTGGAAGTGGTGAGAGGGGCTCCCAAGCCCCTAGTGAGGTCAGAGGGCCTTCACTGGTGCGTCATTGGGAATGTTTGTGCCCCCCTACTACATGGGCTTAGGGGCGAAGCGGGTCCTGCAGCAGGGCTTGTTGGGCTTATGGTGCAGATAGAGTAGGAGCACAGGACAGTGGTGTGAAGGTTGTGGTGTGAAGGTTGAGCCAGAGACCAGACCCCTGGAAACATATTGAGATGGCACACTGGACACTAAACGCCGCCCAAGGTAGAGCCCCCTTGGGACCTGAGTCTCTCTCCTCTGTGGGACTGCACATGCTGTCCCACTGACTGGTCTCTAAGAGAACTGGGGGCCTAGTGGGTCCATCACAACTGTTCCTCCTATCCACTGACATTGCTGGTGCAGAAGGCCTTGTGAGCAGGTGTCATATTGGTTTACAGGCAATGTTTGATTACGGAACTCCGCCCAACCATGAAAGATCTGGTGGGACAGGTTTGTTCCCTCAACACTAAGATCTAGGAACTGTAAGCTAGAGTGGAGGATTCAGAGAAGTGTTCAAACCAAAATAATCTCTGCGTAGTAGGCATCCAAGAAGGGGCTGATCCTGTAAAATTCTTCAAAACCTGACTGTTGCAGGAGGTGACACCGGGAAAACTGTCATCACACTTTCTAATGGAGCACGCCCGCCATGTCCCAGCACGATGGCCACCAGCAGGGATCCCCTCAGGCCTGTTGTGGCCTGCATAATGAACTATAGAGAAAAGGAGGCTCTGCTACAAGCAACCTAGGCGATCACACAGCTTCATTATGAAAATGTGCAAGAATTCATCGTCCCAGATTACAGACTGTCGGTAAAATGTAGTAGAGCCTTATTCTTGGGGGTGAAGCACAGACTGAGACAGGCTGGCCTCTGCTATTTGCTTCTCTTTCCAGCAAAGCTCAAAGTTATGGTCAGAAACACAAGCTACTCCTTCACTGACCCAGCATATGCCTGGGACTGGGTAGACCAGTGCGGATGTGAGTCCTCCACTCCATTATCGCTGACACACTGGCAGTCGACAACCCAGGCTCTGCATCGTGGGAAATGCAAGGCTGGCAATGCCAGAGGCAGTGAGATACAAGGGTATACCCCAGAACAGGCAAAGGAGGAGCAGGCCCAAGCACTGATGACAGCAGTTGCACTATGGGCAAACCGACGTTCGCTTCCTACCCCAACTTCAGAAGATGGCATATCTGATACTGAATCACTCTCTCTACCAGCAGTATGGCCTGGGTGGTTCTGCCAGATGTGATGCCACAAACAGCGGTGGAAATCTTGTGATGAGTGTTGGGAGATGCCGGCACGGTCCACCTTAGAAGGCTTGTTTGGGAAGGCAATGCTTCCTATTTCCATAGCACAGACTGAAAAGCAATAGGTCCCCCCAACAGATGCAAAACAAGTCAAACTTGCATATTGTCCAGATGCAGAGAGAACTATGGACAAGCTGGCTACCCCTGGGTGATATTAGTACACGTCAGTGCACATTCAGATGCACTCCATCTATGGAAATGTTTCTTAAATGTTTGGGCAATCATATGTTTTAGGG
The DNA here is from genome assembly GCA_963921515.1 of Calotriton arnoldi. Taxonomy (NCBI): domain Eukaryota; kingdom Metazoa; phylum Chordata; class Amphibia; order Caudata; family Salamandridae; genus Calotriton; species Calotriton arnoldi. The sequence continues at coordinate 31,551 of CAWUFW010011784.1, read as the reverse complement.
TTGCCCTGGGAGGAGAGTTGTAGGTTCTAATTTTCCAGTTTACAGAGTCATGTGGTGTGCTATCATATTCCTTTCTGCAGAATGTAGATCCTGTGTCCAGACATGCAAATACAGTCATTCAGTTAAGGTTCTTCCTGGGGCCTACCCTCTTGTTGTAGTAGCAGGAGGACTAAGATTAGTATAATCACATGGAATGTCTGTGGTATGAGCACCACATGGAAGAGGCATGCAGTTCAGCACTACCTTAGAAGTAGGGGCACACAGATTGCCCTGTTACAGGAGACTCATGTTGTAGAAGGGGAGGATGCCCGTCTACAAAACCGCTGGCAGGACAATGCTTTGGCACCACGTATTCAAAACATTTCTGAGGAGCTCTGGTTTGTGTCCAGCCAGCTGGGTGTCCCCTTCCTACATATGTTAACAGAGACTGATCTAGAAATCCGTTATTTGTTACTAAAGGGACAACTAGATGGCAGACCTGTCCTGTTAGAGACAATATATGTCCTCAATGTGGCGCAACCAGCCTTCTTGTGATGCTTATCCACTGCACTCACTAAATGGGCCCACATCCTGTGGATACTTGAAGGGGACTTCAATTGTATTACCAACCTCCCTGTTGGCGATGGCTGTTGCGCATCTATTCCAATGGCTCCAGCATTGGTCTCTATTGGACTTTTGAAGGTTGATCCATCTAGACACTAGAGAGTACTCCTATTATTCTCCCTTACATGATCTACATGTAAGACTGGACCATGTACTTGGTAATCCACCCACCAGACTTCTGGCAATAAGGGCTGAGTATTTGGGGAAGACCTTTTCAGATCACAATCTTCTGTAGATACAGTTAGAGTGGTGAGCGCCACAATCTCTGGTTACCACCTGGCGGTTACAGCCTGCCGTTCTGGAAGATACGTCAGATGAGACATTGTTTCAATATCTGTCCAAAAACTGAGGCACATCTACTTCCAAGTTGATAGATTGGGAGGCAATGCAAGTCGCTCTCAGAGGCCATTGCATTCATGCAGTTGTGGGGGTGAGGGCAGAGCTACAGAGAGACATGGTGTGCATTGAGACATCCTTGGGCATGCTGGAAGCTGCAGCCCGAACTGAAAACACAGAACACAGTGAACTAACTGAGGTGTTGGGAAGGCACGCCAAGGATATTGAACAGTTATGATGCCCGGACTTCCGTGTGTACCAAGCAAAAACACATGCAGAGGGTGACAAGTTGGGCTGCCTATTAGCCTGGCATTTGCATAGCACTAAAACAATCTCTCTGATCACTATTTTCAGGAATTCCCAGGTACATGTGGTCACCAATTAGGTAGATATATATAAAGCATTTCAAACTCATTACCAAACTCTATATGATCCTCCCTTTGCGGGCCGCCAGGATGCCATACAGCACTTCCCTGCCTCTGCGACATTATCAGTAGTTGCACCATTGGACGGGGAAGAGCTTAACACACCCCTTACCTTGCAGGAGATCCAGGGGCCATTTGGGGCACAGAGACCAATAAGACTCTGGAGCTGGATGGATTTCCAATTGAATTCTGTAAGACATAGAAGTGACACTTAGCTCCAAAATTACTTGAACTGTACCAAGTAGCCCATGCGGAAGGCTAGCCTACGACCACACTCGGTGAGTCCTTGCTAGTGTCCCTCCCAAAGCTGCAAAAGGACCTTTTGGAATTAGCATCATATCGCCCATTGTCCATGCTGCAGTCTGATTATAAGATCCTTAGTAGGGTTATAGCTGGCGGACTCTATGAGCATATGCCACATCTGGTGCAACCAGGCCAAAATGGTTTCATGCCCGGAAGGTCTATTACTCTTAACATATGCTGCATGCACAGGGTGATGGAGCTTTCTTCGGTCCGTTGGCCTTATGCTGCGTGCATGGTACTGGACTTGGAGATAGCATTTGAAATAGTAGACTGGGATTACTTGTTCTCGACCCTGACTGCTTTTGGTATTACGGGAAAGCTGCAAGGGCTCTTTTCCCTTCTGTACATCGAGCCCACAGCAAGGGTGAAAATTGGCCAATGTATCTCCCCTCCATTCCTGGTAAGCACAGAAACACGGCAAGGCTGTTCGCTGTCCCTATTGCTCTTTGCCCTAGCAATGGAGCCTCTAGCTCAAAGACTTCAACAGCCGGGACAGGTTTGAGGCATTCCATTGAATGGGGAGACCCATGTTGTCTCACTATATCCAGACAATGTGCTAATTTAAATTTGAGCTATCCGAGAAGGTATAGTGAGTGTCCAGGTTATACTACAGAAGTTCTGAGCCGCTTCTGGCTTGGGGGTAGATTGGGCCAAATCATGCCTATTCCCACTGCACCCAGACTACCCAGACTGCCTCCCCCCCTAGTATTTCCTTATTGGTTCCCAGCCCTTACTATGGGAGGCCCGCACGTTTCGCTATTTGGGCATAAACATCTATCATGAGCCACGGGACCTAATTGAAGGGAACCTTACCAGGACCACAGCATCGCTTCATTCCCAAATGGTATTTCACAGAACAAATGGCCACTCACGGGGCGTGGCCTGACAAGATGTCCGAGTAGAAGCTTCTGCCAGCTTCTACCGGCGCTCCTGTTGACTTATTTTAAATCTGGAGTCATCCTGTAGGGCCTGTGTGGTGATTCCCCACCAATGGCTTGAGGAAATGTTGCTATCATTCTAGAACCTGCTGCGATGTGCATCCTGAAACCTACACTGGGTGAGCGGCACTAACAGGAAGACGGGCCGTGAAACTGCCTGCCGCCATTCTCCCTGCTCCACGCTAAACTGAGAGAAAGGCTGGACCGTGGCCAACATCGGGACGAGTGGCTGGTCTAGTGCAGACAGATGGCATAGGAGCCCCGTGGAGAAGAACGGCCCAGTGCCTGATACCACTGGATGACCTCCCTGGGCTGCCTGTGGAAACGAGGGGCAGATTCCTGTGAAACTTGCCGGGAACCAACAAGGAAAGATACCCTGGTCTCCCGAGCACGGGAAATGACAGTGCTGCTTGGAACGCAGGGCACCTTGTGAGGCAGTGCCCCGCTCCCCGTGTGTGAATATATGGACCGGGGCTTCTGTGCTTCCTGGACGCACGACTCACTGTGACGGCGGTGAGCTGTGACCTGTGGTGTGGTGGCTGGCAGTACCAGACTTGGAGGGCCAGCGGCGATCACTGGGAAATTCCTACGGCCTTGGAGTTCGGAGCCCCACACAGGGGAGCCGCCAGCAATACAGCGCAAATGAGCAGAAGGCCTAAATACAAGATCAGAGGTGAGCGGAGAGACCTGGTGTGGTTGTCTGATGATTCAATTCTGCTGACAGATGAGGCCTGGAAACGGTGGACTTGTCCCTACGCCTGGAGACCCCATAAAAGTGAAATACCTCTGGCCAGAATTGTTAGTGGCCCTTGGAATTGGGCAGTGGCTCCACTAACTGTATTCTCATGGCTACACTCCGGCGGGGAAACGGGGTGAGAAGGGAGCTGATGGCATGCTCATCACAATTACATCCTAGTGTACTGCTGGTACTGTGTTGCATCAGGGGAGCAGAGACATTGGGTGCCCAGCTAGCCTCTGGTTCAAGATAAACTAATCCGGATCACACCTGGTGGACCCCTGGGACACCTGGCTGATCAAGGGTTAGCTAGGATGGTGAAAGAGAAAGGAAACCGGGCGGTCCAAACTAAATAACTGTGTACATCCCATGCCCCCTTGCCCCAGAGCACAAGAGACGACCCTGAATGAACACCCTGAGGAGATGCAGCAGGCTACGGAACTGGCCCCCTCTATGCTGGATGTGCTGGTGGTGATCCACACCACACAAGATGAGATGGTACACAAAATAGACTCTGTCGCCATTGAGGTGAACTTGTTGCACTGTTATTTACAGAAAGTTTCAGACAGGGTAACCACCAATGAACAAAAGGTATACAACTTACGGGCAGAGGTCCATACCCTACGAGACACTGTTTTTGACCTCCAGAACCGAGTGGTGCGACTGGATGACCGAGCAGAAGACTCTGAAGAGAGATTGTGTGGGAACAACCTTCGCTTTGTAGGTTTTCCTGAGAAAGCAGAAGGGCCATCAACCGAATTATCCCTTGAGGACTGGATCACTTCTATCCTGGCCCCCAAGAAGCTTTTTAAGTCTTTTACCGTTGGGGGCGTGGCTTGGCCTAGCAGCAAGATGGCCGCCTTCTGAAGCGGCTCATTATCCTGCACCATCCTTTGTATAATGGCGAGCCAGCGCCTCCTGCCCTACAGCGTTCGAATGGGCACAAGACGAGGAACACGCCCATACCTCTATTGGGCTACACAGTGAATTGGAAAGGCGGCTACGTGCACCGCGCAGCGGAGTGCCCTCGAGGCCGGGATGAGCCGGAGCGGCGACCTCTGTTGTGCGGCCTTCCTTCCCTAAGTGGCTCAGACGGACCGCTGTGTAGATTGCTGCGGCCTCCCCTGAGAGGCGGTCCCTCCATCTCTCGCCCCGGGACGCAGGGAGAGAGCACCGGGCGGATCGGCGGGGCTGCGCAGTAAACAGGGGCATGCCGCCGACCTGCGCCAAAGCCCGGAGTGTATCACGGCGGTGGCCCTGCTCGCTATTGGGAGCTGCGGTGAGGCACGCGACCCAAGCTGCTACGAGCCATGAAGAGAACTGCGGAGGAGCTGGAGACTGCTGCTACTGTGCCTCATGGATCCGAGGCCCGCCTTCACCGTGCAAGCTGATCCTGCAACACCCAGCTGCCTGGCCCTGCGGTCATATGAGTAGGCCTGTAGGCCCTGATTCCAATCTCCGGGTGCTGGGTTGCGGATGCTCTGTCACCTGTGGCGGTCGCCGTTAGGTGATCACTGGGTGCTACGGGCTGCGCGCTTGCCCAGGGCCAGATGGGGGCTGATAGGGTGCTGGGACACAGTGCTGTGAGAAACTGAGCGGGTGCGGGGGGGTGCCGGTTTGGGGCGGGGTGTGGTGCCCTAGGTGGTGCTGTCTTCCCGTCGCCTCTGGGGTTGCTGCACCCCATTCTCCCCCTTACTGGCATTACTCTTGTAGCCCCGTCTTGGCCCCTTGAGTGCTGTTTGTCCAGGCAATAGGCCCAGTACTCAGCTGACACGGTTTGTGCTTTGCTGCCTGCTCCTGCGGACACAGTCATCAGCACCAGTGGTTCCACAGTGCCTTGGTGTGTACCATTTCAACTAGCCTAACAGTTGCATGCTTTTTCGCCATGGGGAAAAATTACCCCAAACAGTCCACACTGCCCTTCGAGAATAAGCACACAACCCGCGCTGGGGAAGCAGGCTCTGAGTAACCCTGGGCATAATACTTCACTACGCTCACGGAGCATGCAAAGTTTGTGCTACTACGCGCTACGCAAATTGCACGTAGCAGAGTGAAAAACTGTGCTAATTGACATAGCGTAGCAGCAGTATAATAAACACCTACAAATGCTTTGATAAAGCAATTTTCTATGCTAAAATGCACATAACTAATTCACAAAAGTGAACTTTGACAGAAAAATATCACGCAATGAGAGAGGTGAGGATTTTGGGGTCCCCCCTAACCTAGGGGGAGGACCAAGCAGATGCCTTGAACACAAAAAGCATATCATGTGAACGATTCAGTGGTGGGCCCTTCCTCCTAGGACCACCCCAAGCACAGTTATGGGCAAAAATACAATCCCAACCAAAGGCCCTGCAAAGCATTATGGGACAAGATTAGCAGTGGGCAGTGAATATTATAGTGTCCAATATCAAAATAATTCTACAAAGAGCTGCAGTTCAACTAGTCGTTACTAGATGTCCCTCACGAGTCAAATGCAAAAGCATTGAAATTATTAATACATCAAGCTGCAGTTCCACTAGTCGTTACTAGATGTCCCTCACGAGTCAAATGCAAAAGCATTGAAACCCTTTCATGAAGCTTTTGCATTTGACTCGTGAGGGACATCTAGTAACGACTAGTGGAACTGCAGCTCTTTGTAGAATTATTTTGATATTGGATACTATAATATTCACTGCCCACTGCTAATCTCGGTCCCATAATGCTTTGCAGGGCCTTTGGTTGGGATTGTACTTTTGCCAATAACTGTGCTTGGGGTGGTCCTAAGAGGATGGGACCACCACTGAATCGTTCAAAAGATGTGCTTTTTGTTTTCAAGGCATCTGCTTGGTTCTCTCCCTAGGTTAGGAGGATCCCAAAATCATCACCTCTCTCACTGCTTGTTAATTTATTGTTTTCACTTTTGTGAAATGACTATATGCATTTTTAGCATATAAAGACAGAGATATTTATTTTATCTTAACTTGCACTGTGCAAGATGCCTTTGGCAATTATTGTACAGTGCAGTCAAGCACACAGCTACGCACTATGCAATTTGTATAACTACGTGTAGTTCAAAATGTACTTCACGTAACTACGTGAAGTGCTACTACGCCAACTACGCCCAGGCTTAGCTCTGAGTCTGATGGTGAACCTTCCCAAGTCGGCGACAAGCAGGATGAAGAACTGCGTGCCATCATGCTGGAAGTCCAGTCCAATTTAAGATCTATGGACACTAAACTCGACGCCCTGATAGCAGCGCTCGACACGGTAAAGCGCCAAGTGAATACTCAACTCATGAAACCCGATTAGACACCCTGGAGAACCGCGCGTAAGAAGCCCATGAATACCAAGTCAAATCGAAGGAGCACCTCCTTAATATGGAAAGGGTACTTACACTAATAAAGGCAAAAAATGAAGAGTTGGAAGCGCACTCTCGGCGCAACAACCTGCGCATAGCTGGGATTCCGGAAACCACAGCTATTCCCAGAATGGAGCTCTTTGTCGAGACTTTGTTTCGTGAACTCTCTCCAACAGTTCTTTCTACAGTCTTTGTGGTTAAACGCGCGCATTGCTCGCTTAGCCCCAAACTGCCTGTGGGTGGCACACCCAGGCCCATCATAGCGCACCTACTAAACTACCGCGACAGAGACTCAATCCTGAAAGCAGCCAGAGAACATGGCCCAATAACTCACCAAGGCAATAACTTTTCTATCTTTCCGGACTTTACTCCCACAGTTCAGGCCGCACGTAAAGATTTCCTGCCCGCAAAACGCCTTCTTCAACGCACTGAAATCCCCTATGCAATGCTCTATCCGGCGAAGCTGAAGATATCCCACGACGGCCAAGCACATTTCTTCACTGACGCTAAATCTGCGCTTAAATTCGCCAAACATATTTGTCCGGGACGGTCCTCCCCCAGAACGCCCCTAAACGCGGAGTCGAGGGATAGACTCAGCGATAACGATTGAACATGGGATCATGCTTGTAGGACAACTTCTGTTATGCCCTTAGTTCAACTCCACCGTTATAGTATCTTTTTTTTCTCTAGTAGTTTACGCCCCACTATCAGTACAATTACTGTTCTTGATCTGCGCTCTATGACTGTCCCCCGTGCTGATTTGTTCACCCAGCCACCCTGCCCCCAATGCAGGGCAGTTCGCCGGCAACCCATGCCCCCACAGGGAGATCTCCCAGGGCTTATTTTGTCTTTTCTAGTTTTGGGTATGTTTGGGGGGGGTAACAGGCTCTCAACCTTGTTGGGGGGTTGGAGTGGGAGGGGGGAGGTGTTTGGTTTTAAGCATGTACAGTCGGATGTTTGCAGGCACTAATAAGTCACTTACTCCTTTCGCTCCTACGAGCATCACGAGACAGCTTCTACCACTCTCAGCGAAAAATAGGTTCTCTGGGCAGCGACATCCTTCATTTTATTGATAGACCGCTCATCACATACGAGTGGTCACCTTGCTGCGCTACACCCCACATCAAATGACCGAAGTATCATTCCTAACCTGGAACATACGTGGTCTGAACAACCACAGAAAGGTGAGACTCACGCATGCCTACTGGATCAGACACAAAATAGATATCTGTTTCCTCCAGGAAACGCATCTCAGGCATGCCGCGGATCCTAAGTTATACAATAGGTATTGGGGGGAGATACACTCTGTCACATACACCAATTACGCCCGAGGCACTGCAATACTAATCCGACGAAATGTGGTCTGGATTACAATTGAATCACATGTGGACCCTGAGGGCCGTTATGTATTGCTGAAAGGCACGCTACACACAACACCTCTGACCCTAGCGGCCGTCTATGGCCCTAACATTGATGACCCTGCCCTCTTTGAAACCATTTGGTCCAAGATAGCTCCGCTCGGAGATGACACAATCATTTGGGGTGGAGATTTTAATGCAGTCATGCAAGACTCAATGGACCGCGTGGGCACCTCTAGGCAGCTACACCCCAAAACTACCGAAGTACTTAACACCATAGCACTGGATTATGGCCTCATAGACGTTTGGTGCTTATGGAACCCAGACACTCGTGAGGGTACAATACCTGGTCTCGACTGGACTTCTGGCTGGTCACCCAGGATATAGCCTCCTGGACCACTAGCATTAAACACACACCACGCACACTGTCCGATCACTCCCCGGCTCAGCTGACTTGGACCGTACCGTTAACTAAGCCACACGCTTTCAGTTGGCGTCTGCCATCACATGCACTGCGTGACACCATATTTCATGAGGATGTCCGGGAGGAACTCCAACAATATTTTGCTACAAATGTTAAATCTGTTGATTCCCCCTCTACACTTTGGGAAGCCTTCAAAACTGTTATACGTGGGGTTTGCATTTCAAAACAATCCGGGGTGTTAAAATCCATCCGCTCCACCCTGAAACGAACAGAGAGGGAAATACAACAGGCGGAGACGCTATACTTTCACACGGGCCTAAAATCGCACCTCGCCACTATTCGTAGTAAAATTTCGGAGTACGATGACGAATCGCTCCGTGAGGCAAACTTCATGGGTAGAAATGCCAAAGCCCGCAGGTACGGAGAGGGGGATCGCCCGGGCAAAGCCCTAGCCTACTCACTTAAACAACATTGCACTTCCGCTTACTTTACCGAGCTCTTGGAGGATGACTCTAGCTCTGCACGTGGACAGTCTGCCTCCCTAAACAGAATGAAGAGATTCTATGAATCTCTCTACACTGCGACCCAGACCCGCCGCACGCGGAGTTGCAGACCTACCTAGACTCCATCCAGTTGGTCTGGTTAAGCAACGCCCACTGTGAATATTTAGACGTGTCATTCACCAAAGAGGATTTTGTCCAGGTCATTAACAGCCTACCTGGAGACAAAGCGCCTGGCCTAGACGGCTTACCAGCTTCTCTCTATAAAACCTATGCTACTGAACTGGCTCCTTACTTATTAGACGTATACCAAGAATCCCTCGAACTAGGCCACCTCCCCCCGATGATGCGTGAATCTGTGATTGTGACCATCCTAAAAACACCCTCCCTGCTAGCAGACTCTGTGATCACGCAGACCCTAAAAAATTCTGATGAATGGGAAGCACTAGCAGCCAGTAAAAAGGAACAGGTTCACACTGCTCTCCATGGGGCCTTCATGACGGAGTACCTCAGAAAAAACAGCGCACCCAGGGGGTTGATAGTTCCCAATGAACGGCGCATCTTCCTTAACAACAAGGAGTTTAGGAAGAACTGGTCATACATAGCGTGGAAATGCACAAAAGACTGGCTCGTACTTATTATTAGCACGGCCAGGAAACTAGCAGACCTACTTCTAGTAGATATCCAAACCAGCGAGAATACCTTGAAGACATCGGTACACATCTCGGTCTTCAAGAAGAAACTAAAAGAAATAAATAATCAACACAATAAATATAAAGATTATTTGACCCAATCCAAACTGACAAAACTAAAAAGGATGTGCAGAAGTTCAGTCATGAGACCACATACCCATACGTGACAGACGAGTATTATGATAAACCATGGACTCAGACTACAAATAGGAAACAACAGAGACCCAGACCTACCCCGATGAACTGGACTTTCAGCGCAGGAGACGAAAGGAGAAGCAGTGAAAGTGGAGACGAGGGAACATCCGCAATTCTATCAAGAACCACATTTACACCCTCCAATGCCCCCCTTTGGGTACTGGCAGCAGCCCTTTTATCCACAGGGTTTCCCATACCAACAAAGACCACTGCCTTTTTTATACAGAGGCCGGACCCGTGGAAGAGGACGGCAAAAAAAACAGAGACAAGATGCCAGAGTCCATTGGGAAGACCAAACACCCAACATAGTGGTGACAAGAAGCAAGGGGAGAGAACAAGGACCATCAACAAGCAAATAGCACCCAATGTGGTAAACCTGAGCAGTCACACCTTGACGCCAGATGAAGAGAACGTCCTCGCCAAAGGATTAGGGTTTGTACCCACACCCAAGAATGACCTTTTCACTCTTCGCACCGAGGTGGCGCAATTCTTCAGAAAAATTAAACTGAAAGGTTTCTTCAAGGGAAAAGAACACGACAGGGAATGTCCGACCAACAGCACGGGCCTGAGAAAGAAATCCACTTTTGTACCACCCACTCAGGCTGTTCCTTGCCATATCCAGGCTTTTGAACAAGCAGTCCTGAAAGAGGTAGATGCAATCAACTGTATAGAGAGTATAAGGGTTTTCAAAATCTGAAGCGCGGTGAGAAGACAGCACTGGAAAACCTGAAGAGAAACACCAATCTGGTAATTAAGCCAGCGGATAAAGGGGGAGCGATCGTCGTTATAGACCAGGACAAATATCAAGCAGAATGCATGCGCCTCGTATCTGATAGAGACAGCTACGAGATCATCATGAATGACCCCACATCCAGACTATCCACCAAGATCAAAACCATGGTAGAAGAGGGGATCGCCAACAATTGGATAATAAAACACGAGGCTGAATTTCTAGTGGGGGACACCCCATGGACCCCAAGGTTTTACACCCTACTGAAAATCCACAAGAATAAGGATCCACCACCGGGAAGACCGATTGTGTCAGGTATTGGTTCAGTACTCGAACCCCTATCGCAGTTCTGCGACTGGTTCCTTAAACCGATTGTTCAAACATCCACATCATATCTCAAAGACACCAAGAATGTATTATGCCTCCTTAGAGACATGGAGATTGACCCAGGAGAAGACTGGTTGATCAGGATGGACTTAGAGGCTCTGCACACGAGCATTCCCCAGAGATGCACTCTAGCAGTTGTGGAGCACATACTTCAAGAAAAGGAATGGGACTTCATCACTCCTCGTAGTTTCATCATGGAATGCGCAGAAATGGCCCTGACAGAAAACTTCTTTGAGTATGACTACGCCATATACCACCAGATCAGGGGCACGTTTAAGGGAGGCACTTTTGCTCCCAGTTTGGCGTGCCTCTATGTACACCAATTTGAGGAAGATTTCATATACAACCCGGAAAACCCCTTCAGACAACAACTGAAGTTGTGGCGCCGATACATTGATGACATCCTCATTGTCTGGCATGGGAACCACCAACAAGCTACCGACTTCTACGAGTGGGTAAACACAAGAGACGAACATCTCAAATTTACGTGCATCATCAACAAGAATGAAGCAGTGTTTTTGGACCTCGTGATCACCCTGAGTGAAGAAGGACTGAGTACGAAAGTACACAACAAACCTACTGACAAAAACAGCCTTCTCATGTACGAGAGCTTTCACCCAAAAGCACTAAGACAGAACCTCCCAGTGGGCCAAATACTCCGCGTGAGGAGGAACTGTTCATCATTAGAAGCTTACGACCATCAAGCCCAAACTCTAGAGGACAAGCTGATCCAACGCCATTAACCAAAGAAAATGGTCATGAGAGCTAGAAAAAGACCCCGGAACAATAATCGAGAGGCGTTGCTGGAACATAATGAGAAACAAGAGAGTGACAAGATAGTGTGTGTCACAATATACACCCCTATCTCCAAAAGAGTCCAAAACATCATTCGGAAACATTGGCGTATACTGAACGGGGCAGGCAAGCAATGGACCACTCCTATGTTTGCTTTCAAAGGGAACTCAAACATCTGTGATGCCCTTGTCCACACCATCTCCAGCACAGACACAAACTACTTTGTGGGATCAGAACAGACCCGTCGGCCACTATCCTTGTGGAAGTTGCGTAGCATGCCAATTTACTCACCCTATCAAAGAGGTCAACATCAATACAGACAGACCATGGGTCTTGAAGAATCTGACCAATTGTAACAGCGAGAACGTGGTTTATCTTATAAGATGCCCCTGCAACCTCCTATACGTGGGCATGACACTACGTAAAGTAAAGGTCAGAATTAACAAACACCGTAGCACCATAAGATGCAAAGAAAGCAACACAAAGTTTACACGACACTTCCTGGAGCAGGGACATTGCGACAAAGACCTTGAGTGGGTGGTCTTGGAGAAGATGCATCCTGGCAGTCCCAATCTACAAAAGAAACTGCACATTCGAGAACAGAGGTGGGTGTACCGCCTAAAATCAAGTGACCATGGTTTAAACGATGAAATACCATGGCTCCATATGAGTTAGATCCATATGACACTGTGACTTCATGAATAAACCAACAAATCAGACCAGAGATCAGAACTGGTTTGCATGTACATATAACCCCCCCCCATTTGTAAATACGTGTTCAGACATCTGGACCATATGGCTCAGAATGTGGCCTCCCACGTCCATCCACTGCACCTACATATCCAACTATGTGTGCAATTACAAGCTCTATCTTCCCCTTCCTTATGGTCCCTGACTTTTATGGCACTCTTAAGAGCGTTCTTTATGCATGTTTATTGAGAAACGGAGCGTTTAATTTTTCCTGCTCCTTTATTGATGTGGACCACATGCGCTTTAACTTTAGCACCTATTAAATAAATTCTGCCTGTGTTTTCTATTTAACATCCTCACCCTGGGCAAAGGCAGTCCACGGGTAGTCATTTACGGGTGAGCATACCGCTTTCTGCCCAAACTGTTTCAAGGCTGCAAAACGCATGCGCGACACTCGGAACACTCTGGTATTTGTATGCGCAAGCGTCATTCATGAAACAACTGAGCCGGATCAGTGCGCACGATCTCATTGTTCTGATAACTACAGCCACATATTGATGATGCCTACATCAGGCTGTTAGATGCGGACAGCGGAAGTACGACGCATTATAAAAGCGCCTGGCTCAGTTTCTGTCGATGCCCCAGGTGTATTTCATTGATAGGTTAATGAGTCAATTAACCACCGGATCGCTCATATATATACCGCGCTGCCTCACCAGGCTATTGACCAGTGGGGAAGCAGCGAGGAAGGACCTTAGGAGCATCACGAGGGACGCACCTTGATGTAGTAAGGGGATGAAAGGATGGGTGATTGAGTTACTTGGTGGAACAAGCAACCACTACGAATAAGAGTGAATGTAACAGTATGCATTTCTCTAACTTTTACCTTTTTAATTCTCTCAAAATTTACTTGGCATTTAGAGTTTGACTACAGGGGTCCCTCCCCTCCTCTTTCCCATGGGACATCCCTACACCTCTAAAAGGGTAAGAGTGTGAGCTGGTCTCACAACTGTTTTAATTTTGAGCACCACGTATGCAGTGACACGTGTGCTCACACATGCACTTTAAATGTACCACGTGCATGTTGTTTCTTCATCTGATTCATTCCTGACCAGTATGAGTGTATTGTAAATTGTTTCACTTATGCTGTGATATGTCTTTGTTTTGCAGGTGTTCTGAAAATGTCTTGGTAGAGTTGGACTAGAGCCAGCCTACGCGAGTGGTTTTATCTTTGTCTCTTAGAGACAAGATAGGAGCCCCCTTTTTCTCACTTACGCCCTGATGAATGCCATGGACCCTCCTGGCCGTAGTGGCAGAAACATGTTGGCAACACAGATGGAGATGGGGTACTAGACGCCCTAGTCTCCACCATTACTTTTAATATCGAGCACACTCTGCACTATTAAAATTTCATGCAGGACCGTGCATCGATTTTTAAACATCACTCACTCACTTTTTCAGCACGGGCCCCCACTTAGTATAGAAGTGCCTCCCTGTCTCCAGGTGTAGGCCCGCCTTTTATCAAACGTGGTTTTTAAAGAGCGAGGACAGCCAATGATGAAGCATGACACCTAGGGGCCGATTCCGATCTCGGTCGGAGGCGCACCCAATACTATTCGGTCGGGAAAAAAGCCATGCGAAAGCCAGTTTCCCGACCGATCCGTACAGCACACCGAACGAGCAAGTACGATGCGCAAAACAGCAAAAATTCCGGCCGAGCCGTACTCACCCAAACCAGGTCCTGTTCTCCGACCGAGGCGAATCCGGAAACGCCGAATCGAGTCGCACGGAAGGGAAAATGCAGCCCCGTCCGGCCGGACAAGTACGATGCGCTTTCCGTACGCGCCGAACCCGTCGCTACGCACGGCACGTCAAAGCATCCGGGAGAGGCGCACATAAGCTCCGAATCGCGCCACAACACGATCCACGGCTACGAGACGAACACAGCACCGACGAGGACGACGCGAAGCGACGAGGACGAAGCGAAGCGACGAGGACGAAGCCAAGCGACGAGAACGACGCGAAGCAACGAGAAGGACGAACGACACGAACCAACCATGAATCCCTTCGTCCCGATCATACCAATATTCTACATCTACTACCGGAACAGGCACGGACGCGTACGGCGCAGAAGGTAAGTCAGACACCAACCACAAAACACATACAACACGTACACGACACATCACACACATACACTGGGAATCTGAATATACTTACACCAGCAACAGCAGCACCATAGGGGCGGGATGCCCATCACCAATGCCACATATGCACACAGGGGCCTGAATGCGCGCCACCACCCCAACCCAGGGGGGGCTGGATGCCCACCACTATACCACCCTTAGCCAGGGGGGCAGGAAGCCTACCACTACTACCACCCTTAGCCAGGGGGGCAGGATGCCCACCACTACTACCACCCTTAGCCAGGGGGCAGGATGCCCACCACTACTACCACCCTCACCCAGGGGGCAGGATGCCCACCACTACTACCACCCTTAGCCAGGGGGCAGGAAGCCCTACCACTACTACCACCCTTAGCCAGGGGGCAGGATGCCTACCACTACTACCACCCTTAGCCAGGGTGGCAGGATGCCTACCACTACTACCACCCTTAGCCAGGGGGGCAGGATGCCTACCACTACTACCACCCTTAGCCAGGGGGCAGGATGCCCACCACTACTACCACCCTCACCCAGGGGGGCAGGATGCCCACCACTACTACCACCCTTAACCAGGGGGCAGGAAGCCCTACCACTACTACCACCCTTAGCCAGGGGGCAGGATGCCTACCACTACTACCACCCTTAGCCAGGGTGGCAGGATGCCTACCACTACTACCACCCTTAGCCAGGGGGGCAGGATGCCTACCACTACTACCACCCTCACCCAGGGGGCAGGATGCCCACCACTACTACCACCCTTAGCCAGGGGGCTGGATGCCTACCACTACTACCACCCTCACCCAGGGGGGCAGGATGCCCACCACTACTACCACCCTCACCCAGGGGGGCAGGATGCCCACCACTACTACCACCCTTAGCCAGGGGGGCAGGATACCTACCACTACTACCACCCTCACCCACGGGGGCCAGGATGCCTACCACTACTACCACCCTCACCCAGGGGGGCAGGATGCCCACCACTACTACCACCCTTAGCCAGGGGGCAGGATGCCCACCACTACTACCACCCTCACCCAGGGGGGCAGGATGCCCACCACTACTACCACCCTTAGCCAGGGGGCAGGATGCCCACCACTACTACCACCCTCACCCAGGGGGGCAGGATGCCCACCACTACTACCACCCTTAGCCAGGGAGCTGGATGCCTACCACTACGACCACCCTCACCCAGGGGGGCAGGATGCCCACCACCACTACCACCCTTAGCCAGGGGGCAGGATGCCTACCACTACTACCACCCTCACCCACGGGGGCAGGATGCCTACCACTACTACCACCCTCACCCAGGGGGGCAGGATGCCTACCACTACTACCACCCTCACCCAGGGGGCAGGATGCCCACCACTACTACCACCCTTAGCCAGGGGGCTGGATGCCTACCACTACTACCACCCTTAGCCAGGGGGCAGGATGCCTACCACTACTACCACCCTCACCCAGGGGGGCAGGATGCCCACCACTACTACCACCCTTAGCCAGGGGGCAGGAAGCCTACCACTACTACCACCCTTAGCCAGGGGGCTGGATGCCTACCACTACTACCACCCCCACTCATAGGATGGACAATGCATGACACAACAAGCACACCACAACCTAGGGAATGCAAGATTAAGACATCCCCCACCACCATGACAAGCGTGTGAGCAGGCTGTGTCAAATGCCTACAACACCGAACATGACTTTGAACATACAATGTGACCCCCTAGCACATGTGCCACACATATATGTGTGTGGCACCCACAATGCAAGCAGCCCATGACCATTGTGGCAATGGGGCCTAAACCCCCATCATCACAGTGACCAAAAGGCAAGTGTGGGGTCCATAGCTGAAGCACATTTTGACCATTGTGGCAATGGGGTCTAAACCCCCATCATCACAGTGACCAAAAGGCAAGTGTGGGGTCCATAGCTGAAGCACATTTTGACCATTGTGGCAATGGGGTCTAAACCCCCATCATCACAGTGACCAAAAGGTAAGTGTGGGGTCCATAGCTGAAGCACATTTTGACCATTGTGGCAATGGGGTATACACCCTCATCATCACAGTGACCAAAAGGTAATTGTTGACAAAGAAAGAGCTGCAACTGCCAAACTGCATGGATCATTCCTGGTCACAGAACCAAAAACTCATCTGTGGCAAAGTAGTGTATGTGTCCCATTACAACATAAATTGGGGGAGCCAAATACTGCAGTGCAAATGAAACATTCCTTTGGCCATGTGCAGACAAACAACACCCATGGGGGCTGAGACCGTCAACAGTCATCAATGACACAATGACAGAAGTGACCATCAGAATGCAGAACCACATATTTGCACCAATGGGCACACAAATGCAGATACCCTGTGGAGACAGCAGATGTGAGGTGAACAGATACCATACCATGGCAGCAATGGGACACACAAACCATGATCACTGTGCTGACCGATGACCTAGGAGTCCCAGGGACAGCAGGGGAAACACACCAAACAACATACAGCCAATGGCACACCCAAGATATGCCAATGCAGTGGTGCAGATGCACAAACACAAACAGGCAGACCAACACTGTCATCATACACAGCAGGTGAGGGGTGGGGGTGCCAGTGTCCCCAGGCAACAACACAACACATGAGGAGAGCTGAATACCAATCATACAGATGTGCATACACTGCCACACTAAGGTAACTCATGGATCCAAATCCCCTATGTAGGCAAGCAGGCATTGACAGGTGAGAGGGAGCACAAAACACACATGTCACACAGGCACGTAGGAACAACCACTGACACAGCAAGTCACAGACACACCACAGCACCACCCCCAGGGCCCCCACAATGTGGTGACCCTGGGCTGAATAAAAATACCACTGTGATGACAAAGCTAAATGTCGATCACACTGTGAACCACAGTCAGGTGTCCTGAGCAACTAACTACCATCACACCTACACAAGCACAAATCAATCAGCATGGCCAGTAAGCCAAGGCCAACATGGAGGCAGGGGACTAGCCGGGCAACAACTCTCATCTGCACACACTCAAGACCACACCCCTCGACCTCCAACAATGTGCAGCAGTGAAGTACACATGCACTGGTGACATTGCACATGCACCCATGACTATTCCAGGGTGGTGGGTGGGAACCAAGGTGTAGAAACACATCACACATGGACACTCAACAAGACTCCTGAATGTCTGACACACTGCACACTACGCTGTACATGGACATGACGGCAATACCACACCGACCAATGGGATCCCAGCCACAGTCACACACCAATGAAGAAGCCAAGGTCACCCACAAAGAACACACATAGACAACAACCAACATTGCAGCCCGGACCCTAAGGAGTGCCAGCAGTCACACACACAACGTGTCACAATCACTGAAAGATAACACAAACTGGAAATCACATGACAGGGGCAAACAACAAGTGCCAAAGGGAAACCTGACTGTGACCCATCTGCGTCTGCACACAAACTCTGCCCTGACAGCAAACACACCTATGGGTGACACCCTGATGACCAGTAATGTGCCATGCACCCACATCACAGAGAACACAGGGAGAAGACTTTGGGGGAACATAGCTCAAGTCAGCAAGCATCACAAACAGGTACAACACTAGGGATCACAGCATGCGCAGATGAATGGAAGTGAACACACAGACATGCACATACAACACACACCTTGGGCGCAGGCAATGTCACACGTGTACACACTGCCATGAGGGGACTCCACTCCTGTGTGAGGAAAGCTGTGCCATATGTTGCCTCAGTAGGGCCCCATCATGTCAGCTGAGCACTTGGTCACACAATAAACAATTAGCACCAAATGAGGGCTCCCATCACATCAGCCTGGTCATGGATGTGCCAACGGAATCATCAGCACAGATCCAACACACTTGTATAGCAATGTTGCACTGACTACACGGATGAGTCCCTCCCCATTGATGCCCAAACCTGCATGTCCACTGGAGATGGCAACACGGTCAGGGAAGTAGACAAATGCAACAATGGCAGGCACAACAGATGTGCAGGGGTGGAAGCCACAGATATGAAATTGCCAATGTAAGTAGGAAACCCATTGCCAAATACTGAACACATGACACCCTCAGATGCTGCTATTGATGACATGGATACACCACATGATAGGACACATTCCCCCTGGACCACATGGGTTCCTGCACAGTAACACTTCATAATCATGAGACCAGATATCACCATCACTGCAGCAAGGGCATGGTTAGCTGCACCAACAACATGTACATCTGAAGCATGAGCACTAGAGAAAAGAAAGTTGCTTTATTCAGCATATGTGTTGTTTGATAACGACGTCCAGAAGAAATTAGAGCAAAGGCCAATGGCCAGTCCATTGTCAAAGTTCAAACAGGGTGACACTGGCAGATGTCACCCTACGCATGCCTGCACAATACCAGGGACAATCCACTAGGAGGGGCAACCGGGGGCAGGCCAGGCACCGCAGGGACAGGATCAGGGCTCACCAGGGGAGTCAGGGAAGGGGTGGTGGGTGCTGGAGAGCCACTGACAACTGCAGTGGAGGTGTCTGACATGGTGTGTGCCGGCACAACTGGGGGCATGACACAGATGTCGTGGGTGCCGGCACAACTGCAGTGGACCCTGCAGATGGGGTGGACAGGTCCGCCACTGCAGTGCCCAAGTCAGACAGGGCGGTAGTGGACTCCACTGCAGTGCCTACCTCCAGGGGAGGAGAATGGGGAACAGGCAAGGTGGGTTGGACAGAGGGGGAGGACACCCTCACCACATCAGTGGCACAGACAAGCGCAGCGGGGGTGTGGTGCTGGGAGAGCAAGTGGCAGGGGAGAAGGCCGGAGCATCTTGGGGATGGTATATCTGTGGGTGGGGGAACCTGGGGCAGGGTGTGGTGGGGGCACCTGTGCAGTGGGGGCCTGAGGGATGGAAGACGGAGACCTTGTGCCTGAGCTGCAGGGCGGTGGCGGGGTCTTGCTCTTAGCACTCCGGGGGACTTGCGGGTGGGGGCCTCAGTCCGTCTGCGCCTGGGGGAGGGTGTCCGGGGGCGAGGGCACTCTGCTCCGTGTGGGTGGGCTTCCTCTTCCCCCGGGATGCTGGAGCAGCTTCATCGGTGGGGAAGAGGCCGAGGTCACAGAGGAAGAGCTGCTGTGACTTTGGGGTTGCAGGTGAGGCAAGGGAGGGTGCTTTGGAGGGAGAGGGAACTGAGGACTGCGCAGTGCATGTGGATGCGTGTGTGTGTTCCAGGGCCCCATCCCCTGTGAGTCTGGCTTCAGTCCCCTGAATGTGCGTGCGTGTGCGTTTTGTCATTGGCGTGTGTGTCAGTGTGCTGGATGTGTGTGTGCTGGTGTGTGCCTGTGCCGGTGTGTGTGTGCCTGGGATGGGTAAGGTGCTGGGGAGTGTGGATGGAGCAGAGGCAGGAGGGGTGAGGGACCGTTTGAGGAGGGACACTGCTGCCGTCAGGGAGGAGTCCATGGACCTATTGCCCCTCTGTAGGTCAGACATGCCCGATGAGATGCCCTCCATGAACGACACCAGCTGAGTCAACAGCGCGGTGTGCGCATGGAGGACACTCAGCATGGCTGTCTGCCCTACATGGAGCTGGCGAAGGAGGTACACAGACTCCTCACTCAGGGCAGCAGGGGACACAGGGGCAGGGGGTGCGGTGCCTGGCCCAAAGGAGACACGCTCCCGGACATGGGAGCCTCCACGGACCTGGGGAATGGGAGCCGATGGGAGGGCGGTGGTGGTGCTGGTGGTGGCGGGGACAGCAACACTAGCTGGGGTGTGGTGGCTGCTGACACCCGCCTCCACAAGGGAGTCATCCTCCGAGTTGCTCTGGTCCTCAGCTGAGGTGGATGCTGCTGAGGACTCCTCGGTGTGGCTCCCCTCGCCCTCCGTGCCACTGGGTCCCTCCGACCACTCCTCGGCTGCTGACCCAGTCTGGCTCTCCGGCTCCTCCTGGTCCGTGGAGCTGTCCCCTTCCGTGGCCGTGGATGTATCTGCAAACAATGGGGAAACAGACAGACATCAGTCACCTGCACCAAACGCACACACCACTGTGAGCACAGCACATTACAGAGCAAGCCCTGGCATCATTAGTTGTACATTGCTAAAAGTGCCCTAATTGAACAGGAGAAGTCAATTGTCAGTCTGATGCCAAGCATGGCACTCACATCCCACATTGCCTTGCACCCATCTGTCTGGTGTCTGTTGGATTGCAACACCCCAGTGTTGACACATGCACCAAGTACACAGTAGTTGGACAGTGCAGAGGACACGGTGTGGACACATCACAGCTCTTGCCACTGAGTCAGTACAGGTTTACGGATGTAAGGGATGCCCAGAGTCAAATAGGAAATGCATGTGATGCATACCAGCGACAGACACCATGATGCACCCATGTCCTGATAGCCAGCGCCACTATGGTGTGCATGTAGCACATGTCACTCCCCTGCAGGATCACCAATCAGTAGACACATGCCATGGCGGAGGCATGACTGCAAAGTCATACATCACTGTCTCAGTGATGTATGACTTTGCAGCCAGACAACAACACTCTGCACTGTGTCACAATAGTAGGTCATGGGGAATGCAAGTCCTGGAGCTGCACAAGTGCACATGTACATCCCCCCACAACACATCCTCTTAACCCTCATCTGTCCAGGTCATACCTATTGGACATATGGGAGACCTGTGACACTACCCTCTGAACCTGAGCCCCTCACACTCTGCTGTGCATGGGGAACAGCTGCCTGAACTTCACATTTACATGCCCCAGTCTGCATGGGCAGCTGATCAGACACCTATGTGTCACACAAGTATCGTCTCCTATGGTCACATCTCCAGTGGCATGCTGAGCCCCTACCAAGAAACTCCACAGCAGTCCTGGCGACTAATCCACAGCACACTGACACAGAGGCAGACACCTGAGGGGTCAAATCACTGTGCACAATGTGTCCTCTGATACACGGGAGTGGGAGTACAGAGTGTATTGTATGGCCTGGAGTAGGCATGACTGTCCAGCCCCACATGAATGAGGGATGAGCCCTGGACTGTAGGCAGCTGGCTAAGTATGTGTGACACACGTCATATACATACTCCTGGGGCCCGAACATTGTTCCCACCCGCAGCATGGGTGTGTGCCAGGTACCCCAGCCACATGTGGTGGATCAGCTCAGCAATTGGACCACAGATCAAAGTAACACGCTGAATACATGTCAGAATACAGGCATTGTGTAAGCAATGGACCCACCCATGATGCCCACCACAGAGTCAGGGAAACAGATGCTGTCTCCCACCTTGAGTCAAGCAAACTGCAAGGACACAGTCCTAAGTGACAGAATTCCCTGCATGTAAGGGCCACACCTGGGTATCAGATGAGGAGTGGGCAGTGCACAATAGAGGGACATGGCTCCTGGACAACATGACTGCTGTACTGTGGCAGTTCAACCTGGCCCGAGGAGGGCACATAGCATGTTAGACAGAGTACACAGTGCAGTCTTTGACTCACCCCCTCCTTGCTGCTCTCTGGCCTTCAGCTGCCCATCCAGGTCTGGAAAGACCACCGCCAGGATCCTGAGCATGTGGGGGGTCAGGGTCAGTGTTCCGCCCCTCCTGCGAGGAGGCAACAGCTTCAGCTGGACCCGTGCAATCCTCCGGGTCCAGCCCCGAAGGTCCTGCCACCTCTTTTGGCAGTTGCGGATCCGGCGCTTGTAGACCCCCACGGACCGGACAGCCCGGACGATGTCCTTCCAGATCTCATGCTTCCGATGGGCAGAAGCCTGTCAGGATGACAAAGTGATAAGGCCATTACTACACATGCAACATATCCGTGCATGACACAGTTGCATATACATGTCGCAATCACAGGGGCACATGGTGTACACAGGCAGTGCACGGCTGCCCATGGACAGTTTTCCAGAAGTCACTACATGGTATCATTGCATGGGGAGTAAAACCCTGTTCAGAAGCACTGTCACTGCACCATACCTGTCCAGTGCAAGTCACTACACACTATGGGGGGTGACAACTACTCAGTGAGCCTGCTAGCCAGTGGTGTGCTGACTCTCAGCCTTGCTAGTCAGACAAAATGCACATTCAGAAAGGCAGTGCACAGAACACTCACCTGCTCCCCTGGTGTCCCATACAGCTTGCTGTACTGTGGAAGTAGGCTGTCCAGCAGGGCCTGGTTCTCTTCAAGGCTGAAGGCTGGGGCTCTCTCCACAGTACGTGCCATTGCAGGGTCCAGAGGGGCAGAGACAGCAGCAGTGCAGTGGCAGATGTCGTCCTGGAGCATGTAGTGCAGGCAAGTGGGCTCTCAGGGGAACATGCAGCAATATATATGTGCTGGAGAGGCAGATACTGTCCCTTGTGTCCAAAGTGATAGGTCCAAGTCGTTTGCATCTTCTGAATCTGGCCAATCCATGGAATAGCAGCACCAAAACACGCCCACAGCATCCTTCAAAATTTCAACTTCATGACATACATGATTTTGCAACATTGTTGTGGGTGACCAACTGATTTTCCAGCAACCGACTCGTTCGAATATTCGAAAACGCGTCCGTTGCCAGGCAAGCCCATTGTCAATGGGTGCGCACCGATCGGTCCATTGAGGTACAACGCGCACAGGGGTACAACGCGTACCCGCACACATTGAAAGCAATGGGCCGGCCGGAGGCACCGATCGGTCCATTGCTGTTCAACGCGCACAGGGGTACAACGCGTACCCGCACACATTGAATGCAATGGGCCGGCCGGAGGCACCGATCGGTCCATTGCTGTTCAACGCGCACAGGGGTACAACGCGTACCCGCACACATTGAAAGCAATGGGCCGGCCGGAGGCACCGATCGGTCCATTGCTGTTCAACGCATCACTGTACATGTGACTGGCATATGTCAGCATGCCTATCTCAGATGGACATATGCCAGCCACAGATAGCTCCCAGGGAGTGAGGGGCACACCTACATCACGACAGCCTGTCCAAACCTTATCATAAGGCATGTAAGGCTGCATTTCCTATTGTGTGTATGTTGGTGTACATGTTGTCCTGTGGGTGTCACCTGTGGGCAGCCACCCCCAGGCTGTGCACGTGTTAATGGGGACAGGATCCTGGGTGTTACGTGTACGTGACCACTGTGATGTGCAACTGTTCATATCTGTGCATGTGCCATGGTCACATTTCACAGTGGTGTTTGTGTATGTCATGTCACATACCCCGTGAGTCCCATGTGGGACGGTATGTTTGAGCCAGGGTGTCCCAGTGGCACAATAGTGATGGCCCTCCACAGTCTTTGTGCATGTAGTGTTTACAATGTCTCTGATTTCATGTGCACAATGGGAGACAGTCTCCACATCCACGTTGTGTGTGCATGGACTCTGATGTTGTGCGTGTGTGTCACAGACGTCCATGGCTCTCCTGCCATGGCAAGTGTGGCCACTACCTGTGGGGGTCATGTTTGTTTTGTTGTGGTGTACACATGATACTCCAGGTGATGCCAGTGTCCATGTGGCATTACAGGGTCCCTGGGAATGTGCCTGTCGTTGAGCTGTGGTGCCTGGGGCACATCTGTCCTCACATGTCACTGGGGGTGACTGTGACACAGCATCATGATATCCAATGGGCCAACCTGGGACAAATTGATGCCACCTGTAGGACCGTGTTGACAGATGTTGGCCATGTATGTACCATACATGTCGTTCCGGTACTGCACACTTCATGTAGTTGTGCCTCATGATGATGTATGTTGGGATCTTGAGTGTGTTCAATGCCGCATATGTGGGGTGACTGACGATCTTGCTTACTTCTCCTCTGCACTGCAGGGCTCCTGCTGTCCATCGGCCATTCCCAGACCTGGCAACGATGGTGGAACGGGACAGCATCCGACGGTACCGCTTCACCAGGCAGCTGATTGAGGATTTGGCAGTGCAGTTGTCCCCACATTTGCAGCCTGGCCGGCCGTATCCTACAGCGCTGACCCCCAAGGTGAAGGTGATGGCAGCCCTACACTTCTTTGCCACCGGTACCTTCCAACATACTGTGGCGTCTGCTGGTGGGATGTCACAGACCATGTTCAGCCGTGTGCTCCGCGATTTCTTGGCGGCAATGTTGCTCTTCCTGAACCGGTACATCTATTTCCCTAGACTGCGACGACTCACTGACGTGAAGAGTGACTTTTATGCCCTGGGGAGGATGCCGCATGTCATTGGCTCCATTGATGGGACACATGTGGCTTTGGTACCACCACAGGCCCAGGAGCAGGCCTACAGGAACCGCAAGCACTACCACTCGGTCAATGCACTGGTGGTGTGTCTTGCAGACATGACCATCACACACGTGTGTGCCCGTTTCCCTGGTTCAGCACACGATGCCTTTGTGATGAGGAGTAGTCGCATCCCCAGGTTGATGGCACAGATGCAGAACCAGCGTGCCTGGCTTGTCGGTGTGTACTGACTTTGTGCCATTGTGTGTGATCTGATCTGTAGTATTCCGCCCACTTTTCCAAGTCAGCTGATGTGCACTTGTCTGTCCGTAGGTGACTCGGGATACCCCAACATGCCGTGGTTGCTGACACCCCTCAGGAACCCTGTGACACCTGCCCAGATGCGCTACAATGAGGCACATGGTCGGACCAGGAGAGTGATTGAGCGGACCTTTGGTCTCCTGAAGAGCCGCTTCCGCTGCCTGGACAAGACCGGAGGGTCCCTCCCATATGCCCCTGCGAAAGTGTGCAAGATTATCATCGTCTGCTGCATGCTCCACAACCTGGCAGTGCGGAAGGAGTTGCCTCTCATCCAGGATGACGATGACCAACATCCGCCACCTGTGGAGGATCCTGGCCTGGACCACGATGCCAGTGACGATGATGATGATGATGGTGATGGTGATGTCCGCACACAGCTCATCACCAACTTCTTTAGCTGAATGTGAGTATCCTGAGGTGTCATGTCAATGATGTGAGTTGGCATGATGTGTGGGTGGTGCTCTGGTGCTGTTGGAGTGTGTCCATGGGCTACTTGACTGGATGTGTGTTGCGATGTGTGCTTACAGGTGGGCTGTACTCCCCAACAGTGTTCACATGCTAACTTGGTTCTGGGTGGGTATCTTGTAACATGTATTGTGCATGAGTTTTGCTGTTCTGTCCTGTACTCCATTGCTTTTGACTGTGTGTCATTTCTGTCCTTCACAGGGTACTTTCAGATTCGTTTGGTCAACTGTGTCCACCGACGACGTGATTGCACATCCAGGCTGGTAGCTGTTGTGTCCCTACAGGTGATGTGCGCCACACCCATGGACTTCCTTCTGTCTACAGTTGTTGACTGTGTGCCCGCTACCAGGTGGGGTTACCTTGCATCTGTAGTGGTTACGGCATGTTGCTACTGTGTAATAAACCTGTGCTTCACTTAGTGATGTGCGTTGTCTGTGGTCACACATTTGACTGCCATTTGCTTACTGCACCTGTGGGCTACTTGACTACAACTGGGAATGGGTGTGGTGTCTGTGCATTGCACCGTCTTCCCTGGCAACATCAGTGTAGGCAATGAGTCAGATGGCCTAGGTGTGTATGTGTTGTGTAGCCCTGGTGGTGTGTCTCCCTCATATGTGTCACGTTGCCTGTACTCACATGCCTGTGTTGTCCTTGCTGTTGCAGTTCGCATACACAGTGTAATTTTGTTGTTCATCATCCCCATAACAGCACCCACGTTGGAATCACGACAGAGGCAAGTATGGTGTATTATTGTGTTTATTGTGATACATCTGTGATAATAGTGCATAGGATGGATTGTGCTGTACATGAATCTTGCAATCCCAAGTTCCTAGATGAATAGAAAGTCCAGGTAGACAGGATCCCCAGTATCGGGGCCACAGTTGTCTGACACATTGTTCCAACTTGTACTCCCCATGCAATGTGTGGGAGTAGTGTTGCCATCAACAGGGTGAACAGTCTGTGCACAAAGGCGAAAATCCAGAACAGGTTCAGGCTTCCTGGGAGTTGCGCTTGGCCATCAGCCTCTCACTTTCCCTCCTCGGACGACCCCTCTTCTTGGGGGGGCCCTCAAGTGCAGGCTGCTGCGGTGCAGGGGACTCTCCGCCAGAGTCCTCCTCCCTCCCTGTGGCAGTTGCAGTTTGTTCGGTACCAGATGTTGTTGGCACACAGGGAGGTGTGGACTGGTTGCTGTTCATCTGGCGGAGGCATTGTAAAATGTCCCTGTGCACCGCCGTCATCTCATGTAGTACATCCCACTTGGACTCCACGCGGGTCATGTGGGAGTCCACACGTGACATGTGTGACTCCACGTGGGACATGTGGGAGTCCAAGCGGGCATGATGGGCAGCCTGCTGCTGTTTGATGTCTCTGAGGAGCCCCACTACCTGGCTGAGCTCTCCGGTGCTGGACTGGTACGCATCAGCTATGCGTACCAGTTGTGGGTCTTCATGCACACCAGCAACGTCTGCAAGCAGCGACCTCTGTCTCCCACCCCTCCCACCACCCCTGCTGACATGTGCAGTGTGTGCAGTTGCACGCACAGATAACCCTGGTCCACCTTGGGGGTTGGTGGTGGTGGTGGTGTCCATGGCCCCAGGTTGGTCCAGGGTCACTGCGCTGGTGTTGTTCCTTATTCTGTCCATGTCGGCAGGGATGGTATTCGTGGTGACAGTCGTTGGAGGGGTGGGTGCAGGGGGTGCAGCTGGTGGACCTGCTGGTGCTGCAGCTGGTGGTCCTGCTGGTGCAGCATGTTGACTTGCACCGGATGTGCCAGGTTGTTCTTCATCGTCCGAGGAGGACAGAGGCTGTACGACGCCAGTGAGCTCGGCATCCTCTTGAGCCTGGGACTGGGACTCCTCAGCGTCTGCTGCTGTGTCCCTATCATCACCTGTTTTTGGGAGACACAAACAATGTATGTCATGTTTCTGCAGGCATCAGTGGTTGACACACCTGACAGTTGTGACTGTGCCTCGGGGTGCGGGCCTGTACATTGTATTGTCCTAAGTCGTCACAGTCAGGGGTTGATATTGGTGTGGCACATTGTCCTGCATTATTTGGGCATTTCTATGTATTCTCTGGGGTGTGAACATGGTCTGCATTGATTGTGTTTGGTTGACAGCCAGACCTCCTTCCCACCCACCCACCCACCCAGTCAGTTATCCCACCATGGAACGTGCTTGCATTGCAGGGAGTGTAAGTTGTCTCTCAGGATGTCAGTCAGTGGTGTCCTGCTGTTAGTTGGTGCACAGTTGGCAGCAGGGCCTTGTGCTCCCCACAGCAGTAGCCAGTGTCAGCCATCTTGTGAGTCCTTCTCCACTCCCTGTGATGTGAGCATGGTTCAGGGTGGTGTTGATGGGACAGTTGTGGGGGTGAGCTATGTCTGTGACTGTGACTCCCATCATGCTATTGCCTCCACCCCACTTCCCAGCATTCCCATACTTACTTGCTTTTGTGGGGAGTTCAGTGTGTGTGGGTGTGAGGGCAATGGCAAGATGGCTGACAGTGGTGTCCTGCTGTTGGTTGGTGTGCAGTTCCCAGCATGCCCTTGTGCTCCCCACAGCAGTAGCCAGTGTCAGCCATCTTGTGTGTCCTTCTCCACTCCCTGTGATGTGAGCATGGTTCAGGGTGGTGTTGATGGGCCAGTTGTGAGGCTGAGCAATGTCTGTGACTACGACTCCCATCATGCTATTGCCTCCACCCCCTTCCCAGCATGCCCATGCTTCCTTCCTTTTGACTCTGCTTCCCTGTGGGGTGGGCTGGCTGTGCTGACAGGATGGCTGGGAGTGTTGTCCTGGCAGTTGTTTGGCTAAGAGTCCCAAGAGTGTCCCTGTGCTTCACACAACATAACCCAGGGTGGTGGTGCTTTGTGGGATCTTGTGTTAGGATGGAGGGCATTGCATTCTACCAGGTGGGTACTGTGGAGTTTGTGTTGGGGGGTGTGAGGGGAGGTGCTGGTGACTATGGTCAGTGCTGCAAGTCCTCCTTCCCACCCAGCTAGCCAGATATCCCACCATGGAACGTGCTTGCATTGCAGGGAGTGTAAGTTGTTTCTCAGGATGTCAGTCAGTGGTGTCCTGCTGTTTGTTGGTGCACAGTTGGCAGCAGGGCCTTGTGCTCCCCACAGCAGTAGCCAGTGTCAGCCATCTTGTGAGTCCTTCTCCACTCCCTGTGATGTGAGCATGGTTCAGGGTGGTGTTGATGGGCCAGTTGTGAGGCTGAGCAATGTCTGTGACTACGACTCCCATCATGCTATTGCCTCCACCCCCTTCCCAGCATGCCCATGCTTCCTTCCTTTGACTCTGCTTCCCTGTGGGGTGGGCTGGCTGTGCTGACAGGATGGCTGGGAGTGTTGTCCTGGCAGTTGTTTGGCTAAGAGTCCCAAGAGTGTCCCTGTGCTTCACACAACATAACCCAGGGTGGTGGTGCTTTGTGGGATCTTGTGTTAGGATGGAGGGCATTGCATTCTACCAGGTGGGTACTGTGGAGTTTGTGTTGGGGGGGTGTGAGGGGAGGTGCTGGTGACTATGGTCAGTGCTGCAAGTCCCCCTTCCCACCCAGCCAGCCAGATATCCCACCATGGAACGTGCTTGCATTGCAGGGAGTGTAAGTTGTCTCTCAGGATGTCAGTCAGTGGTGTCCTGCTGTTTGTTGGTGCACAGTTGGCAGCAGGGCCTTGTGCTCCCCACAGCAGTAGCCAGTGTCAGCCATCTTGTGAGTCCTTCTCCACTCCCTGTGATGTGAGCATGGTTCAGGGTGGTGTTGATGGGCCAGTTGTGAGGCTGAGCAATGTCTGTGACTACGACTCCCATCATGCTATTGCCTCCACCCCCCTTCCCAGCATGCCCATGCTTCCTTCCTTTGACTCTGCTTCCCTGTGGGGTGGGCTGGCTGTGCTGACAGGATGGCTGGGAGTGTTGTCCTGGCAGTTGTTTGGCTAAGAGTCCCAAGAGTGTCCCTGTGCTTCACACAACATAACCCAGGGTGGTGGTGCTTTGTGGGATCTTGTGTTAGGATGGAGGGCATTGCATTCTACCAGGTGGGTACTGTGGAGTTTGTGTTGGAGGGGGGTGTGAGGGGAGGTGCTGGTGACTATGGTCAGTGCTGCAAGTCCCCCTTCCCACCCAGCCAGCCAGATATCCCACCATGGAACGTGCTTGCATTGCAGGGAGTGTAAGTTGTCTCTCAGGATGTCAGTCAGTGGTGTCCTGCTGTTTGTTGGTGCACAGTTGGCAGCAGGGCCTTGTGCTCCCCACAGCAGTAGCCAGTGTCAGCCATCTTGTGAGTCCTTCTCCACTCCCTGTGATGTGAGCATGGTTCAGGGTGGTGTTGATGGGACAGTTGTGGGGGTGAGCTATGTCTGTGACTGTGACTCCCATCATGATATTGCCTCCACCCCACTTCCCAGCATTCCCATACTTACTTGCTTTTGTGGGGAGTTCAGTGTGTGTGGGTGTGAGGGCAATGGCAAGA
Source organism: Calotriton arnoldi (assembly GCA_963921515.1). Lineage (NCBI taxonomy): Eukaryota > Metazoa > Chordata > Amphibia > Caudata > Salamandridae > Calotriton > Calotriton arnoldi. The sequence goes on along the minus strand of CAWUFW010011784.1, from coordinate 1,470 downwards.
TGGCTGACAGTGGTGTCCTGCTGTTGGTTGGTGTGCAGTTCCCAGCATGCCCTTGTGCTCCCCACAGCAGTAGCCAGTGTCAGCCATATTGTGTGTCCTTCTCCACTCCCTGTGATGTGAGCATGGTTCAGGGTGGTGTTGATGGGCCAGTTGTGAGGCTGAGCAATGTCTGTGACTACCACTCCCATCATGCTATTGCCTCCACCCCCCTTCCCAGCATGCCCATGCTTCCTTCCTTTTGACTCTGCTTCCCTGTGGGGTGGGCTGGCTGTGCTGACAGGATGGCTGGGAGTGTTGTCCTGGCAGTTGTTTGGCTAAGAGTCCCAAGAGTGTCCCTGTGCTTCACACAACATAACCCAGGGTGGTGGTGCTTTGTGGGATCTTGTGTTAGGATGGAGGGCATTGCATTCTACCAGGTGGGTACTGTGGAGTTTGTGTTGGGGGGGTGTGAGGGGAGGTGCTGGTGACTATGGTCAGTGCTGCAAGTCCCCCTTCCCACCCAGCCAGCCAGATATCCCACCATGGACTGTGCTTGCATTGCAGGGAGTGTAAGTTGTCTCTCAGGATGTCAGTCAGTGGTGTCCTGCTGTTTGTTGGTGCACAGTTGCCAGCAGGGCCTTGTGCTCCTCACAGCAGTAGCCAGTTTCAGCCATCTTGTGAGTCCTTCTCCACTCCCTGTGATGTGCGCATGGTTCATGGTGGTGTTGATGGGACAGTTGTGGGGGGGCAATATGTGTGACTGCGACTCCCATGATGCTATTGGCTACACTGACTTGGCCAGCATACACAGAATTCCTTCCTTTGAGTGGTCTTCACTGTGTGTTGGTGTTGTTGTGGTGGCTACATGTGTGGATGTGTGTGTTAGTTCTATTTGTGCCACTGCCTAGCTGTAGTTGTGGTTGTGTTTGTACATGTGTTGGCACAGTTGGATGTGACTTTTTTGATGGCATGTGTTGTGTTTATCTGACTGACATACACATTTTGGGATGATTCTGTTCTAGTTGCTGTGTAATTGCTATGTGTGCATGGTTTGACTCTCCCCTTGACAGTGATGTGTGTGTTTTGTGGCAGTTTATTGTGTACATTTGTTGTGTACTCACCAGGCTCTGGGATGTTCTCTAGTCCATATACGCTCACTGGCGGAAGGATGGCCCGCACCTTCTCCTCCCAGGGCCTGAGGTATATTGGCTTGGCAGGAGGGCCACTGCCGGTATGTTGGCTGTTGATGTAGTCTATCTTCAGCAGGTCCCGTACCCTCCTGCGCACGTCATACCACCTGTTCTGGATGTCCGTCTTTGTGCGCCGACATGGTGATTGGGCGTTCACCCTGTTGATGATCCTCTCCCACATCTTGGTTTTCTGCGACATGGGGGTCTGTTGGACCAGAGTGCCAAACAGCTGTGGCTCCACCCTGAGGATCTCTGCCTGCCGGACTTCCAATAGCACACAGTAACTGAACGGGGAAGCACA